>CM055116.1:1285689738-1286289738 GCA_029206835.1 Rana muscosa | reverse complement strand
CATCACCCCAGGCCAATAGAATCTCTGTAATACCCTCTCTCGGGTTTTCTCTGTCCCCAGATGACCTCCAAGAATGTGCCCATGGGCCAACTCCAACACCAACTTCCTGTAAGGTTTGGGCACCACAAGCTGCTCAACGGTTTCTTCTGCCCTTTTTGCCACCCGATACAGTAGGTCCTTCTCTACGCTGAAGTATGGGTAAGTGCAGGTATTATCTGGGTTCACTAACTCGCCATCTATTTTCACTACGTTTTCCCGTGCCTTTATTAGGGCGGGGTCTTTCAACTGTTCTGTGGCAAAGTTTTCCCTGTGAACCTCAAGATCAGAAAACTCCACAGACGGTAGGTTTTCGTCTGAGGAGGTGGGCTCCTCTCCAGTTTCTTGAGTCTCCCCTGCCAATACTGACAAGGGAAATTCGGGAGAGTCCTCACCACTCTCAGAGGAGTTCTGGCTATCATATTCCTGGTACATAGGGGCACCAGTGGGGGGCTCAGGATCATCCCACAGTTCCCAGAACTTCGGAAAATCCCTTCCCACAATGGCGTCATGCGGTAACTGAGACACTAAGCCCACTGGATGAGAAAGGGTACCTTTGGGGGTCTCGAAACACACTGTAGTCACTGGATACTCTCGGGTGTCCCCATGCACACAAATAACAGCTACCTTGCTATTCCCAGAGACCTCTGTTTTAACTAATTCAGCCTTTATCAGGGTCACAAGGCTACCTGAATCCAGCAATACCACAACATTTCTACCATTAATACACATTTTGCATAAATGTTTCTCAGTTCCCCGAATGGCAGTGCATGCGACTGTCGCACACAGCGACTGACGTCTGCCCGTCAGAAAGTCACACTGCATGGGTTCCTCCAAAACCGGGCAATTTGCTGCAATATGTCCCGCTTGCCGGCAGCGGTAGCAAATGATCCTTCTTGCCGCCTCTTGAGCCGCTGATTTCCCAGGCTGTTCTCGCCAAACTTGGGGTAGAGCTCCCACCCTCTCACTCTCTCCACCCTTACCCCTTGGAATCATCTTATCCGCCCCTGGGGATGGTCTGGTCTTAGGGTGGAAAGTCCGAGTGTCTCTGGAAGAGGCCGTCAGGTTCTCTGTAGCCAAGTATTTCTCCACACGATCCACAAGACCATCGGCCGTCTCTGGGTCTCCATGGCTTACCCACTTTTGGATGGCAGTAGGAAGAGC
This sequence comes from Rana muscosa, assembly GCA_029206835.1. Classification (NCBI taxonomy): domain Eukaryota; kingdom Metazoa; phylum Chordata; class Amphibia; order Anura; family Ranidae; genus Rana; species Rana muscosa. The sequence continues at coordinate 1,286,288,538 of CM055116.1, read as the reverse complement.
TCTCAAAAACCGATCCATTACAACACGTTCCACAATCTTTGGTGCGGACAAAGTCTCTGGCTGTAGCCACTTTCTGCTCAGGTGAATGAGATCATACATTTGAGACCTGGGGGGTTTTCCAAGCTGGAAAGTCCAGTTATGCACACGCTGAGCCCGGACAGCCAGGGTGACACCCAGCCTTGCCAATATTTCAGCTTTTAGCATCACATAGTCTTTTGCTTGGTCAGGCTCTAGGTCATAGTAAGCTTTCTGCGATTCACCCGTTAACAGAGGAGCCACCAGTCCAGCCCACTGCTCCTCAGGCCACTTTTCTCTTTCAGCAGTCCTTTCAAACGTGGTCAAAAATACCTCTGGATCATCCTCTCCAGTCATTTTTGTCAATAAACGACTCACCCCAAAGGACGCGGTATTAGTGGGACGGCTTTCCTCACTGGTCTGCGGACGTTGCTGCATTACTGCTTCCATTTGTTGTAGTCTCTGCTCTTGCTTCTGTAACAGGTCTATGAAGCGGGCCTCAGATTGCTGCTGGGCTTGTTGCTGAGCTTCCAGACTCTGTTGGTGAGCTTGCTGCTGGGCTGCAAGGCTCTGTTGATGAGCTTGCTGCTGGGCTGCGAAGTTCTGTTGTTGAGCTGCAAGGCTCTGTTGATGAGCTGCAAGGCTCTTTTGCAAACCTGCATTTGTCTGCTGTTGATTGGCATTTGCTAGAGCCAGCTGCTTCAGTATCTCCTCCATGCTGGCTTAAAAAAAAACTGCCACTGGTTCTCCACCAACTGTGAGGGGGTTAGCTCGGCAGCGGGTGTGTGTGACCCCCGGGATGGGCTCCCCACACAAAAACAGGCCCAGCAGACGGAGGTTGTGGTTTTCAAAATCAAAAAGGTGCCGTTTATTTTCTATTTACAGTGACAAAAACACAGCAAAGCAAAAAAAACAAACACAAAATAAATCCTGGTCAACTTGACCTCTGACTAAACTTACAGGTTTCCTAACTAACGACTGGGATCAGCCTAGTGCTGTCCTAGTCCCTGGTTTTAAATGTCCAAGCAAAATATAGCCACACAGGCTTTCTCTCACCGCACAGGGGTTCACTCTCCCTAGACAGTCCACACAGGTCTGCTTCCAGGCATGAGCTAACATCTAATGAAGCTGGGATTTCTTATAGAGGCCTAAATGAGCTGACAAGGTTCAGCTGATCTCATCAACTCCCTGTCTGCACGACGCCCAGCCCTCTCCCTAGAGGTATGAGTCATCAATGAGCCCACTAGTCTCAGCTGGGCTTATACAACTCTCCACCTAGCTGTATAAGTCAGCGTAAAGCCTGAATCTGGGCGAAATATATCTACCCCCCTGGATGCAACCAGGTGACTTTACCTTCCTGCTGTCACAGCGGACGATATGCTCCTGTTCCTGAATGACGCTGGTGACTCTCTGCGGGGCGCACTTGGTATCATGGATGCCTTCGCCGCCTTCACGGGGCTGAGGGTGAACTGGCATAAGTCGCAATTGTTCCCAGTGGATGCGGGGGCCCGGTCCTCCTCGCCCTCCTCTCTCCCGCTTCAGTGGGTTGAGCAGTTCACCTACTTGGGAATTGTTATCTCAAGGGAGACTGGGGATTTTGTGCGGCTAAATCTCGACCCTGTCCTGGTGACCATTAAAGCCAAACTTAAGGCGTGGAGTAACCTCCCCCTTTCTCTCATCGGGCGTATTAACCTGATTAAAATGAAAGTCCTTCCTAAACTCACGTATATTTTTCGTAACTCCCCTCACTGGCTGACTAAAGTCTTCTTTAATTCCCTCAGGCAACTCTTCCTCTCCTTTATTTGGGGGGGGGGGCAGGCCACCTAGATTCAAATATTCCACCTTGATCAGGCCTGTGGACAGTGGCGGCTTGGCTCTCCCTGATTGTTACAAGTATTATTTGGCCACTCAGCTTGTGACCGCCCATTGGTGGCTGAGACCGGACCTGACCAACTCCGTGACGGTACTGGAGGCAGCCATAGTGGGGTCCCTGGAGGCACTGCTATTCAGGGGGCCTAAAACGCCTCACAATCTCACCCCTTCCATGCGTACCACCATGCGGGCATGGAAGGCGGGTGAGGCACTAAGGGCACCCCAGCCGAACTCTTGGTCTCCTCACACCCCCCTGTGGCTGAATCCCAACCTGTCACAATTCCACACTATCCCCGATCCGCAGGCCTGGGCCAAGTATAAAATACTGACCCTCAAACATATCATCACCAACGGAGATCTCACTCCCTTTCACACTTTATGTGCTAAATTCAACGTACCTGACCGAGCCCACTTTAGATATCTCCAAATTGCACATGCCTTCAGGTGCCAATTTATGGGCAGGCCAGTCGAACTGGCATACTCAGAGTTGGAATCTACTATCCGGGTGAAAGACCTGGAGAAGCCCGCGTCTCAGATTTATGGGTCCCTGCTGGTTGCTGCTATCCCCGAGCTGTTTTCCCTCCGCAGGAAATGGGTGGAGGACATACCGGGGCTGGACGCGGACGACTGGAGGGAGGTTTGGGATTATCCCTTCTCCCCTCTGGTCTCAGCAAGGGACAAATTAGTCCAATATAAAATTGTCCACAGGGCTCACTACACGCCTCACAGGCTGCACCAGATGTCACCGGAGCATTCTCCGGAGTGCTGGCGCTGCTCCTACCGGCCAGGGGGTTTCTTCCATATTTTCTGGCCTTGCCCAGCAATTGTACAGTATTGGAGTGAAGTGCTACGGGTGATCAATAAAGCCACCGGGACTTGCGTCCCATGCGAGCCCATACACTGTTTGCTAGGACTGGTTGACCAACTGCCAATACTCAGAGCCAGGAAAACACTCATATCCCTGTTGTTGTATTATGCGCGCAAAGCCATTACAATGAATTGGAAACAATCGTCTCCCCCCTCTGTTAAATTTTGGAAAAACTTAATTAATGCCAGTTTGCCCCTATATAGAGCCACGTACTTGTCTAGAGGTTGTCCGCACAAATTTGAAAAGGTATGGAACTGTTGGTTAGATGACAGAAGCACGGCAAGTGATACAGTGACCACTGTCTAGACTTCTATTGTATCATTGAAATATCGATCTATTAACCCAAATAATGTTTCCAGGCTACCTTCCTCTATCAATACCACTTTGAAGCATGACGTATATTGACTGAACCCTCTCCCCAAGCTTGGGGTTGTAGTATAGACTAAGTTAAGTTCTTTGTTATTTGTCGCCCTGTGACGGTCTGATGCCGAAACAGGGTAATGGCCCCTGCGTGGGCAGCTGTTATGCCTAGGTGTGGGCAAAATGTGTGTATGTTTTATAAAAATTCAATAAAAAGATTTATAAAAAAAAAAAAAAAAAAAATCCGACCGCCCCAAACGCCGTGACGTACAACACGGATGGCACTATAAAAGGGGAAGTTTAAATCCAATGGCGCCACCCTTTGGGCTGCTTTTGCTGATTTTGTGTTACCGCGTGTTAGTAAAAGTTTGGTGAGAGCCGATTCACGCTTTTCAGTCTCCGTGCTTTTCAGATCGTTTTCTGCGTTTCAGTTTGTGCTTGTGGGTTCGTATTTGTCTTTCAGAGCGTGCAGTCAGGTCGTTTCTGTTTTGCAGTGCCTTCTTGGTCGCTCGTTACTGTTATTCAGATCGTTCTTTACAGGCCTTGCTGTTCCTCGGTGCGTTCTGTTTAAGTTCGTTCTGACCAGCTGACCGGTTTAAAGCCATGTTGGAAGTACGTTCTCATTGTAGAGCTTGTGCTGCGTATGCGCTTGGTGTACCGGTTAACACTGTAACCCGAGTTCAGTCCATGAACAGGGTGAGGAGGAGTTCATGGACCAAGAATTGGTTGCTCCAGCGGGACCAGTTCTCTCATATGCCTCTGCCGCGGGAAATCCAGGAGAATAATCCTGACGATTTCAGGAATTATCTCCGGATGACGGACCCCGTTTTTCACCGTCTGTTGAATTTGCTGACCCCCTATATCACGAGGCAGGGTGTTGATGGTGGGACACACGTGTGGAGCAGTGCATAATAAAAGGTGGAATGCTTTTCTCACCATTACATTGATCTCAGCCTGATGTCCTGTGTTAAGCTTAAGGTCGGATGAGGAGATACCGCCATGGAGACCTAAAGGTTGCGGGGAAACCTTATTCCCTGTGCTGGGTGAGACTGTTTTATACAGTCACGGACATCTGGGTGTCACCACTGTACCCACCATTTCACTTTTGGTAAGAAGTTTTACTTACCACTTTCCTTGGAATACTTCACTTAACCTTGGATTTTTCTTCATTCATTTTTTATTCACTATATTAAAGCGGAGGTCCACCCAGAAATTTTTTTTACTTAAAAAATTCAAAAAAAAAAAAAGAAAAAAATTTATAGAATTTTTTTTTTATACTCACCCGAAATGCCTGTTGCCATGCGGAAGGCCCCTAATCTGCCTCTACTGTGCCTCTTCCTTGTCCTCGGATTGAGAACTGCCGCTTCCTCTTCTTGTGAATGGGCCGCGCTGCCTTCTGGGAACTGTGTGTATCCCAGGAAACAAGCCGCCCATTCACAAAGCGCCGTGCGAATGGCGCATTCGCAGTAGGAAACGGGCAGTGAAGCCGTAAGGCTTCACAGCCTGTTTCCCTTAGTCAGGATGGAGGAGCCGTTACCTGCCAGCAGCGATCGATCGCCATGGCGGTACCGACATCGCGGGCGAGTAGGACAGGTAAGTGTCCTTATTAAAAGTCAACAGCTACACTGTTAGTAGCTGCTGACTTTTTTTTTTTTTTTTAAACTGGCTGCACCTCTGCTTTAAGAAGATTTTTGTTTATGGATTTTCTCTGTTCATGGACTATATTATCACTGATTAATTTATTTTTTTCATAATTAATAAACGTTTTCAGCAATTTTAATTAATGGATTTATGAATCTTACACACGTGTTTGAGTTTTTCACTCATCAATTCCGGATACATTTTTGGGGATATTGATTATCAATTTCACTAGTGCTGCATACTTTTGACCTTTATGATTTTTATAGTTTTGTATTTAGCTATATATGCTAGCTGCTATTTTTATTGTTGTTATATAATTTATTGTTATCCAACTCACTCCATCTAGCGCAGCGTTAGCCCTAGGGCTTCCCTCTTTTTCATTAAGCAGATAGATCTTCCTCAGATATGTCTGCACCTCTACATCTCAGAGTAATAAAACAGAGAGGCTTTTGCAGCAATTTAGTGAAAGGGACAGAAGAGTTTTCAGAATTGTAAACTATTGCAAATCCCTTCCACCCACGTTCACATCGGACCGATTTGGCATGCAATGTGCCATGTTAAATTGCATGCCAATTTGGCGGCTATTGCCGACTTTGTGGTGCCACACCAATTCCCAAAAGTAGTTCCTGTACTACTTTTGGTGTCTTTGTGGGGCGATTTGAATAGACATCAATGCATGAACCCGCACAGATGCCTGTCAAATCAGATCAGCTGAACTCCCATGGTGTCTAACCTGCAGTCAGTGTGAACCTGGGCTACAGGTCAGACCCCCCCCGGTGTATGGGGTGTGAGATGTCAGTCCGTGACCCAGCAGATACTCCCATTTCTCTCTGCAGACAGAGTGTGAGAGTAATATCTATCTATCTATCTATCTATATATATATATACATATGTCTATCTATATCTATCTATCTATCCCTGCATACAGTCAATATCTGTTAACGTGAGAAACACCCTCATATTAATCCTTGGTGGTTTGGTGAAAGAAAATAAATATAATTGCTCTGGTCCTTGGATGTATCTTCCTCCTCCTAAGTAACAGTGTGCCCGGTGTGTACTATGACATCACTGACCAGACATGAAAGGGTATGTGTGGTCCTCTAATAAGGAGGTGCAGCTCCTCTTCTGCCTGGAAATATGGCCACCTGTCACTCCGTCTCCTTTGAGTTATGGATCCAAAACATTTCAATAATTAGTTTCTAAAAATCAACGTAAACCAATAATAATAATGCATTAACCGGTTCCCGACTGGCTCACGCAGATATACTGCGGCAAAATGGCTCTCGTGGATGAAATCCTGAACATATACAGCTTTGCCCAGGAGAGTCACCAGAGGGCACGCGAGTGCCCGCTGCACAGCGGGGAACCCGATTTGCATGGCCGGCGGGCGTGATCCATAGGTGCACATATCCAGTGAAGAGGAGCGTGACACACATCAAAACCAGGAAGAGGAGGATCACTCTGATGATAGAAAAGCATTTTTTTTTTTTTACATTGCCACTTGTCAGAACACACATGAGCAGTCCAGTATGTGAGACGTGGACAATGTAAAGATATTTTGAATTTGACAGGTAAATATCTTTTGCGCACAAATCTGACATCAGATAGAGAGCAGAAGATAACGGGCACCTGTCATGCCTTTCTCCTGGTCACACACGTTGCTGAGAACAATACAACCAGCATCATAGCAAAAACCCAAAAAACCTGCATGTGTCTCTATGCAACCTTAATGAAAATTAGACATCCCACCAGGGTGCAGAGATTTGGGGAAAGGGGTAAAAGAAAAGTAGAAAAAATTTCCTGAGAGCTACATTTCAAGATGTACAAATAAATACTTGAAATCACCGGTGTTCTGGTCAGGGCTTTTGTTTTTCCACAAGACCAATGATTCGGCTTTGCATTGTGTTCCTGTCACCGGCCCATCCTAGAAAATATTGCCCCTGCCTCCCTCTAGCTTGTTGGGAAAAAAATTTTTCCTAATATGTCAGAGGAACACAGACAGAACATGTTCTCCTCCATCCTCTGGCTTGTCGGGAAAAGCGTTTCTCCAATGTGCCAGAGAGACATGACGATACATGTTGTACCCCCCGCTGTCTGATTTGGGGAATATTATAAAGAGGTACTCAAGTCAGTCAAAAAATAAATTATAAATATTCCTTCAGTCTCTCTCTTTTTAATGTGCCCCTGCACTCACCCCCAAGTGGAAGGCCGATATCGCTGACATTTTTGTCTGAGATTTTATCCATGACCCCAGCCTCCATTGACCATGTTATGGAAGTTCTTCTGGATAGAATGGTCTCCTCCTATTCACAAGGAATACAAGCAGGTACAGAAGTACTTTTTCATGGAGAAGGAACTTGGAAAAGGTGAATATGGAAGAATATTCTTGGCAAGCGACAGGAAAACAGGTCAATGAATTCATCTAACCAACATTCCGACATCCTCTATAAATATTTATGTATGTAAATGTGATTTGTAAGATATGGACTTTTTCCAAGAGGTCACTAATTGTCAACTTACTCTAAAATAAAAAGGAGCAGTAGAGTAGAATCCCTGATCAACACTTAATGAAGAATGCATATATCTGCTAGTCAAAGAATATGGCCCAATGCCAGAATTTATTACATCTATATACATATAAAATGTATAAAACATTAACACCTATTTGTAATATTATTTAGAGAACTAAGCAGTGGGTAGATTCTTGGAAGGAAAATGTCTCGATGGGTACACATCTATCTGGAGTGGGCATTCCTAGACAGGCTGTGTTTGCATGCAGACCACCCTAAATAATGATCACATGGGATGCTGAGTCTATAACAAATTATAAAATAAAATAAAAAAATGGAAATCCAATGAATACAAGGAACCAACTAGGAGCAGTCAGGCTGGGAAGGATATAATGTCACAATGATAGATGTCCTATATCGCTTGCTGAAGCTTTTAATCGGCTTTTAAATGGATGTGACAGGTATCTGCTCCCTCTTCCCCCCTGAAATGTGCCAAATGTGACACCGGAGGGGGGGGGGGGATAATCCAAACAGCGGAAGTTCCATTTATGTGCAAAACTCCTCTTTAAACATTTTAAATAACGGTTATCTGTTACTCTGTTTCTTTTATGCACTTATGACTGCGTTGTATAATATTTTAATACATGAAAATATATATATATATTTTAACAAATTGTGATTATAGCGGTTCCCACACAATATAAGAATACAATTTCCTATTCTCCTTGTCTTTACCAATATTAGGGATGAGGTGCCGGATCTCTTGAGGCCACTCAATTCACACTACCACAAATATTGTCAAGAATAATGTTATCCCTGATGAGCAGATCGGGGTGACAATGTACTACGATATTGCAGATAATGAAGAGAATCCAACGAAAGGAATCATTCTAAACTGGCCCAACAGGAAAGACGTGTATACAGCAGTGCTGACAAACTACACAAAATAGTTTGTCACTCCTGACAACTTCCCAGCGGTTCTGAGAGGTGACACAGAGGCAGTGAAGGGAAAGAGATCTGGGAAGGTTGTTGCGTACCTCCAAAATTGACAGCTTTGGCAGGAGAAGACGGGTTGTTTTGTACCCTTGCGGGGGCCCCTTTTACATTGTTTTGCTGGGACCCCCTTCCGGTTTGCACGTCCCCCGCCCCACCTTCTTTATCCATGCCGACGACTCCTCCCTGAGCAGGTTCCAATTTCTGCAGGTCTTCTGTTGTTGCCTTGAAAGACTAGGCCTCCCTTTGCATCGGTACTGCTTCTGGTGTGGGTTTCTCCGATACGGAGATCCAGCATCTGGGTAGGTCTCGTTTTTCTTTGTACGTCAACCCACATCTGTTTTAAATTTAAGATCTTTACCCGACTCTAATTTGGATTGTTGTAGATTCCTTCATTTACTGGGCGGCTCATCGGTCGGAAGTTAGGAGCCACAGAAAAAAAACAACTGTGTTTTACCTATGAAATCGCCAGGATCTGTTGGCTTGGGCTCAGTGGGTTACGCTGGCCTCAGGTCCTCCCAGATTGTTTACGGCCCCATTATGTTGATTCTTTACGCTGGAGGGAATGATGTGGGTTATACACGCTCCGTGGATCTTATCTCCACTATCAAGCGCGACATAGTGCATTGTTATGCGGTCTATACCAACTTGGTTCTCATCTGGTCTGAGAAATCGTGCCTCGTTTGCTGTGGGCCCGGGAAATTCCTGGCCCAGGCTTGGAACCCGTCGAAAGGTTAACACCCAGGTCGCCTAGTTTGTTTGGCAGATCGGGGGGGGGGGGGGGGGTTCGTGATTTGGCACAGGGATTTGGAGGGTGCTAATGATAATCTGCTGAGACCGGATGGCTTTCACCTTAATGATATCGGTTTGGACATTTTCAACCTTGGCCTTCAGCGTGGTGTAGAACAGGTGCTGGCTGCGGTGGGGCGCCCATTAGTTACCTGACGTGCGGGTGGCGGTTTCTTGACCTTGCCAGCAGTAAAGTTGCTGTATTGGGCTAAGCCCTTGATGGAAATTGGAAGTAGGCGGTCTGTCCAGCACTTATGATAAGAACAGGCCTCCCCTTTTGGAATTGTGTGCTCACAGTGCAACTGGGACTGGCACTGGTTTAAATTGTTAAGTGTTGGAATTTAAATAAAGCTGTGGCCTTGCCCTTTCCAACCTAAATGGTTGTAAGTGTGTTTATTTAACGGGGTGAGGAGGCAATGATGTGCTGGGAGTTTATCCCATTATGTTACAGTTGATTTGTACCTAGGCCCATTGCACCTCAGCAGTCACGGAAAAATAGGATTTTTATAACAGCTTACCTGTAAAATCCTTTTCTTGGAGTACATCACGGGACACAGAGCGACATAGTCATTACTAATGGGTTATATAGATACCGTCAGGTGCTGGCACTGGCAACTTCCAAAACCGGAAGTACCCTCCCCTATATAAGCCCCTCCCATCCGGGAGCACCTCAGTTTTGTAGCAAAGCAATAAGTGTCCCTAAAGAGGGGCGGGAGCTCTGTGTCCCGTGATGTACTCCAAGAAAAGGATTTTACAGGTAAGCTGTTATAAAAATCCTATTTTCTTTCTCGTACATCACGGGACACAGAGCGACATAGTCATTACTAATGGGATGTCCTAAAGCAATGCCAAATGAGGGGGGGGATACACCATATATAAGCTGAGCGCTATCAGACATGAGGATCTTTTGCGGCCTGCAACACACTGCGCCCAAAGGCGACATCCTCCTGACTTCTAACGTCCACCTGGTAGGACCTAGTAAACGTGTGTACCGAAGACCATGTTGCGGCCTTACAGATTTGAACCAGGGAGGCCTGGTGATGCACTGCCCATGAAGTTCCAACTGCTCTCGTGGAGTGCGCTCTAACTTTGAACGGAGGTGGTCTCCTTCTCAAGCCATAAGCTTGCATAATGACCTGTCGAATCCACTTGGCTAAAGTAGACTTTGACGCTGCCTGACCCTTTCTGGGGCCTTCCGGCAGAATAAACAAAGTATCCGTTCTGCGAATCTGAGCAGTGGCTTTTAGATAAGCTTTAACTGCTCTTACTACATCCAAAGAATGCAATAACTTTTCCTCTACCGAAGTAGGTTTGGGGAAAAAAGAAGGAAGAACCACATCTTGGTTCAAATGAAACCTCGATACCACCTTAGGAAGAAAGGCTGGATGAGGACGTAACACTACTCTGTCCTTATGGATAACCAGATATGGCTCCTTACAGGACATAGCTGCTAATTCCGATACTCTTTTAGCCGAACAAATGGCTACTAGAAAAATCAATTTCCTGGTGAGAAGCACCAAGGAAATATGCTGTAATGGTTCAAATGGTTGTTTCTGTAGAACCGACAGAACCAAGTTTAGATCCCATGGACATATGGGAATATTAACCGGAGGACTAATACGCATCACTCCTTGTATAAAGGCTTTGACTAGTGAATGCGAAGCCAAGGGCCTTTGAAAAAATATTGACAAGGCCGAAATCTGACCCTTGATAGTACTCAAGGCAAGCTTCCTATCTACAGCCCACTGTAGGAAGTCCAGAATCCTACCTATTACGTACTTATGTGGATGCCATTTCTTGGCCTCACACCACGCGATGTACGCCTTCCAGATTCTATAGTAGATCTGCCTGGATACCGGCTTCCTGGCATTGATCATGGTAGATACCACAGCATTAGAGAGCCCTCTCTTTTTTAGAATGTGGGCTTCAATAGCCAGGCCGTCAAACCTAGGGCTGGTAAGGAAGGGTGGTATATCGGTCCTTGCGAAAGCCGGACGACGTGGGAGAGTCCAAGGACTCCCCACTGAAATTTTACAATCTCCGCGTACCACGCTCTTCGGGGCCACGCTGGAGCCACCGGAATCACTGGTTTCTTTTCTACCCTGATTCTGCGGAGTAATCGAGGTAACCATTGGCGGTGTGAATGCATATATCAGCTTGAACTGATCCCAAGGGAACACTAGGGCATCCGAGCCGCAAGCTAGGGGATCCCTTGTCCGAGAGACAAACCTCGGGGTGAAGGGACCCTTCCTCTGGGCCTAATTGCTGGCGACTTAGAAAGTCCGCCTTCCAATTCTCCACTCCTGGAATGAATACCGCAGATATGGCTGGGACATATTTTTCTGCCCATTTCAGGATGTAATTTACTTCCCTCTGGGCTGCACGACTCCTGGTGCCCCCCTGATGATTGATATATGCCACTGCTGTGGCATTGTCTGATTGAATTCTGACAGGGGACCCTTGGAGTTTGGATGTCCATGCTACTAGGGCATACCGGGCTGCTCGTATCTCTAAGAGATTGATGGGCAGGGCCTTTTCTGCATCCGACCATCTGCCCTGGAGAGACTATTGCTCCAGTACTGCTCCCCAGCCTATAAGGCTGGCATCTGTAGTGACCACCTTCCAAGAAATCGGACTGAAGGATTTCCTTTTTTCCAGATTCTGGGGAACCAACCACCAACGGAGGCTCTTGCGAACGGAAGGGGACAAGGACATTGTAAGTCTAGGGCCTGAACTTTTTTGTTCCAGGCTGACAGTATGGCCCCTTGCAAATTCCTTGAATGGAATTGACCGTAGGGTACTGCTTCGAATGATGCCACCATTTTTCCCAGCAGTCTCATATACAGGCGTATGGACGGCTGTCTTTTTTGTACCCACTAAGTGGATCAAATCTTTCAAAGACAACACCTTTCCTCGAGGCAAGAATATTTTTCTCTGGCCTGAATCCAACCTTAGCCCCAAGTATTCCAGACTTTTGACTGGTTTTAGGGCTGACTTGTCTCGGTTGATAATCCAACCGTGAGATTCCAGATACTTGATCGTCTTGTGAACGACCACGTCTAGTTTTTTCACTGAGTGGTCTATCAGCAACAAGTCATCCAGATATGCCATTATCATTACACCTTGTGTTCTTAGATTGGCCAATAAAGGGCCAGAATTTTTGTAAACACTCGTGGTGCTGTGGCCAAACCGAAGGGTAAGGCTCTGAACTGAAAATGGCGCCCTTCTACTGCAAAGCGTAGAAATTTTTGGTGGACTGGAAAGATGGGAATGTGCAAATAAGCATCTTTGATGTCGATCGTGGCTAACCAATCCTCCCCTTGTAGGGCAGTGGCCACCGATCGGATCGACTCCATCGGAAAGTCCTGATATACAGGAATTTGTATAGCCCTTTTAGAATTAATATGGGCCTCCCGTCCGCGTTTGCTTCGGGACTGTAAAGAGGTTTGAGTAAAACCCGAACCCTCATTCTTCCAGGGGAACCTCCATAATTACTCCTTGGAGCAATAGTTGTTCTAGTGCCAACAGGAGGGACTCTCTCTTCCGGGGATCCCTTGGCACGTTTGACCTCAAATGGGAAGGAGGAGAGTCTTTTAACTCCAAACTGTATCCCAAACCTACTGCGGAGAGCACCTATCTGTCTTGATCGTGTCCCGCCAGGTCTCTTGCGAACAACTGGAGTCCTCCCCCCACCCGACTGAGTGGGGGCTTCAATGAATTTAACTTTGGGGGAGGTTTTGTACCTCCCGAACAACTGGAGTCCTCCCCCCACCCGACTGAGTGGGGGCTTCAATGAATTTAACTTTGGGGGAGGTTTTGTACCTCCCCTGACCCAGGGTTTCTCATTACCCTGCTACTGTCCCTGTTTTTTACCCCCGGGATTTGACCGAGGAGGCCGTCGGAACTGTTACACAGCCGATGCCCCAGGGACTGGAGAAGCAGGCCTCTTAAAGAGGGACCTCTAACTCTGCTTTTAACCGGCAAGAGCGTATTTTTACCGCTGGAAATTTTCTGGATATATTTGTCCAGGTTTTCCCTGAATAAGCGTTCACCATGAAATGGGACGCTAACCAGCCATTCTTTACAGGGAGCTTCAGCAGACCAGTTTTTGAGCCATAGGAGCCTACGCATATGTACTATAGACAGCGTAAGGCGGGAGGCCTGATGGACTGAATCCTCTATGGCGTCAACCGCAAAGCCTAAGGCTCTAGGTAGATCAGCTAGGGCAAAGCCTGCTGATCTGTCAAGTCCCTCAAGACCTGTTTCAACTGATCCTTCACTGCTTAGCAGACCCCAATAGCTGCTACTGCTGGTTGTATCACCAAGCAGATTTTCATAAGGACTCCAATCTTTTATCTATTGGGTTCTTGAACATTTGGACATTATCCACTGGACATGTCAGTGATTTATACATACAAGAGATGGCTGCGTCCACTGTAGGGACCTTCCATTTTTTTTTTTTTTTTGATGAACTTATCCTCCATGGGATAGACCACCGGAAATCTCTTGGGGGAATAAATATTTTCTCAGGACGTTCCCAATCCTGGTAAATGAGCCCTTTCAGTAAAGGGTGAAGTGGAAAAGAACAAACAGTCTGGGGGCTTCTAGCGACCCCAACGAGGATACAGTAGTGGTTGATGGTTCCGCAAGGTGCATTTTTAAATGCTGATCGGACCATGTTAGTCAGAGACTGAACCCATAATCTTTCAGCTTAAGATGCTGAGAAAAGGTTCCCCCACTGTTGATTCCTCTATAACAGAATCAACCTCATCCTGATCCCCTTCAGGCAGGTCGATCCCTGTATGGGACTGTTGCTCTGCTAACAGGCACTCTGAAGGAGGAGACGGAGATCGGGCGTGCTTTCCCTGACAGGGAGGCAGCGATAAATGTTGACAATCTCTCTCTAATCCTCCCAGAGCTGAGGAAAAAACCTCCTCTGTTACATACACAGGAGCAGGTGAACTGAGGACAGCCACAGTACCAAGTACCCTGCGGGGTCTCTACGGTCACTTACCTCTGAACTTCAGGGGAGACTGGTGCAGCAGGAGTATGCCCAAGATCCTCCGAGCCCGATGAGACCCCCTTCGCTTCCTGGAAGATTCAGTTCCGGAGCTTCTGGACGGCATATTCCTAAGCCCAAAGCTGAGGTATTCCAGCCGTAATACACCACTTTTACTGAGAATAGTCTAGCACAATTGCTGCTATATCACAGTTGGTGTCTACTAATGTGCCTTTCTAGGGGATGCCTGTATCAACCGCTTGCTGTATGCCTTTAAATGTTGCCAGCTCTGTCTCTGTACTTCATAGCCAGCTCACTACAATATTGTGGTTTTTTTAAACTGCTGGGACGCCCGCACATGCGCAGAAGCGCTGCGGCGCGCACAGAGCGTCATCCCCCAGGCTCCGCCCCCTTTCCCGGCTCACCTCTATATATAGAGGCGCGGGCACGTGCGCCTTCGGCGCTAATTTCAAATATGGTAACAAGGGACAGGAGCCAGGGCCCCTCTTTGCCGCAGGCCGGGGGATGGACGAGCACTGCAACATGGCAGAGGAAGCAGTTTCCTATAAGAGAACTCACCATCTGCCTGGACTTTGCTCTGCTGAGAAGAAGCTAGTCCACATGACAAGAAAACATTCCACAGCGGCCTCTAGTGGACAAACACAGGTACCGCAGTCTAATATATTAAATATATATAAAAAAATTTTTTTTTTTTTTTTCTTGACCACCATTAAAAATTATTACATTTTTTTAGTAGTTACAGGCATGCACAGAATTTTGCGGGAATACCATTAGGTAACAGACAGAAAGACAAATTAGGCTTGGGGGTCCCCCAATAGAACCAAGTTCCTGGGGGCCCCCACTTACCTGTTCCCCGCCGCAGGACTTTGTTTGGTCCACAAAAGCCCAAACTTCACCTCTCACGGCAGGCATTGTAATCAAACCTTCAGGGACCGGGTTCCCAAGGATTCCACTCCCCTGGACCTGTATAGCACCCTGCACAGAAAACATCTTGGTCGTGGGTATGACCAGAGCTCTGGATCCCAGGGTCCAGCTCTCCTAAGAGAGGCATTACAGGCAAAACCTTGCTCTTCTCTGCAAGGCCCGGGTACCGACCGTTTAGCTATGAAGCTTTTTTGGTCGGATCCGGAATAGCTTACTGAGGCCCAAAAGAACCTGTACGCAAGCTCAGTGAAAAACACATGTTACTTCTTGGCCAACACCTTAGACACTGGCAAAAAACTGAGGTGCTCCCGGATGGGAGGGGCTTATATAGGGGAGGGTACTTCCGGTTTTGGAAGTTGCCAGTGCCAGCACCTGACGGTATCTATATAACCCATTAGTAATGACTATGTCGCTCTGTGTCCCGTGATGTACGAGAAAGAAATCTAGAAGGTTAGAGTAATGCCCTGTACACACAAGCAGAATTCCTGTCGGAAAAAAGTTGGATGTTTTTTCCGACGGAATTCCGCTCAGGCCTGCCTTGCATACACACGGTCACACAAAAGTTCGATGCACTTTTGACTACCGAGAATGCGGTGACATAAAAGACGACGAGCTGAGAAAATTAAGTTCTATGCTTCGGAGCATGCATCGGGATTTAGCACGTCGGGATTTGTATACACGATAGGCAATTCTGATCTGATTTTTTCCTGTCGGGAAAATGGAGAACCTGCTCTCTATCTTTTTCTAGCAGTTTTTCCGTTGGAAAAAGTCTGATGGAGTATACACACGGTCGGCATTCCCAACCAAAGGCTCTCATGTGACTTTTTCCAACGGGAAAACTGATCGTGTGTACGGTGCATAAGTTGGGTTGTTGGACTCGTGGATTATCCTTGGTGTTCTATTCTGTGAGCCTGTGTATGGGGAGAAGGGTCTTATATCACACCTGTTACGGGTGGGGTGAACCAAATTCATTAAGCAGATAAATCTTCCTCAGATGTGTCTGCACCTCTAGTGACAATCTTCTACATCTCAGTGAAATAAAACATGTAAAGGATTTTGCAGCAATATAGTGAAAGGGACAGAAGTGTTTTCAGAATTGTAAACTATTCAAAAATCCCTTCCACCCACGTTCACATCGGAACGATTTGGCATGCAATTTGACATGTTAAATTGCATGCCAATTTGGCGGCTATTGCCGACTTTGTGGTGCCACACCAATTCCCAAAAGTAGTTCCTTTACTACTTTTGGTTACTTTGGGGGGAAATTTGAATAGACATCTGTGCATGAACCCGCACATAGGCCTGTCAAATCACCCCTGAAGTCGGACTGCATTGTTGGTTTGGAATTGTGTGAGTTCAGCTGAACTCACACGGCTTCTAACCTGCAGTCAGTGTGAACCTGGGCTCCAGGTCAGACCCCCCTGTGTATGGGGTGTGAGATGTCAGTCCGTGACCCAGCAGATACTCAGAACGTCTAGCTCATAATGTATTCACATGAACCAAAATAAATAAAATCAGTATGCTCAGGTGTGAATGCAGCCTAACATTTGGAACTATAGACAGGAGTTTGAGGATGTGGCCAGGTTTTTATCTTTTATGAACTCTAAATATTTAATAACGTAAAACTTTAGGGACATCAAAAAGGTTAATTAATTATTTTATGCCATAAAATACTTCCTCAAGGACCAGACGACAAGTTAATATTTAAACTGTGTGCAATATTTCATGATGTATCAGTTGAAAAGTACAAACTTGTCTATACAAAGATACTCGACTTTTCAAATACTGTACATATTTTTTGCAAGTCACCAACGATATACAGAAGAGAATGCTAAATACTGTATATAACCATGAAATTGTTGGTAAAAGGTTTAAATCCTTGATGAGTATCTTCAGAACTCCCGCCAAATGTCACAGGCTTCTAGAGGCAGCAAAGAAGTAATTTCTTAAAGCTATTGGTAAAGCCCAAAACAACGAAATATTGGATTTGAGCATCAAGATGGATATTATTATCTAGAAGCTGTTCTGGTACTTCAGAGACCGGGGGGGGTAAGAATATGACTGTGTAGGAGTGGGAGAAGAGAGTTGACCACCAATATGTCACTTCTGAGCACACAGTGTCTTGTAGAATTATTGGGGTTCAGCTTCATAAGACATCGATGAACCAAGCTGACAGAAAAAGAAGAAACAAGGTTCAAGGTATATTTTGAGTAAGGAAGGGGCCAACCTTGCTGAAAAAAAAAAAAAGGACTCTGCAGAGAACACATTTCTTTTTATCATTTGGGACAGAACATTTACAATGTGGAAAATGACTTAAGGTAGAGGGTGCTACATCTCCTTAGGTAGGTGCCAAGTGTAGGGTTTTGTGAAAGCTGCCAGTGCAGGTGAATTTAAGCTGGCTTATGCTGGGAGCTAGGCCTGTTTGTTTTTGGTCTGGGGGCAGGGGAGTGGTTTAGTGTAGCAGTAGGTGACTGACCTGTACTTTGGTTCTTGAGTGCCTCTTCGGTTTCCAGGGAGAAGGTTCTTCAAAAGGGGCAGGGTTGAGAGCTAGAGTGACATGGGGTACATGTAAGGGGCTCTGACCAATCCCCAACTAGGATTGGCAGGGGGCAGGCCTCCTACATATACCCATGATCAGCCTGCTGGGGGAGGAGTTGTCAGCTGGGTGAACTGAAGGATGGAGTGCTAGACAGTTGTGTAGGAGGGACACCCCCAATCTGGGGGGGGGGGGGGTGTAACTCAGGCGGAGGAGCTTGGGAGCTGGGAGGGAACCTCTCCTTACATGGTCATGGAGAGGTGTCCTGGAACAGGAGCTGGAAGAGGCAGTAGGTCCGTCCGGAGTAAGTCCTTCAGGAAGAATCCAGGGCAGATGTCGGTGAGCGAAAGCACAGTGGAGAGATCTGGAAGAGGCATGCCAGGGGTGCTGGATGCAGAGCCAGGAGGGAGAGAGACTGTGGAGTTTATGTCAAATCGATGCTGCCATGAGGGCAGGCAGGTTTTTCAAGTCGGACTTGCTGGGATCAGTAGTCCATCACCATTTACTCTTCTCAAGTAAACGGTTGCTGCAGGCCCCGACCTACAAAAGGATCATCAACTAAAATAACTGGGAATTATGACTAGGCCTCACTCTTAATGTTTGTTTGCTCCATCGGACAACTGTTGTTGGATTTTCCATGGACAAATGTGGGATAGCATGCTTTAAAATTGTCCGCCAACAAATGTGTGTTGTTGGATTATCCCATCGTGTGTACACAAGTCTGTCGGGCAAAACTCCAAGGTACGAACACACATGCTCGGGAGCAATGCTCACCATAAACACAACATTAGTGTGTCCGGATGTGGATGTGGATGGAGGAGGTGAGAGCTGGTGTGGAGTGAGGACGAGGAGGGAGAGGATGTTCGAGTGATCTCTACCGCTTTATCTCCCTCAAATAACTGAACTGTATGGGGAGTATGTGACAGAGGGTGAAGCAACCTGTCACAACCTGCAATAATTTTGTACAATACCACCACACTGCCACAGCGCAACACCGCAATATTGCCAGAACACTTGCGACCCGGGAAGATAACTACTGCCGGGACATCTCAGCTACATATCTGACTGCCTGACTCTACCAACTACTAAAGCGGTGAGGTGAGCCCAAGTTCAAGTACTGCATATTTATCATAAACTGTGTAATGTGTGGGCTGAAGAGCGAGCTAAAAGGGGAGCAGTAACATCCTCCAGGCGGTGAATTTAAAGAAAAAATACAGCAATGGGCCATAAATTGTGCAGTGTGTGGGCTGGAGAGTTGTGTTAAAGTGGAGCAGCAGCAGTGGTTAGACTGGATAAATAAGTCAAAGAGTAATGTGTGTTGTACAGATTACTGTGCAAAGAAGCATTAGAGTTTAACCGGTGCATCTGAGGTGCCTGTGAGGCGACACACTGTGCTATATTTTGAACTGCATCCAGCGGAGCTGTCTCTGTTTTACTCGACTCCCTTGGCTTATTAGCGATATTGGATCCATGAGAGACCCCCCCCCCCCCTTTTTTTTTTGAGCTCTGTTGATTTATACATAACTAAGAGCTGTCGTGTTATCAGCGGAGGTGAATCTATCAGTGCTAGAGCTAAAAGAGAACTGCACAGTGAGCTCTGCCCAGTATTTGGTGGTGACCCCCTTGCTTATTATCTGGAACAGAGCTGCGGGAGACTTGCAGGAGCAGTATAAGCTCCTATAGAATTGAGAACTGGACTGTGGAGCTGTCTGAAGGGGCACATTTATCGTAGGCCGGTTAGCTCTTTATTTTTCCAGCTACCTGCCTGTTTAAAGGGCTGGGAATAAGGGGAAGGAAGAAAAGTTATTAACCACTTAACGACCGCTCACTGTATATATACGTCGGCAGAATGGCACCAACAGGCACAATCACGTAGAGCATTACGTGATTGCCTTTGTACAGTTGGGGGGTCCGATCGGACCCCCCTCCTATACAGTGAGCGGTGGCTAAGTGTCCGGGAGCGTTCCGGGATGAGGGGGCAGCCATTCGTTTCTGGCCACCCCCTCGCGATCGCTCCCGGCGAATGGAAATGCCCCCTCTGTCTGTGTCAGACAGAGGGAGCAGGAGGAAGTGATGTCATCTCTGGTGCGGCGCTCACATATACCGAGCGCCGTACAAGAGAAGATATCAGGTCAGTGCACACAACACTACACTGGCACCAGGACAAATAGGGACATAAATCGCCCCCCCCAGACCACCCCCCAGATCACCCCCCCAGCCCCCAGTCACAGTGTCACTGATTGCAGTGACCATTTATTTAGTGATCACTGCAATCAGTGACATTTGTGACTGTAAAAGTGTCACCAAAGTTTAGTCTTAGGTCCAGTGTAGCCCCCTAACCCCCCCTAATAAAGGTTTAACCCCCTGATCACCCCCCAGATAACCCTTTCACCGCCTATCACCACTGTCGCTTAGCGATCATTTTTCTGATCGCTGTCTTAGCGTCAGTGATGCCGATCGGCAGCCAGTAATTTTTTTTAGGTTCGCCGCAGGTTTTTATAGCGTCAGGTACCCCAATATATTATCTAATAAAGGTTTAACCCCCTTGATCACCTCCCAGGTAACCCTTTCACCCCCTATCACCACTGTCGCTAAGCAATTGTTTTTCTAAACGCTGTCTTAGTGTCGGTGATGCCG
This sequence comes from Rana muscosa, assembly GCA_029206835.1. Lineage (NCBI taxonomy): Eukaryota > Metazoa > Chordata > Amphibia > Anura > Ranidae > Rana > Rana muscosa. The sequence goes on along the minus strand of CM055116.1, from coordinate 1,286,268,373 downwards.
ATCGGCAGCCAGTAATTTTTTTTAGGTTCGCCGCAGGTTTTTATAGCGTCAGGTACCCCAATATATTATCTAATAAAGGTTTAACCCCCTTGATCGCCCCCCAGGTAACCCTTTCACCCCCTATCACCACTGTCGCTAAGCAATTGTTTTTCTAAACGCTGTCTTAGTGTCGGTGATGCAGATCGTAGCCAGTAATTTTTTTTAGGTTCGCCGCAAGTTTTTATAGCGTCAGGTACCCCAATATATTATCTAATAAAGGTTTAACCCCCTTGATCGCCCCCCCCCCCAGGTAACCCTTTCACCACTATCACCACTGTCGCTAAGCAATTGTTTTTCTAAACGCTGTCTTAGTGTCGGTGATGCAGATCGGTAGCTGGTAATTTTTTTTAGGTTCGCCGCAGGTTTTTATAGCGTCAGGTACCCCCATATATTATCTAATAAAGGTTTTAACCCCCTGATTGCCCCTAGTTAACCCTTTCACCAGTAATCATCATATAAGTGTTACGGGTGACGCTGGTTAGTTAGTTTGCTTTTTATAGTGTCAGGGCACCCGCCGTGTATATAACCCAATAAAGGTTTAACCCCCTGATCGCCCGGCGGGTGATATCAATTAGGTTTTAGCGTCAGAGAGGGTCTGAGTCACACCCCAGGCAGCGTCAGGTTAGTGCCAGTAACGCTAACACCCACGCGTGAAGCATACACCCCCCTTAGTGGTATAGTATCTGAACAGATCAATATCTGATCTGATCAGATCTATACTAGCGTCCCCAGCAGTTTAGGGTTCCCAAAAACGCAGTGTTAGCGGGATCAGCCCAGATACCTGCTGGCACCTGCGTTTTGCCCCTCCGTCCAGCCCAGGCCACCCAAGTGCAGTATCGATCGATCACTGTCACTTACAAAACACAACACACATAACTGCAGCGTTCGCAGAGACAGGCCTGATCCCTGCGACTCCAGTGCTGTAGGAGGTGATTTCACCACCACAGTTAAAAAAAAAAAAGCATATATGCCGAAGCATTGGGGCAGCAGGGGCGGAGGAGCGATTTTGCTCCTAATGCCGCGTACATACGGTCGAAATTCCGACGGAGGCTTGCCCGTGGAAAAGTCCGACCATGTGTGTGCGGCATAACTTTTTTGCGGGAGGATGCCCCCATGCTTCGGCATATATAAATGGTGCGTGTATGCCCATCATTGGAAGTGGGTGGATGAAGGGCGGTATTCTAATGGTGGGCATACCCACCGATCAATCTCTTTTTTCGTTCAGCCAACTGGCTGCATGAAATAAAAAGATTACAATACATGTCCAACAAGGACCAGCAACGTACTGGTATGTTGCTGGACTTTGAATGGTTATACCAGATTGATGCCTGTGGGTTTAGGTATTATCTTGGTATCATTCTTTTCAGCCTGCGGCCGACTTTCATGTAAAAGCAATCCTAGCAGCTAATTAGCCTCTGGACTGCTTTTACAAGCAGTGGGAGGGAATGCCCCCCCCGGATATAAAAAGCGCCATTGGGAAATTGGGAAAGCATTTTATCACACCGATCTTGGTGTGGACAGATGCTTTGAGGGCAGAGGAAAAATCTAGGGTCTAGAAGACCCCAGTTTTTTCAAAAAAAGAGTACCTGTCACTACTTATTGCTATCATAGGGGATATTTACATTCCCTGAGAAAACAATAAAAATGATAAAAAAAAAAAATACTTGGAAGGAACAATTTAAAAATAAAATAAAAAAGCAAAATTAATAATAAAAAAAAAAAGAAGAAAAAAAAAAAAAAGCACCCCTGTCCTGCCCTGCTCTTGCCCAATGGCGAACGCAAGCGTCGGTCTGGCGTCATATGTAAACAGCAATTGCACCATGCATGTGAGGTATCCCCGCGAAGGTCAGATCGAGGGCAATCATTTTAGCAGTAGACCTCCTCTGTAAATCTACTGGGGTAACCTGTAAAGGCTTTTAAAGGCTTTTAAAAATGTATGTAGTTTGTCGCCAATGCGCGTTTGTGCGAAATTTTAAAGCATGTCGTGTTTGGTATCTATGTACTCGGCCTAAGATCATCTTTTTTATTTCATCAAACATTTGGGCAATATAGTGTGTTTTAGTGCATTAAAATTAAAAAAAGTGTATTTTTTAACCCAAAAAATGTGTTTGAAAAATCGCTGCGCAAATACTGTGTAGAAAAAAAAAAATGCAACACCCACCATTTTAATCTGTAGGGCCTTTGCTTTAAAAATATATATAATGTTTGGGGGTTCAACATAATTTTCTTGCAAAAAAAAAAAATGTTTTCATGTAAACAAAAAGTGTCAAAAAGGGCTTTGTCTTCAAGTGGTTAGAAGAGTGGATGTAAGCTTCCTAATGTTGTGTATAAAATGCCAGAACAGTTCAAACCCCCCCCCCCAAATGACCCCATTTTGGAAAGTAGACACCCCAAGCTATATACTGAGAGGCATGTCGAGTCCATGGAATATTTTATATGTTGACACAAGTTGCGGAAAAACGACAATTTTTTTTTTTTTTTTTGCACAAAGTTGTCACTAAATGATATATTGCTCAAACATGCCATGGGCATATGTGGAATTACACCCCAAAATACATTCTGTTGCTTCTCCTGAGTACGGGGATACCACATGTGTGAGACTTTTTGTGAGCCTAGCCGCGTACGGGACCCCAAAAACCAATCACCGCCTTCAGGCTTTCTAAGGGTGTAAATTTTTGATTTCACTTCTCACTGCCTATCACAGTTTCGGAGGCCATGGAATGCCCAGATGGCACAAAACCCCCCCAAATGACCCCATTTTGGAAAGTAGACACCCCAAGCTATTTGCTGAGAGGTATTGTGAGTATTTTGCAGATCTCGCTTTTTGTCACAAAGTTTTGAAAATTGAAAAAAAAAAAATATATATATATATATATATATATATATATATATATATATATATATATATATATATATATATATATATATATATATATATATATAATATATTTTCTTCATTTTCAAAAACAAATGAGAGCTGTAAAATACTCGCCATTCCTCTCAGCAAATAGCTTGGGGTGTCTATATTCCAAAATGGGGTCATTTGGGGGGGTTTTGTGCGATTTTGGCATTTTATGGCCTTCGAAACTGTGATAGGTAGTGAGGAGTGAAATCAAAAATTTGTGCCTAGAAATCCTGAAGGCGGTGCTTGGTTTTCAGGGTCCCGTACACGGCTAGGCTCCTAAAAAGTCCCACACATGTGGTATCCCCGTACTCAGGAGAAGCAGAAAAATGTATTTTGGGGTGTAATTCCACATATAACCATGGCATGTGTGAGCAATATATCATTCAGTGACAACTTTTTGTAATTTTTTTTTTTTTTTTTTTTAGTCATTATTCAATCACTTGGGACAAAAAAATAAAAAATTCAATGGGCTCAACATGCCTCTCAGCAATTTCCTTGGGGTGTCTACTTTCCAAAATGGGGTCATTTGGGGGGGGGGGGGGGTTTGTACTGCCCTGTCATTTTAGCACCTCAAGAAATGAGATAGGCAGTCATAAATTTAAAGCTGTGTAAATTTCAGAAAATGTACCCTAGTTTGTAAACTCTATAACTTTTGCGCAAACCAATAAATATACGCTTATTGACATTTTTTTTTACTAAAAACATGTGGCTGAATACATTTTGGCCTAAATGTATGACTACAATTGAGTTTATTCGATTTTTCTTATAACAAAAAGTAGAAAATATCATTTTTTTTCAAAATTTTCGGTCTTTTTCCGTTTATATCGCAAAAAATAAAAATCGCAGAGGCAATCAAATACCATTAAAAGAAAGCTGTATTTGTGGGAAGAAAAGGACGCAAATTTTGTTTGGGTACAACATTGCATGTCCGCACAATTTACAGTTAAAGCAGTGCAGTGCTAAATTCTGAATTCACCTCTGGTCCTCTAGCTACCAAATGGTCCGGGGCTTAAGTGGTTAAAAAGGGCACCCGACATAACATAAAAGATGGCTTCAAAGAAAAAGGAAGAGCAACCTAACCTGGAGAGTGGGGGGGCTCAGACCACACGATTAGCAAAAGAGAAAGCCACGCAAGCAGCAGCGGCAGCCAAGCTGGAGCGTTTTCCCCATGCTGCGGCAAACTCACCGAGAAACGGCAGTTAGCACCAACAAGCACAGGGAAAAACTCAAGCAGGAGTATCGACGGATAGGAAAAGCTATGGTCAAGGTGCATCGGCCCCAAAAACGACAAGTAAAAAGGGCCCCATGGGAGAGCCCTTGGGGAGCGGGACTGTACCTGTAATAAATCCTGTAGTAACTCCCACAGTGGCCCCGGCTGTTGATCTACCAGAGGAGGAAGAGCTGACACTGAAAGAAGTATTGTGGGTGGTGAATGCATGTAGGGGAACATTGAACAATATCTGTGACCAGATAAAAGGAATTAAGGAAGAGCTAGCGTCAATGAGCCAGGAGTTGCAAAAAACTGTTTTAAGGACAACAGCGGCTGAGGAAAGATTGAGCCAAATTGAAGATGAGGTGTACCCATTGAAACAGGAGATGAAAGCAATGAAGGAACAAATGGGGGAGCAGGCAACTAAACTCGATGAAATCGAAAATAGGCTACGCAGAAACAACATACGGGTGGTAGGCCTCCCAGAACGTAGCGAAGGAGTCCACCCAATAAGCTTTCTAGAGAACTGGTTCAGAGACATTTTTGGGGAAAATGCTTTTTCACCACTTTTTGCGATAGAAAGGGCCCGCAGAGTCCCATTTAGAGCTCAGCTGAAGGATGGTCACCCTAGGCCCCTACTTCTGAAATTCCTTAACTACAATGATAAGGTAGTAGTAATGCAAAAAGCAAGAGAGAAGGGGGATATTTTTTACAATGAGTCAAGAATTTCACTATACCCAGACTTCTCCCCAGAATTAAGTAAACGCAGATCTGAGTTCACACCAATTAAACGAAGCCTGTTGAAGAATAAAGTCACCTACGCACTTTTGTATCCAGCTCGCCTCCGGATAACGACTCTGGACGGTGTCCAGTTTTTTGACTCACCGGGGAAAGCAGCACAATGGCTGGAAGAGATTAAACTGCACCCATAGTTTACACTTGAAACATTCATGGAAATCTTTAAGGGTTAAATTTTTAAAAGGACAACATGGCCTCTCCCCCCTTTTTTTTGCTTGCTCCTTTTCTTGGGTGGGTTTTTTTTCCTTCTTTTTTGCCCCTCCCCCCCCTTTTTTCCCACTTCTCTCCTCATTGGCCATTTACACTGTGTTTTGTAAAGTGGGGGACTGTATAAAAGCATATATGCATATATATATGGGTAGGGGTAGAATAAGAAATTTTCCCTTTTTAAGATAAGGGAACGGAGTGAGGAGGTATCCTTAAGTTCACACAAATAATGAATGAATAATGAATGAAAGCAACACATTGTTACATTTGATAGTCACAGCTCACATTTCTTAGCAAGGGTGGGGGAGAGAATAGCGGGAAGGGATATTTGAGGTTAAAAGTGAACATGAAGAGTGTGGGGAATGTATGGGAGGGATGGCAGGAGCCGGTCACAGGTATAGCCCCAGGGGTTTGCCTAGATAGGCAGAGGGAGGAGGGAAGGGGGGGGGTAGGAGGGAAGGGGGGGGAGGGAAGGGGGGGAGGGAAGGGGGGGGTGGGAGGGAAGGGGGGGGGGGTGGGAGGGTGGGGTATGGGTAAAGAGATGAGAGAGGGGAGTAAAGTTGGATAAAATCACGAAAGTCACATTCCAAACACAGAAAAGAATGGAGTTTGAGATTAAAAAATCTAGAAGATACTCACATTTTTTGCAAAACACAACCAAAAAAGATAGATTAGTAGCAGACCAAGGGCAAAGACAGAGTAGCCAAATAATTGTTGTTTTTTTTTTGTATTTCGTTGCTTTTTCTCTCCTTTTTTTTCTCAGTATTGAGGAAACGTTTTGACCGGAGGGTTTGTTTAATGCCTTTCTTGCTGGTTATGATTGGACACAATGTTTTCTTCCACTCAAGACTGAACTTATCAGGGTATAGATGGGTATCTGTCTCCTAAGTGCTATAAGTGCTCTGCATGCTCTATAGCAGGGATATGCAATTAGCGGACCTCCAGCTGTTGCCAAACTACAAGTCCCATGAGGCATAGCAAGACTCTGACAGCATCCAGCATGACACCCAGAGGCAGAGGCATGATGGGACTTGTAGTTTGGCAACAGCTGGAGGTCCGCTAATTGCATATCCCTGCTCTATAGGCTCTTTTTGTTATAATGTTCATTTTTTGGTATGCGCCCTAAAACATTTAATATAGGCTCTTGGAATGTCCGGGGGATGGGGGATCCGGTAAAAAGAGCAGCAATATTTTCCATGCTTGAGCGGCACGGGGTGGAGGTAATTTGTATTCAAGAGACCCATCTAACAAAAGAAACAAAGGCAAATTTACCTAATAGGAAATATCAGTGTCAGTACCATTCAGTGTACTCCTCCTATTCTAGGGGGGTGAGTATAATGGTGAAAAAGGGGATCCAGTTCATTTGTAGAGAGGTTAGGATAGACGAATCGGGCCGCTTTATTTTTTTGTACTGTTTGATTGAAAATGAACCATATGTACTGGCAAACATTTATGTCCCCCCACCTTTTAATATGGAGATCCTGTATAAATTTATGGAGTTTGCGTTAAATAAGGAAGAAATCCCCGTAATAGCAGTAGGGGACTTCAATGTAGTACTAGACAGGACCGTAGACAGATTCCCACCAGGGACACGATCGGATAAAGGGGGAGAGATACGCTTAGGCCAGTTTCTAGAAGAGGTCGGATGGTGTGACATCTGGAGAATGGGAAATCCAGATGAGAGGCAGTATTCCTGTTTCTCAAGCTCATATTTTACATTATCCAGAATAGATATGGCCTTGGGAAACAGGATAAGCCTACAGCGGGTCAGTAAAATTGTTTACTACCCAAGAGGGGTGTCGGATCACTCACCACTGGTGCTGACAATGAACACAGGGAAAAGGTGCCCCCCAAGTAATTGGAAAATAAGCCCTTTTCGGTTAGAATTAATGGGTAAACCAGAAGAGATAATAGGATTTTTATAACAGCTTACATGTAAAATCCTTTTCTTGGAGTACATCACGGGACACAGAGCGACATAGTCATTACTAATGGGTTATATAGATACCGTCAGGTGCTGGCACTGGCAACTTCCAAAACCGGAAGTACCCTCCCCTATATAAGCCCCTCCCATCCGGGAGCACCTCAGTTTTGTAGCAAAGCAATAAGTGTCCCCAAAGAGGGGTGGGAGCTCTGTGTCCCGTGATGTACTCCAAGAAAAGGATTTTACAGGTAAGCTGTTATAAAAATCCTATTTTCTTTCTCGTACATCACGGGACACAGAGCGACATAGTCATTACTAATGGGATGTCCTAAAGCAATGCCAAATGAGGGGGGGGATACACCATATATAAGCTGAGCGCTATCAGACATGAGGATCTTTTGCGGCCTGCAACACACTGCGCCCAAAGGAGACATCCTCCTGACTTCTAACGTCCACCTGGTAGAACCTAGTAAACGTGTGAACTGAAGACCATGTTGCGGCCTTACAGATTTGAGCCAGGGAGGCCTGGTGATGCACTGCCCATGAAGTTCCAACTGCTCTCGTGGAGTGCGCTCTAACTTTGAACGGAGGCGGTCTCCTTCTCAAGCCATAAGCTTGCATAATGACCTGTCGAATCCACTTGGCTAAAGTAGATTTTGACGCTGCCTGACCCTTTCTGGGGCCTTCCGGTAGAATAAACAAAGTATCCGTTCTGCGGATCTGAGCAGTGGCTTTTAGATAAGCTTTAACTGCTCTTACTACATCCAAAGAATGCAATAACTTTTCCTCTACCGAAGTAGGTCTGGGGAAAAAAGAAGGAAGAACCACATCTTGGTTCAAATGAAACCTCGATACCACCTTAGGAAGAAAGGCTGGCTGAGGACGTAATACTACTCTGTCCTTATGGATAACCAGATATGGCTCTTTACAGGACATAGCTGCTAATTCCGACACTCTTTTAGCCGAACAAATGGCTACTAGAAAAATCAATTTCCTGGTGAGAAGCACCAAGGAAATATGCTGTAATGGTTCAAATGGTTGTTTCTGTAAAACCGACAGAACCAAGTTTAGATCCCATGGACATATGGGAATATTAACCGGAGGACTAATACGCATCACTCCTTGTATAAAGGCTTTGACTAGTGAATGCGAAGCCAAGGGCCTTTGAAAAAATATTGACAAGGCCGAAATCTGACCCTTGATAGTACTCAAGGCAAGCTTCCTATCTACAGCCCATTGTAGGAAGTCCAGAATCCTACCTATTACGTATTTACGTGGATGCCATTTCTTGGCCTCACACCAGGCGATGTACGCCTTCCAGATTCTATAGTAGATCTGCCTGGATACCGGCTTCCTGGCATTGATCATGGTAGATACCACAGCATTAGAGAGCCCTCTCTTTTTTAGAATGTGGGCTTCAATAGCCAGGCCGTCAAACCTAGGGCTGGTAAGGAAGGGTGGTATATCGGTCCTTGCGAAAGCAGGTCCGGACGATGTGGGAGGGTCCAAGGACTCCCCACAGACATTTTTACAATCTCCGCGTACCATGCTCTTCGGGGCCACGCTGGAGCCACCAGAATCACTGGTTTCTTTTCTAACCTGATTCTGCGGAGTAATCGAGGTAACAATTGTGGCGGTGGGAATGCATATATCAGCTTGAACTGATCCCAAGGGAACACTAGGGCATCCGAGCCGCAAGCTAGGGGATCCCTTGTCCAAGAGACAAACCTGTCCACTTTTGTGTTGAATCTGGATGCTAGCAGATCTACATCCGGTGTTCCCCACCGCTGACATATTGTCCGGAAAACCTCGGGATGAAGGGACCATTCCCCTGGGCATAATTGTTGGCGACTTAGAAAGTCCGCCTTCCAATTCTCCACTCCTGGAATGAATACCGCAGATATGGCTGGGACATATCTTTCTGCCCATCTCAGGATGTAATTTACTTCCCTTTGGGCTGCACGACTCCTGGTGCCCCCCTGATGATTGATATATGCCACTGCTGTGGCATTGTCTGATTGAATTCTGACAGGGGACCCTTGGAGTTTGGATGTCCATGCTACTAGGGCATACCGGGCTGCTCGTATCTCTAAGAGATTGATGGGCAGGGCCTTTTCCGCATCCGACCATCTGCCCTGGAGAGACCATTGCTCCAGCACTGCTCCCCAGCCTATAAGGCTGGCATCTGTAGTGACCACCTTCCAGGAAATCGGACTGAAGGATTTCCCTCTTTCCAGATTCTGGGGAACCAACCACCAGCGGAGGCTCTTGCGAACGGAAGGGGACAAGGACATTGGTAAGTCCAGAGCCTGAACTTTTTTGTTCCAGGCTGACAGTATGGCCCTTTGCAACTTCCTTGAATGGAATTGACCGTAGGGTACTGCTTCGAATGATGCCACCATTTTTCCCAGCAGCCTCATGCACAGGCGTATGGATGGCTGTCTTTTTGAACCCACTAAGTGGATCAAATCTCTCAAAGACGACCCCTTTTCTTGAGGCAAGAAAATTTTTCTCTGGTCTGAATCCAGCCTTAGCCCCAAGTATTCCAGACTTTTGACTGGTTTTAGGGCTGACTTGTCTCGGTTGATAATCCAACCGTGATATTCCAGATACTTGATTGTCTCGTGAACAACCACTTCTAGTTTTTCCACTGAGTGGTCTATCAGCAACAAGTCGTCTAGATATGCCATTATCGTTACACCTCGTGTTCTTAGATTGGCCAATAATGGGGCCAGAATTTTTGTGAACACTCTTGGTGCTGTGGCCAGACCGAAGGGTAAGGCTCTGAACTGAAAATGGCGCCCTTCTACCGCAAAGCGTAGAAATTTTTGGTGGGCTGGAAAGATGGGAATGTGCAAATAAGCATCTTTGATGTCGATCGAGGCTAACCATTCCTCCCCTTGTAGGGCAGGATCTACCGACCGGATCGACTCCATCCGGAAAGTCCTGATATGTAGGAATTTGTTTAGCCCTTTTAGATTTAATATGGGCCTCACGTCCCCGTTTGGCTTCGGGACTGTAAAGAGGTTTGAGTAAAACCCGAACCCCCATTCTTCCAGGGGAACCTCTATAATTACTGCTTGGAGCAATAATTGTTCTAGTGCCAACAGGAGGGATCCTCTCTTCTGGGGATCCCTTGGCACGTTTGACCTTATAAAGCGGGAAGGAGGGGAGTTTTTTAACTCCAATTTGTATCCCAGATCTACTGCGGAGAGCACCCATCTGTCTCGGATCGTGTCCCGCCAGGTCTCTGTGAACAACTGAAGTCTTCCCCCCACCCGATTGGGTGGGGGCAACCCTTCATGCATTTGACTTTGGGGGAGGTTTTGCACCTCTCCTGCTCCAGGGCTTCTTGTTACCCTGCAATTGTCCCTGATTTTTACCTCCGGGATTTGACCGAGGAGGCCGTCGGAACTGTTTCACAGCCGATGTCCTAGGGACTGGAGAAGCAGGCCTCTTAAAAGAGGGACCTCTAACTCTATTTTTAACCGGCAAAAGTGTACTTTTACCGCTGGAAATTCTCTGGATATATTTGTCCAGGTCTTCCCCGAATAAGCGTTCACCATGAAATGGGAAGCTGACCAGCAATTTTTTACAGGGAGCTTCAGCAGACCAGTTTTTGAGCCATAGAAGCCTGCGCATATGTACTACAGACAGCGTAAGGCGGGAGGCCTGATGGATTGAATCCTTTATAGCGTCCACCGCAAAGCATAAGGCTCTAGGTAGATCAGCTAGGGCAAGAGCCTGCTGATCTGGCAAGTCTCTTAAGACCTGTTTCAACTGATCCTTCACTGCTTGGCAGACCCCAATAGCTGCCACTGCTGGTTGTGTCACCAATCCTGCTGTAGAAAAAGCAGATTTTAATAAGGACTCCAATTTTTTATCTATTGGGTCCTTGAACATTTGGACATTATCCACCGGACATGTCAGTGATTTATTCACACAAGAGATGGCTGCGTCCACTGTAGGGACCCTCCATTTTCTGATGAACTTATCCTCCATGGGATAGACCACCGGAAATCTCTTGGGGGGAGTAAATATTTTGTCAGGATGCTCCCAATCCTGGTAAATGAGCCCTTCCAGTAAAGGATGGATCGGAAAGGAACAAACAGTCTGGGGAGCTTTTAGCGACCCCAACGAGGAGACAGAAGTGGATGATGGCTCCGCAAGTGGCATTTTAAATGCTGATCGGACCATATTAGTCAGGGACTGAACCCATAACCTTTCAGCATGTGATGCTGAGAACGGCTCTTCCACTGTTGATTCCTCTACAACCGAATCGACCTCATCCTGATCCCCTTCAGGTAGGTCGATCCCTGTATGGGACTGTTGCTCTGTTAACAGGCACTCTGAGGGAGGAGACGGAGATCGGGCGCTTTTCTCCTGTGACAGGGAAGCCGCGATCAATGCTGACAATCTCTCTTCCAGCCCTCCCAGAGCTGAGGAAAAAACCTCCTCTGTTACATACACAGGAGCAGGTGAACTGAGGACAGCCACAGTACCAGGTACTCCTGAGGGTGCTCTACGGTCACTAACCTCTGATTCTTCAGGGGAGACTGGTGCAGCCGAAGCATGCCCAAGATCCTCAGAGCCCGATGGAGACCCCCTATTCCTCCTGGAATTTCTAGTCCCGGAGTTTTTAGACGGCATATTCCTAAGCCACAAAGCTGAGGTATTCCAGCCGAAATACACCAGTTACTGACAATAGTCTAGCATAAATGCTGCTATAAGAAACAGTTGGTGTCTACTAATGTGCCTTTCTAGGGGATGCCTGTATCAACCGCTTGCTGTATGCCTTCTTTAAATGTTGCCAGCTCTGTCTCTGTACCTCATAGCCAGCTCACCACACAAAATTATGGTTTTTAACATGCTGGGACGCCCGCACATGCGCAGAAGCGCTGCGGCGCGCACAGAGCGTCATCCCCCAGGCTCCGCCCCCTTTCCCGGCTCACCTCTATATATAGAGGCGCGCGCACGCGCGCGGCCACGTGCGCCTTCGGCGCTAATTTCGAAAATGGAAACCAGGGACAAGAGCCAGGGCCCCTTTGCCGCAGGCCGGGGGATGGACGAGCATTGCAACATGGCAGAGGAAGCAGTTTCCCATAAGAGAACTCACCATCTGCCTGGACTCGCTCTGATGAAAAGAAACTAGTCCACATGACAAGAAACGTACCACAGCGGCCTCTAGTGGACAAACACAGGTACCGCAGTCTAATATATTAAATATATATAAAAAAATTTTTTTTTTTTTCTTGACCACCATTAAAAATTATTACAATTTTTTTTAGTAGTTACAGGCATGCACAGAATTTTGCGGGAATACCATTAGGTAACAGACAGAAAGACAAATTAGGCTTGGGGGTCCCCCAATAGAACCAAGTTCCTGGGGGCCCCCACTTACCTGTTCCCCGCCGCAGGACTTTGTTTGGTCCACAAAAGCCCAAACTTCACCTATCACGGCAGGCATTGTAATCAAACCTTCAGGGACCGGGTTCCCAAGGATTCCACTCCCCTGGACCTGTATAGCACCCTGCACAGAAAACATCTTGGTCGTGGGTATGACCAGAGCTCTGGATCCCAGGGTCCAGCTCTCCTAAGAGAAGCATTACAGGCAAAACCTTGCTCTTCTCTGCAAGGCCCGGGTACCGACCGTTTAGCTATGAAGCTTTTTTGGTCGGATCCGGAATAGCTTACTGAGGCCCAAAAGAACCTGTACGCAAGCTCTGTGAAAAACACATGTTTCTTCTTGGCCAACACCTTAGACACTGGCAAAAAACTGAGGTGCTCCCGGATGGGAGGGGCTTATATAGGGGAGGGTACTTCCGGTTTTGGAAGTTGCCAGTGCCAGCACCTGACGGTATCTATATAACCCATTAGTAATGACTATGTCGCTCTGTGTCCCGTGATGTACGAGAAAGAAAAATGCAAAATTGAGTGAGATGGTGGGCTTCAATGAAGGGACAGCGCCGGTGGGAGTGATATGGGACACCTTAAAGGCCTTCCTTAGGGGAGTACTGATTCAACAAATAGGAATGGGAAGAGAAGATTAGGAAAGAGGTGGGGGAGGCAGAAAAACATTATGTGGAGGACCCAACTCTTATGAAACAAAGGAAATGCCTCGAGAAACAACAAGAGTACAAAATGGCAGTGGTAAGGAAAGTGGAGAATAAGCGCCTATTTCATAGACAGAGTACCTTTGCAGAAGGGGAGAGTGTAGGTCATACACTGGCCCTATTGGCTAAAACGAACTCAGCCCCCTCTAGCGTCCCCGCAATAAGGACGCTGGGGGGTGAGATATCCTCTCAGTCATCTAAAATATTGGAGACGTTTGAGGCATATTACCAGGACTTATACAAGTCAAAGAGGGAAGATGCGACATCACAGATGGATGAATTTTTGGGGGGAATAGAAATACCAGCTTTAACTGAGGAAGATAGAAGAGTTATAGAATCCTCGATAACTCTAGAAGAACTCCAATTAGCAGTAGCGGGAATGTCCAATCAGAAGTCCCCTGGGCCTGACGGCCTACCAGTAGAGATCTACAAACAATATGGGGAGGTGCACCTCCCAGAACTGCTAAGGGTGCTGAACTGGGCGCTAGAAGGGGGGAAGTTGCCGGCCTCAATGTCAGAGGCTACCATAATAGTACTCCAAAAAGAGGGTAAAGACCAATTAGATACATCATCTTACAGACCAATTTCACTATTGTGCTCAGACGTTAAGATACTTGCTAAAGTGTTGGCGGCCAGGATGAATAAACACGTTCAGAAATTAATACATCCGGATCAATCCGGATTCATCCCTAATAGAGCTACCAGCACCAATAGAAGACTGTATCTGAATTTACAGACGTTAACCGAGAACAGAGGCAGTAGAGTTATCTTATCCCTGGATGCCACCAAGGCATTTGACAGCCTAGAATGGGATTACCTCTGGCAAGTGTTAGAGAAATTCGGATTTGGTGCTGTTTTCATCAAATGGGTAAAAACACTTTATAACCTCCCAAGCGCAAAAATAAAAATTAATAACGAATACTCAAAGAGGTTTAGGTTAGAGAGGGGAACAAGGCAGGGATGTCCCCTGTCCCCACTCCTCTTCGCGCTAGCAATAGAGCCATTGGCAATAGCGATTAGAACTAAAAGGGAGATACAGGGATTCCAGAGGAAAGCGGGGGAGGAGAAAATCGCACTTTACGCGGATGACGTCTGGCTTTTTTTGGGGGACTCCTCAACGTCATTAAAAACGGCTATGCAGACAGTGGAAACATTTGGCCGATTCTCTGGCCTGGTGATAAACTGGGGGAAGTCTGCACTTTTACCAGTGGATCCAGTAGGCAATGACGTTAGTGAAGGAGTCCCTTTACTAAAAATAGTGGAAAAAAATTGATTATCTAGGGATAGTGGTGACACGAGACCCAGAACAGTACATTAATAATAATTTAAGGCCACTCTTAGTTAAGTTCAAGCAAAAGGCCGATATCTGGGAACGTCTTCCCTTATCAGTAGCCGGACGAAGTAATCTCATTAAAATGATTTGGATGCCTCAGTTGCTTTATGTGCTCCATAATGCTCCAGCATGGATCGGGAAAACTTGGTTTAAAAAAATTGAGACCCTTTTTAGGGAATTAATCTGGAAGAAGGGCAGGGCAAGAATCAGTCTCCAAACATTACAGCTGCCAACAAATGAGGGAGGGATGGCTATTCCACACCCTTATAGCTATTTTCTAGCGGCCCAGTTACCCAAAGTTATATAGATATTGGGCGAAGGTATTGAACATCATAAATATGACCTTTGGGACGACTCTGGAACCGGAGGCCAGGGTGTGCCTATTAGGTTGTGTAGAGGAGGGACACGGGCAAAAAGACATCTCGGAAGTAGTGCGGAGGTGCCTGTTTCAGGCCAGAAAGGTGATAGCACAAAATTGGCAAGCACAGAAAGCACCGACATCAGCAGAGTGGGTTAATGTAATAAATGCAACAGTGTGGAAGGAAAAAGTAACCCTGACTAGGCGCGGTAACTACAAAAAATTTAAAACAATGTGGGATCCCTGGCTGAGAAGAATGGGGTGCCCGCCCTAATTGGCAGAGAGAAGAGTAAAGAAAAGACCCAAAAGTGGAAACCGGTCGGTTGTGATAGAAAGAATACATAGAGGATAGGGAGAAAGAGAAGCGATGGGTTTTAGATAAAGACAAATCTCTGGTCCTTTTTTTTTTGTGTTTTTTATTTATTTATTTATTTTTTAGGAGTATGAAGAAAGATAAGTTGGGGAGGGGGGGAGGGAAAGGGGATAAGGGTAGAACATTACATTAAAGCACTGTATGTAAAATAAATGTATGTACTTATAAATGATGTTATGTACTAAGGAAAAACAATAAAGAATATAAAAGTTAAAAAAATAAACACAACATTAGCAGAAGTTGCCCAAAGTGTGGTGCTAAAGAGCTGAAAAAACATGTAGTTTCGTGTTTGTTGGCCCACAATTCTTTGCCGTTTGTATGCAATACAAGTACTTGGCCAACACCCTTCAGACAAAAGTCCTACGCTTTGTCCGATGAAAATCCGATCGTGTGTACGAGGCTTAAAGCCTCGTACACGCGGCCGAAAATCTCGTCAAGAAAAAACACGTCGTTTTTCTTGACGAGATTCTTGGACAATAAACTTGTCCCGGCCGAGTGTACACACTCGATTCAAAGAACCCGCAGTTCTTTGAATGGAGCGAACGTGGTGACGTCATCGACACATTCGATGCCGTCGCCGCCATCTTGCTACACCCTATTTATGCCTAGGAAGCTACCGCGCATGCGTCAAAGTCATTTCGAACATTTGCGGGCTTCCCGGCGGACAGGTAAGTGTACACACACACACACACACACAATTTTCTCGTCGAGAAACAGGCTGACGAAAATCTCGACGAGAAAATAGAGAGCAGGTTCTCTATATTTCTCGTCGAGATTCTTGTCGGTTTTCTCGACGAGAAACCATACACACAAACTAATTTCTCGGCAAGAAAGCTCTCTCGGCAGTTTTCTTGTCGTTTCTTGACGAGAAACTCGATCGTGTGTATGAGGCTTCAGAGCTGAACAGGAACCTCTCCAGTAATGAAATGTGTCTGCTGATTGCTGGTAAGGCTGAAGTTTAGCTTTTAATGAAGCCTAATACATTCTCAATCCAGGAGCAGCAGATTTTATAAAAAAAATAATTTTTGTATGTTCACTTGCAAATCTAATTATCAATAATAAATTTCCAATTCTTAAGTTAAATTCTTCTTTTTTTCACAGGTCAAGGAATGGCTTTGAAGTTAATGGATAAAAGTAGAACCAGTCAGTGGAGTTTTTACTAAGATGCATTATACCATTAGGCTGAGATATGGATTACGCATGACATATAAAGAAATCTCCATGATAATACATGGCTATCCTTTTGCCCTTTCCCCTTCTCCCTACGACCCCTCCTTTTTTTTTTTATCATTCATTGATTCATTTTTTTTTCCAGATACCTACCTGCGCCGCTCCTGAGGAAGCGAGAATTGCCTTACGAAACGCGCAAAAGATCATTCGCGCAGCAGCTCTAGATCGATTGCGGTATCTGTATGGTGCTTTCAGGTCCCACATATCAATTTTTTTTCATATGAATTCTATGCAGCACCATTCATGTTCATCATTTAGGTCTTCTTTATTATTATATGCTAAAAGGTGGGACTTTATATGAAGCACCCTGCTGATTGAAAAGAGCCAATTAATGTATCCATTGTTTTATTGATACAGACAAAGGACATGCATACACATGTAAAATAGTAGCATTTTATATTATATATAAAACAATGGATACATTATATGAAGCACTCTGCTGATTGAAAAGAGCCAATTAAAGTCCCACCTTTTAGCATATGTTTATCAATCATATCAGGGATGGAGGTATATATAGTTATTGCCTCAATTAAAAGTCCCAACTTTAGCTTTAGTCTTAGCAGCTCCTTTTCCAAATTATCGGGGATGGAAGCACTCTAGCATATATTACTTAACTACCATCTGTGACTTATTTTTTGCCGACATGTTTGTTTCTCTCACACAGGGATTAGCTTTGACAGTGGGGTTAGGCTTCGCCTCATCATCCCCGGGAGCTGCGACACGCACCGCGGTCTCCCCTCCCCTCCCTTCGTGAGGGATGGGCTAGACACTCGCTATGTGTCGACGCCACGCCCACATGTCCTGCGGTTGACGTCATTCATGACGCCGTGCCGCGGACATGATTTTCCTTCTCGCGTCCTCCACGAGGGAGGCTTGGATGTCACACGCCAAGCGCGTTCATTTGCTTGGGCGGTGGGTCCGCCCCCCTTCATGACGCAGCGTGACGTTGACGGCTGCCCTCGGTTTACGGCAGACATACCTACCATCCAGGCACAGCGCCATTCCCTCAGTCCTGCTCCTTGGTTGACATGCTTGCACTTTGGAATATCCCCCTCACCCACCCTCACAGGTACCTATGCATTCACCTTAGACCACTTCTTGGTTTTTCTGGCCTCACTCATATACTAATTGTTCACAATGGCTACTTTTTGTTCCTATTCATTTGTTACTTTCACCACAATATACCCTTATACCCCCTCCAGCCTTTCAGCTGCCTAACGAGTTTACTGTCTCCTTATCGATTCCACAGATACCACTGGGAATGTGTATATTTTATGAATTACATTATCCATTATTACCCCAGCTGTTCAGCTGGCTTCTCTCTCTATATCCACCACTGGCTGCTGATGCTACCGCCGTACCTCGGGCATTACCGTCTCAGGTCCTGGGGATGATGCTTTTCATGCCTGTTACCATTGATACCACCCTACTGATGTACCCCGACAATACAGATAGGTGAGACTACTCTGGGATTTTTTGGTCCCCCTCTCCTTTTCTGTATTTCTAAGTATATAATTTTCTTTACCTACCATCTTACCATTTTGGCATTTTTTACTTTATTATAGATCCCCCTTACTGTGATTTTGCTCGTGACAACCAGAGCCTTCACATGATGATATGTCACCGTTTTTATGTCCTACATCTGTATTTTATTATTATTTTATTGCATTGAGCCAATTTGCCATTGTTATTATGCCTATATGTTACCACTACAAACTTCGGTCTACATACCGTTGGTCTACTACGATGTATTATGTTTGGACAGTTGTGTACCCACATTTATTGTTTAAACCTTTTTACTATGACCTACTATTAATATAAAATGCTACTATTTTACATGTGTATGTATGTCCTTTGTCTGTATTAATAAAACAATGGATACATTAATTGTCTCTTTTCAATTAGCTGAGTGCTTCATATAAAGTCCCACCTTTTAGCATATGTTTATCAATCATATCAGGGATGGGAGGTATATATAGTTATTGCCTCAATTAAAAGACCTAACTTTAGCTTTAGTCTTAGCAGCTCCTTTTCCTTCTTTATTATTATGGTACATATGTTTTTAAATGTATGACAAAAAAAAAAAAATCGATCAAGTTTAGATATATCTCTGATATTAGGCCTGTTCTTCTTGGGTATTTAGTACAGATATTCTCATAGAATGTGGGCGATGTATTGTCTAACAGTGGGAAATTTGAATTATAGAAGTTTCTAATTTGGAAAAATCTTCTGAGTTCTGTATTGGGAATGTCGTATTTGGTTTTTAGTATCGAGAACGAAGTTAATGAAGTATTCTCAATAAATCTATTAAGGGTGATTAGACCAGGATAAATTACCATACATGCTCAAATGGGAACAGGAATACGATTTTGTATTGCCCCTCGAGAAATGGTCTGAATGTATTGTCAATCTTCTTAAATGCACTAAATCTATCACAATTAGGGAAACTGCAATTAAACTATTTACCAGGTGGTATTATACTCCAGCCAAACTCCATTCTATATTTCCCACAGTTCCCAATACCTGCTTTAGAGATTGCACCTCAATCGGCTCCTTCTCTCACATTTTTTGGGAATGTGAAAAGGCAGCCCAATTATGGAAACGACTAGAGAAATTTTCTTCTAAAATTTCAAACAAAATTATAACCCTTACCCTTCCCAATTGTCTCTTGTTCGCCCCGATTTTGGGTTTGAACACGTTTCAATTAAGAATAGTCCATACAATTTGTGTATCCATCCATTGGCTAATAGCTTATCATTGGAAATCCCCATCGTTACCAATTTCCCAATTGAAAATTAGAATAAACGACATTTACCTTATGGAAAAAATTTTGCATACCTTGCATAATACCATGCACCTACTGGATAAAAAATGGAACCTATGGTTCAAATATTCAGACTACCTTTTAGACCCATATTAGAATCCCCTTTTCACATCCAATTCTTTTATACACAAAAACAACCCTGCATTTCAAAATACTACTGAATCATTTATTTTTTATATGTAATAGATGTTGTCATAAATAAATAAAGGCGGTTACTCTGTCATAAATCATTATAATTATCGATTGAAAATACTGTAATTCTCTGATGTCATGACATAATGTTTGTACCATTATTTTGTACACAATAAAAAAGTTTGTAAAAAAACAAACAAAAAAAAAAACAAAACATATTTTTACATTTACTGGCTGAGGTCTTTAAAAGTCCCGTGGGTAAAACATTTTTTTTCTGTGTTGTAAATACCAATTTGGGACGGACACATTACCTCAACCCTTCTCACATGAGCTCTCATTGTCTATTGGCTTTACATACCTTGTATTTGGTCTGCTTTCCATTGCAAGAATACAATGATCTATACTGTGTTTGCAAGAAAGAAAAAAAAAAAAAAAGCTAAAATGGAATATAGTCCCAAAACACTAATGAATGTCCTTGAGGTGCACATATCCAGTGAAGAGGAGCGTGTCACACAACAAAACCAGGAAGACAAGGATCTCTCTGATGAGGTAAAAAAAAATAAAAAAAAATGCTTTTCTATTGCCACTTGTCAGAACGCCTAGCTCATAATTTATGCACATGAACCAAAAAATAAAATAAATTAGGCTGCATTGACACCTGAGCAGAATAACATTTGGAACTATAGACAGGAGTTCGAGGATGTGGCCAGATTTTTATCTTTTATGAACTTTAAACTTTAGAGACATCAAAAAGGTTAAATATTTAAAAATGTAAAAAAAAAAAAAATTTTATGCCATAAAAGACTTCCTTAAGAACCAGACAACAACTTAAATCATGAAATATTGCACAAGTTTTAAGTATTATCAGTTGAAAAGTACAAACTTGTCTATCAAAGATACTCGACTTTTCAAATATTGTTCATTTTTTTTGCAAGTCACCAATGATATATATATGTAGCGGGTGGTTACACTTAGGGGAGGCATCTGAGTGGTAACTAGGCTCAGATGAAGCAATTGTTAGGGTTCATGGACCAATTTATGCCAGTGGAGGATATCAATGGTGTCCAGTTCCCTAGGTGGCGCTGTCGCCATAGGCCGGGGTTGAACCACCATTGGAGGGCTGTGCCCTTTGTGTCCACTTGCGGCAGTAGTACTGCGGGGCGGGGAACCTGCTGTGCCTGCTGGGAGAGGGTATACAGGGGCAGACATCTTCCGCTCGAGGTCCACGCCCAGGCACCTTCAGCCTGGGGGTGAGTGCTGGTGGTCTCCGGGTGCCCTCGGCCCGGAGACGGAGCTGCGGTTCCACCCCAGACACATTTGGTCTGGGGTGAGGTACTCTCTGGAGGCCTGGGGCCCAGTACCTTCGACTGGGTCCCGCATGGGATCGAGGATTCCTAGGGGCCCACCAAGTGAGGGGACCCGAATCTAGGGCGAGGGGGACCAGAGAGGAGACCTTCGCGAAGACCCAGCGCTGCATTGGCTGGTGACCGTCCGGATGGATGTCTCTCCCTGACAGGGGCCATTACTCCATGAACGTGGACTACTTTCTTGGTCTGTGGCAGGGACCCTTTGTGAATCAGGTCGGTGGCAGAGACCCAACAACCAGGTCTGTGGCAGGGGCCTTATTCATCTGGTCGGTGGCAGTGACCGTGCGCCAAGCCTGTTTGCGCATACCGAAACAGGAGAATAACAAGTTCAAGTTTGTGCCTGGACCATACTCCCCACCTTGTCTGTTCTTTGTCTAACCAGTCTGCTCTAAAAGGACTATTTATTGCTCTGAAGAATAAATAAGTGTTTGACTCCCAGTAACTCAAGTTCCACAACATTGAAAGTCCAAGGTTCTACCTCCACCTGCGTGGACAGTGGGAAATCATCCTCAAGGGAAGCGGAGGCTCTGGACAGGAACACAGACCTGAAGGTAAAGATCATAGCTCATTCCTCTGCACACACGACGATAAGAGCTGGTGGTGCGCCACACTCTCCTCCCAGGTCCCCTAGACAAGAGCCGTATAACCAGAAGATAAAGGGGAGAAAGAGGTGAGGTCACTACATATAGAAGAGAATGCAAAGCGGATCCCCATGACATTGTTGGTAAAAGGTTTAAATTCTTGATGAGAATCTTCAGAACTCCCACCAAATGCCACAGGCTTCTGGGGGCAGCAAGGGAGTCTTTTCTTAAAGCCATCGGTAAAGCCCAAAATAGCCAAATATTGCATTTAAGCGGATATTATTATCTAGAAGCTGTTCTGGTACTTCAACATCTGCAGAGACCAGGGGGTGGGTAAGAATATGACTGTGTAGGAGTGGGAGAAGAGAGCGGACCACCAATATGTCACTTCTGAGCAAACAGTATCTTGTACAATCATTGGGGTCCAGCTGCACAGATATCGATGAACCAAGTTTATAGAAAAAGAAGAAATGAGGTTCAAGGTAAATTTTTAGAGAGCAAAGCCAACCTTGCTGGATAAGACACTGCAGAGAACACATTTCTTTTCTCATCATTGGGACAGAACATTTACAATGTGGAAAATGACTTAGGAAGATACCATAAGAGGTTCAGACTACAACATGGAACAAGCCAGCTCATCAGTCCTGTATGTGAGACGTGGACAATGAAAACATATTCTGATGTTGACAGGTAAATATCTTTTGCACATAAAACAGCAGATAGATGTTATAGAGAGAAGAAGATAACGGGCACCTGTCACGCCTTTCTCCTGGTCACACACGTTGCTGTGAGCAATACAACCAGCATCCAAGGAAATACCCCAAAGAACCTCTATGTGTCTCTATACAACCTTAAAGTGGTTGTACACCCTGTACAATAACTTTTACCTACAGGTAAGCCTACATTATATTAAGGCTTACCTGTAGGTGCCGGAAAGATCTCCTAAATCCACGGTTTAGGAGACATTTACAATAAATCCGTGCACCGATGTCTACGACGCATGTGCCGATGAGATCGGCACACGCGCACTTTAGAAAGGGCAGATCTAAAGGGGGCATGCCTTTACTGGCGGCTCCCGCGCTCATGCCATCACGCGACTCCGGCCAGTCACAGAGCCAGAGTTTGCGGCCCCGGAAGGGAGAGGGGTGAAGATGGACGCTCAGTGCCAGTGGGGACAGCGGTGACATCGCAGGCTTCGGTTTCAGGTAAGTCACACATAATGGGCTAGTATGCAATGCATTCTAGCCCAATATGCTTTACCTTTGCAGGGAAATAAAGACGAAGTAAAACCCATCAGGGTTTACTTCCTCTTTAAAGAAAATTAGACATCCCACCAGGATCCAGAGATTTGGGAAAAGTGCTAAAAGAAAAGTGGAACAAGTTCCCCCCCCCATATCCTTTTCCTTCCCCCCCCCTCCCTTTGTCCCCTCCAATTCGCTTTCCCTTTTCCACACTATTAGTCCCTTTCCTTTCACAACCCCCCCTTTCCCCCCCCCCCCTTCCTTCTTCCCCCCCCTCTTCCCTTCTTTACTGTCTCTTCCCCTTTTCTTTTCTTCTCTTCTTTTACCCCCTCCCCCCTACTCTTTCCTTTCACTTTCCCTTCCTCTCCCCCTTCCTCCTTTTTCACCACTTCCCTTCCCCCCTTTTTTGCCATTTCCCATTTTCCACTACTTTTTTCATCCCTGGGTTTTACCCATTCTTACCAAACCCCGCCCCCTTTCTTTTCCCCATCTCATTTTATTTCTTCCCTTTTTCTTGTCCTTCTAAGTTTCCCCCCCCCCTTTTTCCCTTTTCCTCCCCCTCCCCCCTTTTTTGCTTTTCTCCTTACTTGTATCCCCGCTATACCTTTTCCACACCATCTATTGCACCTAATATCTTTTCCCACTCTCTATCCCCCCTTCCCCCCCCCTCCTCCTTTCTCCTCCCCCTCCCTGTCCCTTTTCCCCTATTTTTTCGTTTTTCTTGCCTCCCCTCCCTATCCTTTCAGTCCCTATATGTTCCACCCCCTCCCCTCTGAATTACAATTATTTTAATATACATAGGGATCCACCCCATACAACCGCGCAGATCTCTCTTTTAGGGGGGGAGAATCCTCACAGGCACCCAGGTCTCTTCCGTCCGCCACATTGCATCTGTGCTTGTATAGTTCTCTGGTAAGTTTCTATCTCTCTTTTTGAGACTAACATATAAAACATACATATGAAACTATATCAATACATGTTATTTAGGTGTACACTAGAAGCTTTGGGTACATTTCCCCTGTATATATGGGACACCGCTGCGCATGTATAGGACCATACATATGATCAGAAATGTTTTCCTCTGTAAATATTCAAATGATACTGATATTTAGAAAATAAATGCTAATGTATTATGTGGATGTGCCATTGGATAACATACTTGATATGCCTCAATGTGCACACCCACAGTCTTTCTTATTCCTTTTTTTTTTTTTTTTTTAAATATTCTTTATTTATATTTCAAAAAGGGATACATACAATACATCGTTTATACATTTTCCATTACATTTCTATTCATATTATTTTCCTCATCCCATTCCATTAATTAGATCCTCTCACCTCTAAACCTCAATGTCAATGGGTTCCCTTCCCTTTTGGCCTTCACGTGTCTCCCTGTGACAGGAGGGACACATAAAGTTCCTTTCCTCTATTAAACGTCTTTGATTCTCACGCCCTTGTTTTCTTCTCCCTTACATTTTTATCCATTCCCCCTCTACCTCCCTCCCAAATCAAACCCCAAAAAAAAAGAAAGAAAGAAAAAAAGGGAAAAGAAAAAAAAAAAAAAAAAAAAAAAAAAATTAAATAGATAAGTAGATAACTAAATAAATCTCTCTCTCCCCTCCTCACCCCAACCTCCTCCCCCGTTAGGTAAACCATAACCTCCTCAATACTTCTCTGGCTAGGTGGACGGACTTACTTCCCCATTAATCTTTTCCCTTCTTCTGTCTGCGTAAATTTTTCCCATGTTGACCAGATTTTAATATGTTGCTCTTTTCTGTCTTGGGCCGAGGCCACCAACTCCTCTATCGCCCCCACTTGTCTGACCCTGTTGAGCCATTCTGCGATTGTTGGAGGGCTAGAGCTTTTCCAGCATCTCGCTATACACGCCTTAGCCTCATTGACCAAGTGACATAATACTGACTTTTTATAGGTCTGTGTGGGTATTTGCGTTATATGCAATAGGAAAAAACCCGGATCGTCCGGCACCGGGTAAGGCTCAATTTTTTGAGCGATCCTTCCTACCTCTAGCCAGTATTGTCTGATCTGAGGGCATGTCCAATATATATGAAACAAAGTTCCCCGCTCCCCCTTACATCGCCAGCACTGATCTGATGCATCCGGGTAGAACCTGCCTAATTTTGATGGTGTATAATACCACCTCATCAGTAGTTTATAATTTAATTCTTGCATTTTAGTGCATATTGATGAGTTTAATGCCAAATATATTATCTTCTGGTATTGAGCTGGTGTAAAGGTCTTATTTAGGTCCCTTTCCCATTTTCTAAATACTGGCAGCTCAAAATTCTCTGGTGGGGTCATTAACATCGTATATATTTTAGATATTATTCGGTTGGTGGGTTCCTTCTCCTCACAGTATGTTTCAAACCTAGTTAGTTCCCGTTTAAAATTACTCATTGGGCCCAATGTCTCCAGGTAATATCGAAGTTGTATTGCCTGCCAGTGTTCTACTTCAAATTGACCTCCTGATTTCGTCAGGTCTACCATTGTGGGCCAAGTTTCGGATTGCATAAAATGCGATACCTGAGTATAGCCCTTCTCTCGAAGTCTCCGAAATGCTCTTGTCTCCATCCCTGGATCAAAGCTTGGGTTTCCCAATATTGGATATAATGGGGAATGTCTTGATGAGTATTTAGGGTTCAGACATATTTTTGCCCCTATAGATAATGTTGGTCCTATCAAAGGGTGTTTTTTAAGTGAGTCAGGTAACCTTGAATAACACCAGAGTGCCCTGCTCAAAGGCACCTGGCTAAATTCTTGCTCCAGTTTTATCCATAGTTTGAATTCTACATGTCTGCACCAGTCTATGACCCTTCCCAAATGGACTGCTTGGTGGTATTTAGACACGTCTGGGACTGCTAAGCCCCCATGGCATTTGGGGAGGGTCATTTGACTTCTGCTAATCCTTGGTCGCTTGTTTCTTATTCCAATCGGATCTAATATCTGTATAATGTTGATCTATATATGTTAGTTTTTTTTCCCCCTTAAATATATAGGATATAATATGCATGTATATTTTATCAATGTTTTGTTTGCTCCTAGAACCCTTGTATTAACCCTTTGTGCTACGCTAAATAGCCCTGATGAAGCGGAAATCCGCGAAACGCGTAGGCCTTCACTTCTCTCTGTGAATGGGAATCGCACATCCCGTTACCCATTATTTGAACTGTAATGTGATTTTATATTTTCTTATGTAGCGCTACCCCCAGTTAAGAGAGCCGCTGATATTGATTTGGGCCCTGCAGTGCACCGCTGTCAACCCCCGGCAATCGGCTCTAACCTCCCGTGGCACAGCTGGTGATAGAGAGATAGGACCGCGTGATCGCAACTGTTGGTGACGCAGTCCTATAACAAACATACACAGAATATACTTTAAAACTCCTATTAAAGTAAGCGGAACTGACACCAAATGTACTTTACCCAGATATTTTACTGAGGCTAATGGGCAAGTAATAAACAACAGTATAACAAGTTGCAGATCCCTGCAATAAACAGTAATAAAGATAAACAGAGTAATCAGAATAATAAAGTATTGCTATGCAGCTCTAGCGCTGCCCTTTTACAGCTACTTCCCCTCATGGGTAGACTAACACCCAGCAATGTCTACCTATGCAGTCAGGCCTGACTGATCTAAATGGAAGTTCAGTGAAACAATATTCGCTAGCAATCTCTCGGTGGTGCACTTGAAGAACAACTTTGTAATCCCAACGAATAGTAAAGATAAAGTATCTGTCTTTAAACAGCTCTCACCACCTGGACAAGTCCAAGTCCGTTCCCTCCATCGATTCGTCTAGGAACAGGAATCCACCGACATCCAAGTCTTCAATCCTTCTGGTGTACTGCAGCAAGGAGGATTAGATGTCTCTAAGGCTCTGCTAGGCTGGCAGAGGGCTCTTTGGAAAGGAGCACACGGCCCGGGCTTCAGGCCTTGTGTACACAGCAGTTCAGCACAGAGATCCTCTTGCTAGGAGAGGGGTGTCCAAAAAAGACCGACCAAAACTCCGCCTCCCCTTTATAAAGTCTGCCCCAGCAGTCTCTGTTCTGGAGCAATGCACCCTGGGTGCTGCAAGATGTACTGGGAGATGTAGTCTCTCTCTCCTCTGCTTTCACTTCCATAATGTCTCTTTACTTCCTCCCGACTCACCTCTCACCTGGAACTTCTTGTCTCTCTGTCTTAAAGGGGAACACCCCGCTACACTTATATATACTTTTGTAAGAATATAAGTTTTTTTTTTTTTACATTGCTGCCTCGGCAATTGTTTATTTTTCTATATATCGTGATACGTCTATATTTATTCACTCCACTGGAGGCACACACAAAGTCCCACCCTTGATCAACCATTTTTTTGACATACAGTCGCAAGTTTCCTAAGAGCTACATTTCAAGATGTACAAAGAAATACTCGGAAATACCGGTGTTCTGGTCGGGGCTTTTGTTTTTAAAATCTTGCACAAGACCAATGATTTGGCTTTGCGTTGTGTTCCTATCACCGGCCCATCTTAGGAAAAAAAAAAATTCCCAACAAGCTAGGAGGCGGCAGACAAAATATTTTCCTTATATGTCAGAGGAATACACGTTCTCCTCCATCCTCTGGCTTGTCGGGAAAAGGTTTTCTCCAATGTGCCAGAGAGACCTGACGATACATGTTGTACCCCCCGCTGTCTGATTTGGGGACCATTATAAAGTGGTACTCAAGTCAGTAATAAAATAAAATTATATACATTCCTTCAGTCTCTCTCTCTTTTTGATGTGGACCTGCACTCACCCCTAAGCGGAAGGCCGGTATCTCTGACATTTTTGTCTGAGATTTGATCCATGACCCCAGCCTCTGGTGCTCATGATGTGGAAGTTCTTCTGGATAGAATGATCTCCTCCTATTCACAAGGACTACAGCGGGTACAGAAGTATTTCCTCATGGAGAAGGAACTTGGAAAAGGTGGATATGGAAGATGATTCTTGGCAAGCGACAGGAAAACAGGTCAGTGAATTAATCTAACCAACATTTCCACATCCTCTATAAATATTTATGTATGTAAATGCAGTCAGGCTGGGAAGGATATAATGTCACAATGATGGATGTCCTCCAGCCAGAAAGTGAGGTGGGCTCTCTATCACTTGCTGAAGCTTTTAATGCACATTGTGGAAATCTCACAGTGTGCAGTGAAATCAGAGTAAGAACTGTACAGGAACCCCCAGTAATGAAATGTGTCTGCTGATTGCTGGTAAGGCTCAAGTTTAGGTTTTAGTGAAGCATAATACATTCTGAATCCTGCAAATTTTTGAGTATAGCCTCAATTAGGACATAATAATCAAAGACAATAATTAGTGCCATCATCCATAATAATAAATGATGAGAAGAAGGCCTAGTGAGCAAAGGGTGATGGCTGCTAGTACCATCCCACCCATAGATGATCAGTAGGAAAAGAATTGGATTTGCCTGAAGAAGCGGTGTTAACCGCGAAACCGCTTCTCCACTCCAAATAGACGGTGATGGTGGCTCCGCTTCCTATATATGCTATTTCATTGCTGTGGGGTTTGGCCTATGTTATTAATTTAACTGCATTGTGTCTTTTTTATGTAATAAATATATTATTTTATATGACTTGATTGTCGTTCCATCAGTGCCTAGAAAAATCCAATTATTTTCCTACTGATCATCTATGGGTGGGATGGTACTAGCAGCCATCACCCTTTGCTCACTAGGCCTTCTTCTCAACATTCTGAATCCTGGAGCAGCAGATTTTATTAAAATTTTTGAGATTTGCACGTGAACTTACACAAAATTATCAAGTATAAATTTCCAATTCTTAAATTAAATTCTTCTATTTTTCACAGGTCAAGGAATGGCTTTGAAGTTAATGGATAAAAGTAGAACCAGTCAGGAAGTTTTCACTAAGATGCATTATACCATTAGGCTGAAAGGGCGCTTAAAGCGCAGGAGATACGGATTACGCATGACGTATAGAGAAATCTCCATGACAATACATGGCTCTCCTCCTGCCCTTTCCCCTTCTTCCTACAACCTCTTCCTCTTTTTTTTGTTATCATTCATTGTTTAAATTTTATCTCCAGATACCTGCCTGTGCCGCTCCTGAGGAAGCGAGAATTACCTCACGAAATGCGTAGAGATCATTCGCGCAGCAGCTCTAGATCGATTGGGGTATCTGTATGGAGCTTTGCAGGTCCTGCATAGCTATTTTTCTTTTTTCATATGAATTCTATGCAGCACCATTCATGTTCATTATTTAATGTCTTCTTTATTTTTTTAGTACATATGCTTTTAAATGTATGGTAATTAAAAAAACAAAAACATATTTTTACATTTACTAGGTGTGACTCTTTAAAAGTCCCGTGGGCAAAACATTTTTTTTTTTTTGTGTTGTACATACTAATTTGGGACTGACACATTACCTAAACCCTTCTCACATTATCTCTCATTGTCTATTGGCTTTACATACCTTGTATTGGGTCTGCTTTCCATTGCAAGAATATAATGATCTATGCTGTGTTTGCAAGAAAGAAAAAAAAAAAAAAAAAAAGAGCTAAAATGGAATATAGTCCCAAAACACTAATCAAATGTCCGGAGGGGCACATATCCCGTGAAGAGGAGCGTGACACACAACAAAACCAGGAAGAGGAGGATCACTCTGATGATGCAAGAAAATAAAAATGCTTTTCTATTGCCACTTGACACAACGCCTAGCTCATAACTTATGCACATGAACCAAAAAAATTATTAAATAAATTAGGCTGCATTCACACCTGAGCAGAATAACATTTGGAACTATAGACAGGAGTTTGAGGACATGGCCAGGTTTTTATCTTTTATGAACTCTAAATATTTAAAAAAAAACGTAAAACTTTAGGGACATCAAAAAGGTTAATCATTTTTTTTTTTTATGCCATAAAATACTTTAAGAACCAGACAACAAGTTAATACTTAAAACTTGTGCTGCAATACTTCATGATTTATCAGTTGAAAAGTACAAACTTGAACAATATTTGAAAAGTTGAGTATCTTTGATGGACATTTTTTTTTGCAAGTCACCAATGATATACAGAAGAGAATGCAAAGCGGATCCCCATGACATTGTTGGTAAAAGGTTTACATTTTTGATGAGTATCTTCAGAACTCCCACCAAATGCCCCAGGCTTCTGGGGGCAGCAAAGGAGTCTTTTCTTAAAGCCATCGGTAAAGCCCAAAATAACCAAATGTTGGATTGAAGTGTCAAAGTTGGATATTATTATCTGGAAGCTGTTCTGGTACTTGAACATCTGCAGAGACCAGGGGTGGTCAGGAATATGACTGTAGGAGTGGGAGAAGAGAGCGGACCACCAATATATCACTTCTGAGCACACAGTGTCTTGTACAATCATTGGGGTTCAGCTGCATAGACAACGATGAACCAAGCTGACAGAAAAGGAAGTGTAGCGGACCCCCAAAATTGGGGTCGCTATGCTTAAATTTAGGGGTCAGCCTGAGCAAGTAGTTAGGCTCAGGCTACTGGATTTCTTTCATTAGGCCTCTGCTCTGTTGTGGTGTTGCCTGGCAGTACAGTTCCCTGTGGCCTGTGGGTGGCGCTGTCGCTCAGGTCTCGGGTTGAACCACAGGTAGCGTTGCAGCGCTATTGGGTGTCCTCTCTCAGCAGCTGTGCAGTGGGCATGGTCTACCCACTGTGCATGCTGGGAGAGGGTACATAAGGGGCAGACGCCATTATTCGGGGAGCAGTTTGTGCCCTGTGGCCCTCCAGGCCAGGGGTGCGTGTGTGTGTGTTCAGTCCCGGGCGTCTTTGCCCTGAGGCCGCATCGTTCCAGCTTGATTCCACTGCACACTGTGAGATTTCCACAGAGTAAGAAAAAAAAGGGTAGAGAAAAAGGAAGCGCCACCTAAGTGTAGTATTAAAAGATTCTTTTAATGACACAAATATCAATCACACTTGCAGGAAAGGAAGCAAAGTGTGATTGATATTTATGTCATTAAAATAATCTTTTAATACTACACTTAGGTGGCGCTTCCTTTTTCTCTACCCTTTTTTGTCTACCACAGAGTCAGCTCTCTGAGGACAGCAGCCGCCATCCACCAGCCATATTATCTGCCTTTTAACCCTTGAACTGCCTGTTACCATTATTATTTTAAACAGACTCATTGCTATATCCCCATTTACTTATGCACTTTGTGTTTGCGCTAACAGTTAGCTTTTCCATTGAAATCAGAGTAAGAACTGTACAGGAACCTCTTCAGTACTGAAATGTGTCTGCTGATTTCTGGTAAGGCTCAAGTTTAGCTTTTAATGAAGCCTAATAAAATCTGCTGCTCCAGGATTCAGAATGTATTAAAATTTTTGAGATTTGCAAGTGAAAATACACAAAATAATCAATTATACATTTCCAATTCTTAAGTTACATTTTTCTATTTTTCACAGGAATGGCTTTGAAGTTAATGGATAAAAGTAGAACCAGTCAGGGAGTTTTTACTAAGCTGCATTATACCATTAGGCTGAAAGGGCGCTTAAAGCGCAGGAGATATGGATTACACATGACGTATAGAGAAATCTCCATGGCAATACTTGGCTCTCCTCCTGCCCTTTCCCCTTCTTCCTACTACCTCTCACTCTTTTTTTTGTTATTGTTCATTGATTAAATTGTAATCTCCAGATACCCGCCTTTGCCGCTCCTGAGGAAGTGAGAATGACCTCACGAAATGCGTAGAGATCATTCGTGCAGCAGCTCTAGATCGATTCGGGTATCTGTATGGAGCTTTTCAGATCCGGCTATAGCTATTTTTCTTTTTTCATATGAATTCTATGCAGCACCATTCATGTTCATTATTTAGTGTCTTCTTTATTATTATAGTATATATGTTCTTAAATGTAGGATAATAAAAAAAAAAAAAAATTTTTACATTTACTAGGTTTGACTCTTTAAAAGTCCCGTGGGAATTTTTTTTTTTCTGTGTTGTACATACTAATTTGGGACTGACACATTACCTCAACCCTTCTCACATTATCTCTCATTGTCTATTGGCTTTACATACCTTGTATTGGGTCTGCTTTCTATTGCAAGAATATAATGATCTATGCTGTGTTTGCAAGGAAAAAAAACAAAAAGAGCTAAAATGGAATATAGTCCCAAAACACTAATAAAATGTCCGGAGGGGCACATATCCCGTGAAGAGGAGCGTGACACACAACAAAACCAGGAAGACAAGGATCTCTCTGATGATGTAAAAACAAATAAAAAAAATGCTTTTCTTTTGCCACTTGACACAACGCCTAGCTCATAATTTATGCACATGAACCAAAAACCATTTAAAAAAAAAAAGGGGAAAAACTAAAAAAAATATCAGGCTGCAGTCACACCTGAGCAAAGTAACATTTGGAACAATAGACAGAAAAATATTTAATAACGTAAAACTTTAGGGACATCAAAAAGGTTAATATTTTTTTTTTTTATGCCATAAAATACTTCAAGAACCAGACAAGTTAATGCTTAAATCATGAAGTATTGCAGCACAAGTTTTATCAGTTGAAAAGTACAAACTTGTCCATCAAAGATACTCAACTTTTCAAATATTGTTCATTTTTTTGCAAGTCACCAATGATATACAGAAGAGAATGCAAAGCGGATCCCCATGACATTGTTGGTAAAAGGTTTAAATCCTTGATGAGCATCTTCAGAACTCCCGCCAAATGCCACAGGCTTCTAGAGGCAGCAAAGGAGTCTTTTCTTAACCACTTAACGACCGCCCACCGCCGATTTACGTCGGCAGAATGGCACCGACAGGCAGAATCACGTAGATCTACGTGATCGCCTTTGTGCAGTTGGGGGGTCCATCCGGACCCCCCTTCACTGCAGTGAGCGGCCGTTAAGTGTTCGGGAGCGATCAGGCATGAGGAGGCGGCCGCTCGATTCCGTCCCCCCCCCTCGCGATCGCTCCCGGCCAATGAAAATGCTTCCTCCTGCCTGAAATGTAAACACAGGCTGGAGGAAGTGATGTCATCTCCCTCTCCGCGGTCTTTTCGTTCCCGGCGCCGAGGAGAGAGGAAGCAGGTTAGTGCTCCAACAGTCCACTGACACGTAGGTACACATAGGCACACAAATCACCCCCCAGTCACCCCCAGGTCACCCCAAAGCCCCCAATCACAGTGTCACTGATTGCAGTGATCATTTATTTTACTGATCACTGCATTTAGTGTCATCTGTGATTGTAAAAAGTTGCAGGGCAGTTAGGATTAGGCCCCTTTAGGTCCAGGGTAGCCCCCTAACCCCCCCTAATAAAGGTTTAACCCCTTGATCACCCCCCAGGTAACCCTTTCACCCCCTAACTTCAGCGTCACTAAGCGATTGTTTTTCCGATCGCTGTATTCGTGTCGCTGGTGTTTTAGATAGGCAGTTATTTTTTTTTTGGTTCGCCGCAGGTTTTTATTAGTGTCAGGTACCCCCATATATTATTTTAACCCCCTGATTGCCCCTAGAGTTAACCCTTTCACCAGTGATCGCCGTATAAGCGTCACTGGTGTCACTGGTTAGCCAGTAAGTTATTTAGTTATTTAGGTTACCCGTCAGGTTTTTATATAGTGTCAGGTACCCCCATATTTAACATAATAAAGGTTTTAACCCCCTGATTGCCCCTAGTTAACCCTTTCACCAGTGATCACCATATAAAGGTTACGGGTGACGCTGGTTGATTAGTTTGCTTTTTATAGCATCAGGGCACCCGCCGTGTATAACCCAATAAAGGTTTAACCCCCCTGATCGCCCGGCGGGTGAGATCAATTAGGTTTTAGCGCCAGAGAGGGTCTGCGTCGCCCCAGGCAGTGTTAGGTTAGTGCCAGTAACGCTAACACCCACGCGCAAAGCATACACCTCCCTTAATGGTATAGTATCTGATCAGATCTATACTAGCATCCCCAGCGGTTTAGGGTTCCCAAAAACGCAGTGTTAGCGGGATCAGCCCAGATACCTGCTAGCACCTGCGTTTAGCCCCTCCGCCCAGCCCAGCCCAGCCCACCCAAGTGCAGTATCGATCGATCACTGTCACTTACCAAACACAACACACATAACTGCAGCGTTCGCAGAGACAGGCCTGATCCCTGCGATCGCTAACAGTTTTTTTGTAGCGTTTGATATATTTGCTGACGACAGTCAGGTGCTTTTTTTCCTGTGAATCTTACTAGTGTACCCCTAAATTTAGAGCCCAAAATGGCAAGACGAAGGTACACTAGTAAAGAGGCCTACGAGATTCTGAGCATGACAGATAGTGAAGAGGAGGTCACGTATCTGTCAGATTCAGGCTCAGAATATCTTCCCGTAGAAGACAGTGACGTCAGCGGCCCCACGTCAGATAGCTCTGACGACGAAGTTGAGGTCCCTGCTAAGGTCAGGCGTACCCGATCCCGATCTTCTGAGGTTGTTGAGGAGCAAGAACCGCAGGTCTCTCGTATCATGGAGCAGAGTAGTACTAGCGCCGCTATTCCTTCTGGTGAACTGGCAAGCACCAGCGGCCTAGTACAGCCTGGGCGTACATCCAGCACTGCAGTAACACTTGGTGACGTGGCGAGTCCCATAAGTGCAGTTCAAGCTGGCGAGGTGGCAAGCACAAGTAGTGTCCCGCTGCCACCAAGAAGACAAAGGCAGGCCCGTCATGCCCATACTGCCCTTCCTGCAGAATTTGCCTATCCTGATTGGGTCCCCACCACTTCTGCAGAACCCGTACTTCCCCCATTCACTGCCCAACCCGGTATTCAGGTGGAAACAGCTGATTTTATTCCAATTGATTTTTATTCGCTGTTTTTCACGGAAGATCTCTATAGATCTATTGTGGACCAGAGTAATTTATATGCTGGTCAATTTATCGCCGCTAACCCCCAGTTGCCTAAAATTGCCAGAAATTGGAAACCAATTACGGTTTCCGAATTTAAGACCTTTCTGGGCCTTTCCCTCAACATGGGCACACATAAATTCCCGTCATTGCGTGCTTATTGGTCCACGCACCCAATTGACCACATGCCCGTGTTCTCTGCCTCCATGTCCAGGGCACGATACGAGCAGATTTTGCGGTTCATGCACTTCAACGACAATGAACTTTGTCGTCCACGTGGGGACCCTGAATACGACCGGCTCTATAAAATTCGGCCCCTCATAAACCACTTCAACGAACGTTTTGCAGCCTTGTTTATTCCCGATCAAGTTGTCTGCATTGATGAGTCCCTGATTAAATTTTCTGGCCGCTTGGCTTTCAAGCAGTACCTTCCCAGCAAGCGTGCCAGATACGGGGTCAAGCTCTACAAGTTCTGTGACAGGGCAACAGGCTATGTAGTGAACTTTACGGTTTATGAGGGAAAAGATAGTCAGATTGAGTCGGTCAACTGCCCGGATTACATAGGGAGCGCTGGCAAGATAGTGTGGAACTTGGTGTCACCCTTATTCGGAAAGGGGTACCACTTGTATGTGGACAATTATTACACGAGCGTGCCACTGTTTAGTCACTTGTTTGATCATCAGATTGGAGCATGTGGCACCGTGCGACCTAATCGCCGGGGCTTTCCCCAGCGGCTTGTAGATGCCCGTCTTAGGCTGGGGGAGAGAGCCTGCGTAAAGTGTAATAACTTGCTCGCTATGAAGTGGAGGGACAATAAGAATGTTTTACTTCTTACCTCCCTTCATGCAGACACGACAGTCCAAATTCGTACGGCGACTGGTGTTGTGGAGAAACCCCTCTGTGTCCACGAATATAACCAAAATATGGGAGGGGTGGACCTCAACGACCAGTTGATGGCGCCGTATCTAATTGACCGTAAGGCGAGACGCTGGTACAAAAAAGTGTCTCTATCATTATTCCAATTGGCTTTGCTGAACGCTCATGTGCTATACAGAGCTTCAGGCGGGACGTTATCTCTTCTAAAATTCCAGAATGAGATAGTCACAGAACTCCTGTATCCAGGCGGTTCTGCACCTCACCATCCCCAACCAAATGCAGTAAGCCGGCTGCATGAGAGGCATTATCCGTATGTCCTCCCGAGTACCCCTACCCAAAGCCACCCCCAAAAAAGATGTCGTGTCTGTAGCAAGCGCGGATTTAGGCGTGACACCCGTAGTTTTTGTCCACTCTGTCCTGACAAGCCTGGTCTTTGCCAAGGTGAATGTTTTGAACGCTACCACTCAAAAGTGAAGTTTTAGCGTAGGGTACAGCATTTCACAGACAAGGACACACTTACACAGGGTCTCCCAAGATGCCATTACATTTTGAGAGACCCGAACCATTACAGTTGTAAAGTTACAAAAAAAAGTGTAAAAAAGAAAAAAAAAAAACGTAAAAAACAAAACACAAAAAAAATATAAAATAAAAAAACCAAAAATAGTTGTCGTTTTATTGTTCTCTCTCTCTCTATTTTCTCTCTATTGTTCTGCTCTTTTTTAGGCCCCTTTCACACGGAGGTCCGTTCAGGTCCGCCTGTCAGTTTTTTAGGCGGACCTGAAACGGATCCTCCATGTACCCCTATGGAGGCACGGATGTCAGCGGAGACATGTCCGCTGACATCCGCTCCGCCAAAGTGTGACGGAGGAAAACCCTATTTTTCCTTCCGTCGGCGGAGCGGATCGGATGACAACGGACTCTACGGTCCGTCGTCATCCGATTCCCCATAGGGGAGAGCGGCGCTCTGACAGGGCGGTCCCTGCACAGTGTGCGGGGACCGCCCAGTCATCCGTCGGCTCAGCGGGGATCAACGGAGCGATCCCCGCTGAGCAAGCGGAGCTTCACGGGGCGGATCTTCACGGATCCGCCCCGTGTGAAAGAGCCCTAACTGTATTCTATTCTGCAATGTTTTATCATGCTTGCTTTTCAGGTATGTAATTTTTTGTTTTCAGGTGCGCCATTCAACTGCAGCGCGGAATTATTTATCTTGACAGCAACAGCGTTTGCTCCCACGATACATAAAGCCGTGACTCCAGTGCTGTAGGAGGTGATTTCACCACCACAGTTAAAAAAAAGAGCATATATGCCGAAGCATGGGGGCAGCAGGGGCGGAGGAGCGATTTTGCTCCTAATGCCGCGTACATACGGTCGAAATTCCGACGGAGGCCTGCCCGTGGAAAATTCAGACCGTGTGTACGCGGCATAACTTTTTTGCGGGAGGATGCCCCCATGCTTCGGCATATATATATTTTAGGCACAGGTTGCGTTAAAACATTTTTTTATTTTTTACTAGGTTTTGTTTTGGTATTTGCTTTGCAGGTATGGCATGGTAAGGTCTTACTGTTGTACTGTAATGTTACTTTGTTTTAATGTTAACCACCATTTGCTTAGCAGGTACGCCATTCAGTTGCAGCGCGGATCTATTTATCTTGACAGCAACAGCGTTTGCTCCCACGATACATAAAGCCGTGACTCCAACGCTGTAGGAGGTGATTTCACCACCACAGTTAAAAAAAAGAGCATATATGCCGAAGCATGGGGGCAGCAGGGGCGGAGGAGCGATTTTGCTCCTAATGCCGCGTATATACGGTCGAAATTCCAACGGAGGCTTGCCCGTGGAAAAGTCCGACCGTGTGTACGCGGCATAACCTTTTATGCCGCGTACATACGGTCGAAATTCCGACGAAGGCTTGACCGTGTGTACGCGGCATAACTTTTTTGCGGGAGGATGCCCCCATGCTTCGGCATATATGCCCATCATAAGAAGTGGGTGGATGAAGGGAGGTATTCTAATGGTGGGCATACCCACCAATCAATCTCTTTTTTTCGTTCAGCCAATAGGCTGTATGAAAAAAAAGATTACAATACATGTCCAACAAGGACCAGCAACGTACTGGTATGTTGCTGGACTTTGAATGTTTATACCAGAATGATGCCTGCGGGTTTAGGTATCATCTTGGTATCATTCTTTTCAGCCAGCAGCCGGCTTTCATGTAAAAGCAATTCTAGCAGATAATTAGCCTCTAGACTGCTTTTACAAGCAGTGGGAGGGAATGTCCCCCCCCCCCCCGGATATAAAAAGCGCCATTGGGAAATTGGGAAAGCATTTTATCACACCGATCTTGGTGTGGTCAGATGCTTTGAGGGCAGAGGAAAGATCTAGGGTCTAACCCCCCAATTTTTTTCAAAAAAAGAGTACCTGTCACTACTTATTGCTATCATAGGGGATATTTACATTCCCTGAGATAACGATAAAAATGGTAAAAAAATAAAATATGGAAGGCACAGTTTAAAAATAAAATAAAAAAGCCAAATAAATAATAAAAAAAACAAAAAAAACAAAAAAGCACCGCTGTCCCCCCCTGCTCTTGCGCAAAGGCGAACGCAAGCGTCGGTCTAGCGTCATATGTAAACAGCAATTGCATCATGCATGTGAGGTATCACCGCGAAGGTCAGATCGAGGGCAGTCATTTTAGCAGTAGACCTCCTCTGTAAATCTAACGTGGTAACCTGTAAAGGCTTTTAAATGCTTTTAAAAATGAATGTAGTTTGTCGCCGCTGCGCGTTTGTGCGCAATTTTAAAGCATGTCGTGTTTGGTATCCATGTACTCGGCCTATGATCATCTTTTTTATTTCATCAAACATTTGGGCAATATAGTGTTTTTTAGTGCATTAAAAATAAAAAAAGTGTGTTTTTCCCCCAAAAAATGCGTTTGAAAAATCGCTGCGCAAATACTGTGTGGAAAAAAAAAATGCAACACCCACTATTTTAATCTGTAGGGCCTTTGCTTTAAAAAAATATATAATGTTTGGGGGTTCAACATAATTTTCTTGCAAAAAATTTTTTTTTTTCATGTAAACAAAAAGTGTCAGAAAGGGCTTTGTCTTCAAGTGGTTAGAAGAGTGGATGATGTGTGACATAAGCTTCCTAATGTTGTGCATAAAATGCCAGGACAGTTCAAAACCCCCCCAAATGACCCCATTTTGTAAAGTAGACACCTCAAGCTATTTGCTGAGAGGCATGTTGAGCCCATTGAATATTTTTTTTTTGTCCCAAGTGATTAAATAATGACCAAAAAAAAAAAAAATGTACAAAAAGTTGTCACTAAATTATATATTGCTCAAACATGCCATGGGCATATGTGGAATTACACCCCAAAATACATTCTGTTGCTTCTCCTGAGTACGGGGATACCACATGTGTGGGACTTTTTGGGAGCCTAGCCGCGTACGGAACCCCAAAAACCAAGCACCGCCTTCAGGATTTCTATGGGTGTAAATTTTTGATTTCACTCCTCACTGCCTATCACAGTTTCGGAGGCCATGGAATGCCCAGATGGCACAAAACCCCCCCAAATGACCCCATTTTGGAAAGTAGACACCCCAAGCTATTTGCTGAGAGGTATGTTGAGTATTTTGCAGATCTCTCTTTTTGTCACAAAGTTTTGAAAATGTAAAAAAAGAAAAAAAAATAGAAAAAAAAATGTCTTTCCTAATTTTCAAAAACAAATGAGAGCTGTAAAATACTCACCATGCCTCTCAGAAAATAGCTTGGGGTGTCTACTTTCCAAAATGGGGTCATTTTGGGGGGTTTTGTGCTATTTTGGCATTTTATGGCCTTCGAAACTGTGATAGGCAGTGAGGAGTGAAATCAAAAATTTGCGCCCTTAGAAATCCTGAAGGCGGTGCTTGGTTTTTGGGGTCCCGTACGCGGCTAGGCTCCTAAAAAGTCCCACACATGTGGTATTCCCGTACTCAGGAGAAGCAGCAAAATGTATTTTGGGGTGCAATTCCACATATAACCATGGCATGTGTGAGCAATATATCATTTAGTGACAACTTTTTGT
This sequence comes from Rana muscosa, assembly GCA_029206835.1. Classification (NCBI taxonomy): domain Eukaryota; kingdom Metazoa; phylum Chordata; class Amphibia; order Anura; family Ranidae; genus Rana; species Rana muscosa. The sequence goes on along the minus strand of CM055116.1, from coordinate 1,286,228,955 downwards.
AATTTTTTTTTTTTTTTTTTTGTCATTATTCAATCACTTGGGACAAAAAAAAAAATATTCAATGGGCTCAACATGCCTCTCAGCAATTTCCTTGGGATGTCTACTTTCCAAAATGGGGTCATTTGGGGGGGGGGGGTTTGTACTGCCCTGCCATTTTAGCACCTCAAGAAATGAGATAGGCAGTCATAAATTTAAAGCTGTGTAAATTTCAGAAAATGTACCCTAGTTTGTAAACGCTATAACTTTTGCGCAAACCAATAAATATACGCTTATTGACATTTTTTTTACTAAAGACATGTGGCTGAATACATTTTGCCCTAAATGTATGACTAAAATTGAGTTTATTCGATTTTTCTTATAACAAAAAGTAGAAAATATCATTTTTTTTTCAAAATTTTCGGTCTTTTTCTGTTTATATCGCAAAAAATAAAAATCGCAGAGGCAATCAAATACCATTAAAAGAAAGCTCTATTTGTGGGAAGAAAAGGACGCAAATTTCATTTGGGTACAACATTGCATGTCCGCACAATTTACAGTAAATCAGCGCAGTGCCGAATCCCAAAAACAGGCCTGGTCCTAATGGCCCGAAATGGTCCGGGGCTTAAGTGGTTAAAGCCATCGGTAAAGCCCAAAATAACCAAATGTTGGATTGAAGTGTCAAAGTTGGATATTATTATCTGGAAGCTGTTCTGGTACTTCAACATCTGCAGAGACCAGGGGTGGTCAGGAATATGACTGTGTAGGAGTGGGAGAAGAGAGCGGACCACCAATATATCACTTCTGAGCACACAGTGTCTTGTACAATCATTGGGGTTCAGCTGCATAGACAACGATGAACCAAGCTGACAGAAAATGAAGTGTAGCGGACACCCAAAATTGGGGTCGCTATGCTTAAATTTAGGGGTCAGCCTGAGCAAGTAGTTAGGCTCAGGCTGCTGGATTTCTTTCATTAGGCCTCTGCTCTGTTGTGGTGTTGCCTGGCAGTACAGTTCCCTGTGGCCTGTGGGTGGCGCTGTCGCTCAGGTCTCGGGTGAAACCCCAGGTAGCGTTGCAGCGCTATTGGGTGTCCTCTCTCAGCAGCTTTCAGTGGGCGTGGTCTACCCGCTGTGCATGCTGGGAGAGGGTACATAAGGGGCAGACGCCATTATTCGGGGAGCAGTTTGCGCCCTGTGGCCCTCCAGGCCAGGGGTGCGTGTGTGTGTGTTCAGTCCCGGGCATCTTTGGCCTGAGGCCGCATCGTTCCAGGTAGGCCCAGCACCTTTAGCTGAGGCCTACGCCAACAGAGGAGTCCCAGGGTGCCCGTAGGAGGGTGTCCTGCTCTGAAGAGGGAACCAGGGGAGGACCTTTCTGGAAGGATTGGTAAAGGATGTCGCCATCTCGGGAGAGGCCTGGTTGCCTGTCAGAGGGAAGGATTCCATGATCCGCCAAAAGCCTTGTGACGTGCCCCATTGACACCTAAAGTTCTTAAAGTGTTACTAGGGCTGGGAAGTAAGGGAGTTAGAGGTTCATGTCCTGATCGTATCCCAAGGAAAAGCTTAAAATGTTAAGTTTCGTGCTCCACACCGGCTGCTTGGACCGTGAGAGGGGACTATCCGGGTGAGCAAAGCCCACTCAGGCTTGAGTGGCGACAAGTGGTGATTAAGTACTGTGTGCCTGAACCAGCCTCCCTGTTCATCCTCTTTATTTTACTTGCTTGTACCTTGACACGAAAGGTTGGAGATAAACTCCTTTTATTGAGTTTAATATTGTCTGGACATTGGCTTTCCTAGAGAGAGAATAGACTTTTCCTTACCTCTTTCCGTTGGTCCTCGTCCCTAAAGTGTAACTCGCTGCACGACCCAAATTAATTAACACGGCTCATCCTCTACAAGATGGAGGATACTGGGCATGTGGCCTGGTGTGTCCCACTCTGCAAGTGAAGGTAAGCAGGGTGAAGGATCTGTGTGCTACAGAAGAAATGAGGTTCAAGGTATATTTTCAGAGAGCAAAGCCAACCTTGCTGGATAAGACTCTGCAGAGAACACATTTATTTTCTCATCATTGGGACAGAACATTTACAATGTGGAAAATGACATAAGAAGATATCATAAGAGGTTCAGACTACCACATGGAACAAGCCAGCTCATCAGTCCTGTATGTGAGACGTGGACAATGAAAACATATTCTGATGTTGACAGGTAAATATCTTTTGCACATAAAACAGCAGATAGATGTTATAGAGAGAAGAAGATAACGGGCACCTGTCACGCCTTTCTCCTGGTCACACACGTTGCTGTGAGCAATACAACCAGCATCCAAGGAAAAACCTGAATGTGTCTCTATGCAACCTTAAAGTGGTTGTACACCCTGTACAACCACTTTTACCGACAGGTAAGCCTATATTAAGGATATCCGAGGACGTTACTAAACCATCCAATCGGTAGTAGCGACGGGCGGTGTGTACAAAGAGCAGGGACTTCCCAGGAGCTGGAAATATCTCCTAAACCCACGGTTTAGGAGATATTTACAATAAAGCCGTGCACCGATGTCTACGGCGCATGTGCCAATGAGATCAGCACAGGCGCACTTTAGAAAGGGCAGATCGTGCCATTTCTAAAAGGGGGTCATGCCATTACTGACGGCTCCCGCCCGCAAGCCATGACATCACGCGACTCCGGCCAGTCACAGAGCCAGAGTTCGCGGCCCCGGAAGGGAGAGGGGTGAAGATGGACGCTCAGTGCCAGTGGGGACAGCGGTGACATTGCAGGATTCGGTTTCAGTTAAGTGGGTACAGAAGTACTTCTTCATGGGGAAGGAACTTGGAAAAGGTGATTATGGAAGAGTATTTATGGCAAGCAACAGGAAAACAGGTCAGTGAATTAATCTAACCAACATTTCAACATCCTCTATAAATATTTATGTCTGTAAATGTGATTTGTAAGATAGACTTTTTCCAAGAGGTCACTAATAGGGATGAGCTTCGTGTTCGAGTCGAACATACGTTCGACTCGAACATCGGCTGTTCGATCGTTCGACGAAGATCGAACGATTTGGGCCGTTCGCGCCAAATTCGAGTGACGCGAACGGCCCACAATGCACTACGCCATCGCAGTGTCATCCAGGCGCTGTGATTGGCCAAGCATGCACTGTGACCCCGCATGCTTGGCCAATCACAGCGCCGGCAGCGAGGAGAGCAATGATTGGCCACAGGCAGGATGCCTGTGGCCAATTATTGCTGAGGGTGTTTAGTACACGCCCCACACTATAAAAGGCCGCCAGCACGGCGGCCTAGTGTAGTGTGTTCCGGAGCAGGGAAAGAGAAGCATAGGCAGGGACAGTGACTGTTATTTCTTTCTTGCTTAACCTGGATTCCTTTAGTTTAGGGAAAGAGAAGGATAGGTAGGGAGAGTGTCAGTGTGTTTTGTGCTTGTGCTATAGTGTGCTTAAAAAAAACATTTATTCTAGGGACAGAAAACTGTAGGTAGGGAGAGTGTTTTTTTTCTTTCACTCTGCAAGTCCTTGTTTCCAGGGACCTGGAAGGACAGTGAGTGAATTGTCCTTGTGCTATATTGTGCTTAAAAAAAACATTTTTTCTAGGGACAGAAAACTGTAGGTAGGGAGAGTGTTTTTTTCTTTCACTCTGCAAGTCCTTGTTTCCAGGGACCTGGAAGGACAGTGAGTGAATTGTCCTTGTGCTATATTGTGCTTAAAAAAAACATTTTTTCTAGGGACAGAAAACTGTAGGTAGGGAGAGTGTTTTTTTTCTTTCACTCTGCAAGTCCTTGTTTCCAGGGACCTGGAAGGACAGTGAGTGAATTGTCCTTGTGCTATATTGTGCTTAAAAAAAAACATTTTTTCTAGGGACAGAAAACTGTAGGTAGGGAGAGTGTTTTTTTTCTTTCACTCTGCAAGTCCTTGTTTCCAGGGACCTGTAAGGACAGTGAGTGAATTGTCCTTGTGCTATATTGTGCTTAAAAAAAACATTTATTCTAGGGACAGAAAACTGTAGGTAGGGAGAGTGTCAGTTTATTTCACTCTGCAAGTCCTTGTTTCCAGGGACCTGTAAGGACAGTGAGTGAATTGTCCTTGTGCTATATTGTGATTAAAAAAAACATTTTTTCTAGGGACAGAAAACTGTAGGTAGGGAGAGTGTTTTTTTTCTTTCACTCTGCAAGTCCTTGTTTCCAGGGACCTGTAAGGACAGTGAGTGAATTGTCCTTGTGCTATATTGTGCTTAAAAAAAACATTTATTCTAGGGACAGAAAACTGTAGGTAGGGAGAGTGTCAGTTTATTTCACTCTGCAAGTCCTTGTTTCCAGGGACCTGTAAGGACAGTGAGTGAATTGTCCTTGTGCTATATTGTGATTAAAAAAAACATTTTTTCTAGGGACAGAAAACTGTAGGTAGGGAGAGTGTTTTTTTTCTTTCACTCTGCAAGTCCTTGTTTCCAGGGACCTGTAAGGACAGTGAGTGAATTGTCCTTGTGCTATATTGTGCTTAAAAAAAACATTTATTCTAGGGACAGAAAACTGTAGGTAGGGAGAGTGTCAGTTTATTTCACTCTGCAAGTCCTTGTTTCCAGGGACCTGTAAGGACAGTGAGTGAATTGTCCTTGTGCTATATTGTGATTAAAAAAAACATTTTTTCTAGGGACAGAAAACTGTAGGTAGGGAGAGTGTTTTTTTTCTTTCACTCTGCAAGTCCTTGTTTCCAGGGACCTGTAAGGACAGTGAGTGAATTGTCCTTGTGCTATATTGTGATTAAAAAAAACATTTTTTCTAGGGACAGAAAACTGTAGGTAGGGAGAGTGTTTTTTTTCTTTCACTCTGCAAGTCCTTGTTTCCAGGGACCTGTAAGGACAGTGAGTGAATTGTCCTTGTGCTATATTGTGATTAAAAAAAACATTTTTTCTAGGGACAGAAAACTGTAGGTAGGGAGAGTGTTTTTTTTTTTTCACTCTGCAAGTCCTTGTTTCCAGGGACCTGTAAGGACAGTGAGTGAATTCTCCTTGTGCTATATTGTGCTTAAAAAAAACATTTATTCTAGGGACAGAAAACTGTAGGTAGGGAGAGTGTCAGTTTATTTCACTCTGCAAGTCCTTGTTTCCAGGGACCTGTAAGGACAGTGAGTGAATTGTCCTTGTGCTATATTGTGATTAAAAAAAAACATTTTTTCTAGGGACAGAAAACTGTAGGTAGGGAGAGTGTTTTTTTTCTTTCACTCTGCAAGTCCTTGTTTCCAGGGACCTGGAAGGACAGTGAGTGAATTGTCCTTGTGCTATATTGTGCTTAAAAAAAACATTTATTCTAGGGACAGAAAACTGTAGGTAGGGAGAGTGTCAGTTTATTTCACTCTGCAAGTCCTTGTTTCCAGGGACCTGTAAGGACAGTGAGTGAATTGTCCTTGTGCTATATTGTGATTAAAAAAAACATTTTTTCTAGGGACAGAAAACTGTAGGTAGGGAGAGTGTTTTTTTTTCTTTCACTCTGCAAGTCCTTGTTTCCAGGGACCTGTAAGGACAGTGAGTGAATTGTCCTTGTGCTATATTGTGTTTAAAAAAAACATTTATTCTAGGGACAGAAAACTGTAGGTAGGGAGAGTGTCAGTTTCTTTCACTGTGAAAGTCCTTGTTTCAAGGGACAGAGAAGGACACCTGAAGGTAGCCCTTATTGCTTTTTTCCCATCTCCCTGCAGGCCATCTATTAGAATGTCTGGAAGGCAAACAAGGAGAGGCAGACAGTCAGGAGGCAATAAAAGAGGGCAAGCAGGCTCTGTGTCTGGGGGCAACAGTGCTGGTCGTGGACGCGGTGCATTGTCATCAGCACATGGCCATGGGACACGCTTGTCCTTCTTTTCGGCAGCTGGACACGTTGAGCCACATCATGCCAAAGACTTGGTAGAGTGGATGACCAAGCCCTCCTCCTCCTCCTCATCATCTCTCACCCAGGCTCAGGGTACTGGCAAAGCAGCTGCCAAAGCGTCCTCTTCCCTGGTATCAATGTCAGACTCATCATCAGTCACTCCTTCCCTAGACCCACCATGTCCTCCTCCTGAGGAGTCCCCCAAACTGTTTGAGCACAGTGTTGGGTACATGCTCCAGGAGGATGCCCAGCGTTTCGAAGGGTCTGATGATGAAACCCAGCTACAGGAAAGCAGTAGCGTGAGAGCAGACAGAGGGGATGCTCAAGAAGGACACCAATCTGGCAGTCATGTTCCAGCAGCTGCAGCATACTGCCAGATTGGCTCCAGTGATGAGGAGGGAGGGGATGATGAGGTCACTGACTCCACGTGGGTGCCTAATAGGAGAGAGGAGGAGGAGGAGGATGAGGAGGAGACACATCTCCAACGAGGCAGGATGCCCTTTGGTGGCCAGCGTAAGGGCAGTACACCGACGGAATCACACCGCAGAGCTCCGCCTGTGCAGGGCGCTGCCTCTGCCCGTCATTCAAAAAGTTCTTTGGTGTGGGCCTTTTTTGAGGCTAGTGCATCAGATCGCACAGCTGCTGTTTGCAACATATGTCTCAAGCGTATATCGCGTGGCCAAAACATCAGCCGCTTGGGTACCACATGCCTGACCAGACATATGTTGACCTGCCATGCAGCTCGTTGGCAAGCCTACCTCAAAGACCCACACCAAAGAACAAAGCGGACCTCTCCTTGCACCGCATCAGCTGGGATCTCCAACCCCACTATAACTTCAGTCCTCTCTGAAACATGCACTGAGAGGAATGAAGGTGTAGAATTAGGTGTGTCACAGCCAAGTACTTGCGGCCACTCTGCTAGCAGTACACCGACGTCCGATTCTAGCAGGCAAATTTCCCTGCCCCAGCTGCTGGACCGTCGAAAGAAGTTCACTCCCAGCCATCCACATGCCCAGCGGTTGAATGCTAGCTTGGCTAAATTGCTAGCGCTTCAACTGCTGCCTTTTCAGTTGGTAGACTCGGCCCCCTTCCGTGAGTTTGTGCAATGTGCGGTTCCTCAGTGGCAGGTTCCCAAACGCCACTTTTTCTCACGGAAGGCTATTCCGGCTCTCTACCGGCATGTGGAAGGCAATGTCTTGGCCTCGCTGGACAGGGCGGTCAGCGGTAAGGTGCATATTACCGCTGACTCATGGTCCAGCAGGCATGGACAGGGACGTTACCTTTCTTTCACGGCCCATTGGGTCACTCTTTTGGCAGCTGGGAAGGATGCAGGACAAGGTGCAGTAGTGTTGGAGGTTGTTCCACCGCCACGCCTCCAAAATGCTACTACTGGTTGTGACACACCTCTCTCCTCCACCCCCTCCTCTTCTTCTTCCTCCATGGCCTCTTCCTGTGGTTTGTCCTCTGAACCAGCGGTGCTCCGTAGCCGTTCAAGGGGCTACGCAAGTACGCAGGCAAAAAGATGCCATGCCGTGCTTGCGCTGGTGTGTTTGGGGGACAGAAGCCACACTGGGGCAGGGGTCCTGTCTGCTCTGCAGGGCCAGGCCGAGAGGTGGTTGACGCCACGCCAGCTTAAGCCAGGAATGGTGGTTTGCGACAATGGCACCAACCTCCTCTCCGCCCTCCGACAGGGACAACTGACCCATGTGCCCTGTGTGGCTCACGTCCTTAACCTGGTGGTGCAGCGGTTCTTGGGCAGGTACCCAGGCTTACAGGATGTCCTGAGGCAGGCCAGGAAAGTCTGTGTGCATTTCCGCAGATCTTATGCCAGTGCTCGCCTGGCTGAGCTGCAAAAGGAGTTGAACCTGCCCAAGAACCGCCTTATATGTGACATGCCCACCAGGTGGAACTCAACGTTGGCCATGCTGCAGCGGCTGCACACGCAGCAGAGGGCCATCAATGAGTACCTGTGCGACTACGGCACCAGGACAGGGTCAGGGGAGCTTGTTTTTTTTTCTCCACGCCAGTGGGGCATGATCAGGGATGCATGCACTGTCCTGGCACCATTTGAGGAGGCCACGAGGATGGTGAGCAGTGACAGTGCATGCATCAGTGACACTGTACCTCTTGTCCACCTGTTGGAGCACACGCTGCGTGGAATAATGGACAGGGCACTTGAGGCAGAACAGAGGCAGGAAGAGGAGGACTTCCTTGCCTCTCAAGGCCCCCTTTACCCAGACAGTGTTCCTTCTGTCCCACCCATCGCACAGGAAGAGGAGGAGGAGGAGGATTGTGTCAGCATGGAGGTGGAGGCTGGCACTCAGCATCATCAGCAGCAGTCTTTTAGGGATGATTTACAGTCCCAAGAAACCAGTGGACTTGTACGTGGCTGGGAGGAGGTGGCTGCGGATCATGTCGTCCTTAGTGACCCAGAGGACTCCGGACCGAATGCCTCAGCAAACCTACGCTGCATGGCCTCCCTGATCCTGCAAAGTCTGCAGAAGGATCCTCGTATTCTTCGGATCAAGGAGAGGGACCATTACTGGCTGGCTACTCTCCTTGATCCACGGTACAAGGGTAAGGTTGCGGACCTTATGTTACCGTCGCAGAGGGAGCAGAGGATGAGACAACTCCGGGAGGCCTTGCAGAAAGGTCTGTGCAACGCGTTCCCAGAGACTGGGAGGTTACAAACTCCTGGTCCTGGACAACGAGTTGCTGAGGCTTCGGCCAGTCAAAGAAGGAGCGGTGGGGAAGGTGGCCGTCTGACCGATGCGTTCAGACAATTCTTTAGTCCGCAGCCCCAAAGTATGATCGGTTCCAGCAACCATCGCCAGCGTCTGATAAACATGGTGCAGGAATATCTAGGGTCAAGGTCAGACTTGGACACCTTCCCCACCGAAAATCCTCTGGCTTACTGGGTCTTGAGGATGGATCACTGGCCAGAGCTTGCACAGTATGCAATTGAGCTACTGGCCTGTCCTGCATCCAGCGTTCTTTCGGAACGCACATTCAGTGCTGCTGGAGGATTTGTCATGGATCACAGGGTGCGCCTGTCCACCGACTCGGTTGATCGACTGACTTTCATCAAGATGAACCAGTCTTGGATCACCACCAGCTACCACACACCTGATGCTAATATAACAGACTAATTGATTTTAACATGTCACATCCCTTCAAGACTGATGCTGATGCTGAGTGCCTGTGCTGTTATGTTGACTGGCTATCCTCCTCCTCCGAGTTCTCAATGATACGATTGATGATGATAGCTTGGAAGATCATTTTTGTTTATGGGTGCCGCCACCAGTGGCTAAGGCCCAATTTTTCAGCCCCTGTTTAACAGGGGCGTGTAATTACAATTTTTTTAGCAATAATTTGCCATAGGGCTCATTGCTGTGCTCCAAGTACAGTATCTGTGAGGGGTTGTAGTGTTGTGCCACCAGTGCCTAAGGCACAATTTTTCAGCCCCTGTTCAACAGGGGCATGTAATTACAATTCTTGATCTAATAATTCACAGCAGGGCCCATTGCTGCACCCACCAAGAGTAACTCTGAGGGCTTACAGTGTTGTGGCAACGCCACCACCACCACGAAAGGCCCAATTTTTCAGCCCCTGTTCAAAAGGGGCATGTAATTACAATTCTTGATCTAATAATTCACAGCAGGGCCCATTCCTGCACCCACCAAGAGTAACTCTGAGGGCTTACAGTGTTGTGGCAACACCACCACCACCACCACGAAAGGCCCAATTTTTCAGCCCCTGTTCAACAGGGGCATGCAATTACAATTCTTGATCTAATAATTCACAGCAGGGCCCATTGCTGCACCCACCAAGAGTAACTCTGAGGGCTTACAGTGTTGTGGCAACACCACCACCACCACCACCACCACGAAAGGCCCAATTTTTCAGCCCCTGTTCAACAGGGGCATGCAATTACAATTCTTGATCTAATAATTCACAGCAGGGCCCATTGCTGCACCCACCAAGAGTAACTGTCAGGGCTTACAGTGTTGTGGCACCAGCACCACCATCAAAGGCCCAATTTTTACTACCACTGTTCAACAATTATATGTAATTAAAATTCCTGATATAATAGTTGACAGCAGGGCGTTCCAGCACCAACCAAGAGTAACTGTGAGTGCTTACAGTGTTGTGCCAACACCAACAGCTAAGGGGCCTATTTCTGCAGAGTATATACGGCAGGTCCCTACTTTCAAACATCCAACTTACAAACGACTCCTACTTGCAAACGCAAGAAGACAACAGGAAGTGAGAGGAAATCTACCCCTTGGAAGGAAAATTCTCTCCTGTAAGAATTAATATGGGAGAAAGGTGTCTCCTCTGTACTGATGCTTTATCAGCAATCCTTGTTTCAAGAAAAACACCACATTTCAAAAACAGTTGTCATTGGGACGGAAAGTGAGGTGAAATGTTCTGAACAGGGGCACAGACAGCAAAACAAATGTTACAGGGGTGATAACCCTTACCTATGTTTTCCAAAAAGTTTAAAAATAGATTTTTGGGCTGGAGCTACACTTAAACAATGTACCTGTTCAAAATTATAAACAGATTCTACATAAGAACAAACCTACAGTCCCTGTCTTGTATGCACCGCCTGTATACGGCTGTTCAGAGTATATAGGGCCTTTTTTATTTTATGTGCGGGGTTCCCCTTAATATCCATACAAGACCCAAAGGGGCTGGTAATGGGCTGGGGTGGGGGGGGGGGTCATGGGGTAGCTATGCCATTTTTCTTAAAGATTTTCATCCATATTACCGGGACCAGACATTACATTAAAGCCGCAAGCAGTTTTAAATGGCTTTTTTTTCCTTTAGAAGTGTCATTTTGTGCAGGGACAGTTCTAAACACGGGAAACACGTGGCACTTCACAGGCATACTTTAGACACCCCCCAGGTACGATATTTAAAGGAATATTTGACTTTTTTTTTTTCACTTTATGCATCATTAAAATGACTGCTCCCGAAAAACGACCGTTTTTAAAACTTCTTTTTGCATTGATACATGTCCCCTGGTGCAGAACCCGGGTTCCCAAACCCTTTTTAGGACAATAACATGCATAATAGTCGTTATAATTAGCACTTTAGAATTCGAACGTTCGCATCCATTGTATTTAATAGGGTTCTAATGTTCGTACGAACTTTCGGTCCGTTCGCGGGTTCTGGTGCGAACCGAACCCGGGGGTGTTCGGCTCATCACTATTCTCATGTTTCCGGCCCCATTATCTTGATTCTTTACGCTGGAGGGAATGATGTGGGTTATACACGCTCCGTGGATCTTATCTCCACTTATCAAGGGCGACATTGTGCATTGTTATGCGGTCTATACCAACTTGATTCCCATCTGGTCTGAGAAATCGTGCCTCGTTTGCTGTGGGCCTGGGAAATTCCTGGCCCACGCTTGGAACCCGTCGAAAGGTTAACACCCAGGTCGCCATGTTTGTTCGGCAGATCGGGGGGGGGGGAGGGTTTGTAATTTGGCACAGAGATTTGGAGGGTGCTAATGATGATCTGCTGAGACCGGATGTCTTTCACCTTAATGATATCAGTTTGGACATTTTCAACCTTGGCCTTCAGCGTGGTGTAGAACAGGTGCTGGCTGTGGTGGGGAGCCCGTTAGTTACCTCACGTGCGGGTGGCGGTTTCTTGACCTTGCCAGCAGTAAAGTTGCTGTAATGGGCTAAGCCCTTGATGGAAATTGGAAATAGGCGGTCTGTCCAGCACTTATGGCAAGAACAGGCCTCCCCTTTTGGAATTGTGTGCTCACAGTGCAACTGGGACTGGCACTGGTTTAAATTGTTAAGGTTCCAGTGAGGATTCTTCCCCATCTCTGCGGCCGCGAGAGTGAAGTTCCTTCTACCACCGCCAACCACTACGTGGGATTCCAGCTTGTGAACATCAGGATTCGCAGCTCCCGGGTCGAGCGGATGACAACTCTTAAGATAAGCCTCTTACTATACTCGTTTGTGAGTGTATTTCTTGCCGCTGTATAATATATTTTTTAATAAATTTCTGATACTACTACGCTTAGAAGACGCTGCTTTTTTCCTCTCCCTATGGCAAGAACAGGCCTCCCCTTTTGGAATTGTGTGCTCACAGTGCAACTGTGACTGGCACTGGTTTAAATTGTTAAGTGTTGGAATTTAAATAAAGCTGCGGCCTTGCCCTTTCCAACCTAAATGGTTGTAAGTGTGTTTATTTAACGGGGTGAGAGGGCAATGATGTGGGGGAAGTTTATCCCATTATGTTACAATTGATTTGTACCTAGGCCCATTGCGCCTCAGCAGTCACGTAAAATCTAGAAGGTTAGAGTAATGCCCTGTACACACGAGCAGAATTCCTGTCGGAAAAAAGTTGGATGTTTTTTCCGACGGAATTTCGCTCAAGCCTGCCTTGCATACACACGGTCACACAAAATTTCAGTGAACTTTTGACTGCCAAGAACGCAGAGACATAAAAGAATACGACGAGCCGAGAAAATTAAGTTCTATTCTTCGGAGCATGCGTCGGGATTCAGTTTTTCGGGATTTGTATACACAATAGGAAATTCTGATCAGATTTTTTCCTGACGGGAAAATAGAGAACCTGCTCTATCTTTTTCTAGCAGTTTTTCCGTTGGAAAAAGTCTGATGGAGTATACACACGGTCGGCATTCCCAACCAAAGGCTCTCATGTGACTTTTTCCAACGGGAAAACTGATCGTGTGTACGGTGCATAAGTTGGGTTGTTGGACTCGTGGATTATCCTTGGTGTTCTATTCTGTGAGCCTGTGTATGGGGAGAAGGGTCTTATATCACACCTGTTACGGGTGGGGTGAACCAAATTCATTAAGCAGATAAATCTTCCTCAGATGTGTCTGCACCTCTAGTGACAATCCTCTACATCTCAGTGAAATAAAACATGTAAAGGATTTTGCAGCAATATAGTGAAAGGGACAGAAGTGTTTTCAGAATTGTAAACTATTCAAAAATCCCTTCCACCCACGTTCACATCGGAACGATTTGGCATGCAATTTGACATGTTAAATTGCATGCCAATTTAGCGGCTATTGCCGACTTTGTGGTGCCACACCAATTCCCAAAAGTACTTCATGTACTACTTTTGGCGACTTTGGGGGGAAATTTGAATAGACATCTGTGCATGAAACCGCACATAGGCCTGTCAAATCACCCCTGAAGTCGGACTGCATTGTTGGTTTGGAATTGTGTGAGTTCAGCTGAACTCACACGGCTTCTAACCTGCAGTCAGTGTGAACCTGGGCTCCAGGTCAGACCCCCCCGGTGTATGGGGTGTGAGATGTCAGTCCGTGACCCAGCAGATACTCCCATTTCTCTCTGGAGACAGAGCATATGTGTGTGTGTATATAATCCCTGCATACAGTCATATCTGTTAACCCAAGCAACACCCTCATAATAAGGTGGTTTGGTGAAAGAAAATAAATATAATTGGTCTGGTGCTTAGATGCATCTTCCTCCTCCATAGTGACCGTGTGCCCGGTGTGTACTATGACATCACTGACCAGACATGGAAGGGTATGTGTGGTCGTCTAATAAGGAGGAGCTGCTCCTCTTCTGCCTGGAAATATGGCCACCTGTCGCTCCGGCTCCTTTAAATGTTTTGGATCCAGAACTCAAAGAATTAGGTTCTAAAAATCATAAAAGAAAAAAGTGCAACGTAAACCAATAATAATGCATTACATGATTCCCGACTGGCTCACGCAGATATACTGCGGCAGAGTGGCTCTCCTGGGCGAAATCCCGTACATATACAGCTTTGCACAGGAGAGCCACCAGAGGGCACGCGATTTGCGTGGCCGGCGGGCGTGATCGTGATACACAACAAAACCAGGAAGAGGAGGATCATTCTGATGATGTAAAAAATAAATAAAATAATGCTTTTCAATTGCCACTTGTCAGAACGTCTAGCTCATAATGTATGCACATGAACAAAAATAAATTAAAATCACTCTGCTCAGGTGTGAATGCAGCCTAACATTTGGAACTATAGACAGGAGTTTGAGGATGTGGCCAGGTTTTTATCTTTTATGAACTCTAAATATTTCAATAAGGTAAAACTTTAGGGACATCAAAAAGGTTAATTAATTATTTTATGCCATAAAAGACTTCCTCAAGAACCAGATGACAAGTTAATACTTAAAACTTGTGCAATACTTCATGATGTATCAGTTGAAAAGTACAAACTTGTCTATACAAAGATACTCGACTTTTCAAATACTGTACATATTTTTTGCAAGTCACCAACGATATACAGAAGAGAATGCAAAGCGGATCCCCATGAAATTGTTGGTAAAAGGTTTAAATCCTTGATGAGTATCTTCAGAACTCCCGCCAAATGTCACAGACTTCTAGAGGCAGCAAAGAAGTCTTTTCTTAAAGCTATTGGTAAAGCCCAAAACAACCAAATATTTGATTTGAGCATCAAGATGGATATTATTATCTAGAAGCTGTTCTGGTACTTCAGAGACCGGGGGGGGGGGGGTAAGAATATGACTGTAGGAGTGGGAGAAGAGAGCGGACCACCAATATGTCACTTCTGAGCACACAGTGTCTTGTAGAATTATTGGGGTTCAGCTTCATAAGACATCGATGAACCAAGCTGACAGAAAAAGAAGAAAACAAGGTTCAAGGTATATTTTGAGTAAGGAAGGGGCCAACCTTGCTGAAAAAAAAAAAAGACTCTGCAGAGAACACATTTATTTTTATCAGCATTTGGGACAGAACATTTACAATGTGGAAAATGACTTAAGGAGATGTAGCACCCTCTACCTTAGGTAGGTGCCAAGTGTAGGGTTTTGTGTAAGCTGCCAGTGCAGGTAAATTTAAACCGAGTGGTTTAGTGTAGCAGTAGGTGACTGATGTACTTTGGTTCTTGAGCGCCTCTTCGGTTTCCAGGGAGATGTATCTGCAAAAGGGGCAGGGTTGAGAGCTAGTGACATGGGGTACATGTAAGGGGCTCTGACCAATCCCCAACTAGGATTGGCAGGGGGCAGGCCTCCTATTTATACCCATGATCAGCCTGCTGGGGGAGGAGTTGCCAGCTGGGTGAACTGAAGGATGGAGTGCTAGACTGTCGTGTAGGAGGGACACTCCCAATCTGTGAAGACCAGTCATAGATAAGGGCAGTGACATTTGTTTGGGGGGTGTAACTCAGGCGGAGGAGCTCGGGAGCTGGGAGGGAACCTCTCCTTACATGGTCATGGAGAGGTGTCCTGGAACAGGAGCTGGAAGAGGCGGTAGGTCCGTCCGGAGTAAGTCCTTCAGGAAGAATCCAGGGCAGGTGTCGGTGAGTGAAATCACAGTGGAGAGATCTGGAAGAGGCATGCCAGGGGAGCTGGATGCAGAGCCAGGAGGGAGAGAGACTGTGGAGTTTATGTCAAATCGATGCTGCCATGAGGGCAGGCAGGTTTTTTAAGTCGGACTTGCTGGGATCAGTAGTGCATCACCATTTACTCTTCTCAAGTAAACAGTTGCTTCCATAAAAGGGGTACTGCAGGCCCGACCTACAAAACGGGTCATCCAACTAAATTAACTGGGACTTATTTCAGAGTGAGGCCTAGTCAAGTTTGTCTGCTCCATCGGACAACTGTTGTCGAATTTTCCGCGGACATATGTGGGATAGCATGCTTTAAAATTGTCCGCCAACAAATGTGTGTTGTCGGATTATCAGATCGTGCGTACACAAGTCCATCGGCCAAAACTCCACAGTACAAACACGCATGCTCGGAAGCAATGCTCACCGTAACACAACATTAGCAGAAGTTGCCCAAAGGATGGCGCTAAAGAGCTGAAAAATACACATTGTTTTTTGTTTGTTGCCCACAATTCTTAGCCGTTTGTATGCAATACAAGTTCCTGGCCAACACCCTTCGGACAAAAGTCCTACGCTTTGTCTGATGAAAATCCGATCGTGTGTATGAGGCTCAAGAGCTGAACAGGAACCTCTCCAGTACTGAAATGTGTCTGCCGATTGCTGATAAGGCTGAAGTTTAGCTTTTAACGAAGCCTAATATATTCAGAGAATACATTCTGAATACACGAGCAGGAGATCTTAAAATTCTTGAGATTTGCAAGTAGGTTAAAGTCTTTTTTTTTTACAGGTAAAGCAATGGCTTTGAAGTTCATGGATAAAAGTAGAACCAGTCAAGGTTTTTTTTTACCAAGATGCATTATACCATTAGGCTGAAAGGGCGCTTAAAGCGCAGGAGATTATGAATTACGCCTGACGTATAGAGAAATCTCCATGACAATACATGGCTCTCCTCCTGCCCTTTCCCCTTCTTCCTACTAGCCCTTTTTTTTTTTTTTTTTTATCATTCATTGATTAATTTTTATCTCCAGATACCTACCTGTGCCACTCCTGAGGAAGCGAGAATTACCTCACGAAACGCGCAGAAGATCATTCGCGCAGCAGCTCTAGATCGATTGGGGTATCTGTATGGTGCTTTTCAGGTCCCATATAGCTATTTTTTTTTTTTATATGAATTCTATGCAGCACCATTCATGTTCATTATTTAATGTCTTCTTTATTATTATGGTACATTTTTTTTTTATCATACATTTAAAAACATAACATATTTTTACATTTAATGGCGGAGGTGTGACTCTTTAACCACTTAAGCCCCGGACCATTTGGTAGCTAGAGGACCAGAGGTGAATTCAGAATTTTGCACTGCGCTGCTTTAACTGTAAATTGTGCGGACATGCAATGTTCTACCCAAACGAAATTTGCGTCCTTTTCTTCCCACAAATAGAGCTTTCTTTTAATGGTATTTGATTGCCTCTGCGATTTTAATTTTTTGCGATATAAACGGAAAAAGACCGAAAATTTTGAAAAAAAATGATATTTTCTACTTTTTGTTATAGGAAAAATCGAATAAACTCAATTTTAGTCATACATTTAGGCCAAAATGTATTCAGCCACATGTTTTTAGTAAAAAAAATGTCAATAAGCGTATATTTATTGGTTTGCGCAAAAGTTATAGAGTTTACAAACTAGGGTACATTTTCTGAAATTTACACAGCTTTAAATTTATGACTGCCTATCTCATTTCTTGAGGTGCTAAAATGACAGGGCAGTACAAAACCCCCCCAAATGACCCCATTTTGGAAAGTAGACACCCCAAGGAAATTGCTGAGAGGCATGTTGAGCCCATTGAATTTTTTTTTTTGTCCCAAGTGATTGAATAATGACTAAAAAAAAAAAAAAAAAAAAATTACAAAAAGTTGTCACTAAATGATATATTGCTCACACATGCCATGGTTATATGTGGAATTGCACCCCAAAATACATTCTGTTTCTTCTCCTGAGTACGGGGATACCACATGTGTGGGACTTTTTAGGAGCCTAGCCGCGTACGGGACCCCGGAAACCAAGCACCGCCTTCAGGATTTCTAGGCACAAATTTTTGATTTCACTCCTCACTACCTATCACAGTTTCGAAGACCATAAAATGCCAAAATAGCACAAAACCCCCCCAAATGACCCCATTTTGGAATATAGACACCCCAAGCTATTTACTGAGAGGCATGGTGAGTATTTTACAGCTCTCATTTGTTTTTGAAAATGAAGAAAGAAAATATATATATTTTTTTTTCAATTTTCAAAACTTTGTGACAAAAAGCGAGATCTGCAAAATACTCACAATACCTCTCAGCAAATAGCTTGGGGTGTCTACTTTCCAAAATGGGGTCATTTGGGGGGGTTTGTGCCATCTGGGCATTCCATGGCCTCCGAAACTGTGATAGGCAGTGAGAAGTGAAATCAAAAATTTACACCCTTAGAAAGCCTGAAGGCGGTGCTTGGTTTTTGGGGTCCCGTACACGGCT
Source organism: Rana muscosa (assembly GCA_029206835.1). Taxonomy (NCBI): domain Eukaryota; kingdom Metazoa; phylum Chordata; class Amphibia; order Anura; family Ranidae; genus Rana; species Rana muscosa. The sequence goes on along the minus strand of CM055116.1, from coordinate 1,286,211,254 downwards.
AGGCTCCCAAAAAGTCTCACACATGTGGTATCCCCGTACTCAGGAGAAGCAACAGAATGTATTTTGGGGTGTAATTCCACATATACCCATGGCATGTTTGAGCAATATATCATTTAGTGACAACTTTGTGCAAAAAAAAAATAAAAAATTGTCTTTTTTCCGCAACTTGTGTCAACATATAAAATATTCCATGGACTCGACTTGCCTCTCAGTATATAGCTTGGGGTGTCTACTTTCCAAAATGGGGTCATTTGGGGGGGTTTTGAACTGTTCTGGCATTTTATACACAACATTAGGAAGCTTACATCCACTCTTCTAACCACTTGAAGACAAAGCCCTTTTTGACACTTTTTGTTTACATGAAAACATTTTTTTTTTTTGCAAGAAAATTATGTTGAACCCCCAAACATTATATATATATTTTTAAAGCAAAGGCCCTACAGATTAAAATGGTGGGTGTTGCATTTTTTTTTTCTACACAGTATTTGCGCAGCGATTTTTCAAACGCATTTTTTGGGTTAAAAAATACACTTTTTTTAATTTTAATGCACTAAAACACACTATATTGCCCAAATGTTTGATGAAATAAAAAAGATGATCTTAGGCCGAGTACATAGATACCAAACACGACATGCTTTAAAATTTCGCACAAACGCGCATTGGCGACAAGCTTCAAACATTTTTAAAAGCCTTTACAGGTTACCCCAGTAGATTTACAGAGGAGGTCTACTGCTAAAATGACTGCCCTCGATCTGACCTTCGTGGTGATACCTCACATGCATGGTGCAATTGCTGTTTACATATGACGCCAGACCGACGCTTGCGTTCGCCATTGGGCAAGAGCAGGGCAGGACAGGGGTGCTTTTTTTTTTTTTTTTTTTTTATTATTAATTTTGCTTTTTTATTTTATTTTTAAATTGTTCCTTCCAAGTATTTTTTTAAATCATTTTTATTGTTATCTCAGGGAATGTAAATATCCCCTATGATAGCAATAGGTAGTGACAGGTACTCTTTTTTTGAAAAAACTGGGGTCTTCTAGACCCTAGATTTTTCCTCTGCCCTCAAAGCATCTGACCACACGAAGATCGGTGTGATAAAATGCTTTCCCAATGGCGCTTTTTATATCCGGGGGGGGGGCATTCCCTCCCACTGCTTGTAAAAGCAGTCCAGAGGCTAATTAGCCGCTAGGATTGCTTTTACATGAAAGCCGGCCGCTGGCTGAAAAGAATGATACCAAGATGATACCTAAACCCGCAGGCATCATTCTGGTATAAACATTCAAAGTCCAGCAACATACCAGTACGTTGCTGGTCCTTGTTGGACATGTATTGTAATCTTTTTTTTCATGCAGCCTGTTGGCTGAACGAAAAAAGAGATTGATCGGTGGGTATGCCCACCATTAGAATACCGCCCTTCATCCACCCACTTCCAATGATGGGCATACACGCACCATTTATATATGCCGAAGCATGGGGGCATCCTCCCGCAAAAAAGTTATGCCGCACACACACATGGTCGGACTTTTCCACGGGCAAGCCTCCGTCGGAATTTCGACCGTATGTACGCGGCATTAGGAGCAAAATCACTCCTCCCCCCCTGCTGCCCCCATGCTTCGGCATATATGCTTTTTTTATTTAACTGTGGTGGTGAAATCACCTCCTACAGCACTGGAGTCGCAGGGATCAGGACTGTCTCTGCGAACGCTGCAGTTATGTGTGTTGTGTTTTGTAAGTGACAGTGATCGATCGATACTGCACTTGGGTGGCCTGGGCTGGACGGAGGGGCAAAACGCAGGTGCTAGCAGGTATCTGGGCTGATCCCACTAACAGTGCGTTTTTGGGAACCCTAAACTGCTGGGGACGCTAGTATAGATCTGATCAGATCAGATATTGATCTGTTCAGATACTATACCACTAAGGGGGGTGTATGCTTCACGCGTGGGTGTTAGCGTTACTGGCACTAACCTGACGCTGCCTGGGGTGTGACGCAGACCCTCTCTGACGCTAAAACCTAATTGATATCACCCGCCGGGCGATCAGGGGGTTAAACCTTTATTGGGTTATATACGGCGGGTGCCCTGACACTATAAAAAGCAAACTAACTAACCAGCGTCACCTGTAACACTTATATGGTGATCACTGGTGAAAGGGTTAATTAGGGGCAATCAGGGGGTTAAAATCTTTATTAGATAATATATTGGGGTACCTGACGCTATAAAAACCTGCGGCGAACCTAAAAAAAATTACCAGCTACCGATCTGCATCACTGACGCTAAGACAGCGATCAGAAAAATGATCGCTTAGCGACAGTGGTGATAGGCGGTGAAAGGGTTATCTGGGGGGTGATCAGGGGGTTAAACCTTTATTAGGGGGGGTTAGGGGGCTACACTGGACCTAAGACTAAACTTTGGTGACACTTTTACAGTCACAAATGTCACTGATTGCAGTGATCAGTAAATAAATGGTCACTGCAATCAGTGACACTGTGACTGGGGGCTGGGGGGGTGATCTGGGGGTGTCTGGGGGGCGATTTATGTCCCTATGTGTCCTGGTGTCAGTGTAGTGTTGTGTGCACTGACCTGATGTCTTCTCTTGTACGGCGCTCGGTATATGTGAGCGCCGCACCAGAGATGACATCACTTCCTCCTGCTTCCTCTGCCTGACACAGACAGAGGGGGCATTTCCATTCGCCGGGAGCGATCGCGGGGGGGGGGGGGGGCCGGAAACGAATGGCTGCCCCCTCATCCCGGAACGCTCCCGGACACTTAGCCACCGCTCACTGTATAGGAGGGGGGTCCGATTGGACCCCCCAACTATACAAAGGCAATCACGTATGCTCTACGTGATTGTGCCTGTCGGTGGCATTCTGCCGACGTATATATACAGTGAGCGGTCGTTAAGTGGTTAAAAGTCCTGTGGCCAAAACATTTTGTCTGTGTTGTACATACTAATTTGGGACTGAGACATTACCTCAACCCGCCTCACATTAGCTCTCATTGTCTGTCGACTTTACTATATTGCCTTTACATACCTTGTATTTGGTCTGCTTTCCATTCCAATAATTAAATTATCTATACTGTGTTTTCAAGAAAAAAAAAAAAAGCTAAAATGGAATATAGTCCCAAAACACTAATAAAATGTCCGGGGGTACACATATCCAGTGAAGAGGAGCGTGACACACAACAAAACCAGGAAGAGGAGGATCACTCTGATGATGTAAAAAAAAAAAAAAAAAAATATGCTTTTCTATTACCACTTGTCAGAACGCCTAGCTCATATGTAGCGGGGTATTCCCCTTTAATATTCAAAGACTACATTTCCCAAGACATCTTACAACACCCAGGGTGCATTGGCCCCCGGAGCAAGGACTGCTGGGGCGGACTTTGTAAAAAGGGGAGGCGGAGTTTGTTCTGTCTCTTTGGGACACCTTCCGCCTATCAAGCAAGAACTCTGCATTTACTTCCAAAGAGCCCTCCGCCAGCCTAGCGGAACTTGAGAGACATCTTCTCATCCTGCTTTCCATTGCAAGAATTAAATTATCTATACTGTGTTTTCAAGAAAAAAAAAATAAGAGCTAAAATAGAATATAGTCCCAAAACACTAATGAATGTCCACAGGGGCACATATCCCGTAAAGAGGAGCGTGACACACAACAAAACCAGGAAGAGGAGGATCACTCTGATGATGTAAAAAAAAAAAAATGCTTTTCTATTGCCACTTGTCAGAACGCCTAGCTCATACATAAACCAAAAACCAGAAAAAATAATAATCACTCAGGTGTGAATGGAGCCTAATATTTGGAACTATAGACAGGAGTTCGAGGATGTGGCCAGATTTTTATCTTTTATGAACTCTAAATATTTAAAAACGTAAAACTTTAGGGACATCAAAAAGGTTTATCAATTTTTTTTATGCCATGAAATACTTCCTTAAGAACCAGACGACAAGTTAATACTTAAAACTTGTGCAATACTTCATGATGTATCAGTTGAAAAGTACAAACGTGTCTATACAAAGATACTCAACTTTTCAAAAACTGTATATTTTTTTTGCAAGTCACCAACGATATAAAAGGTTTAAATTCTTGATGAGTATCTTCAGAACACCCGCCAAATGCCACAGGCTTCTAGAGGCATCAAAGGAGTCTTTTCTTAAAAGCTAAAAATCGGTAAAGCCCAAAATAGCAAAATATTGGATTTGAGCCTGAATTTGGATAAAATTATCTAGAAGTTGTTCTGGTACTACAACATCTGCAGAGACCAGGGGGTGGTCAGGAATATGACTGTGTAGGAGTGGGAGAAGAGAGCGGACCACCAATATGCCACTTCTGAGCACACAGGGTCTTGTACAGTCATTGGGGTCCAGCTGCACAGACATCAATGAATCAAGCACCAAGTTGACAGAAAATGAAGAAATGAGGTTCAAGGTATATTTTGAGTGAGCAAAGCCAACCTTGCTGGATAAGACTCTGCAGAGAACACATTTCTTTTCTCATCATTGGGACAGAACATTTACAATGTGGAAAATGACTTAGGAAGATACCATAAGAGGTTCAGACTACCACATGGAACAAGCCAGCTCATCAGTCCTGTATGTGAGACGTGGACCATGAAAAACATATTCGGATGTCGACAGGTAAATATCTTTTGCACACAAATCTGACATCTTCCTATCTCTTTAACACTGATCTGATAACGGGCACCTGTCACACCTTTCTCCTGGTCACACACATTGCTGTGAGCAATACAACCAGCATCCAAGCAAAAACCTGCACTGCTTGGCTCTGATGAAGAAGCTGTGCGCTTTGAAATGCGTCAGCCGGCAGTGTGTCCCACTACGTCCTTCATGATCGGTTGGAGTGTGTTGTGGATTCTACATGTTGCAGCCTTCCATGGCATCATCTGTACATTGTGAACAACGTTAGTACCTTTTCATTGATTTTATTCAATAAAATACCCCAAACGATATTACACTAGGCTGGTGCGCCCTTTTTCTCTCTCTTCTTGTTTGCTATCAGGATACCCCTATCCATGAAGGGCAGCAAGGACTGTGTCATCGTTGTAAACCATTGAAGGCTTAACGGTCATCTCGTGAGCAGGAGTGTTTGTTGTTTTTCTTGTTACCTTACATGTGATAACGGGCACCTGTCACGCCTTTCTCCTGGTCACACATGTTGCTGTGAGCAATACAACCAGCATCCAATCAAAAACCTGCATGTGTCTCTATGCAACCTTAGTGAAAATTAGAGATCCCACCAGGGTGCAGAGATTTGGGGAAAGTGCTAAAAGAAAAGTGGAACACACAGAGCCGTTTGAAGGAATTTGGGGGCCCCAAGCAGAATTGACAATCGCGGGAGGGGCGGGGGTGCCGTGGGTAATTGACGCCAACCGCGGGAGGGGTGGCGCTGATCGCGGGACTACTGGGGCCCCAGGCCAGCTCGGGGCCCCAAGCAGTTGTTTGTTTTGCCTGTCCTGTTCCGACGGCCCTGGGAACACATTTCCTGAGAGCTACATATCAAGATGTACAAATAAATACTTGAAATCACCGGTGTTCTGGTCAGGGCTTTTGGTTTTTCCACAAGACCAATGATTCGGCTTTGTGTTGTGTTCCCGTCACCGGCCCATCCTAGAGATTATTGCCCCTGCCTCCCTCTAGCTTGTTGGGAAAAAATATTTTTCCTAATATGTCAGAGGGACACAGACATGTTCTCCTCCGTCCTCTGGCACATAGGAGAAAAGCTTTTCCCAACAAGCCAGAGAGACATGACGATATATGTTGTACCCCCCGCTGTCTGATTTGGGGACCTATATAATGTGGTACTCAAGTCAGTCAAAAAATTTATATATATGTTATCCTTCAGTCTCTCTCTTTAATGTGCCCCTGCACTCACCCCCAAGTGGAAGGCCGGTATTGCTGACATTTTATTAATCTGTGAGATTGTAGCCATGACCCCAGCCTCCATTGACCATGATGTGGAAGTTCTTCTGGATTGAATGATCTCCTCCTATTCACAAGGACTACAGCGGGTACAGAAGTATTTCCTCATGGAGAAGGAACTTGGAAATGGTGGATATGGAAGAGTATTCTTGGCAAACGACAGGAAAACAGGTCAGAGAATTAATCTAATCACCATTTCAACATCCTCTATAAATATTTATGTATGTGTATGCAAATGTGATTTGTAAGGATATAGACGTTTTTCCAAGAGGTCACTAATTGTAGACTTACTCTAAAATTAACCACTTCAGCCCCATACCATTTGTCAGCTTAAAGACCGGAGGTCTTTTTACAATTTGGCACTGCGTCACTTTAACTGACAATTGCGCGATCGTGCGACGTGGCTCCCCAACATAATTGACGTCCTTTTTTTCCCCACAAATAGAGCTTTCTTTTGGTGGTATTTGATCACCTCTGCGGTTTTTATTTTTTGCGCTATAAACAAAAATAAAGCGTCCATTTTGAAAAAAAAAAACAATATTTTTTACTATAATAAATATCCCCCCCAAAAAAATAAAAAAATTTCCTCAGTTTAGGCCGATACGTATTCTTCTACATATTTTTTGTAAATATCGCAATAAGCGTTAAGCGTTTATTGATCGGTTTGTGCAAAAGTTATAGCATCTACAAAATAGGGGGTAGTTTTATGGCATTTTTATTAATTCGTTTTTTACTAGTAATGGCGGTGATCAGCGATTTTTATCATGACTGCGACATTATGTCGGACACATAGGACACTTTTGACACATTTTTGGAACCATTGTCATTTTTACAGCGATCAGTGCTATAAAAATGCATCGATTACTGTGAAAATGACACTAGCAGTGAAGGGGTTAACCACTAGGTGGCGCTGTAGGGGTTAAGTGTGCCCTAGTGAGTGATTCTTACTGTAGGGGGGATAGGCTGTGTGTGACAAGACAGTGATCCCCGCTTCCGATCACAGGAAGCGGTGATCACTGTCATTGTCACTAGGCAGAGCGGGGAGATGCTTGTTTACATCAGCATCTCCCCGTTCTTCCTCACCGTGACATGATCGCGGGTATCCCCGCGGCGATCGAGTCCGCGGGACACGTGGTCGGGCTCACCGAGCTTGCGTCCACAATGCCGCCTCCTTAAAAGGGGACGTACAGGTACGTCCCTTTGCCCAGGAGTGCCATGCTGTCGACATATAAGTGCGTGCGGCGGTCGGCAAGCAGTTAAAGGAGCAGTAAAGTAGAATCCCTGATCAACACTTCATGAAGAATAGCAGATATATTAAGAATATGGCCCAATGCCAGAATTTACTACATCTCTATACATATAAAATGTATAAACCATTAACACATTTTTATAAGATTATTTAGGGAAGGAAAATGTCTTGAAGGGTACATATCTATCTGGAGTGGGCATTCTAGACAGGCTGTATTTGCATGCAGACCACCCTAAATAATGATCACACGTGATGCAGAGTCTATAATAAAATATGATAAAAAAATGGAAATCCAATGAATACAAGGAACCAACTAGGACAGGGGTGTCCAAACTTTTTTCAAAGAGAGACAGATTTGATAAAGTGAACATGCGTGAGGGCCGGACATTCTTAGACCATTTGGTCTAAGTGTGTTTGTTCAAGCACTAATACAGTGCCCAATTCTCCTGCCTTTGTGACTGTGTGTGAGTAAAGAGAAGAGCTTGGGCATATTATTTGGATATACCGTATTATTCACTTTAAGAGGGAAGTTTCAGGAAAAAAAAAATAACATTTTAAATAAAAACTGTGAAGCAAAATAAGGGTCAGTGCACATCTGCAGACCCACCATTGCCAGGAATGCAACACCCACCATTGCCATCAGTGAAGCCTGATTGATGCCCATCCATCTGCAGCCTTGGAGGAGGACAGGGAGGGGGCAGGACGAGCTCCAAAGATTACCTACAGGAGAATCTCCTGTTTCTATTAAAGAGGCCACCGTGTAAAGTCCTGCCTCCTTTGATGGACAGAACAGTCGTCCAATGGCAGCACCGGACACGGGACTTCCTATTACAGAGGCCACCCGTAAACAGGAAATTCTCCTCCTGTATGTGCGGCACTCCTCCCGCCTCCTCCCTGTCCCCTCCAAGGCAGCCAGCATATACATCTTTTGTGGTCCCGGGGCTGGGAGATCGTCGGGGCAAAAGATATATATGTCCAAATAACCAGGCAGGCCGTTCAAAACCGGAACGCGGGCCTGCAATTGGACCTCGGGCCAGACTTTGGACATGCCTGAACTAGGAGCAGTCAGGCTGGGATGGATATAATGTCACAATGATATCACTATCACTGTGACTATTCTATCTGACTTGCTGAAGCTTTTAATGCACATTGTGGAAATCTCAGTGTGCAGTGAAATCAGAGTCAGCGTAAGAGCTTAAGAGGAACCTTTCCAGTACTGAAATGTGATTGCTGGTAAGGCTGAAGTTTAGCTTTTAACAAAGCATAATACATTCTCAATCCAGGAGCAGCAGATATTATTACTTGAGATTTGCAAGTGAACATACAGAAATTAACTTAAATCAAGAATTGGAAATTTATAAGGGGGGGGGGGAGTTCCCGCCTCTGCCCTGGGTGACACACACTACCCGTGTCCATTGTATTCCCGCTAGAAAGCTGGGCTCAGCTTTATAGCTGCTTTGTCATTGTTATACGATCCCCTTCAGAAGAAGATAGCATACAGGTAGCACAATGTTTGCCAGTCACTTACAATCTGTTTATCTATCCATATTTCACTCCTAATGATTGGCTATAGTCCATGAAACGCGTAGAGTCTCCGATAAAGGGTGTCAAGACAAGCCGGTTTCTATGATGTTTTTTTTACATTATGTATCAATTCATATTGCATGTATGATTGTCTTTCTGTATTCAATGTATCAATCATGATTACTGTGATTTATATATCTCTACCATGTTCATTGTTTGATTATTTGTAACAAACATTTTTATGATCATTGATTAATATGTTAAGCATCTATGAAATAAAATCATGTTACTACTATTAACATTATTATTATTAAGATTATTATCATGACTATTTATATTACAATTATTATCATTGCTATCATTCTCATTAAGTATTGGTCTATCATGTGTCCATCAACCATGTATATGCTGTGTGATTGGGGCATTAGATTTACTATTACTATTTCAGTGCATTGTGTGTCCATCGGCCATGTATACTATTTACGTGGCTGGGACATTCAATTGTACTGGAACCTGTTATCCGTATTTAATCATTGTTTATTTTGCACAGACATGCCCCATGTAAAGTCCAAAACCCAGGTTCTCTTTTCTATGTATATTAATTTACCTGGGATGGGGGAATTGCCTCTGCTATTTGTGCCATGTCACCTTTACTCTCTCTCTCATTTGTACATTGATTTAAGTTAAAATTCTTATTTTTTTTCACAAGTCAAGGGATGGCTTTGAAGTTCATGGATAAAAGTAGAACCAATCAGGAAGTTTTTCCTCCGGGGAGTTCAGCTTTTCATTTATTTGTCTCATTTCCAACAACAGCGGATGCGGTGATATCATCTTCAAAATCACTTACAACTTCGTGTTTTCCCCCAAGAACTGGCTCCTGTTGGTGATCTGTTCTCTGTGATTATATCAAATGCAACACATTAAGACCCCTTTCACATCTGCATGCTGATACATGAAGGTGCAACCATGTGAATGGTGAGTGGATTGAAAGTTCTGGGGGATGAACCCCTAAAAATTAGTCTCTAAAAAGGAGGCTGTTAAGGGGGCGAGGCTTCTTCAGGCGGGGGCTGGGGAACCCGATCACTGTGAACAAAAGGAAAGCAAAAAGGAGAAGAGAGAAGCACCAAGCCAATCCTTTAAATTGGTTGTAAACCCACTTTTTCAACTTGCACCTACAGGTGAGCCTAGATTAAGGCTTACCTGTCAGTGCAAGAAATATCTCCTAAACCTACACGGTTTAGGAGATATTTAGTTAAATGACAGGCGCCGCTGTCTACGGCACATGCGCGCCGTAGACAACGGCGCATTCATGGGGTTAATCCCATTCACAAATTCGGCTACTTCCCAGCAATCGCTGGGCGTAGCCGAATGTGACGGCTCCCGCGCGCATGCGCAGAGGGACGTCTCCGCCGCTCCGGCCAATCACAGAGCTGGAGCGGCGCTGTGATTGGCTGGAGTGGCGATACCCGGAAGTAACCTTCCGGCTATCGCTGCAGCGATGGCTGCGGCTGAAGAGGGAGACGAGGACGGCTTTGGGGGCCCCGATCTTTACGGTAAGTGATGCATAATGAGCTATTATGCTAGTCATATTAGCTCATTATGCCTTTCTCTTACAGGTAGTTTAAAAAATAAATAGTCCAAAGTGCAGCGCTTAGTGAAATCAGTATAAATCGATATAAAATGTACTTCAGGTGAAAATCAGGTAATGAGATGAATGTGGAAAACGATAAGGAAACCACCACCAAAACTTCAGTGTGCAAAACCAAAAGCACACCACACCAATTGTGCTCACAAACTGCTTACCAAAAGGCAAACAAATACAGGTGTAGTAGATATATTTGCAGAGGGTCAATGATAGACACAGCTGTCCAAGCTTGATGGATCACAACCAGGAATGTTCAGCTTCCCCCACATCAAAAACGGCATCCAAAACTTGGTTAGAGATGGGGATAATATGCAATCCTCAACAGGAAGTGTTTACCTCTGTACAGCTCATTCCCAATTATGGCTCTCCAAAAACTGCCTCAGCTCAGCCTCAATGCATGCACCTTCAGACCTCAGCTTCCACCTCGGAGCCTTATATTATAACCTGCTGGGACTTGTAGTTCTCCATCCTTTCCTGGGGAGATCAGGTTAATGCACTGCTGAGAGTTGGGCCGAAAAGCATGTGTTATAGTTATACAGGTCACTCACTGGTCAGGAACATGCACCCCTTGCCTTGCACAAATACATATAAATCAGGAGCCTGGAGGACTATGTCCAGAAAACTGCACAGCACAGACATGAAGGGAGACACGGAGGGGGACGGCGGCACGGAGGGAGACCGCAGCATGGAGGGGGACATGAAGGGAGACACGGAGGGGGACGGCGGCACGGAGGGGGACATGAAGGGAGACACGGTGGGGGGCGGTGGCACGGAGGGAGACCGCAGCATGGAGGGGGAAATGAAGGGGGACGGCGGCACAGAGGGAGACTGCAGCATGGAGGGGGACATGAAGGGAGACACGGAGGGGGACAGCGGCACAGAGGGAGACCGCAGCATGGAGGGGGACATGAAGGGAGACACGGAGGGGGACAGCGGCACAGAGGGAGACCGCAGCATGGAGGGGGACATGAAGGGAGACACGGTGGGGGACGGCGGCACAGAGGGAGACTGCAGCATGGAGGGGGACATGAAGGGAGACATGGAGGGGGACGGCGGCACAGAGGGAGACCGCAGCATGGAGGGAGACCGCAGCATGGAGGGGGACATGAGGGGAGACACGGAGGGGGACGGCGGCATGCAGGGAGACCGCAGCATGGAGGGGGACATGAAGGGAGACAGCAGAAAAACGGAGGGGGCTGGAGGAGGATACGGGGACAATCAGCGGTGATCGTGTGTGGGGGAGTAACAAGCACTGATCACCGCTGATTTTAAAGCAACTGAAAGCCGCGCGGGGGGGGGGGGGGGGGGTGGGAGAGAGAAGGTAGAAGGTAGAAACAGCGGTCAAACTTTTACATTCATGCAGCGGTGATTGGTGCTTGTAACTCCCCCACACACGATCATTCACCGCTAACTGTACAAAAGTATCGGGTGAAGCATCGGGAGCATTTGCCCGAGTACAAGTACTCAGGCAAATGCTCAGTATCGGTACCGATACCAATACTAGTATCGGTACAACCCTAATAGATACATACATACATAAAATACATACATAGAATACATAGATAGAGAGATAGAATAAACACCCTATGTAACTGTACATTTGAACTTCCTAATAAAATTTTGTAAACAAAGAATACATACATAGATAGATAGATAGATAGATAGATAGATAGAATACATACAACATAGATATGGGATAGATAGATAAAGAGAGAGAGACAGATTGATATTAGAGACCTGTAAAGCAGGGCTGTAGGACGCAAGTACTCAGAGCCCCTCACACATACAGGAGATGTGTAGCCTCCAGCAGATTGTCGGGTGAAGCACGGCTCCCTCCCCCTCCACTCTCAGTTCGAATCTCTGTCTGAGAATACATACAGCACAACTCAGGTGCTGCTGCTGTATATGGATGGGGTCAGGACACTGGACACAGACAATATAAATGACACAAATAAAGAATTAGAAGAAGAATTGTACTAACCTCCGAGTCTTGGAGCCACAGAGCGAAACCGAAAGTGACACAGCCGCCCAGGGAAATCACTGCCTATTTCCTCCTCTCCACCCAATGAGAGTGGCTGGAGAGGAGTAGGACCCATCGGGATTGGCTAGTGGCGCCCTGTAAAGCGCCACAGAGCTAAAAAAAAAAACTTGCAAATGAAGCGTCTTGCCTGCATTGCATTGGCATGACGCTTCATGATGCTTTAATACCGCACTGTGCCCGGCGCCCGCCCCCCCCCCCCCCCCGCCCCGAACATAACACTAAAGGACCTTTTTTTATTTTTTTTCTTAAAGGGACAAAATTATTATTATTATTTTTTTGTGTGTCTTTGGGGGAGGGGGGGGGGGGGCGGCGCCCATGCGCCCCCTATGGACGGGCCGCCACTGTTGCCTTATCAACAGACTGTGCTAGCTGCTGTATTTATATATTTATGTTTTTATTATTTCCTTTGTTAGCGCAGATATTTGTTCACTTTGTTACATTAGTTTAAAAAATAAAATAAAATTATAAGGGGTTACAACCACTTTAAACAGCTTAAGAATGTATTCAGTATATAAGTATAAAACACCACTAAAAACTTGCATGAAAAATGTTGGAGAACTTGCAGAGTGCTAGAGCGGGGGGGAGACCTTCCGCGTGCAGTGTCACAGGAGGCCCACTAATAAGTCTCTATTGAGGGATCCACGAGCGTGGCATGTTATTATGGATCCTATCCTATGGGAGTCACGATTGTAGGGGTTTTCTCTCCCCCTCTCTTTCCCCGCTTCCATCTTCACGAGCACCCAGAGGCTTAAGAATTATGAAAGAATGCCCAATGTTTTGGGATGAAGGTAACACTAAAATATGGGCCAACCTATCGGAATTCTGCACTGTTAAATGGATGGGTATACTCATTTCACATAGAAATAATAGGTTTGACAAACTAACTGAACAAATTAAAACACTAATATATGACATTATGGGCCACTCCACACCTATCCCACACACATGGCTAGAAGTATTAAAGAACAACACCAAAAAAGACGAGGACGACCTCATCAAAATGAAGATAGGTAAATTCAAACGAGATTTGGATGACTACAATTCCAACAGAGTTTTCACATGGAACACAAAACATCTCTCTAACCCTACCATTCCAGCACCGCTACTTCCAGCTACCACCCATCCATCTCAGCTGCATCGGATAAGGGAGGCAATGTTGTCTTGATGACCAAACAAAACTATGAGATGTGTTTCAACTTCTTGTCTAATAATAATAATTGGTACCGAAAGATCCTTGCTTCATGTATTCCAGCTTTTAAAGTTGAGTATCTATCAATTATCAATAATGGATACCAAAAGGGTCTGATTGACCAGGACATTTATGACTACTTAAATAACAAATACCCTAGAGAAGCCACTTTCTACTCATTGCCTAAAGTGCATAAGAACTCTACAGAGCCACCTGGAAGGCCAATTATATCTGGAATTGGGTCACTGACTGAGAACGCAAGTAGGCTGATTGATGCTACACTTATGCCCCATGTTATGAGTTTGTCATCTTATACTAGGGACATGCTGGATCTCTTGAAAAAGATTGAAGGGATGGTGGTCCCTCCTAATGCTCTGCTTGTGACCTTCCATGTCTAGTCTCTTTACTCCAGTATCCCTCATGAGCAGGGCATCAGAATGGTTTGCACCTTCCTCTATGAGCAGCCCCATACTCAATGGAAATACGACTTTGTACTTACACTCCTCCAATTTGTTCTAACCCACAATTGGTTTGGTTTCAATGGTTCCCACTACCTCCAGGTGCAAGGAGTGGCCATGGGCACTTGTTGTGCACTGGCCTATGCCAACTTGTACCTGGGGGGGGTGGGAACGCCACATTTTTTCTGATGAGGGATTGTCTGTCTATACTGAGCAGGTGTTATGTTGGATGCATTACATCGACGACATCTTCTTAGTGTGGACAGGCACACATGATTCCCTCAAGGCCTTCATTGATTTATTGAACCACAATTCCTTCAATCTTAAATTTACACACAATTTTGATGCCTTCAAAAATTACCTTTTTAGACCTAACGATCTTTAAGGATCAGGATGGTTGCCTAGCAACTAGTCTTTACCGTAAGGAGACGGCAGGCAACACTATGTTGCATGCCAATAGTGCACACCCTGTCGCACTAATACGCAGTATTCCGTACGCACAGTACATACGACTGTCATAATTGTACTCACATAGAAGATTTTCAAAGAGAGGCACAACTGCTACGAACGCAATTACTGGCCAAGGGCTACAGCAAGTCGCTTCTACGTAAAGCCTACAACAAGGCTCTTAGGCGAACTAGAAGCGACTTGCTCTTTCACAACAAAAACCAGTCTGATTTTAGAGCGCCCTTGAAAATCATTACACGCTTCTCATTACAACACCAAGAGGTACGCAACATACCGACTAATGGACTGGCATGTGTTATACCAAGATCCGATTGTCCAAAAACATATAGGCAGTAGGCCTGAAGTGACTTTTAGACGTGCCATCTCATTCCAAGACAGGTTAGTGTCAAGTCACTATGCGGTACCCAAAGAGTGTGAAACTAAGAGCAAAGGCATTCACAAATGTGGTCAATGCAAGTTCTGTCCATGGATTTCCATGGGACAGAGGTTTACCCTCCCCAATGGGGAAACATTCTGTCCTAAATTCAGGAGCAGATTGCAATACACAGGGAGTTGTATACCTGATGCCATGCGTGTGTGGAGTTTTCTGTCAGGAAGACAGCCCGACAATTCTGGCAATGAATAAAAGATCATGTATACCACTCAGGGAACGGCAAGATGCTGGCGCCGGTCAGCCGACACATAGATTTGTATCATAGGTTCGATACTACATGCGTGTCCTTTATTGCGTTAGCAGTGATCCCGAAGGATCCACAAGGTGGAAACTGGGATAAATTGATCCTACAAAAGGAAACTTTATGGATTGACCAGCTTAATGCCACCCAATTGCCCGGGATCAATGAGACACAATCGTATAAATCATTCCTTTGAATGAGCTAGATATCTTGCATCCTTATTTACCGCCTTCTGTTGCTATTACCACACACGCATGCATCCACCTCTGTTTTGCTTCCTGCTTTCCAGTTTTCTTTCATACTCCATCTCCCTCCTTCCTCCCTTCCTTTTCCATTCCCCCTTGTCAATTTTTCCTATGAAAACTCATGGTTTTGTTTCCAAGGTCGTCCCTTAATGGTTTACTCAATTTGGGTTGGGGACATAATATATCACATAGTATTTTATATAGATGTAGGTCTATATCGTGGATTTTTTATTATCAGGCAGACCGATTATTTCCGGAATAGGATCTATGACAGAAAATGCTAGTAGATTCAATCGACTTTTTTCTAATGCCTCACGTTACAAGATTACCATCGTACGTGAGATACATCTGATCTACTAAAAAAACTTGATGGCCTTACTATTCCTCCAAATGCATATTTTGCTACAATCGATGTAGAGGCCTTTTACTCAAGTATACCGCATGAATTAGGTTTAGAAATAGTGAAAACGTTTCTAATGGAAGAGGACCACAGACAATGGAAATTCCAGTCCTTTATCATCCAATTATTATCATTCATACTCAAACACAACCATTTTTAATTTCTCGGCTCCCACTACCTCCAGGTACAGGGCGTCGCCATGGGCACCCGCTGCGCACCGGCGTACACGACAATCTGTACCTGGGGGGGTGGGAGCGAGAGATTTTTTCCAGTGATCTATATCGTCAGTACCTGGACCAGACCTTGTGCTGGTTCAGGTACATTGACGATATTTTTGTTATCTGGACTGGTACCATCACATCCTTAAACCAATTTTTACAACAACTCAATACTAACAAGTTCAATTTAAAATTTACTTTTGATTGGCATTTGAATTCCATTTCATTTCTTGACCTGTTTATCTATAGAGATTCCTGTGACAACATTGTCACCAAACTATATCGGAAAAATACAGCAGGTAACACTCTGTTGTTACACGCCAATAGTGGACACCCAAGATCTTTAGTCCACAGTATTCCATATGCGCAATACATCCGCCTGCGCAGAAACTGCACCTACGATGCAGATTTCCAGCAGCAGGTGAATGAGCTGTGCACTCGCTTACTATATCGAGGCTATAGTAAAAGCCTTTTACGAAAGGCCTTCAACAAGGCTAAGGGCCAGGAAAGAACAGCATTACTGTATTCTAGATCTAAAACCAACATTAACTTGCAAACCACCAAGTTTATAATGAAATATTCCGCACAACACAATACCCTAAAAAAATTGTCTTGAACAACACTGGCATCTCCTTAGTGAAGATGTCACACTGGGCAAATATGTTCGAGAAACACCTGAGATTGTGTACCGAAGGGCTTCATCAATTGGCAACAAACTAACCATTAGTGAATACAAACCAATACATGACAGAAATTTAATGGAGTGCGGCCTATTTACCTGTGGGCAGTGTTCATACTGTCCATGGGTTCAAACAGGAACACATTTTCGATTGCCTAATGGTGATAACTTCCGTCCACGGTTCCACGCTACATGCGATACAGAAGGGGTAGTTTACCTCATGCTATGCAAGTGCGGAGCATTTTATGTTGGTAAAACCATTCATCAATTCAAACAACGCATATATGACCATATATATTATTCACAATACGCGAAAATGATTACACCAGTTAGCCGCCACCTGGGCCTTTACCATAAATTTGATACCTCAATGGTCAAATTTATTATTTTGGAGGTTATACCACAAGACCCACGTGGGGGAAACTGGGACAAACGCATTCTCCAAAAAGAGACCAATTGGAATGAGCGTCTCTCAGCAACCAAACCCCCAGGTATCAACGAGGTCCTATCATATAGGCCCTTTTTGTAAGGACACCTTGGCAGTTACACGCGCGTTTTGTGTATAGTATATTTCCATATATCCTTTATATATATATATATATATATATATATATATATATATATATATATATATATATAGCTATCTATCTTTCTTTTCCTTATTTTTCTGATATCGATAGCAGGAATAGTATATGATCATTGCCCCTACATAAGATGTCCAGTTTACAAGACATGTAAGTAGCCAATCCTAGGTGTGAATACTAGACATACCTCACTTGGTATTTGGAATGGGATTACTGCACGAGTTTTGCAACTGTGCATCATGTATTAGTTGTGTTATTATATTTATATTATAATTGTCAATTTAACAGTTAATACTTATGTTTATTCATAATCTATGGAGGTAAAGCCATAATCATTGGCTCTTTAAGCATGCTTTTTTTGCATGCATGGTATTTTCCTATATCGAATCACTTGCTTCATTTCCCCGCAGCTTGCCCCTTTATTTTCATCTAGGTATCCATCCAGGCTTGTTGGTTTCCTCATTTGGAGGGGGTGGGGGTGGGGAATACGTGGCCACCCAAGCCATGGGGGAACGGGCTCCCTCCCCCTCATTCCACTAGCAGGAGGGATTTCCAACCACCCAATGGCAATTCAGGACACATCACATGATGTGCCCCAGTCGCGCTTCCGCCCTTACCTGCGCCCGGGACCTGCCAGCAGTCCGGCAGTGCGCAGGCGCCATTCCAGGCAGGGACGTGAGATGCGTCTTGGCCGGCCCGCGTGACGTCAGACGTCTCCGACTTACACGCGAGCGGGATGCACAAAAAGCGAGACAAACCGTTCACTCCACAGCGGTGTCTGGAGTGCGGTCGCTCGCAATACGTTACAATCCAACAAGGGGAAGTTATCTTGTATGCGGCAGCCTTTAGCATTAAGGTAAGTTCGGTGTGACACATTTGCTCTGTTTGTCTGGCTGATAGCAACTGCTAAAGTGCCAAACCAACACCTAGTACTCACTAGTCCCTGTAATTTCTTTTCTAGACCCACTGTATATTGGCATCGCCAGCAGACCAGTAGGTTTTCCTTGGTCTGCCTCCAGTTTGGGTCACTTGAAAAGCAGGACTTTGCAGGTAGAGATGCTCATTTGTTTCAGGGCACCAGCAGGTGTGCAATCTTTAGGTACCCACCTATTAAGTTTCTTATAAAAATTTAACATATATAATTTCGATGTTCTCAATTGCAGCGAGATAACTCCCTGATTGAGACATCTGTGCAATACCTGGGATACCCCCTCTTTATATGCTATTTCTACGCCAAACTGTCCTAGTGCAGCTACATCTTGCTTAAGGTATGGCGTTCATACAATCTTTATAATGCCATAAAGGTGGCATTTAAAACAGGCTATCTTTTTCTAAATGATGCTTTCTTTTATGTATTCTTTAGAGATCTATTATCCTTATTTATTAATTGGGCTTCCAGCAGACATATAAACTTCCCCCGTATCTGCACATTATCGAACCTTTGTATATGCAAGTTGTTCAACTTATTATACATTATTTCTATCGAAAGGCACCTTTACCTATTACTAATCAGCCCCATCATCTATTTATGCTTGGTATATTTTAGTTTCCCGGTGCATCCCCGTATCCCCCACTACACTCACCTCCTCTGATTGGATCCGGCAGCCAAGGATTGTTGTGGGTATTGTCAGCCACCCTTCGGTGGTGGGCTCCAAGGGAGAAGTTGGTAGGAGGTGAAGCAATGGAATTCGACATTTCGCAAACAATACATTTATTTGGTGAGCGTCATGGGTTGCAGCCATTGACAGTCATATGTATCATGTGATGCACGTATGTATATATATGTGCGTATATATTTATGTATATATATGTATTTATTACATATACTCTCTTTTACACATTATAATTTAATGTCTCTTTATTGGAATTTAGAAGCTCCTGAAGAAGCGATCCTATCAAAATCGCGAAACATGTTGAGCATCTTTTAAATTTCTTCAGGAACCCGGTGAATACCTACTTGGGAAACACTTCTCACCAAGTCCAGCGTGGGCATTTCAGCATGTTCATCCCTGCATCTAGCGACAAATACTTCTGAGTAGATATGTGCAATTCGTTTTGTTCCAAATTCGTTTAACGAATTTCGACAAATTCGTTAATTCGGAAATATCCAAATTAACGAAAACTCATTTAACGAATTTTAACGAACATTCGTAAATTTGTACATTCGTAAATCTGAAATAATAATTATTAACTAATAATAACTTAACTATTACTATTAAATTATAGGTATTG
Organism: Rana muscosa; assembly: GCA_029206835.1. NCBI lineage: Eukaryota > Metazoa > Chordata > Amphibia > Anura > Ranidae > Rana > Rana muscosa. The sequence continues at coordinate 1,286,191,712 of CM055116.1, read as the reverse complement.
TAATTTCCTTTCAAATTTGGCTGTTAGTGAACGTAACAAAGTTACAAATTGTTTTGCGAAATAATGAATGTCATATCTAAACTAATGGAACGTAATGAATTAATAATAATAAATAACAATAATAACAACATTTTATTATTATTATTAATTTGTTCCGTTCCATTTGTTTAGATGTGGCATTTGTTATTTCAGGTTATGCGTAACTTCGGATAAATTTGTATTCGTTACGTTCGCTAACAGCCAAATTTGAAAGGAAATTACAATACCTATAATTTAATAGTTATTTTTTCAAATTTTCGGATTTTCGAATTTCCAAATTTCCGAATGTACGAATTTACGAATGTACATATTTACGAATGTACAAATTTACGAATGTACAAATTTACGAATGTACAAATTTACGAATGTACAAATAAATTTACGAATTGCGATCATAACGAATGACCCAAAAAACGAAATAAAAAAAACGAATGAAACTAAAACGAAAACTAACAAATTTTTGGGCAGTGCACATGTCTACTTCTGAGTGTTCCCCTGTGGTTGTGACCCACGGGTTACCATTTCCCTTTTTATATATATTTTTTTCAACCATTTGTGTCTTATTATCTATGTATTTTATATGATATTATTAAAAGTATATTTTTCTATAGTAGTGCCTACAAAGTCCATTCTTTCCACATATTTTTCTACCTTTATATACTTTGTAGCTATGTTACTTATTTTGTAAATTATTGTCTACAATCTATTTCTCCCCTTGATACGGTTCCGGGGGTTGTGTGGGTTCCATACACCCCCTGTTATCATATGTACTGAGAATAGAAGCCCCTGTGTTGTATAACTCTGTTTCTGGTTTGCTGTGCGGCTCCCTGCGGGTTCTGTAATTGCTTTCCTCTTTATCCATATTTCCCCCCTTTTATTATAATAAAATAACTTGCAAGCTGGAGACATATTCATTCCATGTTTTTGCTTTTATGGTCTCCGTCTATGTTAGTGGGAGGCGTGGTCTGTCCTTTGGATGGGTTGCCGCCTATTGATGTTGGTATCGAATAGGCTGCGTTTCTCTGTGATGCCGCCGATATTGAACGAATTGGCTATGCGCATGGTTTTTATTATTCTTTGGCGCGCCCCGCTGTCCTCTGTGGATGTGGTGTGTGCGGGCTGTTTGATTGCACACGTGCGCGCCTCGTGCTTGCTGCCTGATGGTAGTGTTATTGGGATCGCTTCTTGATGACGCCCAACCCGTTCATAGGAGGCTCTAGTGGCGCTGCAGTGACACAATTTTGGCACCAGTATATTTAAATGGAGGAATCATTGGTGTCCTCTGTACAGGCATCTCTGCTGCTCAGAGGGCTGTCACCCGCAACGGAGGTATACAAGCGAGGTTTCATTACAAGGTATGCTAGTGGTTAATTATTCTCCTGACCAGATGTATGATGGCTGGTTGGGACATGTCTTTGCTGTTCCTTTCAATCAGTTACTGTGAACAATTTTTGACATATGTCTAATTTTATATATATATATATATATATATATATATATATATATATATATATATATATATAATCTATCTGACTGATATATTATTTAAATATATCCAGCCCTCAAAATCAGTCTGAGGAACTATCCATGTAACATGTTATACTTACCTCCACTGTGCAGCTCGTTTTGCACACAGTGGCCCCGATCCTGGTCTTCTGGGGTCCCTCGGCGGCTGTCTTGGCTCCTCCCCGCAAGGACTCCACACCTTAATGCGAGTGAGCTCGCATGGTGTGGAGTGATTGCGGGCGCGCTCCCGTGATACAGCGGCGGCCATAGCCGCCGACTGTATCACTCGGCCCCGCCCCCCGGCGTGCCGCGTCATTGGATGTGATTGACAGCAGCGCCAGCCAATGGCTGCGCTGCTTTCAATCTATCCAGTGTAGCCAATCGGCGGCCAGGCAGAAAAACGAAGAGGATGACGGGGACGAGCATGGGACTTTCGAGGGGCCAGGTAAGAAAAACGGGGGCTCGGGGGGGGGGGGGGGGCGTTATTGTCGAATGTTTTTTCACCTTAATGCATAGGATGCATTAAGGTGAAAAAACATGTAACTTTACTACTCCTTTAATTTTTATCTATTGAATGTAAGTTATATACAGATAATACATTATTGATCAATGTTTCCTCTTGTTTTTTGCACTCCTTTTGTGTTTTATTATGGATCCTATGGGAGTCACAATTGTGGGGGTTTTCTCTTCCCCTTTCCCCGCTTCCATCTTCACTAGTACCCAGATATCACCCAGAGGCTTAAGAATTATGGAAAAATGCCCAATGTTTTTGCATGAAGGTAACACTAAAATATGGGCTAACCTATCGGAATTCTGCACTGCAAAATGGATGTGTATTCTCATTTCACATAGAAATAATAGGTTTGACAAACTAACTGAACAAATTAAAACACGAATAAATGACATTATGGGCCACTCCACACCTATCCCACACACATGGCTAGAAGTATTAAAGAACACCACCAAAAAAAGACGAGGACGACCTCATCAAAATTAAGATAGGTAAATTCAAACGAGATTTGGACAACTACAATTCCAACAGAGTTTTCACATGGAACAAAAAACATCTCTCTAACCCTACCATCCCAGGACCAGCTACTTCCAGCTACCACCCATCCATCTCACAACCACAGTATACCCATGCCCCCTCGCCCACTAATGAATATCAGACCTTTCGGTACTGTAATTTCTAACAGATACCAGGAGGATCCCCCATCCCCATCATATGTGTGTGTATATATATATATATATATATATATATATATATATATATATATATATATATATATATATATATCCGTGGGTGAACACCACACTTGTTGGTTTTCAGATATGTTAGAAGGCCAGTATGCTGGCCTGAATTTATGGGAGGAGCCCGGGGGGCTATTTAACCAGCCCACTCACCTGCAGTCTTCGTTGGTTTCCTGTGAGTGATAATGGATCTCACTGGGCCGACTCTTACCAGCTCACCTCATGTTTGTGAGTCCTGGCGTTTCGATCGCAGGGCATTTCGGCGTCTTCGTTCGTGGTCTTCGTCGGCGGTTCCCGCTCACTATCGCAGGTACTTTTCAAATCTTTTGCGTCAGGTACAATCTTGCAATTAGTAATGCTTCCTGTCCTGCATTCCTTTCTTTAAAAGTCTGCTTCTGAGTTATTGTCTGTCCCATACATACGATTCATTTATAAATCCAAACCTCCGAGTCGTTTTCGGTCATTGTCCGATATCACTCGCCGTAGGTTTCACTGGACGTAAAGATTCACTGTCCATAAGGTTGCCGTCTCTTCCAGTTGGAAAAAAAAAAAAAAAAGGGAGACTCTAATTAGTCCCACCTGCTGCCTCTCTGCACTGGTTAGCCTGGGGGGAGGAGGGGTGATTGATTGGTGTTCAGTTTTAGAGTAAAGGGCGGCATACACTATACAACCAATTCGTATTACATTAATTCTATACTCCTCACTATCGATTCGTATCGGATTCCTTTCGTATATTTACGAACTGATTCGGGTCACATACGTTGCATACTTTCCATCGTTGCCATTTGTTGTTTGCCTTCATGCCGTGTGTTTTAGTTCCCGCAGCGGAACTTGCGTATCGTTTGTACACGTTTTTTCCTCTCACTCGTTTACCAAACCAAAGTAATTTTTTGTGCGTCATGCATGGCGCAACACCACACTTTTTGGATGTCTTGGACCCCCACCATGCTTTTCGTACATCAAGTTTTCAAACTGTCACAGGTAGGATTCGTGCAATTTCTTTGCTTAACGCACTGTTTGCCAGGTAAACCATGTCATCAAAACCCCGCCGTGGAACTTGCGAGTCATTAGTCAAGTCTCCATATGCAGCCTTATTTCAGCCTTGTGCAAGACCACAGTCTTGTCGTGCAATTCGTGAACACAAACGCAGAGCTGTTTATCAGTTTAGTTTTGTGCTTTTTTTTTTTCCCCTCTTTCTTGTCGTTTCACGCCAAGTAGTAGGCCCATGTCACTTAGAATGCACTGTCTATCATTACAGTTATTTTACTTTGCATTACCCTCCGGTCGAATCTAGTCGCATCAGCGACTCACTGGTTCGTCCCCGCTAGTTTGCCATCTCATTCCACTGATAGTAATTTCACTTGTCTCATCTCGCACACCCTTCTCTCTCCTCAACCCTGCACATAGCTACTGATTTGTCTTGCATCGATAGTGATTTCCTCTGCAACATTCTGATATGAATCCAAGTCGCATCCACAATGCACCGATTCGTCCCGGCGGGCCCTAGTTGCTGGCCTCATTTTAGTACATGCTCCAGAGTTCGCTCCTTGTCAGCCGCACATGCGGCGCACCGTCTCATGCCTAGATCATGGGAGAATTCTGTCATTCACGTCACCATCACGCATCTGAGTTGAATCCACGCGCATTCTTATGTGCAGGTTCGTCCCATACATGTCCCAGTTGCTGGCCTCATTTCAGTACATGCTCCAGAGTTTGCTTGCTGATAGTCGCACAGCGCAGCACGATTCATGCCTCTGTCATGGAAAATTTCTGTCCCTCATGTCACAGCCACGCATCTGATTTGAATCCACGCGCATTTTCGTGTGCAGGTTCGCCAAGCGTGCCCCAATTGCTGGCCTCATCTCAGAACATGCCCCAGAGCCTGGTCATTGTCAGTCGCATCTGCGGCGCACCGATTCATGCCTCTGTCATGGGACATTTTTGTCACTCATTGCACTGTAACACATCTGATTTTAATCCACGTGCATCCTTGGGTGCAGCTTCATCTCAAGCATGCCCCAGTCATTCTTGGCCCCATTTCAGTACATGCTCCAGAGTTCGCTTGCTGTTAAACGCACAGCGCCGCACCGATTCAAGTCTCTGTCATGGGAAGTTTCTGTCACTCATTTCACTATCGCGCATCTGATTTGAATCCACGTGCATTTTCGTGTGCAGACTTGTCTTAAGCGTGCCCCAGTTGTTGTTCGCCTCATTTCAGTACATGCTCCAGAGCCCGGTCGTTGTCAGTCGCACCTGCGGCGCACCGATTCATGCCTCTGTCATGGGACATTTTTGTCACTCATTCCACTGTAACACATCTGATTTGAATCTACGCCCATCCTTAGGCGCAGCTTCATTCTCAAGCGTGCCCTAGTCACTTTTGGCCCCATTTCAGTACATGCTCCAGAGTTCGCTTGCTGTTCCTCGCACAGCGCAGCATCGATTCGTGTCTGTCATGGGAAATTTCTGTCACTCGTTTCACTGTCACGCATCTGATTCGAACCCACTTGCATTCTCGTGTGCAGGCTCGTCTTAAGCGTGCCCCAGTTGTTGTTGGCCTCAATTCAGTACATGCTTCAGAGCCTGGTCGTTGTCAGTCGCACCTGCGGCGCACCGATTCATGCCTCTGTCATGGGACATTTTTGTCACTAATTTCTCCAACACGCTCCACCATCCGATCCGCTCACTTATATAAAAAGGCAGTACAGCGCTGAACAAGTCCATAGATCAAAAGACAATCCCAGTGATCTTCTAGAGTGATTTATAGAATCGGAAACATGCAGATAATGTGAACACAGTGAGAGACCTCCACCAGTAATAAGAATGGCCGCTGACCTCCCAAAGTGGACCCTTTGGTTATAGAGAGTCACAGATACCTTCCCATATGGGTATATACGTCTCAGGCATGTATTGCAGCTCCGGGATAGTTGGATGACAACAGCAGATGGACCGGATCACAAATGACTCCAATGAGGTGTGTATATAAATATATATATATATATATATATATATATATAAATATATATATATATATATATATAAAAGAAAGGCAGACCATAGTGTTCTCCGCATATAAAAGGATATTTAATGAAAAGAAATGCACTTACATGTAAAAGGCACTAAACCAGTGCCGAGTGTAACAGCATGTATGAAACAACAGATGCAGTCTGTCGTGTTCAAATCAGCTAGTCAAACCCCTCACCACCTGTCATTTCTCCTCCAGGTCAGTCAAGTAGGTCCACCCTGCACCAGGTTGGACGTAATTTTCCCTAAATAAAAAAATAAAATTAAATTAAAAAAAAAAAAAAAACCTATAAAAAAAAAAAAAAAAAAAACCTATATAAAAATAAAAAAAATAAGTATGTGTACCAAGCACTTACCAACAGCCGATCTGAATCTAGTCGCAACGTCGGCCCTATGATTCGGATCCTCAGCAATCACAAACCCCTTCAACCACTAACACCATCAGCCGATCTGAGTCTAGTCATATCATCAGTGCAACGACGTGGATCCGGAACATGAGCTCCCTCATCACCTTGCATCTACAGCCGTTCCAAATCTAGTCGCATCATCGGCGCAACGATTCGGATCCTCGGCAATACAAACTTCACCGACCGATCCGAGTCCAGTCGCAGCACCGGCTCAACGTTTAAGATCCTTTACAAACCAAACCCCACAGGTGCTCACACCTCAGCCCAATTCGAACTATTCGCATCAGTGATACCAATAAAGTGGTACTTACAATTCAGATCCCTGGCCTTACGTCCGTTATCAAGCATAAACCTTTACATCTCACTCCATCTGCATATACAATGTTGCGCACGGTCGTTCCTACATACTCAAAATTTCCGCTAACTTTGTTTTCATTTTTCCAATAAAGCAGCTTAATTGCAGTCGCTGCAAGCATTCCGACTCGAATCGGTCACTCATCTCCAGTAGCAACTTGGCTGCTCACCTATTCTCTGTCGTGCTAAACACTCAAACTAGCTTTCACTACGTTTGTCGTCCCTAAAGCCGACCCGCGTCAGGTCAGTTCTCCAAGACTTCACCCGTACACGGGGGTGTACTAAGGAGCAGCTTCAGTCTCTCCCGGGAATGCTCAATTTGCAGCAAGGATCATTCCTGAGGGTCGATCTTTTTGTATCACGCCTCCTGGTCTTCCTCTCCCAGACACAGGACCCCGATCAGATCCTTAAACTTAGACACCGCGGCAGTAGCGGACCTGTCATTATGGGAGGAGTTCCTTACTACGTGAAACAGTATCAAAGTATACCATCAATATCGCCCCCATCACGCTGGTAGTGACAGATGCCGCAGCCTCCACAGGCTTCGCTGCAATTTTTGGCCACTATTGGTTTGCAGGACCATGGCTTCCAGAGACACTCCTAATCCCAGGGTTTACCTGGACTTCCTCCCTGTTCGAACAATACCAGATTGTGGCAGCCGCTCAGCTCTGGGGGTCATATCTGGACAGGACAAACCGTGGCCTTCACCACCGACAACCAGGCCACAGCTGATATTATTAGTAAAGGCAAGTCCAAGTCATGTCCTTCCTACGCAGGCACGTACAACTATGCCCTCAGCACCAGTTAATGTCCACTACCCTTGCTAGTTCCCCATTTGGCCTTCTCCCCAGCCTGGTCATTCAAGCAGCCTTCGACTCGGCCTACCACGGGTTCTTGCGGCCTAGCGAGTTCACCCGCAGCTACCCCGCCGGCCAAGTTCTACGTAGACCTCACTTGGCTCGCTACCAAGATCGTTTCATCCTCCACCTGGCACTATCCAAAACCCAGCGATCAGGCACCGGGTTAGACATTTAACTCTAAAAACAAACAAACAATCTCTGGTGTGCAGTAACCTTACTCGATCGCCTTCTGTCACTCCTACCTGAACAGTCAAACTCTTGTCCCCTACTACCTTTCCCGATCAAACCCTTGAGTGCCTGCCAGTTCATCAAACACATGAGAATTCATCGGGGCACAACCAACCATAGGAAGTTGATCCAGGGTTCACCCGGTCGCCTCTCGGGGGATCAGGAAGGAATTTTCTCCCCTGCTGTAGCAATTGGCCTAGGCTCGGCTGGGGTTTTCGCCTTCCTCTGGATCAACGGTGGGGCGGTTAGGTCAATTTGGGTCCTGTCACCTTCACACTCACTCACTCTTCCACGCTGCCACACCTCAACCCCAGTCAGTGCTCCAGTCGCTCTTATCGTATTGGAGCGGCCTCGGCCACATCCCGGTGTGGGGTCCCAGATCACGACTATTAAGAGACTTGACAGGTGGAAGTCTGCCTGCTTTGTCCAGCACATCCTCCAATCCTCAGGTGGAAATGGCACAAGCATTCACCAAACTTGCTCAATGAACAAAGCTAAAACCAATAAAACTACATCCCTACCTGAATGTTTTTGCCCCCTTATTTTGGCATACCGTCCATCAGATCAGGGCACACTTCAGGTCCATTTCATGTTGTAAGTCTTATGTTAAGTCTATCTATCTTATTCATATCTGTATCGGATATAGGGCTTCAACCATAAATGTATATTATACACACACACCTTTGGTTTCCTTTACTTACGGAGTAGCAGGGTGCATATGCATATGTCATTATTGGCCAATGGGGAATTCTTAGAGGGGTAGTAAATCTATCTTCCCTGTCCTTTTTTAGCTTGTTATGTTTCGTTTCATGTTAGTTTCCTTGTGATTTTTTGTAAGTGTGTTGGAGGAATCTATCCTCCCACTAGTTGTGACGTATCTCTGGGATTGTTACCTAAATTTATCAAACCAATAAAGTCTTTTTAAAGTAGCCGGCCAAGTTGTAGTTGATTCACCAAATTAACCCTCTGTTGGAACTTTCTTCCAACCCCCCTCTTTTTTTGTTTCCAGTCTATTTGGCTAAGGAGGAACCCGGTTATCAATTACCGTATCAAGTAGCCGGCCACACTACTCTAAATTCCACCCACATCCCCAAGTGAATCAGGCATTTTTCTTTTTACTTTTTGCTATAGCTTTGGATCTTTTTTGATCCCTGCATGCCCGGATACGGGGGATTGACCCTTTTGGCAGAATTTGGTTTCAATTAATTCCAACACATGTCCAGTTTTTTACTAGTATTTATTCCTTTTAATTAGCATTGGTTGGCAAATTAAGAGGTGACTGGTATGGCCTTCATCCCAGGTGATGAATTTGAGGATGAAATCAGGGCTACCTTTGATCAGGACCCAGCTATACTAGACCCAACACCTCAGGACAATATTAAACCACTTTTGAAGGAACATAAAAAATTGGTAATTTGTTCATTAAATCGGAAGTGGGACATATTGTCCCTAGAGTCATATATGTCCAAAGGGGGATTATCCCAAGAGGTCTACGTGAAAGAGTAGTACCCGCCACTCACTCACATACTGAAAAATTTCTTGAAAAGTGGCAAAAACAATGTATTTATCATGGCATTGAGGTGATGAAGCTCATCATAGACGAGGAAAAGGATCAATTGGTGGCACGGCACACAGCGATTTCAGAGACCTGCCTCAAACTTGAGCCTTTTAAGGACACCCCTGAATTCGAAAAACTTAATGATACACTAAAAAGAGAGGTGGAGAAAACCCCCCAAAAAATTAAAAACACTAAGCAAAGTAAATTTAAACGTGACCTAGATGACTGGGCAAAAGGGGAGATCTTTGACCTGACAACCAGAGGTCAAAGAAGTCGTTCTCGCCAAAGGAGACAATACTCCCAATCAGGCACTGAGACCAGTGCCCAGTCCTCAGGAAGCGATGAAAATATCCCTCACTCAGTCTCTTTTTTAGACAAAGAAACACTGGAACAGGAGGGACCACCACCAGTCAAAGGGATCCTCAAGGGAGACAGAGTAGGGGGAACAGGAGGAGGAAGGAGTCGAGGAAGGGGAGGCACCCCCGGAGTCACTTAACTCGGTTGAAAAGTTAGCCCTAAACCAACTGGAGTCGTTGCTAGAGGAAGGGGATCCTTCCTATAGTGATGATGACAATGATGAGTCTGACAATGCTAAACGCAAGGCCAAGCTTAGGATACGTTCAACTAATATGCCTCAATTAAAAAAATAAATAAAAATTGTGGTCTTCACGGACCTGGTCCAGGAAGACCTGTCAAAATTAAACTGGCATATTAAATCTAATGACAATCTGACTCGCCTAGAAAGTAAGGGCCTACAAGAACTACGTAAAGCAGACAAGATAGTTATAAAATCTAGTGACAAAGGGGGTAACGTTGTCCTCCTCTCAACAACCATGTATGAGAGAGAGGAACAACGTCTTCTCTCACATGAATCTACCTATCTAAAACTGGACTATAATCCTTTCATTAGCCTGGTGGAATTGATCAATGACAAATTAAAGTGGGCAGCGGACGAGGCCTTATCTCTAAACAAGAGCTTAAATATCTCAGAGTGGGGGATTATAATACCCCCACTTTCTACATAATCCCTAAGATTCATAAAAATCAGGAGAACCTGCCAGGCCGACCAATTGTATCCGCTATTAAAGGCCCACTGGAGCGAATAGGTAAATATATCGATAGCCTTATCAAAGACCTGGTAAAAGAACTCCCCTCCTATGTCCAGGATACTGGAGATGTGCTTAGACACATTAAAGATTTAACCATTCCAGAAGGGGCACTCCTCGTCAGTATTGACGTGGAATCATTGTATACGTCCATTCCCCATGAGTGGGGCATCCATGCCGTTTTCCACTTTCTATTGTCGAGATTTCCACACATGGCTACTCAAAATGAGTTTATCCTGGAGCTGCTGGAACTAGCTTTGAAGAATAATTTCTTTCAATTTTCTACTAGATATTTCCAGCAGCTCCAGGGTACCTCGATGGGAGCCCCATGGGCCCCGTCATATGCATGTCTCCACCTTGGCCTGTGGGAAACAGATGCCGTGTTTACTTTCTCGATGTACCTCAGCCACGCATGCGCGTGGCTGAGGTACATTGACGATATTTTCATGGTATGGAACGGCACCTCCATGCAACTCACACAATTCATGTGTGAGCTAAATACCAATACACGCAACCTGTCTTTTACCTATGTCTCAGATCCTTATGAAATTTCATTCCTGGACCTGAAAATCCGGGTTCAGACAGGTAAGCTGACGACCCAAACCTTCAGGAAACCCTCGGCAGCTAATACGCTGTTTAGGGCAGACAGTCATCACCCAACCTCCCTCAAAAGAGGTATCCCAGTGGGGCAGTTTCTCCGGATTCGGAGAAATTGCTCCAGCGATGTGGATTACCGAAGGGAGTCAAAAAACCTCTATCAACGTTTTCGTGAAAGGGGATATGGTCACCGAATGTTACGTACTGCCATGAGTATGGCTAACCAACGTTTACGAGACGAGCTACTCTTACCAAAATCACCAGACCAGCTAAATCCTGATGGACCAGTAAGGTTCATAACCCCCTTTGGCCAACAATGGCACCAAGTGAGATCAGTGCTATCTGAGCACTGGCATATACTCACTGGGTGAGTACATATATGTATGGATTTTACATTTTTATCATGCACTAGCCATTTGTTATTCCAACATATCCAATAACATCTCGCATTGGACTTTTATCCCAATCCAGCTGGTGTGGTGTTCTCTGTTGGCGGCGGTGCTACTTCATTTCTCCCTGGGAGCTGCGATGTGCATTATAAGGGGGACCTTTGTCCCCTGCTGTCCCCGCCTGCCCCCTTTTTGAGCGGACGGGGCCACTTGCACATCGGCACCATGTTAATGCGTCGGCCGCGCGATGTCTGCGATTTTGCAGCATCGCTGTGGCTGCAGGCATTACTACCATCAAGATGGTCCTGGGAGTGTCTTGGCTCACACACCGCCTTCTTGATGGTTGGTGGGTTTAGGCACTCGTTTGCTGGTCATTTGCACATGGTGTTGGGGGCGGAGCCTCTCGGGCCCCTTCAGGGGTATATATTGGAGGTTTGCACAGCATGGATCTCATTGTTTGCTTTCTTTCACTGAGGACAGACACACAAGTGCAGGTCCTTCCCTTGGAATTTACTACTCTTAGACCTACTTCACCAAGGTATACTTTTATATGTTTATATATTACTCGCTGCAAGCATTTATATGCAACTTGTTTTCTCATCACAGTCCTCATCACACACCTGTATTTCATTCCATTCACACTCTCTTTCACTCATTACTTTCCTCTCTGAACTTTCCTTAATCATACTAGTCAATCTGGTATTTTTTCACTCTCCCCCTCAGTCTCCATACTCTAACCATTCTTGGCTCATGTCTTTTATACATGCAAAGACACATATGTTACCATATACTCGTATACTCCCATATTTTAATTATTCAATATACATATTTATATTTAGAGCCAACATTCCTCTTGGATTCACTGACACTCTTGGGGTTACACCTATTCCATCCATGCTGGGCCTTCCTTCCGTTTGACTCCGATTTGGAGCTTTGTTTGGCTCCGCCTCCTCAGCTCCCTGGTGAGACAGTCGCTGCCGCCGTTTGAGCTTCACCCCCGCTGTCCTTTGGCAATGTCCAGTGGTGAGTATGGGGTTTTCCATATTCAAGGCCCCCCCCCTGTGCCTTCATATCATGCTTTATACTATATCACTCTCATTTTAGGTACACTACGTGCATCCACCCCTGAAGAGCGAGCCAAGCCTCGCGAAACGCGTCGGGTTACTTTTGATGCCTATGTGTTTACATAATTACTGTCAGATACTCGCAATATCATTTTACCTAATTTATATTGGTCTTGTATTTTGTATGAATTGGCCCATGTTCATGACATTAATGTATGTACTGCTTTTTACCTGAATAAATATACACTGCAATTATTCTTGCGATTTTTTTATTGGCCTAACAGTGCTCACCTCACTCAAAGTCCCAAGGGCGAATCTCTCTTCTTTTTTTCATGAAATTCAGGGATGGAGGTGTGTCACTGGTGACACCAGACCCTTCTTTTTTCTTTTGTCTATACTCACTGGGTGCAAACAACTGAAAACGATTGTTGGGTCTAGACCCCTAATGACAGCCAGACGAGCCAAAAACCTCAAAGACGAACTGGTATCTAGCGAATATGTGCGCCCCATAAACAAAAATTGGCTCACAGACATGCCATGTCTGAAGGGTATGTTCCAATGTGGACACTGTGGTATGTGCCAGTATGTCGAAGTCCAAATCCTATAGGAACTCGGCCTCTACTGATACCTTTGAAATGAGGTCCTTTATCAACTGCGGCACATCACGTGCCCTATACATTTTGGAGTGCCCATGCCACCTACTTTATGTAGGTAAGACTAAGCGCCAGCTCAGGGTACGCTTTGCAGAGCATCTCAAGAGCATACGTCTGAAGGAAGACACACCGGTTGCCCAACATTTTCTCAAATTCCATAATGTAAAATCAACCGGTCTTAGAGTGCTACCCTTCTCAAGGCCTTACTACCCTACATCCATTTCCAATAACCCTCTCTTTCCCCCCTCCCCCCCCTATATTCCCCTTCCCCCTTCTATCCCTCAGCAGTGTCACTAGAAGATCTTCATCCTTGTAACCATCCCTTGTGCCGAAAAATAGACCTCCAGTTTCTAGCAGTGTAGTAGTGGAGATATACCATACTAGACTAGATAACTAAGGATGGGTTGGCTCATATAATAATTAAAAATAATAACCAAGAATAACTAAGATACTATAAGTCTGTCATGACTACCATCTAGGGTCCCTAAAAGTATACATGCTTAGAGCCTTCCTCCTCGATAAGGTGTTGGGTGACTAGTTTTTATTGGTTCACAATATCAATAAGGGTGTCTTCACCAGCCAGGCACTATATCTATAGCCATGAATCGTCTGTAATAGAGGTTTTATTTCCTGTTCCAGTGATATAGCTATATTCAAATAGGGTCGATGATTGACAATAACAGAACAGATACCAGATCTGATTAATAATCAATTATGTAGATTGCCAGCTTCAATAAATTTCTTTACCTCTAAGAATCACTGGCAATTCCTGCTATATGACTTTAAGTGCCAAACGGCCTTAGACTACTGCCTGATAATATGTTTCTTTCCTCCTTGTTTACGTCTCTTTCCTTTACTTTACTAATATCTTCCTTCGTTCTCCTTTTATTTCTCTCTCCCCCCTCCCTTCTTTTTTCATTCTTCCCTTTTCCTTAATACTAGTTAATTATATCACATTTGAAACTTTTAATAGTAATTTTTTAAACAAACCACTAGATGGTGCTAATCCTTTATTCAGTGTGAGCTAGCTCCTGATTGGGTCACGTTGGCTATTTAATAAGAGCATTTTCTCACGCTGGTACATCCAGATGAAGTGACGGTTGAGCGTCACAAAAAACGCATCATGTCTTAAGGACAGACAACTTCAGGATCCCCTCCTCTTCGCCCCTACACGGCCCATGTTCTCTTTGCCTTGCCCAGCAGCAACTCTGGAAACCATGCAGACCCTGAGTCCAATTTAAACAGAAGCATCGTGTGTCCCCGGTGGCCGGAGCCTCACATTACACCCAGCCAGCCTTGCACTGACGAGTCCATGTCCCAGCTTCAGTCTACGTTCCTGCACGTCGGTCACATGATACACTTTGAATCTCGTGCCGAGAAACTGCGTGACCTGACGATATATGCAGCCTTAGACAGATGGCAATTCCTGTCTATGAGACATAGAGGCTGTTTCTTAAATCTACAGTGGACGGACCTAGAGTTACAGTCAGGCTCTTGCTGGATACGAATTGAAATTGAGGTACTTTCATGGCCACAGGATCCTGCTTTGTGGACATATCAAGGGAGACAGACAACCGGAGGGTAAGCAATTGAATTATTTAGCTGCCCTATATCGGCATTTCTGATCTGTGCTTCATGAGACTGCTTCATGTTGATATTTCCAGTCTGTTTAAACAAGTGACTTTCCTAACAGCATTACAGCTAAACCATTAAGCTGCTTTTTCTCAGTGTACTCGAGCAGCAATCATCAGTGAATTAATAATTGGGAACTTTCAATAGTCTTCGTGATACAAGGAGTTCTGACATAATTTGTATCAACATACACCAGCTACCTTGATATATATTGCCAAAAATACTTTTTTAAGCTGATGTCAAATGCAACTCAACCCAAGTACCTCGGAAACCTTTCATTATTCCTGGACCTATATTTACCATTTGTTTTCCTTCTTTCATTTATTCAACATTCTCAGGGATATGCTTGTGATTTAGAGGACTCACCAAAACTGAGGATCCAGTGTATATGTATATATATATATATCCGTGGGTGAACACCACATACACACACCTTTGGTTTCCTTTACTTACGGAGTAGCAGGGTACATATGCATATGTCATTATTGGCCAATGGGGAATCCTTAGAGGGGTAGTAGATCTATCTCGCCTGTCCTTTTTTAGCTTGTTATGTTTCATGTTAGTTTCCTTATGATTTTTTGTATATGTGTTGGAGGAATCTATCCTCCCACTAGTTGTGACGTATCTCTGGGATTAATTGTTACCTAAATTTATCAAACCAATAAAGTATTTTTAAAGTAGCCGGCCAAGTTGTAGTTGATTCACCAAATTAACCCTCTGTTGGAACTTTCTTCCAACCCCCCCTCTTTTTTTGTTTCCAGTCTATATGGTTAAGGAGGATCCCGGTTATCAATTACCGTATCAACTAGCCGGCCACACTACTCTAAATTCCACCCACATCCCCAAGTGAATCAGGCATTTTTCTTTTTACCATCTCCATCATACCCCAAGATATCACCTCCATACCCCTGATCATACTCCTAGTAACCAACATAAAAAAACCCGGAATAAATATAACGGCGATAAGAGCGATAATTAATTCTTCATACTTAAGTTCTATAACAGACCTAATTCTATATTGGTCCCAAATTCTATTGAGTCCACCTTAGACTGCCCTGAAACCTCCTCTGTTACGGATACCTGCAGTCCAGTAGATCCCACTAACACCTCCATTCAACCCAATACCATTAAGGCAACTATTAGGGAAAATACACCACTGGCCCCTCATATGGGTCAGCATAACAGAGCTTTAGGAGATACAGGACTAATCATCCTCACCAACGATGCACCACCTTCTACCAGTCATCCACACAACTTGCCCTCCAGTGATCCAGGACTGACCATCCCCACCAATGATATACCTACTCCCACCAGTTGTCCAGATGCTTTTTTAGTGCCCAGTCCTCCTCCAGCCACCCTATCCAGAAAAAGTAAGATTTTTAAAACAGCTTACCTGTAAAATCCTTTTCTTGGAGTACATCACGGGACACAGAGCAGCATAGTCATTACTATGTGGGTTATATAGAATTACCTTCAGGTGCTGGCACTGGCAACTTCCAAAACAGGAAGTACCCTCCCCTATATAAGCCCCTCCCATCCGGGAGTACCTCAGTTTTGTAGCAAAGCAATACGTGTCCCCAAAAGAGGGGTGGGAGCTCTGTGTCCCGTGATGTACTCCAAGAAAAGGATTTTACAGGTAAGCTGTTTTAAAAATCCTACTTTCTTGTTCATACATCACGGGACACAGAGCGACATAGTCATTACTATGTGGGACGTCCCAAAGCAATGCCAAATGAGGGGGGGGGATACACCATACATAAGCTGGGCGCCATCAGGCATGAGGATCTTTTGCGGCCTGCAACACACTGCGCCCAAAGGCGACATCCTCCTGACTTCTAACGTCCACCTGGTAGAACCTAGTAAACGTGTGTACTGAAGACCATGTTGCGGCCTTACAAATTTGAGCCAGGGAGGCCTGGTGATGCACTGCCCATGAAGTTCCAACTGCTCTTGTGGAGTGTGCCCTAACTTTGAACGGAGGCGGTCTCCTTTTCAAGCCATAGGCTTGTATTATGACCTGTCGAATCCACTTGGCTAAAGTAGATTTTGATGCTGCCTGACCCCTTCTGGGGCCTTGCAGCAGAACAAACAAAGAATCCGTTCTACGAATCTGAGCAGTGGCTTTTAGATAAGCTTTAACTGCTCTTACTACATCCAAAGAATGCAATAACTTTTCCTCTACCGAGCTTGGTTTGGGGAAAAAAGAAGGAAGAACCACATCCTGGTTCAAGTGAAACCTCAATACCACCTTAGGAAGAAAGGCTGGGTGAGGGCGTAATACTACTCTGTCCTTATGGATAACCAGATATGGCTCCTTACAGGACATGGCGGCTAATTCCGACACTCTTCTAGCCGAGCATATGGCTACTAAAAATATCAATTTTCTGGTGAGTAGAACCAAGGAAATGTGCCGCAAAGGTTCAAATGGCTGCTTCTGCAGAACCGACAGAACCAAAATTTAGATCCCATGGGCATATGGGAGCTTTAATCGGTGGAATAATACGAGTCACACCTTGCATAAAGGATTTGACAAGTGAATGCATAGCCAGGGGCCTTTGAAATAGTATTGATAAGGCCGAAACCTGGCCCTTGATAGTACTTAAGGCAAACTTCCTGTCTACAGCCCACTGCAGGAAGTCCAGAATTCTGCCTATAACGTACTTACGTGGATGCCATTTTCTGGCCTCGCACCAAGTGATGTACGCCTTCCAAACTCTATAGTAGATCTGCCTGGATACAGGCTTCCTGGCATTGGTTATAGTTGATACCACAGAGTTAGAGAGACCTCTCTTCTTTAGGATGTGGGATTCAATAGCCAGGCCGTTAAACTTAGAGTTAGTAAGGAAGGGTGGTATATCGGTCCTTGCGAAAGCAGGTCTGGACGACGTGGAAGGGTCCAAGGACTCCCCACAGACATTTTGATGATCTCCGCGTACCAGGCCCTTCGGGGCCACGCTGGAGCCACCAGGATCACCGGCTTCTTCTCCAACCTGACTCTGCGAAGGAGTCGAGGCAACAATTGTAGCGGAGGGAATGCATATATCAGTCTGAACTGATCCCAAGGGAACACCAGAGCATCCGAGCCGCAAGCGAGGGGATCCCTTGTCCGGGAGACAAATCTGTCCACCTTTGCGTTGAATCTGGATGCTAGCAGATCTACATCCGGTGTTCCCCACCGCTGACATATTGCTCGGAAGACCTCGGGATGAAGGGACCATTCCCCTGGGCATAACTGTTGGCGACTCAGAAAGTCCGCCTTCCAATTCTCCACCCCTGGAATGAAGACAGCTGATATACATGGGACATGCTTTTCTGCCCATTCCAGGATGTGACTTACTTCCCTCTGGGCTGCACGATTCCTGGTGCCTCCCTGATGATTGATATATGCCACTGCTGTGGCATTGTCTGATTGAATTCTGACAGGGGACCCTTGGAGTCTGGATGTCCAGGCTACTAGGGCATACCGGGCTGCTCGTATCTCTAAGAGATTGATGGGCAGGGTTTTTACTACATTTGACCATCTGCCCTGGAGAGACCATTGCTCCAGTACTGCCCCCCAGCCTATAAGGCTGGCATCTGTAGTGACCACCTTCCAAGATATCGGACTGAAGGGTTTTCCCTTCTGGAGATTCTGGGGGATCAACCACCAGCAGAGACTCTTCCGAACGGAAGGGGACAAAGCCATCGGGAAGTCTAGAGCCTGAATTTTTCCGTTCCAGGCTGACAATATGGCCCTCTGTAAATTCCTTGAGTGGAATTGGGCGTATGGCACAGCTTCGAATGATGCTACCATCTTTCCTAGCAGCCTCATGCACAGGCGTATGGACGGCTGTCTTTTTGCACAAAGCAGACGGACCAAGCCCCTCAAAGAGGATACCTTGTCTAGAGGTAAGAAAATCTTCCTCTGGTCTGAATCCAGCCGTAGCCCTAGATATACCAGGTTTTTCACTGGCTGTAGGGCTGACTTGTCCAGGTTGATGACCCAACCGTGAGATTCTAGATACTTGATTGTATCGACAATTACCACTTCTAGCTTGGCAACTGAGTGGTCCATCAACAACAGGTCGTCTAGGTATGCCATTATCGTTGCACCTCGTGTTCTTAGATCGGCCAACAGTGGGGCCAGAATTTTTGTGAACACTCGTGGTGCTGTGGCCAGACCGAATGGTAAGGCTCTGAACTGAAAATGGCGCCCTTCTACTGCAAAGCGTAGAAACTTTTGATGACCTGGAAAGATGGGAACATGCAAGTAAGCATCTTTGATGTCGATCGAGGCTAACCATTCCTCCCCCTGTAGGGCAGCGGTGACCGATCGGATCGACTCCATCCGGAAAGACCGGACGTTTAGAAATTTGTTTAGACTCTTTAGGTCCAATATGGGTCTTATGTCCCCGTTTGGCTTCGGGACTGTGAAAAGGTTTGAGTAGAAACCCAACCCCCACTCTTCCATAGGAACCTCCATAATTACTCCTTGGAGCAATAGTTGTTCTAACGCCAATAGGAGAGACCCTCTTTTCAGAGGGTCTCTTGGCATGCCTGACCACATAAAATGGGAAGGAGGAGACTCTTTTAACTCCAACTTGTATCCCAGAGTTACTGCGGAGAGCACCCATCTGTCTTTGATCGTCTCCCGCCAGGTCTCTGCGAACAACTGAAGTCTTCCCCCCACCCGTTTGAGTGGGGGCAGCCCTTCATAGGCTTGACTTGGAGGCTGGTTTAGTACCCCTTCGGATCCAGGGTTTCTTATTACCCTGTGACTGTCCCTGATTTTTACCCCCCGAGTTTGACCGAGGAGGCCGTCGGAACTGCTTAGAAGCAGACGTCGCAGGGATAGGAGAGGTAGTCCTCTTAAAAGATGGACCCCTAGACCTCTTCTTACTCGGTAAGAGAGTACTTTTACCACTGGAAATCTTCTGGATATACTTATCCAGGTCCTCGCCAAAAAGGCGTTCCCCATGAAATGGGAAGCTAACTAAGAGCTTCTTACAGGGAGCTTCAGCAGACCAGTTTTTGAGCCACAGAAGCCTACGCATATGTACCAAAGACAGCGTGAGGCGGGAGGCCTGATGGATAGAATCCTTGATGGCGTCAACCGCAAAGCATAATGCTCTAGGCAGATCAGCCAGAGCCTGGGCCTGCTGGTCTGGCAAATCCCTCAGGACCATTTTCATTTGATCCTTTAAAGCTTGGCAGACCCCAATAGCTGCCACTGCTGGCTGTGTAACAGCCCCTGCTGTGGAAAAAGCAGATTTTAATAAAGATTCCAATTTTTTATCTACTGGATCTTTGAACATTTGAACATTATCTACTGGACATGTCAGTGATTTGTTCACAGAAGAGATGGCTGCATCCACCGTAGGAATATTCCATCTCTGGGTGAACCTTTCCTCCATGGGATAGATCACCGGAAATTTCTTAGGCGGAACAAATAGTTTATCAGGATGTTCCCAGTCCTGGTATATAAGTCCTTCCAATAATGGATGAATTGGAAAGGAGCAATTAACCTGGGGAGCTTTTAGCGACCCCAATGAGGAGACAGCAGTAGTTGATGGTTCAACAAGAGGCATTTTAAATGCAGATCGAACCATGTGAGTTAGGGTCTGGACCCACAATCTTTCAGTCTGTGATGCTGAAAATGGTTCATCTACTGTTGATTCCTCAAAAACAGAGTTAACCTCCTCCTGATCCCCTTCAGGTAGGTCGGTCCCTTCCTGGGACTGTTGCTCTGCCAACAGGCACTCTAATGGAGGTGATGGAGATCTGGCGCGCTTTCTTTCCTGTAGAGAAGAAGCGATCAATGCTGCCAATCTCTGCTCCAATCCCTCCAGAGTTGAGGCAAAAACCTCCTCTGTTATATATGCAGGAGCAGGTGGACTGAGGACAGCCGCAGTACCTGGCACTCCCGGGGGTTCCTTATGGGCATTAACCTCTGATTTCTCAGGGGAGGAGGGTGCAGATGACTGCTCCAGATCCTCAGAGCCCGATGGAGACCCCCTACACTTCCTGAGAGGTATATCTCGGAGTTTTTTAGGCGGCATATTCCTTAGTTCAAAGCTGAGGTATTCCAGCCGCAATACACCCCTTACTGAAATAGTCTAATGCAATTTGCTGCTATCTACATCAGTGGGTGTCTACTAATGCGTCTTTCTGGGGATGCCTGTATCAACCGCCCGCTACCAGCTCCTTTTCATGCTCTGTGTCCATAGCAAGCAGCGTGGACTGAGTCCTTTTATCTTGCTGGGACGCCCGCACATGCGCAGAAGCGCTGGGCGCACAGAGCGCGTCATCCGCCAGGCTCCGCCCACTTTTTGAAGCTAAATCTATAAAAAGAAAGCGTGTGTGCGCGCGCGCGTGCACGTGTGCGCTCTTGGCGCCCTGTAGGGAGAGGAGCCAGGGTCCCTGTTTCACCAGGACTCGGGGATGGAAGGAAACTACTTGGCAGCATGACAGAGGAATGCAGCTTCCCTGATAGAGAGCTCACTCATCTGCCTGGACTTTCACCATGGAAGGAATAGTCTCAAGAAAAAAAGACGTTCCCCAGCGGCCTCTAGTGGACAAACACAGGTACCGCACTTTTTTCTTTTTTTTTTTTTTAAAACCTCCTTTATGAAAAACATTTCCAGGTTTACAGTTTTTAAAAACTTCCCTTATGAAAAGACATTTCTAGGATTTCTTAGGCATATACAGCTATTAGCGGGAATACCTTTTAGGTAACAGGCAGAAAGACATATTAGGCTTGGGGGTCCCCTCAATAGAACCAAGTTCCTGAGGGGCCCCCACTTACCTTTTCCCCGCCGCAGGACTTTGTTTGGTCCACAGAAGCCCAAACTTCACCTCTCACGGCAGGCATTGTACTAGACCTTCAGGGACCGGGTTCCCAAGGATTCCACTCCCCTGGACCTGTATAGCACCCTGCACAGATAGCCTCTTGGTTTTGGGTATGACCAGAGCTCTGGATCCCAGGGTCCAGCCCTCCTAAGAGAGGCATTACAGGCAAAACCTTGCTCTTCTCTGCAAGGCCCGGGTACCGACCGTTTAGCTATGAAGCTTTTTTGGTCGGATCCGGAATAGCTTGCTAAGGCCCAGAGAACCTGTACACAAGCCCAGATGAATACATGTTAACCTTGGCCAACACCTTAGACACTGGCAAAAAACTGAGGTACTCCCGGATGGGAGGGGCTTATATAGGGGAGGGTACTTCCTGTTTTGGAAGTTGCCAGTGCCAGCACCTGAAGGTAATTCTATATAACCCACATAGTAATGACTATGCTGCTCTGTGTCCCGTGATGTATGAACAAGAAAGAAAGCTCACAGGAGAGGCTGCAAAGGATGATGAAGCAGACAACAAACAAAACGCACAGAAACTGATACAACAGTAAAAATCTTCAACCTGTCCACACACGTTCTATCCCCTGCAGAAATGTCTCTGCTCAGTCGTGGACTTAACTTTGCTCCGGTTAATAGACCTAATCTATTTATGTTATTTAAAGATATTAACAGCTATATAAGGAACCTCACTCTCAAAAGACATTTCCACATGAAACATAAAAAAACGATATCACCATCGAACCAACGACCAGTACTTTCCATGAACCACTATCCAATGAGTTCGACTCGACCCCAGAAATCTATGATTGCGATAACCCAGAGACTATTTATACCGATAATGACACCATGAGATTGCTCACCCAACACCTAGCCACTTCCCCTCCCATCACCCACTCATCTCTCAAACCCAAATCTATATTTTTTTCAACCAATTCCAAGGGCCCATATTTTGAAACCTTCTATAGAGTGGTATTTGCAGATATGCTCAAATTGTTCAACTCTGCATCTTTGTCCAAAACCCAACAACCTTTCACGTCTAGAAACGAGAGCCCTTGACAAACTTATGCACGCTGAAGACCTCGTGACCAAATCTGCAGATAAAGGAGGAGGCATTGTACTCCAAAATAAGTCGTACTACATAACAGAGGCAGACAGACTTCTGTCAGATCAAGCCACTTACATCAAGTTGAAATAGGACCCTACCAACGACTTCGCTAAGGAAGCCAAGCTCTTGATCTCTTCCGCCTTACTGGATGGAATTATCAACAAAACCGAGAGCTTATTTCTACAAAAATCCTTTTACTCCATAACCTATTTCTACCACCTTCCTAACGTCCATAAAAACTCGGAACACCCTCCTGGTAGACCAATTGTGGCCTCAATGGACAGTGTGACCTCCGGCTTCAGCCAATACGTAGATCAATTCCTACAGCCCATGGTCCTCCACCTCCAGTCCCATATCCTAGATGGTACACATCTAATGGAACTCTTGTCTCCCTACAAGTGGGAAACATCATACATATGGCCATCATTGGAATTCAACTGATTGTACACCTCCATCCCCCATACATTTGGCCTAATGGCCATAGAGCGATCCATGACCACGGACCCCCTCATGAACGCTCGCCAAGCAATTTTCATCTTAGAAGCAACTAAATTTTGTCTCACACATAATTATTTCACCTTCAATGGAGATTTCTTCCTTCAACAACAGGGCTCTGCCATGGGCACTAACTTTCCCCCCCTCTTATGCCAACCTAGCCATGGGTTTTTGGGAGAACCAGAGCCGATCCACCCTATAGGCTCACTACGCAAGCTGCTTAGGGCCCCACAAATTACTCAAGGCCCCACCTCCCAGGGGCAGAATAGGCACCCCAAAAAATTCCACTGAGGTATTGCCATAAAATTTGTACATTTAAAGAAAAAATATATTTTACATGATGTAAATCCTGTCCTGCTTGGCTGTGGACTCTTCTTTGAAGAAGAGGGATACAGCCGCATAAGCCGCTGATAGTTAGTTAGATCCGGCTGAGAGGGGGGCGGATTGATCCAGAGTGTTGTGCAGAGGTGCTACCTTAGACAAGACCCTGTGACAGGTGGTGCCTCTGCATTCGGCGCGCAACTGAAGGGGATGGAGGAAGCAGTCAGTTTAGAGAGAGCGTGTGAGCCCAGCCCAGCCCAGAAGGTATGTTAATAGCTGAGCTGCCTGCTGGATGTGTTTCTTTACATGGCAGACCGCTGGGGAGGGAGCAGAGTTTATGTATGCGGAGAGCTGACTGAGTCTGCTGTACTAGTAAGACGTCACATCTGACAAGAGAAGGGGGGTTTCCTGTTGTTGGTCCGTGGCGGTGGAGGAGGAGGAGGAGGAGGAGGAGGAGGAAGCATTTGAAGGCTGGTTGCTGCTGACTTTTCTTTTCATATGGGAGCTGCTGCTGAGTGAGCCTGGAGAGGGGGAGGGGGGAGCGAGAGTCTACTTTGCAGTCCTCAGTCTCAGTTGATCTATGTCAGCAGCAGGCAGCCTAATCTGGAGTAGAGGAATCCTGCCCTGTGAACTATTCTTGGCACTCTGATTTTTCCCTTGGCACTGCAATCATTAGAATGCCCCCCCCCCGCCCAGATCAGTACAGTCAGTACCCAAATGATGATCAGGTGTTCCCATTAGAGTGCACCATTAAACTGCAACGGGTCACTGTCCTGTGGGCACAGATCACTGAACTGGGGTGTGTGTAAATAAAAAAAACACGCACACTCAGTGTGTGTGTGTGTGTGTGTGTGTGTGTGTGTTTTTTTAGTTTATTTTTTTAAACAAGACTTGAATTGAATATTACTTTAACCACTTCAGCTCTGGAAGGTTTACCCCCTTTCTGACCAGGCTATTTCTTGCAATATGTCTTTTTTTTCCCCCCACAAATAGAGCTTTCTTTTGGTGGTATTTGATCGCCTCTGTGGTTTTTACTTTTTGTGCTATAAACAAAAAAAGAGAATTTTGAAAAAATAAAACATTTTCCTTTTTGCTATAAAGCATCCAATAAGAAAATGTCAAATCAAATGTCTTCATTAATTTAGGCCAATATGTATTCTGGTATATACTTTTGATAAAAAAATCCCAATAAGCGTATATTGATTGGTTTGCACAAAAGTATATATATATATATATATATATATATATTTCTCTGCCAATATCGTTTTCTTTGGCAGATACATTGATGATCTTATCATTTGGGATGGTACTCACAAACTTATTTCCTCGTTTGTTAAACACTGTAATGACAACACATACGGGCTATCATTTACTGATGAAAGCAACCCTACCTCCTTAGCCTTCCTGGACCTCGAATTGGGACGCAACGGACATAACATCTATGCCAAAAATTATACTAAACCTACGGCTGGCAACTTATATTTACACTTTAAGAGTTGCCACTACCCGAAATGGATCACCAACATCCCAAAGGGCCAATTCTGCCATCTTAGTCACCGTCCTTGGTACAGTTTTGTATATGTTGAACTAAGTGTGCCCCTCAAAGAAAAATTTATAGAAAAAGAATACCCTGCAAGTCTGTTGGATGAAGCATATCAGTTCTACCTCCACGGCAAACCCCCCCCAAGACAAATTTACCTGCCCAGGACCGGTCTAGCAGGTTTATTACCACCTTTCATTCCAAAACACAAAAAAATGGAAAACATATTATCTGGTCATTGGAACATTTTGCAACAAGACCCATATCTGAAAACCATCCTCCCCCATACCCTAAGGTCAGAGGGCCCCTAACCTTAGGAATAAGATCGCCCCCAGTAAAATTAATCCTACCACCGTTTCACCAGCAGTTCTCACCCTTATACCCATAATAGGGATGTACCAATGTCGCAAAGCACTGTGCAAGACCTGCAAATTCGTCGAGCACGGCCGAAAAACTTTCAACACGAAAGGGATCACTTACCAGTTAAAAGGAATTTTACAACTGTTCCTCCGACTACGTCGTGTACTGCCTAACTTGCCCATGTGGCCTAATATATGTGGGCCGAATCATTAGACCTCTAAGACAACGTTTTGTGGAACATAGAAGGTATATCGAAGGTGGCACAGATCCACACAACGTCCCCAAACACTTCACCACAGCTCATGATGGATCCACTGCAGGCCTAAAAGTCTGGGAAATAGAGCAAATTCCCAGATCTTTTCCAAAAGCCAAACGATTTAAGAAGTTGTGTGCTCGTGAAACTTTTTGGATCTACACCCTGGATGTTCTTTCACCAAGAGGTATAAACAAATGCATTGAAAAAGCTACCATTCTCTAGTCGCATCATCAATTCTCCTGTTAGGTTACTGATTTTATTGATTTATCTTATAACCTGCACACACACACACACACACACACTATCACATGATCAATTACCACATGTGCTCGATTCTATTGTGTATATACATGTGTGTATATATATGCATGTATTTTTATATATGTATATTTTTTGTGTACAATAATTGTGTTGTATAATATTTTATTTCATATAATTGTTTTTACACTACCATAATTTCTCCACCCTATATTATCCTAATACAATATCTATTTACCAGTTTACCAAAGTATACTCCCCCCCCCCTTCCCATCTATTAACTATGCCATATATATATATATATATATATATATATATATATATATATATATATATATATATATATACACACATACATATATACACACACACACACACACACACACACACACTCTTCATGTGAGACTTCTCATCCACATTCTCCCTTTACATTGTGTGGGTGGCGGGTTCTAGTAAGCATTGCCACCCTCTCCTTTCTATATTGGTCTTCCCCCCCCCCCCCTCCGACCACCATTTATTTCCTCCTCCCCCCCCCATCCTCCCTTCCCTTATATCCTGTAATCAGTATGATCCCTTGTAATTTTTCACCATTTACCACGCAACCACATATATACATATGTCCATGTATATGTTTACATGTACCCTCCTGCATGTGGATGCATGTGTACATGTGCACCATCATATTTAGTGTCCAACATGTCCCATTTCTCCTCCCTTCAATTGTTGTCTCCATACAGCTGCATACTAATACATGCGCTCACACACAACCTTCATGGGTTCTGTATAATATTCCAGGCTGTTCATAACACCGCTACTCTTTGTTCTTTATTCATTTTCATACCTACTTTTTTTTTTTTTTTTAAACATATATACACACAACTTTTTACTATTTTATAATAATTTTCATACATATTTTGTGTCATGATCATTCCTGCCCTTCCTGTGCTCTGCCCCCTTGTCGGCCTATCACGGCATATAGATACTCAGCCACTCCCCTTGCCCACCCTTATAATGTTATCTGATGAGTCTGTCGGTTAGCTTGAGAAAGGAGCGTGGCTGTTTCTTCCATTTACAGCCTGCACGCTCACGAAACCTGGTCGCATACCGATAACTTCACCCCCCTCCGCCTGCCATCTCCCTGCGCTCCAAGCCTCGCGCTGAGGACACGCTCCACCGCAAACCTGCTGCACTCCATCACAATCACAGGACGCACAGCCTAGGAGATCAAGGAGAGGGATTGACTCTACCGAGGACAGCCCCACACCTTGGGACATGACTCAATGCCTGCTTTTAACTACTTAAATGTGAGTGCACTATAAAGGAAATTTAATTGTATATTAAAACTTGTTGAAAAATCTGCACCCAGAGGCGCCTCTTCTCTCCCCTTTTTTTTTTTTTTTTTTCAGCACTGGGAACATTGTCTCTGTTCCACCTTGATGGCAGCCCTGAGTGTGGTCCATTCCCATTCCATTTTACTATTTTATTGTTTCATTCCCCCTCCAATTATAACTCTTTATGAACTATCATTGAAAGACTCAAGTCCTTGTGGACTCAGTACCATAGCTGTGTATACGTGGTTCATTTTGCATCCAGCACATAATAATACATCTATAGGATAACCTTGTATTAGATACTTGCGCCTTTTACTTGTATATATAACCCGCTTCCATCTTCTCCAGATCCCTTGGGATGCTTGGGACGCCATGGTGGGCTGTATGGCTTTTCAGAAACAGCAGACTAAATGCTTATGTTCTTTTGTGTCTTTTTTTTTGTGTTTTTTATGTTATGCAACTTTTTATTCTATAGATATTACATCAAAACTCCTGGAGGAAGCAATTAAATTTGCGCAACATGTCAAGTTAAGATTCGAGCAACATGCGACACACCGCCTTCATTAATAACCGCCATTCACTTTCCACTACTTTACTGTAGGAGGTGACTCTGTGTCATTCAATCCAGTATACTACTCAATTTCAATTTATTTGGGTTGTTATTTGTTATTCAGTGCCCTTGTTATGAATAGTTATGTCATGCTATTCACTGTGAATTTTTTTTATAAAAATTTTTTTAAAATTGTATTGTTCTCTCTTTTAATAAAGCTTAAGAATTTTTTACCTAGTCGTGTTGTGCCCATAAAGTCCAACTGCGGGATTAGACCAAGCTTAAGTGTGCGGTCACACGCCCTGGGAGGTGAGCAGATTCACACAGGGGGCCAGCACCAATTTGCTGTCACATTGAAAAGTTAGGAGCACCATCACAAGAATCTGATTATATTGCAAATTTTAAAACTGACTTTTTATTAATTATATATAAAATTAAGTATTATTGTTTCATATCACCAGCACTTTATCAATAAGCATGCACTATTCACTTAATGCAAATATTAATCCAATAAACTAATTGATTGTACAGTAAGAAAATGTTGATTTTTATTACTGTATATACTCGAGTATAAGCCGAGTTTTTCAGCACATTTTTTTGTGCTGAAAACGCCCCCCCTCCCCCGGGTTATACTCGAGTCACTTTTTTGCGCCTGATCTCCAGGAATTTGGGGACCCGGTACTGGCCGGCCATAAATCCCCTGAACCCCAAGCTTGGCACACATGTAATCACACTCTTCCTCTACAAGTGTGAAAGGTTTGTTGTCCAGGGGACCTACGGCCGGGGAGCACCGATTTTTCAAAGCTGGGCACCCCTTCCATAGACTCCCATGTTAAACGGTAATTTCTCTGGTAACATTGGGGACCCGATACTTGCCAGTCGTAGGTCCTCTCTGGATCCGGAACTTGGCACACTTGTAGCCCCATTTCTCCTCTACAAGTGTGCAAAGTTTGTTGTCTGGGGGACCTACAGCCGGGGAGGACAGATTTTTCAAAGCCGGGCACCCCTTCCATAAACTCCCATGTTAAACGTCAGTCTAGTCATGGGCACAGTGAGGCAAGCACATGGACACCCTAGGCTTATACTCGAGTCAATAAGTTTCCCCATTTTTTGTGGTAAAATTAGGTGCCTCGGCTTATATTCGGGTCGGCTTATACTCGAGTATATACATTATATATTTTGTATTGCGTTATTGCATAGTAAGACAATTTGGCAACAGTGTATAGCGCAGCACAAATTTGATTTATATATATATATACACACAAATATATTGGAGTGTGATCAGTGCCAGCAGTTGAAATTACTGCACAGATATTAACCCCTTGAGGCCCGCGCTATAGCCGAATGACAGCTTCAGCGCGGACCTGAAAATCCGGGAGGCCATCATTATACGGCCTCCCCTTTGCTCGTTTCCCGAGCGCGTAGCGGGGAAATTCTTTGCTGCCTGTGTCCCTTGGACACAACGAATCACAGATCGCAGTGAATGGCCAATCAGAGTGGCCATTTACTATGCAATCTGGGCAGCCAATGAGAGATGATCTCAAATGTAAACATATGAGATCATCTCTCATTGCCTGCTCTCCCTCCTCACACAGATACCACGTGTGAGGAGGGAGAGCGATCTGCTACATTTGTTTCAGTGAGTGATACTTACAACTGCCACAGTGCCCACCTGTGCCTATTACAGTGCCCACCTGTGCCACCTCATCAGTGCCCACCTGTGCCACCTCATCAGTGCCCACCTGTGCCACATCAGTGCCCACCTGTGCCACATCAGTGCCCATCTTTGCCGCCAATCAGTGCCCATCTGTGCCGCCTCATCAGTGCCCATCTGTGCCGCCTCATCAGTGCCCATCTGTGCCGCCTCATCAGTGCCCATCAGTGAAGGCTTGGCCCACACCTGTGTAGTCGCACCACCAAAAAATGTCAAAAAGATTATTTTCCGCCGAGGAGGCATACCAAATCCTTTCCACGCCCGACGAGAGCAACGTGGGGCTCTCTCTTTCGGATTCCCTTTCCCTTTCCAATTCTGATTCTGAGTCGGACGTCAATTACGAGCCAGTTCTCAGTAGTGCAACACTGAGTGACTCAGAGGAGGAAGCTAGTCGGCCCGCCAAACGAAGGCGTTCTGGTGAAGAGGCAGTGCCATCCACCAGCACCGCCGTGCCATCCACCAGCACCGCAGTGCCTCGGCAAGAAAGGCCAAGGACCCATGCCAGCCTTCCCTTTACCCTTCAGAACCCCTTGTGGCTTCCTCCCAATTCAGGAGAAGCCAACATTCCTCCTTTTACTGCCCAGCCAGGAGTCCAAGTAAACACGGAGAATTTTACCCCAATTGATTTTTTTGATCTTATTTTTACCGAGGACATGCTATCCAACATTGTCACCCAGTGCAATCTATATGCCCAACAATTTATTTTGAAAAATCCTACAGCAAATTATGCCCCTCCCTTCGAGTGGAGAGACCTAACGGTGGAGGAGTTGAAGATTTTTTTAGGCCTCACGTTTTGTATGGGACTCAACCCAAAAAAACACTTTGCGTTCCCTTTGGTCAAAACGCCCCATCTATCGCATGCCAATATTCTCCAAAGTAATGCCCAGAACCAGATACTTCATGATAATGAGATTCCTACATTTTAACGATAACACCCAGTGCCTTCCCCAAAATCACCCAAATTTTGACAGGCTTTTCAAAATTCGGCCCTTACTAAATTATTTTTCTGAAAAATTCCCCCAGCTTTATACCCCGGACCAACACATATGTGTGGATGAGTCCCTTGTTAAGTTTAGTGGCAGGCTTCAAATAAAACAATTAATTCCCAGCAAAAGGGCCCGCTATGGTGTGAAGGTTTACAAGCTATGTGACCGAGTCACAGGGTACACGTATGCCTTTAGTGTACGAGGGGAAGGACAGCCAGCTGAATCCCCCTAATTGCCCAGACTACTTGGGATCAAGTGGGAAAATTGTTTGGGACCTCATATACCCCCTGCTGAAAAAAGGCTACCATCTCTACGTTGACAACTTTTATACATCTCTTCCCCTGTTGATCTTGTACCCTGCTACTGGACTAGTGGGATTCAACACAGGGGTCTCACATATGTGAGGGGCTCCAGAAAAGTTTTTCTGGATGATGAAAACTATTTTTTTTTTGTTTTCTCATCCACGATTAGGGTCTGGAGACTCGGAGGCTTCAAAGAGATTTGGGTGGGAGAAGCCTCTACCCCTGTCCCCATTCTGTCCTGAACAAGGCCCTACTTCTGCCTGTAGGACCTATGCCATCATGCCTCTGCCCGTCACATGAACTGACCACACCACATGGACCTGCCTACTAACAACAGGACAAATTTTTTTGGCACTGCTGACAATATCTCTGCCTGCACTGACCCTGGACTGTATATGGACAGTATCCCTGCCTGCTGCCTGGACAATTGTGTATGCTGTCGATGACCAAGTCCCTGCCTGCTGCCTGGACCAGTGCTATCCTGCTGTGTAGAACTGCGCTACTAAAACCACAGGTAATCTTTTGTTTTTATGCTTTGCTCAGCATAATGTATTTGGGGTGTATATCTTGGTATGTGCATGCTATGTGTCCCTAGAACATCTGATGGTGTTCCTTGCATGTTGGGCCTCTGTATGTGGACAGGCTGTGTAAAAGTCCCACACATTTGGTATCGCCATACTCAGGATGAGTAGCAGAATGTATTTTGGGGTGTAATTTTTGCTATGTAAATGCTATGTGTTGGAGATATCTTATAAACTGACAACTTTGTGTAAAAAAAAAAAATGCGTTTTCATTTTTTTTCCACATTTTCCAAAAACTTCTGGAAAAAAATGAACTGTTCAAAAAGTCATTATGCCTCATAGATTATACGTTGGGGTGTTAGCTTTCCAAAATGGGGTAATTTTGTGGGTGTTTCCATTGTCCTGGTGCTCCAGGGCCTTCAAAAGTGTAATAGGTAGTCAACTAGTTGGATGTGTAATTTATGCTCCTAGAACCCCTGATGGTGCTCCCTGCATGTTGGGCCTATGTATGTGGGCAGGCAGTAAAAAAGTCCCACACATGTGGTATCATAATACTCAGGAGGAGTAGCAGAATGTATCTTGGGGTGTCATTTGTGGTATGCACATGCCATGTGAGAGAAATAAGCTATTACAATTACAATTTTGAGAAAAAAAAAATCGTAATTTTGCAAAGAATCGTGGGAAAAAATTACAACTTCAAATAACTCACCATGCCTCTTACTAAATACCTTGAAATGTCTACTTTCCAAAAAGGGGTTATTTGGGGGGCATTCATACTTTCCTGGCTTGTTAGGGTCTCAAGAAATGAGATAGGCCGCCAGTACATCAGATGTGATCATTTTTTTATGATTTGCACTATAGCTTGTAGACTCTAAAACTTTCACACAGACCAAATAATTTCCAAAAATTTGGGGTTATTTTTATCAAAAATATGTAGCAGTATAAATTGTGGCCAAAATTTATGAAGAAAAATTAATCATTTGCAAAATTTTATCATAGAAACTAAGAAAAATTTGTTTTTTTTCAAAATTTTCGGTCTTTTTTCATTTATAGCGCAAAAAATAAAAAACCCAGAGGTCATCAAATACCACCAAAAGAAAGCTCTATTTGTATGAAAAAAAGGACAAAAAAATCATTTGGGTGCAGTGTTGCATGACTGAGTAATTGTCATTCAAAGTGTAAGAGCACTGAAAGCTGAAAATTGGTCTGGGCAGGAGGGGTGTTTAAGTGCCCAGTAAGCAAGTGGTTAAGGATTATCTCTGGTAGCTCGCAAGGCTTTTTAAAATTCACACCCAGACTGCAGACAACCGATTCCAGTGACACAAATCCTTAGCCTCGCTGGTCTGGCCAGGCCAGGCCACGTCCATCAATGACCCAGATTGGGGGGGGAGCACTGGATGGTCCTGGTGGCCGGCCAAATGGCATCCCTGAAGGAACTGTACAAGACCATTCAGTACATGTATGACAACAAGAAGTACAAAAAGATGGTTCTATACATCGAGTCCTGTGAATCGGGGCTCCCTGATGAATCGCCTCCCCAACAACATTGAAGTTTTGCCCCATCACAGCCGCCAACCCTACCGAGTCTGCTTACGCCTGTTATGGCAAGGAGCGAGACACATACATTGGCGATCTTTATAGCATCAGCTGGACGGAGAACTCGGACGTGGAGAATCTGTTCAAGGAGACACTACACCGTTTTTATTGGTCAACCAAATACCAGTCATGTGATGCAGTATGGGAACTCAGACTATTTCCAAGAAAAAGTTGAGCCAGTTCCAGGGTAGCACTAAAACAGTGGCCCCTCGCATGACCCTGGAGCCAATACACAATATGGACAGGATCCCCAGGCCAGAAGTGTCCATGGCCATCCTAAGGAGGAAGTTCCTGGCTACCAACAATGCTATCGAGGCCCGGGATGTACTGAACAGGATGCAGGCCCACAAGAGGCCACAACCTTGAACAAGGAATCAGTGAAGGAGATTGTTTCTGTGGTGCGACAGATTCTGATGAGTTGGCAGAAGAGATTCTCACTGATCAGACTGAAGTTAAAGATCAATCATGCAGCAGCCGAGCACTTCAAGAACCAGAACTTCAACTGGCACAACTCCCTGTATGAATACGCCATAAGACAGTTGTACACTCTGGTGAATCCTGATACACACTAGAGAGCATCGCCCATGCTACTGTATGATTAACGTCTGCCAAAATATGTACTGGCTCAGCTGGTGACAACAAGTCTTCCAGCAGCCGGCATGGGTGATGATTAACCCTCTCTGAGATTTTCCCCCTCTGAAGCTGCTGCCTCAAAACATAATCTATACTCTAAAGCCTCATACAATCGGACTTCCATCTGACTTTTCTGTAGATTTTTGTCAGAAGGGGTGTTGGCCGTGAACTTGTTCTGCATACACACGGCAGAACTTTTTCAGCCAACATTCACCAAATCACGTGGTTTTTTAGCTCTTTACCGCCACCCTTTGGGCAACTTTTGCTATTGTCGTCTGATGTTTAGCATTGGTTCAGAGCATGAGTGTTTCTACTTTGGACTTTAGTCCGATGGACTTGTGTACACGCGATAGGATTATCCTCCATCGGACATTTGTTGTCAAAGTTTGAGAGCATGCACAGCGAACATTTGTCCGTTGAAAAACCAACAACAATTGTCCAATGGAGCATATAGATGGTCGGATTGTCCGATAAAACACGTTCTTCGGACCGTTGTTGTCGAAAAGTCTGATCGTGTGTATGGGCCTTAAGATTTGTGATGTTTAAGACTAATAAACAAACACAGTCTTAAGTACAAACTCCAGCCTTCACTTACAAAGCCAAGACCATCTAAGCCGGTTCAAATCCCAACCATAAAACTACCAGCCTGTGTAATTGATATTTTAGGTCTACAATAATTTTTACTTTCAGATTACATGAACAATTGCCATTATTAATAATTTGACGGTGAACTTTTGACATACAGTACGGCTTAAAAAAAAAAAAAAAAAAAAAAAAAAAAGAAGGAAGGCATCTGGGACTCTACATCTTTTATGAAAACCGATGGCCCCCAGCTGACCAAGTAACTTGAGATTTTGTCATAGCCCAAGTGTGGTAAACCCTTGGCAACCCTCCTAACCACCTTTACAAGGGGAAAGTCTCAGAACTCATCCTGCGCTCACAGAGGGAGCACACGATTAAATATTTTAAGGAAGCCTTAAAAAGAGGAGTTTATCGAACACCTTTCCAGGCTGATCCTTTTAAAGATTTGTATTAGTCCTCGACGCTCAGGGCTGTCTGCTTAAAGATCCCATCGGCAGTGTCTGCATAATATGCTGTAAAATGATCTAAAAGGCAAAACACAGACAGAGAGCTTTCAAGTTGACAATCCACTGGGTTACTGGGTCATGAGAATAGACCACTAGCCAGAACTTGCCCAGTATGCAATTAAGCTACTGGGCAGCCCTGCATCCAGCATGCTTTCCGAACGGGCATTCAGTGCTGCTGGAGATTTTGTGACGGATGAATCGGAGTACGGCTGCCTTTCATTAGGCTTGCTATTATCCCCCCCTTATTTTTTTTTCTCATACGCAAAATGTACTTACATATTTTGGTTCTTTTATTATTTACATGTCTGATCCATTCTTAGATGACAATCATGATCCCTTTAGTGAGCACCTACCATGTGACCTATAATAATTCACTCAATTATGCATAGGACCTGTCTATTTAAATTACTCATTTATCTATTAAATTTTCTTCTTTATACATGTAAATTTATCATTTTTAGCATTTATTCTAAATGGACTGCATTTTCTTTTCCCTTTGTAAAAATCGCACTACCATCAGCGTGTTCTTGACCTTTTACGGTCATTCTTGGTTCTACTCATTACCAATCTGAGTACGGCTGCCTTTCATTAGGCTTGCTCTGGGGCTGCTATTATTCCCCCCCCTTTTTTTTTTCTCTTGCGGCTTTAATAAAGATCGCTCGAAGTTGAAGTTAGGATCATCGAGTGGTGACACTGGATACAGTTACAGCAGTAAACCTACCTTTCATTAAGACACCAGGTTACATCATTTTTATATCTTCAATCTGTGATGGTATTTGTTTGCATGTCATTTGTTACGTTTTGTTCAATTGTGCCTCCCTGTCTTCAACGATGCTCACTGCCTATTCCCTGTCCCCATGTCACCAACGTTATTGTATTCTCCGTTTTAGATATACATGTCTTCCACAAGGAAATGCCCCTGAGGAAAGGATAATAGCTTGAAACGCGTCGGGCGCTTCATTTTCACTTTGGAGACAACATCTGTGTCAATTTTCAATCATTGTTACCTATACTGTGATTATGATATTGTTTTTAACACCAGTCTATTTGAAAGTTGTCTATTAGTGACTTCTTATACTATGTTTAATAATTTATAATAATAATTAATTGGTTTTGCACCCAATTTGTTGCCCTTAAAATCCAAACCCTCTCGGGGGGGACGGGGGACCCCTTCTTTCTATGTATTTATATATGGGATGGTGGCAACAATATAGCCTCTCATTGGTGAAACACCCTTTTAAGTTAAACACTTTACTGGGTAGCAAATACCCAACCTTGTGCTTGCACATGTCCCCCTTTTTGCTTTCACCAATTTTTTGATTACTGTATTAAAAGCGGAGCACCACCCTAAAATGGAACTTCCGCTCATCGGATTCCCCCCCCCCCTCCGGTGCCACACTTTTCAGGGGGGATGGGGGGTGCAGATACCTGGACAGGTATTTGCACCCACTTCCGGGCACTCTGCGGGAAACTGCGGGTGATTCGTCAGTCCCCCCCCTGTTGTGTTCTGGGAAACACTCGGCTCCCAGAACACAGCAGGGACCAGTGAGGATGGTGCAGCGCGACTCGCGCATGCACACTAGGGAACCGGGCAGTGAAGCCGCAAGGCTTCACTGCCTGATTCCCTCACCGATGATGGAGGCGGTGCAGGCGAGAGACGAGCGATTGCTCGTCTTCTGCTGCCGACGTTGCTGGACTCCTCTTTAATGCGTATTAGTATTCATTCTGTTTCAACTTGTTTTGTATTAAGAAATAAGTTCTCTGGCCATTGTGATTTGTTTTTACATTGTGTGTTATATCTATTGTGATACACAGTTATCATTGCAAACATGTTTCAGGAGTGGGAGACCCTTATGGCCGGTTACTATAAAAGACACGACACACAGGAGGCTTCTTATTCAGAGGTCCTCTCTCTTTTCTCCCAATAAGGCCCCTTTCACACTGGGGCGGTTTGCAGGTGCTATTGTGCTAAAAATAGCGCCTGCAAACCGTCCCTAAACAGCGGCTGCTGTCTCTCCAATGTGAAAGCCCCGAGGGCTTTCACACTGGAGCGGTGCGCTAGCAGGACGGTAAAAAAAAAAAAAATGCTAGCCGCATCTTTGGAGCGGTGAGAGGAGCGGTGTGTATACCGCTCCTCCACCGCTCCTTCCCATTGAAAGCAATGTGAAACCGCGGTAATACCGCCGGCAATGCGCCTCTGCTGAGGCGCATTGCCGGCAGTATTATCCCTTTTCGGACGCTAGCAGGGGTTAAAACCGCACCGCTAGTGGCCGAATACCTCCGCAATTCCGACGGTATAGCACCGCTAAAAATAGCGGCGCTATACCGCCACCGCACCCACTGCCCCAGTGTGAAATCAGCCTTAGAGAAGTTGGTTGGAAGAGAAAATGGAGGCCCCAAGGGGATTGTATGGGCAGGAAGCCAATTCAGGATAACACAATGGAAATAGTATAAAAATGGTTTAATATGAAAAATTAGAAAAAATTATAATGGAAAATGCTAAAAACAAACAATCATGGAATACAAAACACGATTAAACAGCTGCTCAAAAGGCGCAATGCATAATGTACTGATGCAAATCAGAGACAAAAAGTATATATACACGTGACCAACCCTACATGTTACGGAAAAACATAAAAGGCATATAGTTCCGATTATGGTAGGTATGCTTCCTTCTTCAGGGGTTTGAGGCGAGTTTGCTGTTACATCTCTATAGGAAAAAAAGTATATAAGCAGAAACCACAAGACAAGGAGATGAGGATTTCATAGAAAGCTATTCTCCGGTGCAATCTCCTGAACCCCTGTGTGAGGCTTCCCATCTGAACACCTCACAAGACATTGAGTCCATCAGGGCAACTTTCAGCTCAAGGTCTGGCCATTTGGTCATAGACACTTCTGTGGCTCTGAAGTCATCTCAGACTGAGACACAGAAGGACAACATGGTAGAGGCTCTAATCATGTTTGATGATGAGTTCTCTTTACATGTTGGTGCAGAAGAAGATATCGGTTGAACAAGAATTGGAAGGTGATGGAGCGCCTGAACGAACAATACATATGGTTAACGTTCTGTATTGAATTGAGGGAATATAAAATTCAGGTGTGAGGAGGCGACATTGTGCCCAGTGATTTTTGACTTCTCCCATGTTGTTAAGGTGGATCACCACCTCTTTAAGGTTGCCTACACCTGCTTTAAAGCATTAATGAATCCTCTCCCAGTGCAGTGAGTTGGTGGGAGATAAAATGAGCATAAAGCCTCGTACACACGGTCGGACTTCCATCTGACTTTTCCGTGTTTTTTTGTCCGAACGGAGTTGGCCGGGAACACCCAAAGCATACATACGCTCGGACTTTTCTGCAAACTTTCCCAAAACTTTTGGCAACATCACGTGGTTTTTCTGCTCTTTTCCGCCACCCTTTGGTCAACCTCTGCTATTGTTGGTTGATTTTAACATTAGTTGTTTAGTCCATCGGACAAAAGTCCGATGGAGCAAAGTCCGACCGTGTGTACAGGAAACCATCGGACTTTTGTTGGGCAAAAGTTTGTCCGTTTGCAGACCCAACATTTGTCCGATGAAAACAAAACCAAACGAAAAAAAGTTTGTCCGATGGAGCGTACACACGGTCGGATTGTTGGTCCAACTTGCTTTAAAACTAAGTTTGTTGGGCAAAAGTCCGACCGTGTGTACGGGGCTTAAGCTTGTTATTTTAGATATGTGACTTGCTTGGTTGTGAAGTAAGATGCACCATTAATAGAAGCTCCCACTTTGCATGGAGGTTCCATTTAAGTATACTCCCTGTGTATGTATGTTTTGTTTCCCTGTGCAAGAGATAAGATGAGTTTCATATGTGGAGTAACATTTTGCCATATTGTGTCCACTGACAAATTGTCTCTTTTTCCCTACAGGTTGGTTTAAATGAAGATATAGTGAAGAGTTGTGTGCCACAGATGGCGAGGGCTTGCTTTGAACTTTATGCACAGCAGAGGAAAGGTCCATCAGGACATCAAGTTGGACAATAATATTTTGATGGACATGGAATGTTATAAAGTGGAGTGTCTTATTTTAGATCGACGATGCTCCGGGGGAACACAATCCCCCTTTATGTCCTGGTTTATACTGTACAAAGCTCTGGAACTGTGCAGCCTATAAACAAGGGGAAAAGTTACTGCTGCACCGGAGCATTGATATCTGGGTCTTTGGTGTCCTGGTATTCACAGCTATGACCGGGTCTTTCCCCTGGAAAAAGTAGGGGCTCACAACCACATATCGGAATTTGCTTGTTGACAAATGAAGGACCTGACCTTGGCATCAGGAAAGTGGCGACAATTCTCCATTGAAGCCAGGCAGATGTTTTGGGACATGTTGGCCCTCAGAGGTGTTCAGCGCTTTGGACATTTTAAAATGTGTCCACCTGCAATGGAAAGCAGAAACGCCTCCAGAGAATCTTTCCAGGAATACGGTAATAAATGTGACATAACTGGGTGCATGATGTCCCTTCTGGAGCCTCATCAGATGCGGTCTTGTGTCTTCTAGATAAAAAGATAATCTCCCTAAATATTGGAGATGGTAATCCTTTAACACCTTTGTGGTCACCTATTGAGTAGAAGACGGATGTGTTGGGTGTACGTTGGTGACTTGTATGAGCTTCACGTCCTCCGTGAAGGTAAGACATTTTAGAAGACTGCTGACAATTTTCTACAGCTCTATAACTGCTAGATATATCTACAGAATTTTTTTTTTTTTTTTACTATTCATTGTCGCATGTAATAAAATGTGCGTTTTGAAGTGGTTTTGTAACAAGCATGTATAGTAAGTATATTAATGACATAATGATTAAAATAATATTAAAATTACAATGTTGCAGTGGACTGAGGAATCCTTGGATACATTGATGGAATAATGTTATATTATGGAGCCCGAGATCAGCAAGCCCCCCCCCCCCACCAGCTGCACAGTGTAGTAACTATTACTATTCTGTGGTTACTCCTCCTGTGCATCGGGTGGTGCTCTTGTGCTTCTTCACCTCTAGTTTATTGATTATTATATAACTGTGCTTTAAAAGCAATACTACTACTATTACTTTTACTTCTTCTTACTACAAGTTACTACCAGTGTTAGTTTTGACGTAAAATTTTGATTTAGTTATCTTTCAATTTGGCTAACATTATATACTCCTGGAGTAAAAATGTAATAACATGTTAGTTATCATTTATGTTATTAAGGTTTCAACATGCACTACAAACACAGATTTAGCCATTGCAGCACGGTGGCCAAGATCATACAGCAGTTTAACAGGACAGGTTCCACTAAGAGCAGGCTTCGCCAGGGTTGACCAAAGAAGTTGAGTGCACGTGCTCAGCATCATATCCAGAGGTTGTCTTTGGGAGATATGAGTGCTGCCAGCATTGCTGCAGAGGTTGAAGGGGTGGGGGGGGGGGTCAGCCTGTCAGTGCTCAGACCATACGCCACACACTGCATCAAATTGGTTTGCATGGCTGTTATCCCAGAAGAAAACCTCTTCTAAAGATGATGCACAAGAAAGTCCGAAAACTGAAGACAAGCAGACTAAGGACATGGATTACTGGAACCATGTCCTGTTGTCTGATAAGAAGATAAACTTATTTGGTTCAGATGGTGTCAAGCGTGTGTGGTGGCAACCAGGTGAGGAATACAAAGACTGTCTTGCCTACAGTCAAGTATGGTGGTGGGAGTGTCATGGTCTGGGGCTGCCGGAACTGGGGAGCTACAGATCATTGAGGGAACCATGAATGCCAACATGTACTGTGACATGCGATTGTATTTTTTACCTCTATCCAAACTCAATGGTGAAAAAAATAAGTGGCGCTAAATTACGCTCATGTGTATGGAACTCCAATAAAGTGCAAAGATAAACCTAAAAATAAAATAAAGACAACCTCATACGTGGTACAATTTAAAATATCGCTATAAAAATTATGTGAGAAAGCAAAGTCCCAAAACAATATGAAAAAATGTGTTGCGTGCTGACGGACAAATCTAAGATAT
Organism: Rana muscosa; assembly: GCA_029206835.1. Taxonomy (NCBI): domain Eukaryota; kingdom Metazoa; phylum Chordata; class Amphibia; order Anura; family Ranidae; genus Rana; species Rana muscosa. The sequence goes on along the minus strand of CM055116.1, from coordinate 1,286,151,137 downwards.
TATCAAAGGGTTAATCCTATAATAGATCAGTCCTTATAGGAATCATGGTGTAGCAAGGTGAGGGAAACGTGAAACAGGAGAAACTTCCATCCACCAGTTAAGGCACCCAAGAAGTAGTGTTTTAGTCTCCTTAACCAAGATAATTGACCACTATCACGGCGGTCACAGCAGACACAGTGGCTTAAGGTCTCCCTATGGACCCACAGCTGATGGCCGGATAAGGATATGGACGCTGTCTGGTATCTCAAAAAGATATAAGTAGAATGGACTCCATAGTGTAATACTGTAGGTAAGTTTATTAATAAGAAAGGTATTGCACTTACAGAGTAATTGATTGTATTGGCGTGGTATGTATGTCAATAGGATAGGCGCTGTATATCGCGGCGTCTCCTCCAGGCAAACCCCGCTTGTTGGCTTGCTGTATCAGTTTGTCTCCGTGTGGAGGGGACATGATGACGTCGGAACTACAAGCCATACCCTACACGTTTCGTCACTACAGGACGTCGTCTGGGATTGGCTGCTGTGTCGTCATCACGTATGCCCTTATATAATGCTGCGACTCCATCTTTGCTGAGGGCGGAAGCGGAATGGCTATAGAGAGAGACACAAGGTGCCACCATGTTAACCATTTGGCACTATAGGAGCAAGGAACGGAAGCCTGGATAGTATGTCTGCCATCTTGTGGCGAAAAAAAAAATACAGATATGAAAAATTAATAAAAGACACAAAGCAAGAGGCGCAAGCAGAGGAAATATGCAAGGAGGAAACACCGCAGGAACTAATGACAAAGATACAAGTAATTGACTGCCAGACAATAATAGACTATGAATAAAAACCACAACCCAATATTAACCACTTGACAACTGGGCACATAACCCCCTTCCTGCCCAGGCGAAATTTCAGGTTTCAGCGCCGTCACGCTTTGAATGACAATTGCGCGGTCGTGCGACGTGGCTCCCAAACAAAATTGACGTCCTTTTTTTCCCACAAATAGAGCTTTCTTTTGGTGGTCTTTGATCATTTCTGCGGTTTTTATTTTTTGCGCTATAAACAAAAATAGAGCGACAATTTTGAAAAAAACACAATATTTTTTAATTTTTGCTATAATTAATATCCCATTTTTTTTTAAAAAAACTATTTTTTTCCTCAGTTTAGGCCGATACGTATTCTACATATTTTAGGTAAAAAAAAAATCGCAATAAGCGTATAGTGATTGGTTTGCGCAAAAGTTATAGCGCCTACAAAATAGGGAATAGAATTATGATTTTTTTTAAATTATTTTTTTATTTATTTTTTTACTAGTAATGGCGTCGATCTGCGATTTTTTTTTTTGTGACTGTGACATTACGGCGGACACATCGGACACTTTTGACAAATTTTTGGGACCATTCACATTTATACAGCGAACAGTGCTAAAAATATGCACTTATTACTGTATAAATGTGACTGGCAGGGAAGGGGTTAACCACTAGGGGGCGATCAAGGGGTTAATATGTTCCCTGCTAGATGTTCTTACTGTGGGGGGGAGGGGACTGACTGGGGGAGGTGACTGATGGTTGTCCCTATGTACAAGGGACACACCATCCATCTCCTCTCCCTGACAGGACGTGGATCTCTGTGTTTACACACAGAGATCCACGTCCCTGGCTCTGTGACAGCCGATCGCTCGTACCTGGCGGACATCGCGGCCGCCAGGCACGCGCATCGGCACTCGCCTGACACGGCGGGCACAGTTTTTCCCCGACGCGCGCCCGCGGTGGCGCGCATCGCGGAAGTAAATAAGAGGACGTCCATAGACGTCCTATCAGCAATTGACGACCGCTTTGCGGACGTCTTTTGCTTATAGCCCGGGCGTGAAGTGGTTAATTAGAAATGTGTTTAAAAATTGTCAAAATTATGTAAGATTGGTAAAAAAATTAAAACCAACTCACATAACATAAAAAGATAAAATTAATAAAAAAATGAATAAATTCTTGGGAAAGACAGAGATGAACTAGGCATTGTTGATAAAACAGTTGATGTCCCAATCGACATTTAACCCATGAGGCACATAAGATTTCATGTCAATGATATTGGCCTAAAGTTTGGAGGGATCCTTCCCCTGGCTTCGGGAGAGTCACAATTATAGCATTTAACATTTCAGGAGGGAAGGTGGCTGAGGCAGCAGCGGCGTTAAAAGTGCTTTCCAGATAAGGGGTTAAAATTAGTTTAAAGGTTTTATAATAATCTCCGGGAAATCCGTCCAGATTACTAGGGAGGGAATCAATAACTTTATGGATCTCTGCCCTACTAAAAGGCAGATTGAGTTTTTGTAGGTTATCATGAGAAATGGTGGTTACTTAAAATTTTTGTAAAAATTGGCTGATTGCGTCAGGGTTGGGTTGGAAAGTGTCATCTTTTAAAATTATACAAAGTACTGTAATAGTGTCTGAAAGCATCAGCTATATTTTGGGGGGTGGTAAAGCTTATTGTTGGTGAGGGGATGGATAATATATGGTATCTTAGTTTTGTACCTTAAACCCTTCACTCTATGTGCCAGTAGTTTGCCTGCTTTATTTCCTGTGGCGTAATAAGACATTTTTAATTTTCGGGACAATTTTTCAAAACTTTCCAATAAAGAGAAGTCTAAGGTCATATCTCAACTGATTTAGTTTTTGAGAGATTGTAGGGGATGGGGTTTGTTGCTCGATTCTAGCATAAAAATTTATTTGTTAACTCTTATACTCGTTGTTGCTGCTGCCTCTTGGCCCTCTCCCCTAATTGAATAAGAATACCTCTAATGATTGCCTTATGGGCGTTCCACAATACAAATAAGTCTTGCACAGAATGAGCATTGTTACTAAAAAAACTTTCAGATGGGTTCTATATGATTCCTGCCATCTGTCTGTTGCAACAAGTATGGGTTAGACCTCCACATTGGAATCGGCGGCATTGTGATTTAAAAAAAAAAACTGACTACCTGACAGAGATGAATAGGCTTTTATCTGATAATGCTACATATACCCAACTAGCATGTAACCCTACTGTGAAATTTAAGAAGGAACTCCTATCTTTAGTTAATGAGAGTTTCTCCCTGGGTGTTCTAAATAAAAAAATAAAAAAAATACATCTGGTGCCATCCACACCAAGAGTCCCAGTCTACTATCTGCCTAAGGTTCACAAGAGCATGTCTAGCCCACCTGGCCGCCCGATCATCAGTGGCATAGATTCAGTAACGACACGAATAGGCAGATATATAGACAAATTTTTGCAGCCTTTAGTTTCAGCTACTCCTTCGTATCTACGAGATACTACTCAAGTTATTAACCTTCTGGTTAATTTTGGTTGGAGAGAGGGATTTATCATAGCGACGGCAGACGTCGCCTCTCTCTATACTATAATATCACACGAACAGGGTTTAGAAGCAGTCCGCTTTTATCTTCAACAGGATTCCACCTTATCCGTGATTCAGAAGGATTTCATTATCAACCTTTTCATTTTTGCAACTAGCCATAATTATTTTTGGTTTGAAGGTGAATTTTATTTACAAATGTGCGGCGTGGCTATGGGGGTTAATATTGCCCCTAGCCACGCAAATCTATTCATGCCATTTTGGGAAATGGAGGTCATTGACACCAACCCTCTTAAGGAGCTGCGCCTTTGTAAAAAGGTATATTGATGATATTTTGCTTCTTTGGGAGGGTGACCTTCCTTCACTCCAGATTTTCTTTTCCAAACTTAATGCCAATAATAGGGGCATCTGTTTAAAATACGAGGCCAGACTATCAGAAATCCATTTTTTAGATCTCAATATGTTGGTGAGAGATGGAGTACTGATTACTACCACATATTTTAAAGAAACTGACCGGAGCGCTTTCATCCCCCTAACCAGTTGTCACCATTCAACCTGGCTCAGTGCTGTGCCTAAGGGCCAGTTTCAACGGATCAGGAGGAACTGTACCACTCTCTCTGATTACCAGCAACAGGCACGAGTTTTAAAATCAAGATTTCTGGAGAAGGGATACACTGAGAAGGATACGGATGATACAATCCAGAAAGTTAAAGATTTGGAAAGAAACCAAATGCTTCCTGGTCAGAAAGAGATTGAACATCCGAACCTATTGTCAACGGTTTGATTAATGATTACAGGTTATTCAAATCAACATTTTTCAGTAAAGAAGATTCCAATGCTTATTGACAATATCTTTAAAAATTATAAAATTTTAGGTCCAGCCATTCTGGACCGGCCAGTTGACATCTTTAGAGGAGCACCATCCTTACATCACAGGGTGGCCCCTAATGTGATTGACCCTCCTAAAATCATTTCATTTTTTCAAACTATGAAAGTTTTTTTTCCCCATGTAGGAGATGTAAAATTTTCCAAGTCAACTCCTTCCAAGGACGCAAGTGCGAATCCTGTCAATCCACAAAGACAGACACGACCTGTTCTAGCTAGTGTGTAGTTTACCTTATTCAGTGTCCGTGCTTAAATCAATACATTGGACGTACTAAGAGAGCTCTTCATGTACGATTGGAAGAACACGTGGGGAATATAAAGACGAGGATTTCCCAAGCATAAATTTATCCAAACATTATGTCCAATATCATAATCAACAACTTAAAGGGACTCTCTTTGTTCCATTTGAAAAACTTTGTCCACACTGGAGAGGTACAAATAAGGTTTGTTCCATATCCAAACTTGAAACAAAATGGATATTTGACATGAAATCTTATGTGCCTCATGGGTTAAATGTCGATTGGGACATCAACTGTTTTTTTATTAACAATGCCTAGTTCATCTCTGTCTTTCCCAAGAATGAATAATTTTTTTTAGTAATTTTATCTTTATGTTATGGGAGTTGGTTTTAATTGTTTTACCAATCTTTTATAATTTTTGACATACATTTTTATTACACATTTCTAATTAATATTGGTTTATGTGGTTTTTATTTGTGGTCTATTATCTGGCAGTCAATTTCTTGTATTTTTGTCATAAGTTCCTGCAGTGTTTCCTCCTTGCATATTTCCTCTGCTTGCGCCTCTTGCTTTGTGTCTTTATTCATTTTTCATGTCTGTATTTTCTTTTTTCGCCACAAGATGGCAGACAGACATACTATCCAGGCTTCTGTTCCTTGCTCCTATAGAGCCCAATGGTTAACATGGCGGCACCTTGTGTCTCTCTATAGCCCTTCCGCTTCCGCCCTCAGCAAAGATGGAGTCGTGGCATTATACAAGGGCATACGTGATGACGTGGACACAGCAGCCAATCCCAGACGATGTCCTGTAGTGACGAAACGCGTAGGGTGTGGCCTGTAGTTCCGACGTCATCACGCCCCCTCCACACGGAGACACATTGATACAGCAAGCCAACAAGCGGAGGAGGCCTGGTGGAGACCCCGCGAGATACCGCGCCTATCCTATTGACATACATACCGCGCCATTACAATCAATTACTCTGTAAGTGCAATACCTTTCTTATTAATAAACTTACCTACAGTATTACACTATGGAGTCCTTTCTGCTTATATCTTTTGAGATACCATACAGAGTCCATATCCTTATCCGGCCATCAGCTGTGGGTCCATAGGGAGACCTTAAACCCGTGTCTACAATGACCGCCGTGTTAGTAGTCAATTATCTTGGTTAAGGAGACTACAACACTACTTCTCAGGTGCCTTAACTGGTGGATGGAAGTTTCTCCTGTTTTAAGTTTCCTTCACCTTGCTACACCATGATTCCTATAAGAACTGATCTACTATAGGAGTAACCCTTGGATAATATCTTAGATTTGTCCGTCAGCACGCAACACATTTTTCATATTGTTTTGGGACTTTACTCTCACATCATTTTCTTTTTTCTTTGTTTCACAGTGGAAATTGTTCAGTTTTATTTCACTGTATTGTAGTTTTTATTTGTGCTAGTCAGACATGTGCAAAAGGAAAAAAAATTGTTTAGTTTCGTTTTAATTCTTTAATTTATTTTGTTTAGATTCGTTAAATTCGTTTTCGGATTTTGTTCCGTTTTCGACCGAATTCGTAAAAATCGGTCGCATTCGAAATTATTTCTACCGGATTCGAAATTATTTCTACCGGATTCGATAATATTTCAAACAAATTCAGCTATGTTCCTTTTAAATGTGTCTGTCAAATTTTTCACATATAAGAATAGAATTATACAGTCTGACAATTCAATTGAAAATCAAAAAGGACTTTAAATAAAAAATTTACTTAAATTTATCTGCAGCCAGTGTATTATCTGAATGTGTATTCAGCACAGCAGGGGGCGTTATCACAGACAAGCGCAGCCGCCTGCCCAGAGCCAATGTGGACAAGCTCACGTTCATTAAAATGAACCAGGCATGAATCCCACAGGACTTGTCCGTACCTTGTGCAGAATAGACATGTATACCGGTGTTGTGACAAAAACTGTCCAGCCATCGGATTGTGTCCGGCCCGTACTGCACAGGCGCAGCGCTTCCGCAGTACAGAGGACAAGGAGATTCACAAAATCTCCAAAGATGAACGGCGCCTGCGCCGTGAGTGCAGGTTCAAGCCCCGCCATCCAAGAGGACATACGGTAGCACATAGTAACAGGGCCCCTCACGGGCTCGCTTCGATCGCCACGCTTCGGGCACGGCCTCGCTTGGCTCGGCTTGAACCTGGACTCACCACGCAGGTGCCGTTCGTCTTGTGAGATTTTCGAAATCCCCTTGTCCTACGTACTAAGCGCAGTACAGGGCGGACACTATCCGACGGGGGACAGAATTCAACACATCACCGGCCTTACCCAGCCATTGTTTTATTTTTGAACCAGTGTTGGCTACTTCGTCCTCCTCCACCGCCGCTTCCACCTACACAGCCACATCCACCGCCACCTCAATCTCCTACTCCATATGGACCTCGTCCTCCTAGGTCAAGATTATGATTTTTATTTTATTTTTTTGTAGCGCACAGATCCTTTCCCCCTTATAAAAATAAATAGTGCAGCGCTTTAAAAGTCCATATATCAAAGATAGAAAAACAGCACAGTAAATCAGTATATAATCCCCGTGATCTTCATAGATGACACATGGACTCTTGATTGCATGCAGGTGGTAACAGACACACACACAGTGAGACCTCCACCAACAGATAAATTGGCCGCTCACCTTCCAACATGGACCCTTTAATTACAGAGGGTCACTGAAAACTTTCCCTTACGGGTTAATCCAAACCAGATGAAGATGTAAACTTCCCCAAAAGGATTAGGGTCATCAATTCCATATAACATCAGGATCATTCAAAAACTTCCAGGTATTAAGTTCATAAGGCAGTGTTTACATGTGGAAAATATAGAAGCAGACCATAGTGTTTCTCCATAATAGAAAACAATTTAATGAAAAACAAAAGTAGTGCACTTACATTTAAAAGGCACTAAACCAGTGCCGAGGTACAACAGCGCGTCTGGTGAGACTGTGAATGAACTGCGGGTGACGTCACGAACTTCCCATCCGTACGCACGTTACGTCCCAGTAGGCGGGACTTCATCAGCGGATATGGGAAGAGCGCCAGACACCCGCTCTTATAGCAACAAGGCGCCTGTAACTATGGAGACACGATGCAGCGTCACATGACGCCGATAGGGACGTCTGAATCACATGACATCAACCAGGAAGTGTCCCCGTGAGCCCGATATCCACACAAAGGCTCCAAAGGCAACCAAAATACATGATAAAAACTTTAAAATAGAAAATATAAATATATATATCTAAAATTCAACCAGTAAACCAGCCCAGTTGGTTAATATAAAATATATGTATATTAATGCAGCGATCAACTCCTACAGTTACTACCGATATCGAGAAAGAAGCTGCTTATACATTGGATAAAAAATAAATAAACAAATCTGGACTACAGACCTGAATATAAACGTGACATCAACCGCAGCCCACAACAATCTCACCAAACCAAAATAAACATACTAAAACAATAATACATTAATAAATCACATATAATAAAAATGAAAAAAACATCTAAGATCTAATTAGCGGTCAGTTATAAAACAATTTATGTCAAATTCGACATTTAACCCGTCAGGGCAAAGAACTCGTGTTTCATGAATCCAATGGGATTCTCTTTTGCTCAGCTGACGGATAAAATTGCCACCTCGCCAATGTCTAGTGACTTTCTATATGCCCCAGAATCTCAAACCCTTGGGATTTTGTTGGTGGAACTGTTTAAAATGCCTAGAGACATTATGGGTTTTGACCCCCTTTTTAATATTATTAACATGTTCTGCCACACGAACATGTAGAGGTCTCGAGGTTCGGCCTATATATTGGAGTCCGCAATCGCACTCCAGCATATAGACGACCCCCACCGTGGCGCACGTAATCAATTGTTTAATATTGTATTCTTTATTGGTGGCAGATGCCAAAAAAGACTTCCTTTTCTTAAGATTAACTTTAGAGGTCCTGCACGGGACACAACGGCCACATGCGTAAAATCCACCAAGGAATCTAAACATGCTGTTATCTGACGGTACAGGGGGGTTTAGGACACTAGGTGCCAATCGATCTCGCAAGGACGGGGCTTTCTTATAAATGAATTGGGGTTTCTCCGGTAAAACGGGACCAAGAATCTTATCTTGTTTTAAGATGGACCAATTTTTAGCAATAATTTTCTCGAACTTTTTATACTGGACATTGTAGTCCAATATCATTCGAAAATTGTGAGAATCCCCATCAGAAGTTTTACTTCGATCAGTCAATAATGTCTGTCTATCAATCATCTTAACTTGTTCTACCTCTCGGAGCAGAACCTGTTCATCATAACCCTTTTGCACAAATCTAGTGGTCAACACACGTGATTGGTTTACAAAATCAGATACTTGTGTGCAATTCCGACGCAACCTAATATACTGTCCCCTGGGGATGTTGCACAACCAAGAACGGTGGTGACAACTCCCCAGGGGAATGTACGCATTGCGATCGGTGGGTTTAAAGTGATTGATCAACTTAAAATGATCACTTCCCTTGGTGATGGTAAGATCCAAATAATCAACCTTCTCATTGTCTATGGTTCATGTGAGGATAATATTTTTGTTGTTGTCATTAAGATGACTAATGAAAAAATCCAAAGCGGATCTATCACCCTCCCACACCAGGATCAAATCATCAATATAACGAAAATAACAAACTAATTCAGGGGGACGACATGCGAACACTGCCCGTTCCTCCCAGTGGGCCATAAAAATATTGGCCACACTGGGAGCAAAACGGGCCCCCATCGCAACTCCCCTAGTTTGTAAGAAAAAATCCCCATCGTACCAAAAATAATTCCGGGATAAACAAAAATCCAAACAACTCAAAAGGAACTCCTGATGTCTACCAGACAGCGTAGAGGTGGACAGAGCCCATTCCACAGCCGTCAGTGCATCCTGGTGTCCTATAATGGTGTACAGGGACCCCACGTCTGCTGTCACCAATATACTTTTTTTAGAACACCCCAGAGATTGGAGGATCTGGATAATATGTTTAGTGTCTTTAAGGAATGCTGGCGTTTTAACTACCAGGGGTTGTAAAAATGAATCAATGTATTGCCCTAATCGGGCTGACACTGAGTCAATCCCATTTACTATGGGCCTCCCTGGAGGGTTAACACTGTCTTTATGTAATTTTGGTAGAAAATAAATGATAGGAGTTCTGCAAAACAATGGATCCAGGTAAAGAGCCTCTTTTTTGGTCAATATTCCCTGATCTTTACCATCCTCAATGATATGGTGTAACTCATCCTTAAAGGACAACATAGGGTCTGTATGAAGAACTCTATATGTATCCTCATCTGACAATAGGTTACTCATTTCCATTTTATAGTATTCTTTACTCAGGATAACTAACCCTCCTCCTTTGTCCGCTGGACGAATTACAATTTCTTTTCTTTTTTCCAAAGATCCCATACCCCGTTTAATATATTGTGGATCTAATACCTTTTTAATTTTCAATGACTCCAAATCCTTTACTACCATATTCTTGAAGACCTCCATATATTTGCTGTCAACATTAATGGGGTTGAATATTGATTTATTTCGTAAAGAAGAATGGTCACCCCTAACAAGTGGTGTAGCCCTACTGGTGTTGGATAAAAAATATTTTTTCATGTTCAAACTTCTAATGTATTTTTGCAAACTTACGTAAGTTTGGAATTTGTTCAAATTTTTGGTTGGGGCAAATTTAAGCCCTCTATCCAGGACTTTGATTTCAAATTTAAGCCCTCTATCCAGGACTTTGAAGTATCCGTTCTGCGAATCTGAGCAGTGGCTTTTAGATAAGCTTTAACTGCTCTTACTACATCCAAAGAATGCAATAACTTTTCCTCTACCGAAGTAGGTTTGGGGAAAAAAGAAGGAAGAACCACATCTTGGTTCAAATGAAAACTCGATACCACCTTAGGAAGAAAGGCTGGATGAGGACGTAACACTACTCTGTCCTTATGGATAACCAGATATGGCTCCTTACAGGACATAGCTGCTAATTCCGATACTCTTTTAGCCGAACAAATGGCTACTAGAAAAATCAATTTCCTGGTGAGAAGCACCAAGGAAATATGCTGTAATGGTTCAAATGGTTGTTTCTGTAGAACCGACAAAACCAAGTTTAGATCCCATGGACATATGGGAATATTAACCGGAGGACTAATACGCATCACTCCTTGTCTAAAGGCTTTGACTAGTGAATGCGAAGCCAAGGGCCTTTGAAAAAATATTGACAAGGCCGAAATCTGTCCCTTGATAGTACTCAAGGCAAGCTTCCTATCTACAGCCCATTGTAGGAAGTCCAGAATCCTACCTATTACGTATTTACGTGGATGCCATTTCCTGGCCTCACACCAGGCGATGTACGCCTTCCAGATTCTATAGTAGATCTGCCTGGATACCGGTTTCCTGGCATTGATCATGGTAGACACCACAGCATTAGAGAGACCTCTCTTTTTTAGAATGTGGGCTTCAATAGCCAGGCCGTCAAACCTAGGGCTGGTAAGGAAGGGTGGTATATCGGTCCCTGCGAAAGCAGGTCCGGACGATGTGGGAGGGTCCAAGGACTCCCCACAGACATTTTTACAATCTCCGCGTACCATGCTCTTCGGGGCCACGCTGGAGCCACCAGAATCACTGGTTTCTTTTCTACCCTGATTCTGCGGAGTAATCGAGGTAACAATTGTGGCGGTGGGAATGCATATATCAGCTTGAACTGATCCCAAGGGAACACTAGGGCATCCGAGCCGCAAGCTAGGGGATCCCTTGTCCAAGAGACAAACCTGTCCACTTTTGTGTTGAATCTGGATGCTAGCAGATCTACATCCGGTGTTCCCCACCGCTGACATATTGTCCGGAAAACCTCGGGGTGAAGGGACCATTCCCCTGGGCATAATTGTTGGCGACTTAGAAAGTCCGCCTTCCAATTCTCCACACCTGGAATGAATACCGCAGATATGGCTGGGACATATCTTTCTGCCCATCTCAGGATGTAATTTACTTCCCTTTGGGCTGCACGACTCCTGGTGCCCCCCTGACGATTGATATATGCCACTGCTGTGGCATTGTCTGATTGAACTCTGACAGGGGACCCTTGGAGTTTGGATGTCCATGCTACTAGGGCATACCGGGCTGCTCGTATCTCTAAGAGATTGATGGGCAGGGCCTTTTCTGCTTCTGACCACTTGCCCTGGAGAGACCATTGCTCCAGTACTGCTCCCCAGCCTATAAGGCTGGCATCTGTAGTGACCACCTTCCAGGAAATCGGACTGAAGGATTTCCCTCTTTCCAGATTCTGGGGAACCAACCACCAGCGGAGGCTCTTGCGAACGGAAGGGGACAAGGACATTGGTAAGTCCAGAGCCTGAACTTTTTTGTTCCAGGCTGACAGTATGGCCCTTTGCAACTTCCTTGAATGGAATTGACCGTAGGGTACTGCTTCGAATGATGCCACCATCTTTCCCAGCAGCCTCATGCACAGGCGTATGGATGGCTGTCTTTTTGAGCCCACTAAGTGGATCAAATCTCTCAAAGACGACCCCTTTTCTTGAGGCAAGAAAATTTTTCTCTGGTCTGAATCCAGCCTTAGCCCCAAGTATTCCAGACTTTTGACTGGTTTTAGGGCTGACTTGTCTCGGTTGATAATCCAACCGTGATATTCCAGATACTTGATTGTCTCGTGAACAACCACTTCTAGTTTTTCCACTGAGTGGTCTATCAGCAACAAGTCGTCTAGATATGCCATTATCGTTACACCTCGTGTTCTTAGATTGGCCAATAATGGGGCCAAAATTTTTGTGAACACTCTTGGTGCTGTGGCCAGACCGAAGGGTAAGGCTCTGAACTGAAAATGGCGGCTTTCTACCGCAAAGCGTAGAAATTTTTGGTGGGCTGGAAAGATGGGAATGTGCAAATAAGCATCCTTGATGTCGATCGAGGCTAACCATTCCTCCCCTTGTAGGGCAGTGGCTACCGATCGGATCGACTCCATCCGGAAAGTCCTGATATGCAGGAATTTGTTTAGCCCTTTTAGATTTAATATGGGCCTCACGTCCCCGTTTGGCTTCGGAACTGTAAAGAGGTTTGAGTAAAACCCGAACCCCCACTCTTCCAGGGGAACCTCTATAATTACTGCTTGAAGCAATAATTGTTCTAGTGCCAACAGGAGGGATCCTCTCTTCTGGGGATCCCTTGGCACGTTTGACCTTATAAAGCGGGAAGAAGGGGAGTTTTTTAACTCCAATTTGTATCCCAGATTTACTGCGGAGAGCACCCATCTGTCTCGGATCGTGTCCCGCCAGGTCTCTGTGAACAACTGAAGTCTTCCCCCCACCCGATTGGGTGGGGGCAACCCTTCATGCATTTGACTTTGGGGGAGGTTTTGTACCTCTCCTGCTCCAGGGCTTTTTGTTACCCTGCAACTGTCCCTGATTTCTACCTCCGGGATTTGACCGAGGAGGCCGTCGGAACTGTTTCACAGCCGATGTCCTAGGGACTGGAGAAGCCGGCCTTTTAAAAGAGGGACCTCTAACTCTATTTTTAACCGGCAAAAGTGTACTTTTACCGCTGGAAATTCTCTGGATATACTTGTCCAGGTCTTCCCCGAATAAGCGTTCACCATGAAATGGGAAGCTGACCAGCAATTTTTTACAGGGAGCTTCAGCAGACCAGTTTTTGAGCCATAGAAGCCTGCGCATATGTACTACAGACAGCATAAGGCGGGAGGCCTGATGGATTGAATCCTTTATAGCGTCCACCGCAAAGCATAAGGCTCTAGGTAGATCAGCTAGGGCAAGAGCCTGCTGATCCGGCAAGTCCCTTAAGACCTGTTTCAACTGATCCTTCACTGCTTGGCAGACCCCAATAGCTGCCACTGCTGGTTGTGTCACCAATCCTGCTGTAGAAAAAGCAGATTTTAATAAGGACTCCAATTTTTTATCTATTGGGTCCTTGAACATTTGGACATTTTCCACCGGACATGTCAGTGATTTATTCACACAAGAGATGGCTGCGTCCACTGTAGGGACCCTCCATTTTCTGATGAACTTATCCTCCATGGGATAGACCACCGGAAATCTCTTGGGGGGAGTAAATATTTTGTCAGGATGCTCCCAATCCTGGTAAATGAGCCCCTCCAGTAAAGGATGGATCGGAAAGGAACAAACAGTCTGGGGAGCTTTTAGCGACCCCAACGAGGAGACAGAAGTGGAGGATGGCTCCGCAAGTGGCATTTTAAATGCTGATCGGACCATATTAGTCAGGGACTGAACCCATAACCTTTCAGCATGTGATGCTGAGAATGGCTCTTCCACTGTTGATTCCTCTGCAACCGAATCGACCTCATCCTGATCCCCCTCAGGTAGGTCGACCTCTGTATGGGACTGTTGCTCTGTTAACAGGCACTCTGAGGGGGGAGACGGAGATCGAGCGCTTTTCTCCTGTGACAGGGAAGCAGCGATCAATGCTGACAATCTCTCTTCCAGCCCTCCCAGAGCTGAGGAAAAAACCTCCTCTGTTACATACACAGGAGCAGGTGAACTGAGGACAGCCACAGTACCAGGTACTCCTGAGGGTGCTCTACGGTCACTAACCTCTGATTCTTCAGGGGAGACTGGTGCAGCCGAAGCATGCCCAAGATCCTCAGAGCCCGATGGAGACCCCCTATTCCTCCTGGAATTTCTAGTCCCGGAGTTTTTAGACGGCATATTCCTAAGCCACAAAGCTGAGGTATTCCAGCCGAAATACACCAGTTACTGATAATAGTCTAGCATAAATGCTGCTATAAGAAACAGTTGGTGTCTACTAATGTGCCTTTCTAGGGGATGCCTGTATCAACCGCTTGCTGTATGCCTTCTTTAAATGTTGCCAGCTCTGTCTCTGTACTTCATAGCCAGCTCACTACAATATTGTGGTTTTTTAAACTGCTGGGACGCCCGCACATGCGCAGAAGCGCTGCGGCGCACACAGAGCGTCATCCCCCAGGCTCCGCCCCCTTTCCCGGCTCACCTCTATATATAGAGGCGCGTGCACGCGCGCGGCCACGTGCGCCTTCGGCGCTAATTTCAAAAAATGGAAACAAGGGACAGGAGCCAGGGCCCCTCTTTGCCGCAGGCCAGGGGATGGACGAGCACTGCAACATGGCAGAGGAAGCAGTTTCCTATAAGAGAACTCACCAACTGCCTGGACTTTGCTCTGCTGAGAAGAAACTAGTCCACATGACAAGAAAACATTCCACAGCGGCCTCTAGTGGACAAACACAGGTACCGCAGTCTAATATATTAAATATATATATAAAAAAATATATATTTTTTTTTTTTTTTCTTGACCACCATTAAAAATTATTACATTTTTTTAGTAGTTACAGGCATGCACAGAATTTTGCGGGAATACCATTAGGTAACAGACAGAAAGACAAATTAGGCTTGGGGGTCCCCCAATAGAACCAAGTTCCTGGGGGCCCCCACTTACCTGTTCCCCGCCGCAGGACTTTGTTTGGTCCACAAAAGCCCAAACTTCACCTATCACGGCAGGCATTGTAATCAAACCTTCAGGGACCGGGTTCCCAAGGATTCCACTCCCCTGGACCTGTATAGCACCCTGCACAGAAAACATCTTGGTCGTGGGTATGACCAGAGCTCTGGATCCCAGGGTCCAGCTCTCCTAAGAGAAGCATTACAGGCAAAACCTTGCTCTTCTCTGCAAGGCCCGGGTACCGACCGTTTAGCTATGAAGATTTTTTGGTCGGATCCGGAATAGCTTACTGAGGCCCAAAAGAACCTGTACGCAAGCTCAGTGAAAAACACATGTTTCTTCTTGGCCAACACCTTAGACACTGGCAAAAAACTGAGGTGCTCCCGGATGGGAGGGGCTTATATAGGGGAGGGTACTTCCGGGTTTGGAAGTTGCCAGTGCCAGCACCTGACGGTATCTATATAACCCATTAGTAATGACTATGTCGCTCTGTGTCCCGTGATGTACGAGAAAGAAAAGTAAAATGATGGTTAGCATTCAACATGTAATCCACATTAATGCCGCGTACACACGATCGGAATTTCCCACAACAAATGCTCGATGTGAGCTTTTTGTTTGATATTCCGATCGGTGTGTGTAGGTTCCATCGGACATCTGCTGTCATAATTCCCGACAACAAATGATTGAGAGCAGGTTCTCATAATGGGAGGTCAAGTATTAACCACTTAAGGACCGCCACACGCCGTTGTACGTTGGCAAAATGGCACGGCTGGGCACAAGGGCGTACAGGTACATCCCCTTTAAGAAGCCCAGCCGCGGGTCGCGAGTGCGCCGCCATTACTTTTGGTCCCTTAAAAAGTGGGAGGCACATATACAAACTGTTGTAATTCCTACACCGTTCACCTGATTTGGATGTCAATCCCCTCAAATTAAAGCTGAAAGTCTGCAGGTAAAACACATCTTGTTCCTTTCATTTCAAATCCATTGTGGTGGTGTATAGAGCCAAAAAAGATTTGAATTGTGTCTATGTCCCAATATTTATGGACCCGATTGTATGGTCATTTACCCTTGACCTTCCCCAGCCAAGCCCAATAATGGGGGGTCTCTTTTGTTAGCATGGCCTGTGTTTATACCACCTTTTTTGCTCTCTCCTCCCCCAGGTTTTGTTCCGTTTCCTTCCTTCCTACTTTATTGCTTGGGAGGATTCTGTGGATTCGTCCTTTTTGGCAATTTTAAGTCCAGTATGGTTGTTTTACACCCAGTATACATTTTGTCTATTTTTGAATATTGTCTACTTTTGAACATAGATTGTATGGCGTTTCCCAGCACTTCACCACCATCTGAAGCAGCAACATTTTTTGTTTTGTGCTACCTGCCCCTGTGAGGAAATCAACGCCTGCGTCCCACCTGCACCTGGCTTGATCTCCTCAGCTTCCGGGACTGACATCCTCCTGATGGCCATGGTTCAACACTTCAATTATCCCCATTATCTACACCATTCAATTTTGGCATGTAAGTTCAGGATTGACATATATGCCTTTTCTGGCATGCTTAGTGCTATCCCAGACTCATATACATTTTAATCTCCTTAGATTTGGGAGCATCCGCCCCTGATGAGTGTACAACACGAAACGCGTCGGACAATCCAGGATGCCAACGCATTCCCATATCAGTTCATTGATCCATCTACCAATTCACAAGCAACCATGTCATCATATGTTATCCCAATTGCATTATGCCGTTTTTTAAGGATTATACTGTGTGCGATTGTGTGCTCATGGGAGCTGTTCATTCATTTATGTACTGTTATGTATTATTGATTGACATCATCATGTGTCCTTGACGTCCATGTTAGATATGTATTGCCATATGCCATGAGTTCCCAAGTTGATATCATCATGTGTCTCCAATGTCCATTATAGTTATGTTTTGGTTATGTACAGCCCCAGTGATTCAGACACTGTACCACACTGTTTTCCATGTTAATAAACATGTTTCCTTTAAAATACCCCCACGCTGTCTTGAACCTCATTTAAAGTCCCAATTTCCCCTCCCATATATGTGTACCAGGGATGGAGGCACAGGCATGTGCCTCATTTAAAGTCCCATCTATGCCCATGCATAGTTCCCCCCCCCCTCTTTTTGCACAGTTTCAGGGAAGGTCAAAGTGCAAGAAATCGGATGATGATCCGATAAAAACATCGGCTCTATCGTTGCCTGTGTGAGATAGGTTAAATCTCTCTGGGAAAGAAAGAAATAATCTATTCTAGAGTATTTTTGAAAGGGGGCAGAATAGAACGTGTAATCTCTCTCTAATAGAAACAGTGTGTGCCATGTGTCGTGCAGGGTTAAGTTCTGGAGCTGCAGCTTAATCTGTCGTAGGGCTCGGTATGTCAATGTGGATGTACCCCAGGAGGTGTCCATGTCAGGGTTTAAAGGTACATTAAAGTCCCCTCCTAGAATGATTATTCCCTCTTTAAAAGGTAGACAGCAAGTTGCATACCTTCCTTATAAATGTAACTTGGTGTTCATTTGGACAATAGATGTTGGCCAGGGTTACTGGTTTGGAGGCAAATTTGCCCTTGATGAATAGGAATCTACCCTCTGGGTCTATGAGGGAATCTGTCATACTGAACTGGGCATGTTTTGAAATCAGAATGGACACCCCCTTCGTTTTTGCGGAGGCGTTAGTCGAATGGACTGCTGTCTGGTATAGGTGTGGTTGGTAAGTTTGGGTACAGAATCTGATCTAAAATGGGTCTCTTGGAGGAAGAGGAACTGGGCTTTATGCTTGGAGAGTGCAGACAAGACCTGTG
Organism: Rana muscosa; assembly: GCA_029206835.1. NCBI lineage: Eukaryota > Metazoa > Chordata > Amphibia > Anura > Ranidae > Rana > Rana muscosa. The sequence goes on along the minus strand of CM055116.1, from coordinate 1,286,133,360 downwards.
ATCGTTTTTCTGGGATATTTAACCCTTTCACATTGAGCGATACGCATTTCAATGACAGAGGAGATTGTTTTTTAGAGTTATTCTGCATGGTTCACTGAGGCAAGGAGCCAATAAAGTTTGGCAAGGCAGATAGCCACAGAGACTCTAAGCCTCTACAGGGGGCCGATTGGAGGGGGAGCAGAGACGTGTCGCGCGTCCCAAACAAAGGGGAGTTAAGATTGGGACGGGAAAAAAAAAAAAAGGGTAGGAAGAGGGGGGAGGAAAGGGAGATAGAGGAAGAGAGGATGGAGAGAAAAAAAAAAAAAAAGGGGGGGTGCAGAAAGAAGACGATTAAAAAAAAAAAAGAGAAAAGAAAAGGGCTAGAGGTGAGAGATAAAGGAAAAAGGTAAAGTCGCAAGAAGGTAGATACCAGAGGTGAAAATAGTATTTCTATAACACCTAGAAAAATGAAGAGGTGAAAAGAGCCGACGGGGTAGCTGATACAGTATAAATACTGCAGCTCTGGGGTCAGTAACGTGGGCGAGACCAGCATAATCCCGCTGCCCGAGGACTAACACGTGTCTATAATCTAGTGATAGGTCCCGGGAGCCTGTACCGCAGAGTAATAAAGTAGTAAAGTAGTAAAGCAATACTCTAAATTAGATTATGTAAACAGTAAGGGACATAGTTTTAACAGTCTCTTATTACAAAAGTAGAATTATGAGCAACAGCCCACTACTCATGCGTAAGGTATGAAGTATTTCTAAATAAAATTACAAAAACCCAATAACCATTTCCTCTCAAATTTATCTCAATAAGTAGTCGACTGTTCAGTGCGCATACAGTATTTCCTCAACAAAAAGATGGTAGTTATCTAGTATGAGGTTGAATTATATCTAAGCTTGTTCTCAGAAGAGCAAAACTGAGATCTTACACTGGGCTGTTGCTAAAACAAATTGAGCCTTAAATAAAGTAAGCATATAACCTTAGCATTACCAGCGGGAGTGGGTGTGCGGCCCAAAACTCATTTCGGGGATTGCTGGGCTCTGTGAATTTCAGGGCATAAGTGTTCTAAGGTCCCCTAGTAGGGGCACCTAAAGTGTAAAGATTCGGTTGAGCGGCAAATTAAAAGTGCCCAACCCACAATAATTAGACTGACGTATGCAAAGGTGTATCCTGGACAGTTTTATTCCTGTATAGTGCTGAGTATTTCAGTTAGAATTAGTGCCACACCCCCGACTCCCTCTGCCATAAACAAACATGCTATTCTCAACAACGTAATAAGCTAACACAAAACTTGCTTAAAAGGCTATAACCAGCTTACTGGAGCCGAGTCTTCGGGATCTGGGTCCAAAAATGAAAGGGAAGAAAAAAAAAAGGGGGGGGTGTTAGGGTGACTGTAAATAATTTTAGGCACCATTAGAGTCATATTTGGTTGCACGCTTCAACTTGATGCTAGACTAGCTAAAATAAGTGTCCAAACTTGGAGTTGCTGAGTGTGATGGTCAGTCCTTCCATCTCTCCTCGCTGGGCCTGTTCAGCAGGTAGAGTAAAAAAAAAAAAAAAATAGTCCAGCAGACCTAGTAGATAACTCCAAAATGTGTCTAGGAGAATCAGGTTGTATGGGAAATGTTAGGTGTGTACAACAGGAATAGGGATGAGCTTCGTGTTGGAGTCGAACATACGTTCGACTCGAACATCGGCTGTTCGATCGTTCGACGAAGATCGAACGATTTGGGCCGTTCACGCCAAATTCGAGTGACGCGAACGGCCCACAATGCACTACGTCATCGCAGTGTCATCCAGGCGCTGTGATTGGCCAAGCATGCACTGTGACCCCGCATGCTTGGCCAATCACAGCGCCGGCAGCGAGGAGAGCAATGATTGGCCACAGGCAGGATGCCTGTGGCCAATTATTGCTGAGGGTGTTTAGTACACGCCCCACACTATAAAAGGCCGCCAGCACGGCGGCCTAGTGTAGTGTGTTCCGGAGCAGGGAAAGAGAAGCATAGGCAGGGACAGTGACATGTATTTTTTCTTGCTTAACCTGGATTCCTTTAGTTTAGGGAAAGAGAAGGATTCTAGGGACAGAAAACTATAGGTAGGAAGAGTGTCAGTTTCTTTCACTGTGATAATCCTTGTTTCTAGGGACAGGGAAGGACAGTGAGGGAAATTCTCCTTGTGCTATAGTGTGCTAAAGCATTCCTCATCAACCATCTTTGAAATCCTTGTTTTTTGGACAGTCAGGGAAATTGTCGTTGTGCTATTCTGTGCAAAAGCAATCATCCTCAACCATATTTAGAAATCCTTAAGTAAAGGGACAGAGAAGGACACCTGAAGGTAGCCCTTATTGCTTTTTTCCCATCTCCCTGCAGGCCATCTATTAGAATGTCTGGAAGGCAAACAAGGAGAGGCAGACAGTCAGGAGGCAATAAAAGAGGGCAAGCAGGCTCTGTGTCTGGGGGCAACAGTGCTGGTCGTGGACGCGGTGCATTGTCATCAGCACATGGCCATGGGACACGCTTGTCCTTCTTTTCGGCAGCTGGACATGTTGAGCCACATCATGCCGAAGACTTGGTAGAGTGGATGACCAAGCCCTCCTCCTCCTCCTCATCCTCTCTCACCCAGGCTCAGGGTACTGGAAAAGCAGCTGCCAAAGCGTCCTCTTCCCTGGTATCAATGTCAGACTCATCATCAGTCACTCCTTCCCTAGACCCACCATGTCCTCCTCCTGAGGAGTCCCCCAAACTGTTTGAGCACAGTGTTGGGTACATGCTCCAGGAGGATGCCCAGCGTTTCGAAGGGTCTGATGATGAAACCCAGCTACAGGAAGGCAGTAGCGTGAGAGCAGACAGAGGGGATGCTCAAGAAGGACACCAATCTGGCAGTCATGTTCCAGCAGCTGCAGCATACTGCCAGATTGGCTCCAGTGATGAGGAGGGAGGGGATGATGAGGTCACTGACTCCACGTGGGTGCCTAATAGGAGAGAGGAGGAGGAGGAGGATGAGGCACATCTCCAACGAGGCAGGATGCCCTTTGGTGGCCAGCGTAAGGGCAGTACACCGACGGAATCACACCGCAGAGCTCCGCCTGTGCAGGGCGCTGCCTCTGCCCGTCATTCAAAAAGTTCTTTGGTGTGGGCCTTTTTTGAGGCTAGTGCATCAGATCGCACAGCTGCTGTTTGCAACATATGTCTCAAGCGTATATCGCGTGGCCAAAACATCAGCCGCTTGGGTACCACATGCCTGACCAGACATATGTTGACCTGCCATGCAGCTCGTTGGCAAGCCTACCTCAAAGACCCACACCAAAGAACAAAGCGGACCTCTCCTTGCATCGCATCAGCTGGGATCTCCAACCCCACTATAACTTCAGTCCTGTCTGAAACATGCACTGAGAGGAATGAAGGTGTAGAATTAGGTGTGTCACAGCCAAGTACTTGCGGCCACTCTGCTAGCAGTACACCGACGTCCGATTCTAGCAGGCAAATTTCCCTGCCCCAGCTGCTGGACCGTCGAAAGAAGTTCACTCCCAGCCATCCACATGCCCAGCGGTTGAATGCTAGCTTGGCTAAATTGCTAGCGCTTCAACTGCTGCCTTTTCAGTTGGTAGACTCGGCCCCCTTCCGTGAGTTTGTGCAATGTGCGGTTCCTCAGTGGCAGGTTCCCAAACGCCACTTTTTCTCATGGAAGGCGATTCCGGCTCTCTACCGGTATGTGGAAGGCAATGTCTTGGCCTCGCTGGACAGGGCGGTCAGCGGTAAGGTGCATATTACCGCTGACTCATGGTCCAGCAGGCATGGACAGGGACGTTACCTTTCTTTCACGGCCCATTGGGTCACTCTTTTGGCAGCTGGGAAGGATGCAGGACAAGGTGCAGTAGTGTTGGAGGTTGTTCCACCGCCACGCCTCCAAAATGCTACTACTGGTTGTGACACACCTCTCTCCTCCACCCCCTCCTCTTCTTCTTCCTCCATGGCCTCTTCCTGTGGTTTGTCCTCGGAACCAGCGGTGCTCCGTAGGCGTTCAAGGGGCTACGCAAGTACGCAGGCAAAAAGATGCCATGCCGTGCTTGCGCTGGTGTGTTTGGGGGACAGAAGCCACACTGGGGCAGAGGTCCTGTCTGCTCTGCAGGGCCAGGCCGAGAGGTGGTTGACGCCACGCCAGCTTAAGCCAGGAATGGTGGTTTGCGACAATGGCACCAACCTCCTCTCCGCCCTCCGACAGGGACAACTGACCCATGTGCCCTGTGTGGCTCACGTCCTTAACCTGGTGGTGCAGCGGTTCTTGGGCAGGTACCCGGGCTTACAGGATGTCCTGAGGCAGGCCAGGAAAGTCTGTGTGCATTTCCGCAGATCTTATAATGCCAGTGCTCGCCTGGCTGAGCTGCAAAAGGAGTTGAACCTGCCCAAGAACCGCCTTATATGTGACATGCCCACCAGGTGGAACTCAACGTTGGCCATGCTGCAGCGGCTGCACACGCAGCAGAGGGCCATCAATGAGTACCTGTGCGACTACGGCACCAGGACAGGGTCAGGGGAGCTTGGTTTTTTTTCTCCACGCCAGTGGGGCATGATCAGGGATGCATGCACTGTCCTGGCACCATTTGAGGAGGCCACGAGGATGGTGAGCAGTGACAGTGCATGCATCAGTGACACTGTACCTCTTGTCCACCTGTTGGAGCACACGCTGCGTGGAATAATGGACAGGGCACTTGAGGCAGAACAGAGGCAGGAAGAGGAGGACTTCCTTGCCTCTCAAGGCCCCCTTTACCCAGACAGTGTTCCTTCTGTCCCACCCATCGCACAGGAAGAGGAGGAGGAGGAGGAGGAGGAGGAGGAGGAGGAGGAGGAGGATTGTGTCAGCATGGAGGTGGAGGCTGGCACTCAGCATCATCAGCAGCAGTCTTTTAGGGATGATTTACAGTCCCAAGAAACCAGTGGACTTGTACGTGGCTGGGAGGAGGTGGCTGCGGATCATGTCGTCCTTAGTGACCCAGAGGACTCCGGAGCGAATGCCTCAGCAAACCTACGCTGCATGGCCTCCCTGATCCTGCAAAGTCTGCGGAAGGATCCTCGTATTCTTCGGATCAAGGAGAGGGACCATTACTGGCTGGCCACTCTCCTTGATCCACGGTACAAGGGTAAGGTTGCGGACCTTATGTTACCGTCGCAGAGGGAGCAGAGGATGAGACAACTCCGGGAGGCCTTGCAGAAAGGTCTGTGCAACGCGTTCCCAGAGACTGGGAGGTTACAAACTCCTGGTCCTGGACAACGAGTTGCTGAGGCTTCGGCCAGTCAAAGAAGGAGCGGTGGGGAAGGTGGCCGTCTGACAATTCTTTAGTCCGCAGCCCCAAAGTATGATCAGTTCCAGCAACCATCGCCAGCGTCTGATAAACATGGTGCAGGAATATCTAGGGGCAAGGTCAGACTTGGACACCTTCCCCACCGAAAATCCTCTGGCTTACTGGGTCTTGAGGATGGATCACTGGCCAGAGCTTGGACAGTATGCAATTGAGCTACTGGCCTGTCCTGCATCCAGCGTTCTTTCGGAACGCACATTCAGTGCTGCTGGAGGATTTGTCACGGATCACAGGGTGCGCCTGTCCACCGACTCGGTTGATCGACTGACTTTCATCAAGATGAACCAGTCTTGGATCACCACCAGCTACCACACACCTGATGCTGATATAACAGACTAATTGATTTTAACATGTCACATCCCTTCAAGACTGATGCTGATGCTGAGTGCCTGTGCTGTTATGTTGACTGGCTATCCTCCTCCTCCGAGTCCTCAATGATACGATTGATGATGATAGCTTGGAAGATCATTTTTGTTTATGGGTGCCGCCACCAGTGGCTAAGGCCCAATTTTTCAGCCCCCGTTTTACAGGGGTGTGTAATTACAATTTTTTTAGCAATAATTTGCCATAGGGCTCATTGCTGTGCTCCAAGTACAGTATCTGTGAGGGGTTGGAGTGTTGTGGCACCAGTGCCTAAGGCCCAATTTTTCAGCCCCTGTTTAACAGGGGCGTGTCATTACAATTTTTGAAGCAATACTTTGCAACAGGGCTCATTGCTGCACCCACCAAGAGTAACTCTGAGGGCTTACAGTGTTGTGGCAACGCCACCACCACCACCACCACCACGAAAGGCCCAATTTTTCAGCCCCTGTTCAAAAGGGGCATGTAATTACAATTCTTGATCTAATAATTCACAGCAGGGCCCATTCCAGCACCCACCAAGAGTAACTCTGAGGGCTTACAGTGTTGTGGCAACGCCGCCACCACCACCACCACCACGAAAGGCCCAATTTTTCAGCCCCTGTTCAAAAGGGGCATGTAATTACAATTCTTGATCTAATAATTCACAGCATGGCCCATTCCTGCACCCACCAAGAGTAACTCTGAGGGCTTACAGTGTTGTGGCAACACCACCACCACCACGAAAGGCCCAATTTTTCAGCCCCTGTTCAACAGGGGCATGCAATTACAATTCTTGATCTAATAATTCACAGCAGGGCCCATTGCTGCACCCACCAAGAGTAACTGTCCTGGCTTACAGTGTTGTGGCACCAGCACCACCATCAAAGCCCCAATTTTTACTACCACTGTTCAACAATTATATGTAATTAAAATTCCTGATATAATAGTTGACAGCAGGGCGTTCCAGCACCAACCAAGAGTAACTGTGAGTGCTTACAGTGTTGTGCCAACACCAACAACTAAGGGGCCTATTTCTGCAGAGTATATACGGCAGGTCCCTACTTTCAAACATCCAACTTACAAACGACTCCTACTTGCAAACGCAAGAAGACAACAGGAAGTGAGAGGAAATCTACCCCTTGGAAGGAAAATTCTCTCCTGTAAGAATTAATATGGGAGAAAGGTGTCTCCTCTGTACTGATGCTTTATCACCAATCCTTGTTTCAAGAAAAACACCACATTTCAAAAACAGTTGTCATTGGGACGGAAAGTGAGGTGAAATGTTCTGAACAGGGGCACAGACAGCAAAACAAATGTTACAGGGGTGATAACCCTTACCTATGTTTTCCAAAAAGTTTAAAAATAGATTTTTGGGCTGGAGCTACACTTAAACAATGTACCTGTTCAAAATTACAAACAGATTCTACATAATAACAAACCTACAGTCCCTGTCTTGTATGCACCGCCTGTATACGGCTGTTCAGAGTATATAGGGCCTTTTTTATTTTATGTGCGGGGTTCCCCTTAATATCCATACAAGACCCAAAGGGGCTGGTAATGGGCTGGGGTAGGGGGGGGGGTCATGGGGTAGCTATGCCATTTTTCTTAAAGATTTTCATCCATATTACCGGGACCAGACATTACATTAAAGCCGCAAGCAGTTTTAAATGGCTTTTTTTTCCTTTAGAAGTGTCATTTTGTGCAGGGACAGTTCTAAACACGGGAAACACGTGGCACTTCACAGGCATACTTTAGACACCCCCCAGGTACGATATTTAAAGGAATATTTGACTTTTTTTTTTCACTTTATGCATCATTAAAATGACTGCTCCCGAAAAACGACCGTTTTTAAAACTTCTTTTTGCATTGATACATGTCCCCTGGTGCACAACCCGGGTTCCCAAACCCTTTTTAGGACAATAACATGCATAATAGTTGTTATAATTAGCACTTTAGAATTCGAACGTTCGCATCCATTGTATTTAATAGGGTTCTAATTTTCGTACGAACTTTCGGTCCGTTCGCGGGTTCTGGTGCGAACCGAACCCGAGGGTGTTCGGCTCATCACTAAACAGGAACAACAATAGGAGAACAGTCCAGATAACAGTATTAATATCCAAAGAATGATACTTGCATGTTACTGTGTACTTTAGGATGCTGGTCGATCGCTACGTGGGGTTCCTGTGATTCCAGGGCTTCGCTGGTTCAGATCCCTGTGCACGGCCAGAGGTTCAGGTGAGATGGGATCCATTCTACGGCGCTTCGAGCGGTGTCCTTGGGCTTTCGGTGATGGATGAGCTGTTACTTGACACCAGGGCTCGTTTGGAAAATAGAAAGCATACCAGTCCGGCAATTCCATTTGAGGCAAATCCAGTTGGTCGCAAAAAGTAGGATTTTTAAAACAGCTTACCTGTAAAATCCTTTTCTTGTAGTACATCACGGGACACAGAGCAGCATAGTCATTACTATGTGGGTTATATAGAATTACCTTCAGGTGCTGGCACTGGCAACTTCCAAAACCGGAAGTACCCTCCCCTATATAAGCCCCTCCCATCCGGGAGTACCTCAGTTTTGTAGCAAAGCAATACGTGTCCCCAAAAGACGGGTGGGAGCTCTGTGTCCCGTGATGTACTCCAAGAAAAGGATTTTACAGGTAAGCTGTTTTAAAAATCCTACTTTCTTGTTCATACATCACGGGACACAGAGCAGCATAGTCATTACTATGTGGGACGTCCCAAAGCAATGCCAAATGAGGGGGGGATACACCATACATAAGCTGGGCGCCATCAGGCATGAGGATCTTTTGCGGCCTGCAACACACTGCGCCCAAAGGCGACATCCTCCTGACTTCTAACGTCCACCTGGTAGAACCTAGTAAACGTGTGTACTGAAGACCATGTTGCGGCCTTACAAATTTGAGCCAGGGAGCCCTGGTGATGCACTGCCCATGAAGTTCCAACTGCTCTCGTGGAGTGCGCCCTAACTTTGAACGGAGGCGGTCTACTTCTCAAGCCATAGGCTTGTATTATGACCTGTCGAATCCACTTGGCTAAAGTAGATTTTGATGCTGCCTGACCCTTTCTGGGGCCTTCCGGCAGAACAAACAAAGAATCCGTTCTACGAATCTGAGCAGTGGCTTTTAGATAAGCTTTAACTGCTCTTACTACATCCAAAGAATGCAATAACTTTTCCTCTACCGAGCTTGGTTCGGGGAAAAAAGAAGGAAGAACCACATCCTGGTTCAAGTGAAACCTCGATACCACCTTAGGAAGAAAGGCTGGGTGAGGGCGTAACACTACTCTGTCCTTATGGATAACTAGATATGACTCTTTACAGGACATGGCGGCTAATTCCGACACTCTTCTAGCCGAGCATATGGCTACTAAAAATATAAATTTTCTGGTGAGTAGAACCAAGGAAATGTGCCGCAAATGTTCAAACGGCTGCTTCTGCAGAACCGACAGAACCAAATTTAGATCCCATGGGCATATGGGAGCTTTAAATCGGTGGAATAATACGAGTCACCCCTTGCATAAAGGATTTGACAAGTGAATGCATAGCCAGAGGCCTTTGAAATAGTATTGATAAGGCCGAAACCTGGCCCTTGATAGTACTTAAGGCAAACTTCCTGTCTACAGCCCACTGCAGGAAGTCCAGAATTCTGCCTATAACGTACTTACGTGGATGCCATTTTCAGGCCTCGCACCAAGTGATGTACGCCTTCCAAACTCTATAGTAGATCTGCCTGGATACAGGCTTCCTGGCATTGATTATACTGTAGTTGATACCACAGAGTTAGAGAGACCTCTCTTCTTTAGGATGTGGGATTCAATAGCCAGGCCGTTAAACTTAGAGTTAGTAAGGAAGGGTGGTATATCGGTCCTTGCGAAAGCAGGTCCGGACGACGTGGAAGGGTCCAAGGACTCCCCACAGACATTTTGATGATCTCCGCGTACCAGGCCCTTCGGGGCCACGCTGGAGCTACCAGGATCACCGGCTTCTTCTCCAACCTGACTCTGCGAAGGAGTCGAGGCAACAATTGTAGCGGAGGGAATGCATATATCAGTCTGAACTAATCCCAAGGGAACACCAGAGCATCCGAGCCGCAAGCGAGGGGATCCCTTGTCCGGGAGACAAATCTGTCCACCTTTGCGTTGAATCTGGATGCTAGCAGATCTACATCCGGTGTTCCCCACCGCTGACATATTGCTCGGAAGACCTCGGGATGAAGGGACCATTCCCCTGGGCATAACTGTTGGCGACTCAGAAAGTCCGCCTTCCAATTCTCCACCCCTGGAATGAAGACAGCTGATATACATGGGACATGCTTTTCTGCCCATTCCAGGATGTGACTTACTTCCCTCTGGGCTGCACGACTCCTGGTGCCTCCCTGATGATTGATATATGCCACTGCTGTGGCATTGTCTGATTGAATTCTGACAGGGGACCCTCTGAGTCTGGATGTCCAGGCTACTAGGGCATACCGGGCTGCTCGTATCTCTAAGAGATTGATGGGCAGGGTTTTTACTACATTTGACCATCTGCCCTGGAGAGACCATTGCTCCAGTACTGCCCCCCAGCCTATAAGGCTGGCATCTGTAGTGACCACCTTCCAGGATATCGGACTGAAGGGTTTTCCCTTCTGGAGATTCTGGGGGATCAACCACCAGCAGAGACTCTTCCGAACGGAAGGGGACAAAGCCATCGGGAAGTCTAGAGCCTGAATTTTTCCGTTCCAGGCTGACAATATGGCCCTCTGTAAATTCCTTGAGTGGAATTGGGCGTATGGCACAGCTTCGAATGATGCTACCATCTTTCCTAGCAGCCTCATGCACAGGCGTATGGACGGCTGTCTTTTTGCACAAAGCAGACGGACCAAGCCCCTCAAAGAGGATACCTTGTCTAGAGGTAAGAAAATCTTCCTCTGGTCTGAATCCAGCCGTAGCCCTAGATATACCAGGTTTTTCACTGGCTGTAGGGCTGACTTGTCCAGGTTGATGACCCAACCGTGAGATTCTAGATACTTGATTGTATCGACAATTACCACTTCTAGCTTGGCAACTGAGTGGTCCATCAACAACAGGTCGTGTAGGTATGCCATTATCGTTACACCTTGTGTTCTTAGATCAGCCAACAGTGGGGCCAGAATTTTTGTGAACACTCATGGTGCTGTGGCCAGACCGAATGGTAAGGCTCTGAACTGAAAATGGCGCCCTTCTACTGCAAAGCGTAGAAATTTTTGATGACCTGGAAAGATGGGAACATGCAAGTAAGCATCTTTGATGTCGATCGAGGCTAACCATTCCTCCCCCTGTAGGGCAGCGGTGACCGATCGGATCGACTCCATCCGGAAGGACCGGACGTTTAGAAATTTGTTTAGACTCTTTAGGTCCAATATGGGTCTTATGTCCCCGTTTGGTTTCGGGACTGTGAAAAGGTTTGAGTAGAAACTCAACCCCCACTCTTCCATAGGAACCTCCATAATTACTCCTTGGAGCAATAGTTGTTCTAACGCCACTAGGAGACACCTTCTTTTCAGAGGGTCTTTTGGCATGCCTGACCACATAAAATGGGAAGGAGGAGACTCTTAACTCCAACTTGTATCCCCGAGTAACTGCGGAGAGCACCCATCTGTCTTTGATCGTCTCCCGCCAGGTCTCTGTGAACAACTGAAGTCTTCCCCCCACCCGTTTGAGTGGGGGCAGCCCTTCATAGGCTAGACTTGGAGGCTGGTTTAGTACCCCTTCGGATCCAGGGCTTTTTATTACCCTGTGGCTGTCCCTGATTTTTACCTCCTGAGTTTGACCGAGGAGGCCGTCGGAACTGCTTAGTAGCAGACGTCCCAGGGATAGGAGAGGTAGTCCTCTTAAAAGACGGACCCCTAGACCTCTTTTTAATTGGTAAGAGAGTACTTTTACCACTGGAAATCTTCTGGATATATTTATCCAGGTCTTCGCCAAAAAAGGCATTCTCCATGAAATGGGAAGCTAACTAAGAGCTTCTTACAGGGAGCCTCAGCAGACCACTTCTTGAGCCACAGAAGCCTACGCATATGTACCAAAGACAGCGTGAGGCGGGAGGCCTAATGGATAGAATCCTAGATGGCGTCAACCGCAAAGCATAATGCTCTAGGCAGATCAGCCAGACCCTGGGCCTGCTGGTCTGGCAAATCCCTCAGGACCATTTTCATTTGATCCTTTAAAGCTTGGCAGACCCCAATAGCTGCCACTGCTGGCTGTGTAACAGCCCCTGCTGTGGAAAAAGCAGATTTTAATAAAGATTCCAATTTTTTATCTACTGGATCTTTGAACATTTGAACATTATCTACTGGACATGTCAGTGATTTGTTCACAGAAGAGATGGCTGCGTCCACCGTAGGAACATTCCATCTCTGGGTGAACTTTTCCTCCATGGGATAGATCACCTGAAATTTCTTAGGCGGAACAAATAGTTTATCAGGATGTTCCCAGTCCTGGTATATAAGTCCTTCCAATAATGGATGAATTGGAAAGGAGCAATTAATCTGGGGAGCTTTTAGCGACCCCAACGAGGAGACAGCAGTAGTTGATGGTTCAACAAGAGGCATTTTAAATGCAGATCGAACCATGTCAGTTAGGGTCTGGACCCACAATCTTTCAGTCTGTGATGCTGAAAATGGTTCATCTACTGTCGATTCCTCAAAAACAGAGTTAACCTCCTCCTGATCCCCTTCAGGTAGGTCGGTCCCTTCCTGGGACTGTTGCTCTGCCAACAGGCACTCTAATGGAGGTGATGGAGATCTGGCGCGCTTTCTTTCCTGTAGAGAAGAAGCGATCAATGCTGCCAATCTCTGCTCCAATCCCTCCAGAGTTGAGGAAAAAACCTCCTCTGTTATATATGCAGGAGCAGGTGGACTGAGGACAGCCGCAGTACCTGGCACTCCCGGGGGTTCCTTATGGGTATTAACCTCTGATTTCTCAGGGGAGGAGGGTGCAGATGACTGCTCCAGATCCTCAGAGCCCGATGGAGACCCCCTACACTTCCTGAGAGGTATATCTCGGAGTTTTTTAGGCGGCATATTCCTTAGTTCAAAGCTGAGGTATTCCAGCCGCAATACACCCCTTACTGAAATAGTCTAATGCAATTTTGCTGCTATGTACATCAGTGGGTGTCTACTAATGCGTCTTTCTGGGGATGCCTGTATCAACCGCCCGCTGTAAGCCCCTATACCATGCTACCAGCTCCTTTTCATGCTCTGTGTCCATAGCAAGCAGCGTGGAACTGAGTCCTTTTATCTTGCTGGGACGCCCGCACATGCGCAGAAGCGCTGGGCGCACAGAGCGCGTCATCCGCCAGGCTCCGCCCCCTTTTTTGAAGCTAAATTTTATAAAAGAAAGCGTGTGTGCGCGCGCACGTGTGCGCTCTTGGCGCCATGTAGGGAGAGGAGCCAGGGTCCCTGTTTCACCAGGACTCGGGGATGGAAGGAAACTACTTGGCAGCATGACAGAGGAATGCAGCTTCCCTGATAGAGAGCTCACTCATCTGCCTGGACTTTCACCATGGAAGGAATAGTCCCAAGAAAAAAAGACGTTCCACAGCGGCCTCTAGTGGACAAACACAGGTACCGCACTTTTGTCTTTTTTTTTTTTTTTTTTAAACCTCCTTTATGAAAAAACATTTCCAGGTTTACAGTTTTTAAAACTTCCTTTATGAAAAAACATTTCTAGGATTTCTTAGGCATATACAGCTATTAGCGGGAATACCTTTTAGGTAACAGGCAGAAAGACATATTAGGCTTGGGGGTCCCCTCAATAGAACCAAGTTCCTGAGGGGCCCCCACTTACCTTTTCCCCACCGCAGGACTTTGTTTGGTCCACAGAAGCCCAAACTTCACCTTTCACGGCAGGCATTGTAATTAAACCTTCAGGGACCGGGTTCCCAAGGATTCCACTCCCCTGGACCTGTATAGCACCCTGCACAGATAGCCTCTTGGTTTTGGGTATGACCAGAGCTCTGGATCCCAGGGTCCAGCCCTCCTAAGAGAGGCATTACAGGCAAAACCTTGCTCTTCTCTGCAAGGCCCGGGTACCGACCGTTTAGCTATGAAGCTTTTTTGGTCGGATCCGGAATAGCTTGCTAAGGCCCAGAGAACCTGTACACAAGCCCAGATGAATACATGTTAACCTTGGCCAACACCTTAGACACTGGCAAAAAACTGAGGTACTCCCGGATGGGAGGGGCTTATATAGGGGAGGGTACTTCCTGTTTTGGAAGTTGCCAGTGCCAGCACCTTAAGGTAATTCTATATAACCCACATAGTAATGACTATGCTGCTCTGTGTCCCGTGATGTATGAACAAGAAAGATTGTAGATCCTCTGGCATGCGTAGCAGCGCAGAGCGACCCCTGGCGGATGCTGACAGACCAAATGGAAACTTCCATCTATACTGGATATTGCGGGAGCGGAGAGCATCCAGTAGTGGGCGTAATGCACGTCTGTTCTGTAGAGTGATTTGGGAGAGGTCTTGAAATAGTTTGATGTCAGCACCATTGTACAAAATGCGCCCTCTATCCCTCGCCTTTCTGAGAATCTCCTCTTTAAGTGGGAAGTTCACAACGCAACATATAACATCCCTTGGGGGTTCCGAGTCTCTAGGTGGGGGTCTCCGTGCACGGTGGGCTCTCTCCATTTCAATGGGGGAGTCTGCTGGGCGGCCTAGAAGGTTGTTAAAGATTGAGCATACAGCCTGTGGTATGGCTGCCGGCTCAATCACCTCCGGGACTCCCCATAAGCGTATATTGTGCCTACGACCCCGGTTATCAAGGTCTTCCACATGGCGATCCAGTTCTAGTAAATGTGGCAGTTGTGTATCATAGGTGCGCTGCACTTGTTTAATGGCCACCGCGTGTAGCTGTGAGACCTGTTCCACATTATCAATTCGGTCGGCTATTTATTGCCTGCACTTCGGATTTAAGGTCCGTAATTGCTGCTGCTAATGAACTTTTGATGTCTAGGGCTACAGCTTGTAGGTCAGGGAGGCTCACAGGAGGAAGTGGCCGTGCAGTGCCTGTGTCCTCATCGTCTGCTTGCATGTCAGAGACGCTGCTCTGGGAGTGTGGGGCAGAGGCCTGTGAAGCCGCGGACTTGCCCGAGTTTTGTGTCCGGAAGATGTCCGGTATGTTGTGACTGAGCTGCGTGTCCATCTCTTTCCCCGTGCGGGGGTGGATGCGCTTCTGTTGGGCTTACCCATGGCTGTTTCTGCAGTATATGATCCCGGGAAGAAGTGGAATAGTCCTCGATCAGCAGGAGAACTCCGTTCAGGCAGCCATCTCGAGTCCCGTCCAGGCCACGCCCCCGTTCATTATATTTTATATAAATACATTTTAGTTTATTTTACATTTATGAGTAATTGTGTTTATTATAATATTTAAGTATAACAATATTTTATTTTTTATTATTTCATCGCTTTCATTATTTTATTTTTTATAATTTAGTTTATTAAGGAAATTATTTCGAGAACTATTTTTTTTAATTTAATATTTTAATTATAATATTTTAAAATTAAATACTTTAAATATTTTTTTTATATTTTAATTGTAATATAAAATATATTTTTTATAATATGCGCTCCCTTCTCCCCCTTTTTCAGCAGAGTATCCAACATCTCTCCTCTCCTTTTTTTTTACCATCATGACCATTTCTCCTCCAGCCGTGGCTGGGAAAGGGGCATCTCTCTCCACTCTGAGACCTATCTCTGTTGTGTTCAGCACTGCCACTTTCCCCAGTCCAGCGCTGACACACGTGACCCCTCCCACCCGCGGCGTACGGCATTCTGGGCAACCGAGTCCTTCTGTTAGTTGAAGTGCGTGACGGCGCTAGCGTGATGACGCCATCGCGCCCGCCTTCAGTCGATGACGCCGGACCCTGACTGATTGGGGAGCATATTTTAGGCCGGCCCCTCAGTCTGGCTGACTATCTAAAACGAAGGGTTGTTCTGTTATATGCTGCAACCAAGTAAGTCTCAGTCATTTGGCATTTTTCTCTCTCCCCTCTTTGTGTATTGCTGCCAGTATCAGGGCCAGTACAAGG
Source organism: Rana muscosa (assembly GCA_029206835.1). Taxonomy (NCBI): domain Eukaryota; kingdom Metazoa; phylum Chordata; class Amphibia; order Anura; family Ranidae; genus Rana; species Rana muscosa. Next base: position 1,286,117,609 of record CM055116.1, on the reverse strand, counting down.
CAGGGGCGGGAGGGGCGAGTGCCCTGGGCGGTACCATTTAATACAGGAGGGGGGGCGCAGCCACAGGTGAAGTTCTGACATGGCCGCCCGCCAGTGTGTCATAGTGAGCGGGCAGCGGTACACACTGTACAAAGTGTATGCCGAGTGCGCTCCTGCACTCGGGACCGTCACCTCCCGCGGCCGCCTCCCTCCCTTCACTGTAAATTCTACTGTCTCCCCCTACGGAGGAGTGCCGTAGTCCCTGCCAGCAGCGTGAGTCTGACGTCACTCCACAGTTCACGGCCGGAGGCGAGGTGAGAGCGGGAGAGGTGCGCACATGGAGGGAGCTGTGTCGGCGTGTGAGCTAGAGAGGAGCCGAGGACTCGACTGAGGCAAGCTTTTGCTGCAAAACCATTTTTTATCTGCTGTTTTTTCTTAATACTTTAAAACTTTTGCATTATTTTAACCACTTGCTTACTGGGCACTTAAACCCCCTTCCTGCCCAGGCCAATTTTCAGCTTTCAGCGCTGTCACAATTTGAATAACAATTGCGCGGTCGTGCTACGTGGCTCCCAAACCAAATTGACGTCCTTTTTTTCCCACAAATAGAGCTTTCTTTTGGTGGTATTTGATCATCTCTGTGGTTTTTATTTTTTGCGCTATAAACAAAAAAGAGCGACGATTTTGAAAAAAACACTATTTTTTATTTTTTGCTATAATAATATCCCAATTTAAAAAAAAAAAAAAAAATATCCCTCAGTTTAGTCCGATACGTATTCTTCTACATATTTTTGGTAAAAAAAAAAAAAATCGCAATAAGCGTTTGATTGGTTTGCGCAAAAGTTATAGCGTCTACAAAATAGGGCATAGTTTTATTGCATTTTTATTAATAATTTTTTTTTTTACTAGTAATGCCGGCGATCAGCGATTTTTATTGTGACTGTGACATTATGGCGGACACATCGGACACTTTTGACACCATTTTGGAACCAGTCATTTTTACAGCGACCAGTGCTATAAAAATGCACTGGTTACTGTAAAAATGACACTGGCAGGGAAGGGGTTAACACTAGGGGGCGAGGAAGGGGTTAAATGTATTCCCTAGGAGTGATTACTACTGTGTGGGGGAGGGGACTGACTGGGGGAGGTGACCGAGCTGTGTCCCTATGTACAAGGGACACAGCATCGGTCCCTCTCCCTGACAGGACGTGGATCTCTGTGTTTACACACAGAGATCCACATCCCTGCTCTGTGTACACGCCGATCGCGGGTACCTGGCAGGCATCGCGGCCGCCAGGCACGCGCATCGGCATCTCAATGGTGCGCGTCCCCTAGTGGCCAGAAACCCGAGGCCGTATAATGACGGCCTCCCGGATTTCTAGATCCGCATTGAGGCTGTCATTTGTACATGGCCCGGGTTTCAAGGGGTTAAATGAGCCATGCTTGCCATCTCTGACCTGTTCATATGTTCCCAAAGTGTTACCCCCACTGTGAAAGTGCAGAGATAAAATTGGAGAACTGTATGTGAGTTAAACAAGTGCTCACTCCATAAAGGAATGTGCAAAAAGATCTGGGACTTTAATTGTACCTCTTAGGCCTCCTTCACACTGGGGCGGGGGCGGCGTCAGCGGTGAAACGCTGCTATTTTTAGTGGTGCCTTACAGCCGTTTTTGTAGAGGTTTTCGACCGCTAGCGGGACGCTTTTAACCCCCGCTAGTGGACGAAAAAGGGTTAAAACCGCCCACAAAGCGCCCCTGTATTGGCGCTTTGCCGGCGGTGTCTCATTGATTTCAATGGCCAGGAGCGGTGGAGGAGCGGTATACACACCACTCCTTCACCGCACCAAAGATGCTGCTAGCAGGACTTTTTTTTACCGTCCTGCTAGCGCACCGCTGCTGACCATTGAAATCAATGGGACAGCGCGGCTATACCACCCATAATGCGCCGAATTGCGCCGCAAATCCCCCCCCATAGCGTTGGCGGTAAAAATAGCTGCATTTTACCACCGACGCTATGGGCGCCTCAGTATAAAAGAGCTCTTAAAATGGTTGTTTACCCGCTGACTTTTTTTTTTTGCACCTGTAAAGGAAAAGGCATAATGAGCTTGTATGCACAGCACCTTAGAACGAGGCATCGGTAACTCACCTGGTCCACGCCGAGGGAGATGACATGTTGCCTCGGCGTGTCTTCCGGGTATCGCGGCTCCAGCCACTCACAGCGCTGGAGCCGCATGCGCGCGGGAGACTTTGTTCCGGCGAGGCTCGGCGACTGCCGAGCCTTCAGCCCGAGAATCCCCTGTGCGCATGCGCCGCTGCTGTCAGCGGCGCATTGCGAGGGGAATATCTCCTAAACCGTAAAGGTTTAGGAGATCTTGCTTTTACCTACAGGTAAGCCTTAGTATAGGCTTACCTGTAGGTAAAAGTAAAAAAAAAGACTTTACAACCACTTTAAGAAAAAATTTGCTAGTAAAAACAACGTACGAGGATGCTCAATTTATCCGTTTTACATAGATCATTGTATCGATTAATTTCATGATACTAAAAAATTACTTCTTCGGATCTGTGCTGGAAAAGACCATTTACTGTATCCAAGCTGAAAACAGAATAATATCGGACAATAAGTAAATATACAAAAAGAACACAAATAAAAAAAAATAAAAAATATTTTATACCTTAAATAACGTTTTTAAAGAATTTTACAGTATGGCTAGCAAGCCTTTTGTATTTCTTTCTCGTACATCACGGGACACAGAGCGACATAGTCATTACTAATGGGTTATATAGATACCGTCAGGTGCTGGCACTGGCAACTTCCAAAACCGGAAGTACCCTCCCCTATATAAGCCCCTCCCATCCGGGAGCACCTCAGTTTTTTGCCAGTGTCTAAGGTGTTGGCCAAGAAGAAACATGTGTTTTTCACTGAGCTTGCGTACAGGTTCTTTTGGGCCTCAGTAAGCTATTCCGGATCCGACCAAAAAAGCTTCATAGCTAAACGGTCGGTACCCGGGCCTTGCAGAGAAGAGCAAGGTTTTGCCTGTAATGCTTCTCTTAGGAGAGCTGGACCCTGGGATCCAGAGCTCTGGTCATACCCACGACCAAGATGTTTTCTGTGCAGGGTGCTATACAGGTCCAGGGGAGTGGAATCCTTGGGAACCCGGTCCCTGAAGGTTTGATTACAATGCCTGCCGTGATAGGTGAAGTTTGGGCTTTTGTGGACCAAAGTCCTGCGGCGGGGAACAGGTAAGTGGGGGCCCCCAGGAACTTGGTTCTATTGGGGGACCCCCAAGCCTAATTTGTCTTTCTGTCTGTTACCTAATGGTATTCCCGCAAAATTCTGTGCATGCCTGTAACTACTAAAAAAATGTAATAATTTTTAATGGTGGTCAAGAAAAAAAAATTTTTTTTTTTTTTATATATATATATTTAATATATTAGACTGCGGTACCTGTGTTTGTCCACTAGAGGCCGCTGTGGAATGTTTTCTTGTCATGTGGACTAGCTTCTTCTCAGCAGAGCAAAGTCCAGGCAGATGGTGAGTTCTCTTATAGGAAACTGCTTCCTCTGCCATGTTGCAGTGCTCGTCCATCCCCCGGCCTGCGGCAAAGAGGGGCCCTGGCTCCTGTCCCTTGTTACCATATTTGAAATTAGCGCCAAAGGCGCGCGTGCACGCGCCTCTATATATAGAGGTGAGCCGGGAAAGGGGGCGGAGCCTGGGGGATGACGCTCTGTGCGCGCCGCAGCGCTTCTGCGCATGTGCGGGCGTCCCAGCAGTTTAAAAAAACCACAATATTGTAGTGAGCTGGCTATGAAGTACAGAGACAGAGCTGGCAACATTTAAAGGCATACAGCAAGCGGTTGATACAGGCATCCCCTAGAAAGGCACATTAGTAGACACCAACTGTGATATAGCAGCAATTGTGCTAGACTATTCTCAGTAAAAGTGGTGTATTACGGCTGGAATACCTCAGCTTTAGGCTTAGGAATATGCCGTCCAGAAGCTCCGGAACTGAATCTTCCAGGAAGCGAAGGGGGTCTCATCGGGCTTGGAGGATCTTGGGCATACTCCTGCTGCACCAGTCTCCCCTGAAGTTCAGAGGTAAGTGACCGTAGAGACCCCGCAGGGGTACTTGGTACTGTGGCTGTCCTCAGTCACCTGCTCCTGTGTATGTAACAGAGGAGGTTTTTTCCTCAGCTCTGGGAGGATTAGAGAGAGATTGTCAACATTTATCGCTGCCTCCCTGTCAGGGAAAGCACGCCCGATCTCCGTCTCCTCCTTCAGAATGCCTGTTAGCAGAGCAACAGTCCCATACAGGGATCGACCTGCCTGAAGGGGATCAGGATAAGGTTGATTCTGTTATAGAGGAATCAACAGTGGGGGAACCTTTTCTCAGCATCTCAAGCTGAAAGATTATGGGTTCAGTCTCTGACTAACATGGTCCGATCAGCATTTAAAAATGCACCTTGCGGAACCATCAACCACTACTGTATCCTCGTTGGGGTCGCTAGAAGCCCCCAGACTGTTTGTTCTTTTCCACTTCACCCTTTACTGAAAGGGCTCATTTACCAGGATTGGGAACGTCCTGAGAAAATATTTATTCCCCCAAGAGATTTCCGGTGGTCTATCCCATGGAGGATAAGTTCATCAAAAAAAAAAAAAAAAAAATGGAAGGTCCCTACAATGGACGCAGCCATCTCTTGTATGTATAAATCACTGACATGTCCAGTGGATAATGTCCAAATGTTCAAGAACCCAATAGATAAAAGATTGGAGTCCTTATGAAAATCTGCTTGGTGATACAACCAGCAGTAGCAGCTATTGGGGTCTGCTAAGCAGTGAAGGATCAGTTGAAACAGGTCTTGAGGGACTTGACAGATCAGCAGGCTTTGCCCTAGCTGATCTACCTAGAGCCTTAGGCTTTGCGGTTGACGCCATAGAGGATTCAGTCCATCAGGCCTCCCGCCTTACGCTGTCTATAGTACATATGCGTAGGCTCCTATGGCTCAAAAACTGGTCTGCTGAAGCTCCCTGTAAAGAATGGCTGGTTAGCGTCCCATTTCATGGTGAACGCTTATTCAGGGAAAACCTGGACAAATATATCCAGAAAATTTCCAGCGGTAAAAATACGCTCTTGCCGGTTAAAAGCAGAGTTAGAGGTCCCTCTTTAAGAGGCCTGCTTCTCCAGTCCCTGGGGCATCGGCTGTGTAACAGTTCCGACGGCCTCCTCGGTCAAATCCCGGGGGTAAAAAACAGGGACAGTAGCAGGGTAATGAGAAACCCTGGGTCAGGGGAGGTACAAAACCTCCCCCAAAAGTTAAATTCATGAAGCCCCCACTCAGTCGGGTGGGGGGAGGACTCCAGTTGTTCGCAAGAGACCTGGCGGGACACGATCAAGACAGATAGGTGCTCTCCGCAGTAGGTTTGGGATACAGTTTGGAGTTAAAAGACTCTCCTCCTTCCCATTTTTGAGGTCAAACGTGCCAAGGGATCCCCGGAAGAGAGAGTCCCTCCTGTTGGCACTAGAACAACTATTGCTCCAAGGAGTAATTATGGAGGTTCCCCTGGAAGAATGAGGGTTCGGGTTTTACTCAAACCTCTTTACAGTCCCGAAGCAAACGCGGACGGGAGGCCCATATTAATTCTAAAAGGGCTATACAAATTCCTGTATATCAGGACTTTCCGATGGAGTCGATCCGATCGGTGGCCACTGCCCTACAAGGGGAGGATTGGTTAGCCACGATCGACATCAAAGATGCTTATTTGCACATTCCCATCTTTCCAGTCCACCAAAAATTTCTACGCTTTGCAGTAGAAGGGCGCCATTTTCAGTTCAGAGCCTTACCCTTCGGTTTGGCCACAGCACCACGAGTGTTTACAAAAATTCTGGCCCTTTATATTGGCCAATCTAAGAACACAAGGTGTAATGATAATGGCATATCTGGATGACTTGTTGCTGATAGACCACTCAGTGAAAAAACTAGACGTGGTCGTTCACAAGACGATCAAGTATCTGGAATCTCACGGTTGGATTATCAACCGAGACAAGTCAGCCCTAAAAACCAGTCAAAAGTCTGGAATACTTGGGGCTAAGGTTGGATTCAGGCCAGAGAAAAATATTCTTACCTCGAGGAAAGGTGTTGTCTTTGAAAGATTTGATCCACTTAGTGGGTACAAAAAAGACAGCCGTCCATACGCCTGTATATGAGGCTGCTGGGAAAAATGGTGGCATCATTCGAAGCAGTACCCTACGGTCAATTCCATTCAAGGAATTTGCAAGGGGCCATACTGTCAGCCTGGAACAAAAAAGTTCAGGCCCTAGACTTACAATGTCCTTGTCCCCTTCCGTTCGCAAGAGCCTCCGTTGGTGGTTGGTTCCCCAGAATCTGGAAAAAAGGAAATCCTTCAGTCCGATTTCTTGGAAGGTGGTCACTACAGATGCCAGCCTTATAGGCTGGGGAGCAGTACTGGAGCAATAGTCTCTCCAGGGCAGATGGTCGGATGCAGAAAAGGCCCTGCCCATCAATCTCTTAGAGATACGAGCAGCCCGGTATGCCCTAGTAGCATGGACATCCAAACTCCAAGGGTCCCCTGTCAGAATGCAATCAGACAATGCCACAGCAGTGGCATATATCAATCATCAGGGGGGCACCAGGAGTCGTGCAGCCCAGAGGGAAGTAAATTACATCCTGAAATGGGCAGAAAAATATGTCCCAGCCATATCTGCGGTATTCATTCCAGGAGTGGAGAATTGGAAGGCGGACTTTCTAAGTCGCCAGCAATTAGGCCCAGAGGAAGGGTCCCTTCACCCCGAGGTTTTCTGGACAATATGTCAGCGGTGGGGAACATCGGATGTAGATCTTCTAGCATCCAGATTCAACGCAAAGGGGGACAGGTTTGTCTCTCGGACAAGGGATCCCCTAGCTTGCGGCTCGGATGCCCTAGTGTTCCCTTGGGATCAGTTCAAGCTGATATATGCATTCACACCGCCACAATGGTTACCTCGATTACTCCGCAGAATCAGGGTAGAAAAGAAACCGGTGATTCCGGTGGCTCCAGCGTGGCCCCGAAGAGCGTGGTACGCGGAGATTGTAAAATTTCAGTGGGGAGTCCTTGGACTCTCCCACGTCGTCCGGCTTTCGCAAGGACCGATATACCACCCTTCCTTACCAGCCCTAGGTTTGACGGCCTGGCTATTGAAGCCCACATTCTAAAAAAGAGAGGGCTCTCTAATGCTGTGGTATCTACCATGATCAATGCCAGGAAGCCGGTATCCAGGCAGATCTACTATAGAATCTGGAAGGCGTACATCGCGTGGTGTGAGGCCAAGAAATGGCATCCACATAAGTACGTAATAGGTAGGATTCTGGACTTCCTACAGTGGGCTGTAGATAGGAAGCTTGCCTTGAGTACTATCAAGGGTCAGATTTCGGCCTTGTCAATATTTTTTCAAAGGCCCTTGGCTTCGCATTCACTAGTCAAAGCCTTTATACAAGGAGTGATGCGTATTAGTCCTCCGGTTAATATTCCCATATGTCCATGGGATCTAAACTTGGTTCTGTCGGTTCTACAGAAACAACCATTTGAACCATTACAGCATATTTCTTTGGTTCTTCTCACCAGGAAATAGATTTTTCTAGTAGCCATTTGTTCGGCTAAAAGAGTATCGGAATTAGCAGCTATGTCCTGTAGGGAGCCATATCTGGTTATCCATAAGGACAGAGTAGTGTTACGTCCTCATCCAGCCTTTCTTCCTAAGGTGGTATCGAGGTTTCATTTGAACCAAGATGTGGTTCTTCCTTCTTTTTTCCCCAAACCTACTTCGGTAGAGGAAAAGTTATTGCATTCTTTGGATGTAGTAAGAGCAGTTAAAGCTTATCTAAAAGCCACTGCTCAGATTCGCAGAACGGATACTTTGTTTATTCTGCCGGAAGGCCCCAGAAAGGGTCAGGCAGCGTCAAAATCTACTTTAGCCAAGTGGATTCGACAGGTCATAATACAAGCCTATGGCTTGAGAAGGAGACCGCCTCCGTTCAAAGTTAGAGCACACTCCACGAGAGCAGTTGGAACTTCATGGGCAGTGCATCACCAGGCCTCCCTGGCTCAAATCTGTAAGGCCGCAACGTGGTCTTCAGTTCACACGTTTACTAGGTTCTACCAGGTGGACGTTAGAAGTCAGGAGGATGTCGCCTTTGGGCGCAGTGTGTTGCAGGCCGCAAAAGATCCTCATGTCTGATAGCGCTCAGCTTATATATGGTGTATCCCCCCCCTCATTGGGCATTGCTTTAGGACATCCCGTTAGTAATGACTATGTCGCTCTGTGTCCCGTGATGTACGAGAAAGAAAATAGGATTTTTATAACAGCTTACCTGTAAAATCCTTTTCTTAGGAGTACATCACGGGACACAGAGCTCCCGCCCCTCTTTGGGGACACTTATTGCTTTGCTACAAAACTGAGGTGCTCCCGGATGGGAGGGGCTTATATAGGGGAGGGTACTTCCGGTTTTGGAAGTTGCCAGTGCCAGCACCTGACGGTATCTATATAACCCATTAGTAATGACTATGTCGCTCTGTGTCCCGTGATGTACTCCTAAGAAAAGGATTTTACAGGTAAGCGGTTATAAAAATCCTATTTTTGGGGACTCTCTGTGATATTGTTTCCTGGATGGGGGGTCCACTTACCACAAGGGGTTCCTGGGACAGTTAAAGGCCCTGGCTGGGTTTAGAGGCACAAGTGTCACTGACCTTCCTTGATAGGAGATCTGTGCAATCTGGTAAGCAAGCACTTTATTTATGTTGGAGGTGACTGTCACAGGATCACTCAATTGAAGGTGGTGGATGTTGCGGCGAAGAGGAGGATCTGGGATGCTCTGTGTAAAACCCTTGCACAGAGCAGGTAAGTATAACATGTTTGTTATTTTTATTTGACATATGTTTTTACAACCCCTTTAAGGTAAGTTGTATAGCCCATCTTGAACTTAAAGCGGATCTTCACGGCATCTGAACACCACAAACCCAAAAAAATATTTTGTTTCTAATATTCAAAGCAAACTCACCCATCCATCTATGTCTCTATGCTCTATTTTGGTGAGGAATCTCTTTGAAAAACACCCCCTAGCATTTCTGGCCGTGGCCATCTTGAGTAAGTGCCTTTTCAGACCTCAGGTCGCCCCAAGTCGCTTGACATCAGAAACCCATGTTAGTCAATAAGATCCATCTTAATGTACACTGCTGAAGTCGCTCCGACTTCAGAAAAGGTTCCTGTACTACTTAAAGGCGACTTCTATGCGACTTGTACCCATAGATTTCAATGGAAGTTGCCTCCAAAGTCGGATCTCCATCTTAACTGAAGAAACTATACAGGAAAAGAAAATAGTTAACCCAGGCAAACCCCTCCCTCCCACAGAGCTGATTATTCTGTGATTGGCCACAGCCAAAGTCGCCTGTCCTGGAGGCAACTTTAAGTTGCTCCAAGTCGCGCTGAAGTCGCGCTAAAGTCGCCTTTCAAAGTGGGTCTGTAAGTCGGGTTGCCCCTGTGTGAACCGGCACTAAGGACAAATGATTCATGTAGCATTTACTTGTGTAGCGGGGGTGCCGGGTTTATGGGTTGTGTTTGAGCACCTATTGGGCTCAAGCACCTTAATTTGTCAGGGTTATGGACTGTTTTAGCCTGTGGAGGATATCATTGGTGTCCAGTTCCCTGCGGTCTATAGGTGGCGCTGTCGCCTTGGGCCGGGGTTGAACCACCATTGGAGGGCCGTGCCTTTTGTGTCTCCTTGCGGCAGCAGTACGGCGGGGCGGGGATCCTGCTGTGCCTGCCGGGAGAGGGTATAAAAATGGCGGACATCTTCTGCACGAGGCCCGAGTCCCAGGCACCTTCAGCCTGAGGGCTGCTGTTCCGGTTCGTCCACGCCCAGGTGCCCTTGGCCTGGGTGTGTGTGGGATTGAGTTCCATCCCAGGCACCTTCGGCCTGGGGTGAGGTACTACCAGGCATTCCTGCCGGCCCTGGGCATGTCTGCTCAGGGGCTGTGAGAAGGCCTGGGGCCCAGTACCTTCGACTGGGTCCCGCATGGGATCGAGGACTCCTAGGGTGCCCCCCTGTGTTGGGTGCCCGAATCTAGGACGAGGAGGCCAGGGAGGTGACCCTTCCCAAAGACCCAGTGCAGCATTTGCTGGTGACTGTGGGGCCTCTGGTAACTCTCCGGATGGATGTCTTCTCCCTGACAAGGGTCACTACTTCTTAGAAGGTATTCCACATCCGCATAGTCTGTGGCAGAGACCCAACGTGAACCAGGTCTGTGGCAGGGACCAACCTCACGGTCGGTGGCAGCGACTGTGCGCCATAACTGTTTGTGAATCCTAAACAGTTTAGATTCATTGATAGGTTTGTGCCTGGACCTCCTCCCCACTTTATCTGACCTGTTCTTGTCGCAACCTGTCTGCTCTCAAAGAGACTATTTATCGCTCGTATGAATAAATAAGAGTTGGACTTTCAGTGGTGTGGACATTAACTTACTGGGAGCAAAGGGTCCTACTTCCACCTGCATGGACGGTGGAGATCATTCTCACAAGAAGCTAAGGCGCTGGATGAAAACACAGACCCGAAGGTACAGTTTTAGCTCTACCTCTGCACACGAGGGTAAGAGCTGGTGGTGCGCTACACTCTCCTCCCTGGTCCCCTAGACAAGAGCCAATACACTAAGAAGAGAAAAGGGAGCGAGGGGGTAGGCCGCTACACTTTTAAAAATCCTACTTTTATTTACATTTACAACAGCTTACCTGTAAAATCCTTTTCTTGGAGTACATCACGGGACACAGAGCAGCATAGTCATTACTGTGTGGGTTATATAGAATTACCTTCAGGTGCTGGCACTGGCAACTTCCAAAACAGGAAGTACCCTCCCCTATATAAGCCCCTCCCATCCGGGAGTACCTCAGTTTTGTAGCAAAGCAATACGTGTCCCCAAAAGAGGGGTGGGAGCTCTGTGTCCCGTGATGTACTCCAAGAAAAGGATTTTACAGGTAAGCTGTTTTAAAAATCCTACTTTCTTGTTCATACATCACGGGACACAGAGCAGCATAGTCATTACTATGTGGGACGTCCCAAAGCAATGCCAAATGAGGGGGGGGGGATACACCATACATAAGCTGGGCGCCATCAGGCATGAGGATCTTTTGCGGCCTGCAACACACTGCGCCCAAAGGCGACATCCTCCTGACTTCTAACGTCAACCTGGTAGAACCTAGTAAACGTGTGTACTTTAGACCATGTTGCGGCCTTACAAATTTGAGCCAGGGAGGCCTGGTGATGCACTGCCCATGAAGTTCCAACTGCTCTCGTGGAGTGCGCCCCAACTTTGAACGGAGGCGGTCTACTTCTCAAGCCATAGGCTTGTATTATGACCTGTCGAATCCACTTGGCTAAAGTAGATTTTGATGCTGCCTGACCCTTTCTGGGGCCTTCCGGCAGAACAAACAAAGAATCCGTTCTACGAATCTGAGCAGTGGCTTTTAGATAAGCTTTAACTGCTCTTACTACATCCAAAGAATGCACTAACTTTTCCTCTACCGAGCTTGGTTTGGGGGAAAAAGAAGGAAGAACCACATCCTGGTTCAAGTGAAACCTCGATACCACCTTAGGAAGAGAGGCTGGGTGAGGGCGTAATACTACTCTGTCCTTATGAATAACCAGATATGGCTCTTTACAGGACATGGCGGCTAATTCCGACACTCTTCTAGCCGAGCATATGGCTACTAAAAATATCAGTTTTCTGGTGAGTAGAACCAAGGAAATGTGCCGCAAAGGTTCAAACGGCTGCTTCTGCAGAACCGACAGAACCAAATTTAGATCCCATGGGCATATGGGAGCTTTAATCGGTGGAATAATACGAGTCACACCTTGCATAAAGGATTTGACAAGTGAATGCATAGCCAGGGGCCTTTGAAATAGTATTGATAAGGCCGAAACCTGGCCCTTGATAGTACTTAAGGCAAACTTCCTGTCTACAGCCCACTGCAGGAAGTCCAGAATTCTGCCTATAACGTACTTACGTGGATGCCATTTTCTGGCCTCGCACCAAGTGATGTACGCCTTCCAAACTCTATAGTAGATCTGCCTGGATACAGGCTTCCTGGCATTGATTATAGTTGATACCACAGAGTTAGAGAGACCTCTCTTCTTTAGGATGTGGGATTCAATAGCCAGGCCGTTAAACTTAGAGTTAGTAAGGAAGGGTGGTATATCGGTCCTTGCGAAAGCAGGTCCGGACGACGTGGAAGGGTCCAAGGACTCCCCACAGACATTTTGATGATCTCCGCGTACCAGGCCCTTCGGGGCCACGCTGGAGCCACCAGGATCACCGGCTTCTTTTCCAACCTGACTCTGCGAAGGAGTCGGGGCAACAATTGTAGCGGAGGGAATGCATATATCAGTCTGAACTGATCCCAAGGGAACACCAGAGCATCCGCGCCGCAAGCGAGGGGATCCCTTGTCCGGGAGACAAATCTGTCCACCTTTGCGTTGAATCTGGATGCTAGCAGATCTACATCCGGTGTTCCCCACCGCTGACATATTGCTCGGAAGACCTCGGGATGAAGGGACCATTCCCCTGGGCATAACTGTTGGCGACTCAGAAAGTCCGCCTTCCAATTCTCCACCCCTGGAATGAAGACAGCTGATATACATGGGACATGCTTTTCTGCCCATTCCAGGATGTGACTTACTTCCCTCTGGGCTGCACGACTCCTGGTGCCTCCCTGATGATTGATATATGCCACTGCTGTGGCATTGTCTGATTGAATTCTGACAGGGGACCCTTGGAGTCTGGATGTCCAGGCTACTAGGGCATACCGGGCTGCTCGTATCTCTAAGAGATTGATGGGCAGGGTTCTTACTACAATTGACCATCTGCCCTGGAGAGACCATTGCTCCAGTACTGCCCCCCAGCCTATAAGGCTGGCATCTGTAGTGACCACCTTCCAGGATATCAGACTGAAGGGTTTTCCCTTCTGGAGATTCTGGGGGATCAACCACCAGCAGAGACTCTTCCGAACGGAAGGGGACAAAGCCATCGGGAAGTCTAGAGCCTGAATCTTTCCGTTCCAGGCTGACAATATGGCCCTCTGTAAATTCCTTGAGTGGAATTGGGCGTATGGCACAGCTTCGAATGATGCTACCATCTTTCCTAGCAGCCTCATGCACAGGCGTATGGACGGCTGTCTTTTTGCACAAAGCAGACGGACCAAGCCCCTCAGAGAGGATACCTTGTCTAGAGGTAAGAAAATCTTCCTCTGGTCTGAATCCAGCCGTAGCCCTAGATATACCAGGTTTTTCACTGGCTGTAGGGCTGACTTGTCCAGGTTGATGACCCAACCGTGAGATTCTAGATACTTGATTGTATCGACAATTACCACTTCTAGCTTGGCAACCGAGTGGTCCATCAACAACAGGTCGTCTAGGTATGCCATTATCGTTACACCTCGTGTTCTTAGATCGGCCAACAGTGGGGCCAGAATTTTTGTGAACACTCGTGGTGCTGTGGCCAGACCAAATGGTAAGGGCTCTGAACTGAAAATGGCGCCCTTCTACTGCAAAGCGTAGAAATTTTTGATGACCTGGAAAGATGGGAACATGCAAGTAAGCATCTTTGATGTTGATCGAGGCTAACCATTCCTCCCCCTGTAGGGCAGCGGTGACCGATCGGATCGACTCCATCCGGAAAGACCGGACGTTTAGAAATTTGTTTAGACTCTTTAGGTCCAATATGGGTCTTATGTCCCCGTTTGGCTTCGGGACTGTGAAAAGGTTTGAGTAGAAACCCAACCCCCACTCTTTCATAGGAACCTCCATAATTACTCCTTGGAGCAATAGTTGTTCTAACGCCAATAGGAGAGACCCTCTTTTCAGAGGGTCTCTTGGCATGCCTGAGCACATAAAATGGGAAGGAGGAGACTCTTTTAACTCCAACTTGTATCCCAGAGTTACTGCGGAGAGCACCCATCTGTCTTTGATCGTCTCCCGCCAGGTCTCTGCGAACAACTGAAGTCTTCCCCCCACCCGTTTGAGTGGGGGCAGCCCTTCATAGGCTAGACTTGGAGGCTGGTTTAGTACCCCTTCGGATCCAGGGTTTCTTATTACCCTGTGACTGTCCCTGATTCTTACCCCCTGAGTTTGACCGAGGAGGCCGTCGGAACTGCTTAATAGCAGACGTCGCAGGGATAGGAGAGGTAGTCCTCTTAAAAGATGGACCCCTAGACCTCTTCTTACTCGGTAAGAGAGTACTTTTACCACTGGAAATCTTCTGGATATACTTATCCAGGTCCTCGCCAAAAAGGCGTTCCCCATGAACTGGGAAGCTAACTAAGAGCTTCTTACAGGGAGCTTCAGCAGACCAGTTTTTGAGCCACAGAAGCCTACGCATATGTACCAAAGACAGCGTGAGTCTGGAGGCCTGATGGATAGAATCCTTGATGGCGTCAACCGCAAAGCATAATGCTCTAGGCAGATCAGCCAGAGCCTGGGCCTGCTGGTCTGGCAAATCCCTCAGGACCATCTTCATCTGATCCTTTAAAGCTTGGCAGACCCCAATAGCTGCCACTGCTGGCTGTGTAACAGCCCCTGCTGTGGAAAAAGCAGATTTTAATAAAGATTCCAATTTTTTATCTACTGGATCTTTGAACATTTGAACATTATCTACTGGGCATGTCAGTGATTTGTTCACAGAAGAGATGGCTGCATCCACCGTAGGAACATTCCATCTCTGGGTGAACTTTTCCTCCATGGGATAGATCACCGGAAATTTCTTAGGCGGAACAAATAGTTTATCAGGATGTTCCCAGTCCTGGTATATAAGTCCTTCCAATAATGGATGTATTGGAAAGGAGCAATTAACCTGGGGAGCTTTTAGCGACCCCAATGAGGAGACAGCAGTAGTTGATGGTTCAACAAGAGGCATTTTAAATGCAGATCGAACCATGTCAGTTAGGGTCTGGACCCACAATCTTTCAGTCTGTGATGCTGAAAATGGTTCATCTACTGTCGATTCCTCAAAAACAGAGTTAACCTCCTCCTGATCCCCTTCAGGCAGGTCGGTCCCTTCCTGGCACTGTTGCTCTGCCAACAGGCACTCTAATGGAGGTGATGGAGATCTGGCGCGCTTTCTTTCCTGCAGAGAAGCGATCAATGCTGCCAATCTCTGCTCCAATCCCTCCAGAGTTGAGGCAAAAACCTCCTCTGTTATATATGCAGGAGCAGGTGGACTGAGGACAGCCGCAGTACCTGGCACTCCCGGGGGGGTTCCTTATGGGTATTAACCTCTGATTTCTCAGGGGAGGAGGGTGCAGATGACTGCTCCAGATCCTCAGAGCCCGATGGAGACCCCCTACACTTCCTGAGAGGTATATCTCGGAGTTTTTTAGGCGGCATATTCCTTAGTTCAAAGCTGAGGTATTCCAGCCGCAATACACCCCTTTACTGAAATAGTCTAATGCAATTTGCTGCTATGTACATCAGTGGGTGTCTACTAATGCGTCTTTCTGGGGATGCCTGTATCAACCGCCCGCTGTAAGCCCCTATACCATGCTACCAGCTCCTTTTCATGCTCTGTGTCCATAGCAAGCAGCGTGGACTGAGTCCTTTTATCTTGCTGGGACGCCCGCACATGCGCAGAAGCCCTGGGCGCACAGAGCGCGTCATCCGCCAGGCTCCGCCCAATTTTTTGAAGCTAAATCTATAAAAAGAAAGCGTGTGTGCGCTCTTGGCGCCCTGTAGGGCGAGGAGCCAGGGTCCCTGTTTCACCAGGACTCGGGATGGAAGGAAACTACTTGGCAGCATGACAGAGGAATGCAGAGGAATGCAGCTTCCCTAATAGAGAGCTCACTCATCTGCCTTGACTTTCACCATGGAAGGAGCGGCCTCTAGTGGACAAACACAGGTACCGCACTTTTGTCTTTTTTTTTTTTTTTTTTTTAAAACCTCCTTTATGAAAAACATTTCCAGGTTTACAGTTTTTAAAACTTCCTTTATGAAAAGACATTTCTAGGATTTCTTAGGCATATACAGCTATTAGCGGGAATACCTTTAGGTAACAGGAAGAAAGACATATTAGGCTTGGGGGTCCCCTCAATAGAACCAAGTTCCTGAGGGGCCCCCACTTACCTTTTCCCCGCCGCAGGACTTTGTTTGGTCCACAGAAGCCCAAACTTCACCTCTCACGGCAGGCATTGTACTAGACCTTCAGGGACCGGGTTCCCAAGGATTCCACTCCCCTGGACCTGTATAGCACCCTGCACAGATAGCCTCTTGGTTTTGGGTATGACCAGAGCTCTGGATCCCAGGGTCCAGCCCTCCTAAGAGAGGCATTACAGGCAAAACCTTGCTCTTCTCTGCAAGGCCCGGGTACCGACCGTTTAGCTATGAAGCTTTTTTGGTTGGATCCGGAATAGCTTGCTAAGGCCCAGAGAACCTGTACACAAGCCCAGATGAATACATGTTAACCTTGGCCAACACCTTAGACACTGGCAAAAAACTGAGGTACTCCCGGATGGGAGGGGCTTATATAGGGGAGGGTACTTCCTGTTTTGGAAGTTGCCAGTGCCAGCACCTGAAGGTAATTCTATATAACCCACACAGTAATGACTATGCTGCTCTGTGTCCCGTGATGTATGAACAAGAAAAGTATAAACCAAGTAAATATGGAATACTTTCTTATCTATTTACTAATGCTAGCAGCATAAGGATTAAAACTATTAAGTGTTGATTGGGAGACTGAAGTTCCACTTTAATGTTCTTTGGATAATTTAAATGTTGAAGCTGCTTACTATGTTTTATTTTTTTGCACATACAATGTATGTATTTAGATATTTTAGTCTGCATTCTCTGATTTACCGTTGCTGCATCAACATCCAGTTTTGACTGGAGTTTTCTTGGTATTATTGTTCTCTAAAGAATGTCCAAAAAACCATCTGGGGCAGAATTCCGAAAACGAAGAAAATTAGTAGAAGAGGAAGCCACAAAGTTATCTCAACAGTGGCAGAAATGGTTGAAACAAAAGCACACGCAACGTTTCTCTGAATACCACCACCACATCAGAAGTTGCCAGCACAAGTTCTGCAACTGACAATACTTCAGCCACAAATCTCAATGTCATCACCCTAGATCAAGAGATGATTGCTGTCAGTGAGGCTGATAAAAGTTTGGAGAACATGTTTTGTACACACATCGTAAATCTATCATTCAAAGAAGGTATGGTTCCGAACTCCCTCAAGCAAGGTATAATCAAACCCCTCCTAAAGAAACCCAATCTTGACCCTAAGGACCCAAATTACCGCAGACCGGTAACAAGCCTCAACACCATTTCCAAGATCATGGAGAAAGCGGTAGTACAACAGCTACAAGGCCATTTGGACACTTACAAACTCTTGGATCCACTACAATCAGGCTTCCGCCCAGGCCATGGCACAGAAACGGCCCTTCTCAAAATATGGGATGACGTCCTCGAAGCCGCAGATGACGGAGAATCATGTCTCCTGGTGCTGCTGGACCTCAGTGCAGCATTCGACACAGTAGACCACAAAACTCGACTCATTCGTCTTAAAGAAGTAGCAGGAGTCGCAGACCCTGACCTTCCTTGGTTCGCTTCCTTTCTTGAGAATCGTTCTCAGACAGACAGTGAAATTAGGTGCCTTCACCTCTGAAACTCGCGCAATTTCTTGCGGAGTCCCTCAAGGATCACCACTGTCACCCCTGCTCTTTAACATCTACCTCCGCCCACTCCTAAAAATCATTAGCAAACAGGACTTATGCTACCACTCATACGCGCACGACACCCAACTCTACTTTCGTATCACTGGAAAAAAAGACCAATATCACGGATTGGAAAAGTGCCTCACATTGATCGATGATTGGATGACTGAGAGTTCACTTAAACTCAACGGATCCAAAACAGAACTGCTTCTCCTCCACGCTAACCGAAAGACAAAAACTAAAACCTCTTGGACACCACCCACCATTCTCGGACAGACCATCACCCCGAGCACCAAAGTCAAAAGTCTCGGAGTCATCTTTGACTCGGAGATGTCGATGGACGCTCAAATAGGATCAGTAATCAGCGGATCTCATTATCTCCTCTGCCTGCTGCGTAGACTCATTCCCTTCATCCCAGAAGAGGACACAGCAGTAGTAGTTGGATCAATTATCAACTCCCGACTCGACTACGCAAACTCCCTCTACCTTGGACTACCCAAATACCAAATGTCACGCCTACAAGTCGTCCAGAACACGGCAGCCAGACTGATAACAGGAAAAAAACCCTGGGAATCCATCACCCCTGCACTGAGGACCCTTCATTGGTTAACCGTAAAGGATCAGGTCACATTCAAGACCCTCTGTCTCACCCACAAGTGCACACAAGGAATCGCTCCGCAATATTTATGCGAGAAGATAAAGCATTACACCCCCAAACGCAGTCTCCGATCAACAAACCAAAACCTCCTTCACATCCCCAAATTTCGCTACAAATCAAAGGGAGAATGAAGATTTGCAGTCCAAGGACCACGGCTATGGAACGCGCTACCCACGGATATCCTTATGGAAGAAAACCATCGGGCCTTTAGGAAAAAACTTAAGACCCACCTCTTCTGATGGATCATGAAGCTACTGGATGCTAAGCGCCTTGAGGCGATTTAGTTCGCATTTGTTAGCGCTATACAAGTTTTTCACTCACTCACTCAGTGACAGCGAGCCATTTGTTTCTGAAGCCCAAGCAGCAGAAAAGCAAACACCACCAAATGAGCCCTCTTTAGAGGATACTTCGCCTGAAGCTGAAGCTTATATTAGGATTAACCCAAACGATCCTCCCTCATGGCCAACTTTGACAGACAAGATTAGGTGTTATCTGGTTCAAAAGGGCCCAGATCAAGGAAAAGATGGTGATTTTGGAAAATGTAAACCACAAGAAGGACGCACTTTCAATGCCACTTGGTTTACTAAAAATGTACGTAGTGGTAAAAATATTGATCGGGCATGGTTGATTTATTCCAAAATCTCATTCTCTTTTTTGCTTTCCATGCATTTTGTTTGGTAAGCACAACTATGCATTAACCGACCCAAAAAAGGGATTCTGTGAATGGAAACACCTGATTTCTCGTATACCTACACATGAAAATTCACCAGAACATCGTGAATGCTATTCAAAGTGGAAACTGATGGAAAAAAGTTTAAAAGATGGGAAAGTAATTGGCAGTGAACTGGAGAAAGTTTTTAATACTGAAAAAGAGAAGTGGCGAAATGTCTTAAAATGTATTTTGGATTGCATATTGTTTTGTGCCAAAAGCAATCTGGCACTTAGAGGTTCCGAAGATGTCATTGGTAGGCCACATTCTGGTATATTTCTTGACATGTTAGAAGTAATAAGCCATCACAACATGTCATTAAAAGAAAAAATTGAAACGCATCGGAGACACGCCGTCAGTTACTTCTCCAATAAAATTCAAAATGAATTTATCAGTTTATTGGCTAACACTGTTCGCTCTACCATTTTAATAAGGATAAAGGAGGCAAAGTTTTTTTCATTGCTTTTTGATTGTACTCCAGACATCTCCCATCATGAGCAAATGAGTGAAATTATACGCTATGTCACTGTTGTTAAAGGGAAGGTGACAATAGAAGAGAGCTTTATAGATTTTATTCATACAAAAGAGAAAACTGGAAGTGGTCTAGCCTCAGAAATTATTAGCAAGTTAAAAACTGATGGAATTAACCTTAAGGATGCAAGGGGTGAAGGCTATGATAATGCAGCTAACATGGCTGGCAAATACAATGGTGTGCAGGCAAGAATTCTGCAAGAAAATCAACATGCAAGATTTGTTCCATGTGCAGCCCATAGCCTAAATCTGGCAGGAGTACATGCAGCTTCCGTGAGTCCAGAAGTTAAAACCTTTTTCGGAACTGTTTAAAGAATGTTTACATTTTTCTCCAGTTCCACGTCCCGCTGGGAAACCCTAACAAAAATTGTAAAGAGAACTCTAAAGGGTCATACAGATACTCGATGGTCTTCAAGAGCAAATGCAATAAAAGCTTTATTTACACAGATCACCGATACAGGTCCTTCTCAAAAAATTAGCATATTGTGATAAAGTTCATTATTTTCTGTAATGTACTGATAAACATTAGACTTTCATATATTTTAGATTCATTACACACAACTGAAGTAGTTCAAGCCTTTTCTTGTTTTAATATTGATGATTTTGGCATACAGCTCATGACAACCCAAAATTCCTATCTCAAAAAATTAGCATATCATGAAAAGGTTCTCTAAACGAGCTATTAACCTAATCATCTGAATCAACTAATTAACTCTAAACACCTGCAAAAGATTCCTGAGGCTTTTAAAAACTCCCAGCCTGGTTCATTACTCAAAACCGCAATCATGGGTAAGACTGCCGACCTGACTGCTGTCCAGAAGGCCATCATTGACACCCTCAAGCAAGAGGGTAAGACACAGAAAGAAATTTCTGAACGAATAGGCTGTTCCCAGAGTGCTGTATCAAGGCACCTCAGTGGGAAGTCTGTGGGAAGGAAAAAGTGTGGCAGAAAACGCTGCACAACGAGAAGAGGTGACCGGACCCTGAAGAAGATTGTGGAGAAGGACCGATTCCAGACCTTGGAGGACCTGCGGAAGCAGTGGACTGAGTCTGGAGTAGAAACATCCAGAGCCACCGTGAACAGGCGTGTGCAGGAAATGGGCTACAGGTGCCGCATTCCCCAGGTCAAGCCACTTTTGAACCAGAAACAGCGGCAGAAGCGCCTGACCTGGGCTACAGAGAAGCAGCACTGGACTGTTGCTCAGTGGTCCAAAGTACATTCGGAAATCAAGGTGCCAGAGTCTGGAGGAAGACTGGGGAGAGGGAAATGCCAAAATGCCTGAAGTCCAGTGTCAAGTACCCACAGTCAGTGATGGTCTGGGGTGCCATGTCAGCTGCTGGTGTTGGTCCACTGTGTTTTATCAAGGGCAGGGTCAATGCAGCTAGCTATCAGGAGATTTTGGAGCACTTCATGCTTCCATCTGCTGAAAAGCTTTATGGAGATGAAGATTTCATTTTTCAGCACGACCTGGCACCTGCTCACAGTGCCAAAACCACTGGTAAATGGTTTACTGACCATGGTATTACTGTGCTCAATTGGCCTGCCAACTCTCCTGACCTGAACCCCATAGAGAATCTGTGGGATATTGGGAAGAGAAAGTTGAGAGACGCAAGACCCAACACTCTGGATGAGCTTAAGGCCGCTATCGAAGCATCCTGGGCCTCCATAACACCTCAGCAGTGCCACAGGCTGGTTGCCTCCATGCCACGCCGCATTGAAGCAGTCATTTCTGCAAAAGGATTCCCGACCAAGTATTGAGTGCATAACTGAACATAATTATTTGAAGGTTGACTTTTTTTGTATTAAAAACACTTTTCTTTTATTGGTCGGATGAAATATGCTAATTTTTTGAGATAGGATTTTTGGGTTTTCATGAGCTGTATGCCAAAATCATCAATATTAAAACAAGAAAAGGCTTGAACTACTTCAGTTGTGTGTAATGAATCTAAAATATATGAAAGTCTAATGTTTATCAGTACATTACAGAAAATAATAAACTTTATCACAATATGCTAATTTTTTGAGAAGGACCTGTATATGTGAAGCTCTTACAGACATTATAGAAAACTCGTCAAATCCTGAATCCGTATCAACATCTGAAAGTCTTCTGCTGCAGGTTAATTATCGTTTTTTGTGTACGCTGTTTTTGTGGAACAGAATCTTGAATCAGGTCGATCGAGTAAACAAAGCTATCCAGGCCAAAAGGGATTTCCATACTGCAGGCATCTCAATTGATTGATGGCTTAAGACGCACTTTTGAAGAAATGCGTAATATGGATGTCCAGGAAATATTTAATTATGCTGCAGAAGTATGTGAAAAACTTTAGATTCCAGCAACATTTCCACCAAAGAGGCAAAGAAAACCTAAAACCAGAGCCTTATACGAGTCCCGAGATGCTCAGGTCAACCCGAGTGAAGAAGACCGTTTTAGAATTGACTTTAACCAGGTTTTTGATGTTCTCATCGCTGACATGACATGGAAGTCACAAACACTAATGGAAACATCCCAGGTCTTTGAGTTCCTCTCTGGCCCTGCTCTTGTCACAATGACTGTGACAGAATTACAAAAAAATGCATTTAACTTGGCTTCCAAGTATAACAAAGATCTGGATGGCTTGGAAATTTCTGCCGAGATTGAAAGCTTTAAATTTTTCATTGAGTCTATACCGTCAAATTTAAAATCTGCAACATCTCTTGATCTGTGTCAGATAATACACGACTATTCTCTTACTGCTTGTTATCCGAATATTGAAACAGCATTGAACATTTTTTTGACTCTTCCTGTTACTGTTGCATCTTGTGAAAGGAGCTTTAGCAAGCTCAAACTCATTAAAAATTATTTACGATCAACTATGGGTCAAGACAGGCTTTCAAACCTCAGTATACTTTCTATTGAGTATGCAACTGCAAAAGAGATTCATTTTGATAGTGTCATAGATGATTTTGCTTCTATGAAAGCAAGAAAAGTGTCTTTGTGATGTATGTCATAATACTAACTTTTTAACAGTGAGGCATGCACATGGGCACAGTGAGGCACAGTGAGGCATGCAGATGGACACCCTAGGCTTATACTCGAGTCAATACGTTTTCCCAGTTTTTTGTGGTAAAAGTTAGGTGCCTCGGCTTATATTCGGGTCGGCTTATACTCAAGTATATACAGTATATGAATATTTTGTATTGGGGCACTGACTATCTTTTAGGAAAGATTACAGTTGAATGTTATGTTTCAGTGAGAAATGGTGTAATCCCTTGATTTTGCACTTTTATATAATATTTTGTATTGAGGATTCCTTTTTTGCTGAAGGCCATGTATGTTGTTTGAGAAATGTTTGTTTGTTGTTATTTTTTTGCACTTTTCATATTTACATGAATATTTTGTCTTGGGGAACGGACTACCTCAGGAAAGATTACAGTTGAATGTTAGATATGTTTCAGTGAGAAATATTAGTGTAATCCCTTGATTTTGCACTTTTATATACTGTATTTATTGGCGTATAACACTCACTTTTTTACCCTGAAAATAGAGGGTAAACTGTGCCTGCGTGTTATACGCAGGGGGCTGTGGATTTTTTTTTTCCTGAAACTTCCCTCTTGAAGTTAGGGGGCGTGTTATACGCCGATAAATATGGGTATTAATATTTTGTATTGAGGGTTCTTTTTTGCTAAATGTTGGTTGAGAAGTTTGTGATATTTTTTGATTTTGCATTTTTCCTATTTATGTGAATATTTGGTATTGGGGCACTACCTTACACAAAATAATGCAAAACTGAAAATTTTAGTATGTCCACATGGGCCTTGACAGAAAAAACAGTTAACAGGCCTTTCTACAAGCACATTTGTTGCATTATTATTTCAAAGTGCTGCCAATAAAAGTACATATAATTAAAATGTGTGAGTGAACTCTGTTTCTATTGCATTAAACCTAATTGAATTTGTATTGTTTTAAGTATATTCTTGTCTTGAAACGACAAAACAGGGGGGGGGGGGGCGCAGTTTGCCATCCTCGCCCTGGGCACCAAATGGCCATGTCCCAGCACTGGCCAGTATACTCTGCTATATCATTATCTGCATGTTATTTCAGCTGCTCTCTCTTAGACTAACCTGGGTCTTCCTTATATCACTCAGAGTAGTACTATACCTGTTAATTTATAATATCCACTGAAGTTTTCATTGAGACATTGTTCCAATTAGACTCTATTTTGAGCCTGCAGCTTCTTTCTTGCTTGATCCTTCAACTCCAAATATACCTGCTATTTTAGCTTCTCATCCATTTTTATTTTTTACCTTCTTGAGTTTTCCCTCATCCATTAATTCATTTTATTTTATTTTTTTGTTCCTGCTTTGTTATCAGCTAGCACTTTTTGCATGACTGCAACTTGGTTACCCTTCATCTTATGCATCTTTTCGTTTTGACTTTAAGTAAGTGGAATTCTACTTATCTGTATTAAATTCATCTTCTCTTTAACATATTTGTTTAGTGGTAATTTGGTATTATTCTATACCATCTCGCCTCTACATTGATTGAGCTGTTTTCTAGCCCCCCCCCTTTCTTATTTCTATATATATATATACATACATATCTATATCTATATCTATCTATCTATATCTATTAATTTCCCCTTTCTACATTTTGTTTTTAGCCCAGGCCTGGTTATGCTCCTTAGCTCCCCTTAGTGGGCTCCAGGGTGTCCTATGCTGGACTGCGGTCGCTCCCTGGGGGTGTTCCCGGCTAGGTATGTGCTTGCCCTTCATTTTTTTTTTTTTTTTTGAGAGGGGGGGGGGGGGGGAAGGGTGGATGTTTTTTGAATACTGGCACATGTTTTTCTGTAATAACTATATCTTGTTCACTTTAGCATATATGTTCCAAATTTGTTTATCTTTATATCCATGTCTAGTATTGTACAAGTCTCTCTTTACACCTGTATGTCCCCCAATGAAGCTAGAATTGCGAAACATGTCGGGACGCCACGAGTGATTCTGTACTTTGTCAAACCAGCTTTACTCCCCCCTGTTTTGACCATCCAGCTGTGTGTGTGTGTGTGTGTGTGTATTGTTCTCCACCAGTAACCACCCATGTGTGGTGTTACTTGTGCCTTTTAAAGTGAATTCAATTAAAATATTTACTACTTTTTATCTTCATGTATATTTGAATTTCTTACTGCTACAAATAGCACCGTGAAAATCCCACTCCTTCCCTTTGTCACCATGTTTATACATTCTATGGGATGAGGTGCATTTTCTTTGGGTGTCTCTACCATTAAGTTGGACTTCCCCTTATTTTCTTATATATATATATATATATATATATATAAAATGTTATTAGTAAATGTCAAATACATTTTAAAACTATTATTTTTATTTATTCTATAGAAATGCCAAATTGTTTTGCTAAATTTTGCAACCACTACAGTGTTTTTAAAGTACCTCTGCCTGATATTAAATATGTAACCTTTCCTAAGGATAGTCAACTGATTACACAATGGTTGAAAAATGCAGGTATGGATGATGAAATGATTGAGAAATGTATTCCACATATACAAAAAGACTTGTGTGGCAACGTGTATAGGATCTGTTCTGCTCACTTCACTCCTGAATGTTTTGTTGATGAAGGAAAAAAAAAAAAGACATTTATAGCTGGTTCTGTGCCTACAATTTTTACTGAAACTGCTGCATCTTCAGCAAATAAATGGCTAAACAAACAACAACGAATAAGAGAAGGGAAAACAAAGCAGGCACCAAAAGCAAAAAGTTTACTGGTCTCCAAAGGAAGTACATGCCAGAGTTCTAAAGTAGCTACGAACGATGCTGCTACACAGACAGGCCTGTTTGACTTGCCACTGTCTCAGTCAGAAGAAGCGACTTGTAAACTTGCAAATCAAAAATTGATACGTCTGGATCATCCTTACTGCATTCAAGAAGTAATTTTAATGGCACCACCACTGCATGTGTCTACACCTCTTAGTCATGAAAAGTCAGCATTAGCCCAAACAATTATACCCATGTCACCAACAGTGGTTGACAGTCCTGACCTAAAACGCAAAACGAAAATTGGCATACGATGTTGACCTTAGTTTTCACTTATCAGATTGTGACACTCCACAGAAAGGAGACATTAGTCTAAATGAAAGTTTTGAAGACATACAACCTGAGGCATCAATCCAAGATCCTTTTAGTTTGCTCTCAAAAACAATAATTTTTTTGTCCTTGACCAAACTTGATCATCTGGTATATAAAACGCGTTGTCCTACAGAGGGCTGTCTTTCAAAAAAAAAAAAAAAAATCGAGAAACAAACAATGGTTGTTGTCTTCTCTACACGTTCTGCAGAACATCGTTTGAATCTTTGGGAAAGCCAGCCCAAAATCAAACACTATGCAGCTGGCAACATTTTGTTGTCTGGAGCAATATGTGTTAGTGGAGGTAGCTACACAAAAGTCAAAAGAAATGTTTGAACTGTGTGGAATTCCGATATTTGGAAAGTCATCATTCAATAGAGCACAGAACCAATACATATTCAAATCTATTAACCACAGTTGGCAAGAAGACAATGCTAATGTCACAAAAGAATTTAAGTGCAAAACCTTTGTTTCTTGTTGGCGATGGCCAATGTGATAGCCCTGGTGTTTCGGCAAAATACGCCACATACACTTTTATGGATCTTTTCTCCAAAAAAAACTATGGACTTTGAATTGGTGCAGGTGTCACAAACTACTTTGTCGGTTGCAATGGAAAAATTTGGTTTTACAAAATGTTTGGATCGGTTAATTAGCAAAACCTTTGATGTTCAATTTGTGGGAACAGATCGTCACACTGGCATACGTAAATTATTAGGAAATTAAAAATACAAAAACATCAATCATCAATTCGATCTTTGGCATTATGTTAAAAATTGAAAAAGAAAATTTCATCAAATTTCCCCCCAAAAATTGTATCGTCCAATTGTACCGTGGATTGGCCCCATACTGAACCATTTCTATTGGTGTAGTAGAGCTTGTGAAGGAGATGAGGATCTCTTTAGAGAACGTTGGCAATCTGTACTACATCATGTGATAAATGAACATGTATGGGAAATTGGAGATGTGGAGCACAAGTGCCTTCACAAAGAAGCCAATGTGGATTGTCCGACTGTTCCTTGGTTAACCCAACAGACATCTGCATTTCATGCTTTTTCCACAATTGTTTTGGATCCTCAACTTGACAAGGACATCAAACATCTTACTTTTTTTTATCAGACCCGTATTTTAGAAACGTATCACAGTATGATTCTTAAATATCGTCCAAAAATAATTCATTATGGCATTGATTCAATGGATGCAAGAACTAAATTGGCGGCATTATGCCAAAATCATAACCTGATACGTAATCCCGCTCTGACAAAAAAAACAGATTGGTGGTGCAGAATATTTTGTCGAACGTAAAAGCTTGGCGTTTCCCAAGAGGTAGAAAACAATGGATAGTGCGGAATATTTATGAGAAAAAAAAAACAAACAATGACCATGCTTATCTAATGCTTGCCAACATGATTTCGATAGTAGAGGGAACCATAACCACTTCTTGGAGGTCCAAAAAAATTGACATGCCAAAAAACATAGCTCCTTATGATCGGTTCCAGCAACCATCGCCAGCGTCTGATTTACATGGTCCAGGAATACCAAGGGGCAATGTCAGACTTGATAACCTTTCCCACCGAAAATCCTCTGGCTTACTGGGTCTTGAGGATGGATCACTGGCCAGAGCTTGCACAGTATGCAATTGAGCTACTGGCCTGTCCTGCATCCAGCGTTCTTTCGGAACGCACATTCTTAGCTGCTGGAGACTTTGTTACCGATCACAGGGTGCACCTGTCCACTGACTCGGTTGATCGACTGACCTTCATAAAGATGAACCAGTCTTGAATCACCACCAGCTACCAAGCACCTGAAGCTGATGTAATCGAATAATTTATTTTGAAATGTCACATCCCTTCAACAATGCCTATGCTGATGCTGAGTGACTGTCCTGTTATGTTGACTGACTATCCTCCTCAATGATCTGATTCTTGATGATAGCTTGGAAGAACATTTTTGTTTCTGGGTGCCGCCACCAGTGGCTAAGGCTCAATTTTTCAGCCCCTGTTTAACAGGGGCATGTAATTACAATTTTTTATGCAATGCTTTGCAGCAGGGCTCATTCCTGCACTCCAACTAGAGTATCTGGGAGATGTTGCAGTGTCGTGGCACCAGCACCAGTGCCTAAGGCCAAATTTTTCAGCCCCTGTTTAACAGGGGCATGTAATTACAATTTTTGATGCAATACTTTGCAACAGGGCTCATTGCTGTGCTCCAAGTACAGTATCTGTGAGGGGTTGCAGTGTTGTGGCACCAGTGCCTAAGGCCCAATTTTTCAGCCCCTGTTCAACAGGGGCATGTAATTACAATTCTTGATCTAATAATTCACAGCAGGGCCCATTCATGTGCCCACCAAGAGTAACTGTGAGGGCTGAAAGTGTTGTAGCACCAGCACCACCACCACCAAAGGCCCAATTTTTCCTACCACTGTTCAACAATGGCATGTAATTACAATTCCTGATATAATAGTTCACAGCAGGGTGTTCCAGCGCCCACCAAGAGTAACTGTGAGGGCTCACAGTGTTGTGGCAACACCAACATGTAAGGGGCAAATTTCAGCATATACGGCAGGCCCCTACCTTCAAACATGCAACTTACAAACGGAAGGAGACAACAGGAAGTGAGAGGAAATCTACCCCTAGGAAGGGAAATTCTCTCCTGTAAGAGTTAATATGGGAAAACGGTGTCTCCTCTCTACTGATGCTTTATCACCAATCCTTGTTTCAATAAAAACCCCACTTTCCCAAAACATTTGTCATTGGGATGGAAAGTGAGGTGAAATGTTCTTAACAGGGGCACAGACAGCAAAACAAATGTTACAGGGGTGATAACCCTTCCCTATGTTTTCCAAAAAGCTTAAAAATAGATTTTTTGGCTGGAGCTACACTTAAACAATGTACCTGTTCAAAATTACAAACAATGTACCTGTTCAAAATTACAAACATATTCTACTTAAGAACAAACTTACAGTTCCTGTCTTGTTCGCACCACCTGTATACTGCTGTTCAGAGTATATAGGGCCTTTCTATTTTGGGTGCGGGGTTCCCCTTAATATCCATACAAGACCCAAAGGGGCTGGTAATGGGCTGGGGTGGGGGGGGGGGGTGATGGGGTACCCATGCAATTTTTCTCAAAGATTTTCATCCACATTGCCAGGACAAGACATGACATTAAAGCCGCAAGCAGTTTTAAAATGGCGTTTTTTCCCTTTAGAAATTTCATTTTGTGCAGGGACAGTTCTAAACACGGGAAACACGTGGCACTTCACAGGCATACTTTAGACACCCCCCAGGTACGATATTTAAAGGAATATTTCACGTTTTTTTTTTTTTTACTTTATGCATCATTAAAATGACTGCTCCCGAAAAACGTCCGTTTTTAAAACTTTGTTTTGCATTGATACATGTCCCCTGGTGCAGAACCCGGGTTCCCAAACCCTTTTTAGGACAATAACATGCATATTAGTCGTTATAATTAGCACTTTAGATTTCGAACGTTCGCGTCCATTGTATTTAAAAGGTTCTAACGTTCACGCGAACTTTCGGTCCGTTCGCAGGTCCTGGTCCGAACCGGGGGGTGTTTGGCTCATCCCTATTGGTAAACCAAGTAGCAGAAAAAGAAGAAATGAGGTTCAAGGTATATTTTGAGTGAGCAAAGCCAACCTTGCTGGAAAAGACTCCACAGAGGAAGCATTCTTCATCTCATCATCAGGACAGAACATTTACAAATGTGGAAAATTACATAAGGAGATCTCATGAGAGGTTCAGACTACCACATGGAACAAGCCAGCTCATCAGTCCAGTATGTGAGACGTGGACAATGTTATGAGTGTTCTGATGTTGACAGGTGCTTGTCTGCTAAAATCTTTTGCTCACAAATCTGACAGCAGGTCAGTGTTATAGAGAGATGATGGTAATGGGCAACTGCCACACAAGTTGGTTTGAGCAATACAACCGGCGTCCAAGCAAAAACCTCAAGAAAGAAAAGAACCTGAATGTGTCTCCATGCAACCTTAAAAGAAAATTAGACATCCCACCAGGATCCAGACATGTGGAGTTAGTTTTGTTCTGAATATAGATTCAGACAAAATTATCGTCATTCGTTAATTTGGATATATCTTTTATTCCGAATCCAACGCCTGACACATTTTTACGAATTTTCCAAATAGCTGAATAACAAAGCAAAATTTGTAGTTTTAGTTAGAATTTTAATTTGAATCCAATTCAAAATTTTGAAAAAAGATTTGTAAATATGTTACTGAGATCAAAGACAAATACGGAAATCGGAATTTAAATTTTGTTCAAACGATTTGCCTATTTTCAAAATTGTTAGTATGGTGCTTAGAAGAAGCTGTGTTCTGTCAGATTCACAAACGTGTTCAGGCTTGCTCATAATGATTTTCAAATTCAATATCAGAACAGTGTCACTGACTTCTTCTAAGATTAGATATTGTATTTCAATATATCAGTTAAGTTTACTGCTAAAAACAAGTGTCAATGTGATTGAGAGAGAAAACTTTGGTGGGTTTAAGAAGATGTCGGCTTGCTGCCTTCTAATGCCGCGCACATAGGAATAGAAATTCCGACAAGGACCCAAGTGACACTAATTCTCAGTCTCGCTATCCTGGCCACACCCATGCCTATCAATGACCCGGGGGGGGGGGAGCACTGGGTGGTCCTGGTGGCCATCTCCAATGACTGGTATAATTACAAACAGGCTAAAGTGTCAAGAACGACATCCCTGAAGAGCAGATTGTGGCGGTGATGTATGACAACATGGCAGATAATGAAGAGAATCCAATCAAATAAATAAATTATAAACTGGACCAACAGAAAAGACGTGTATGTGGGAG
This sequence comes from Rana muscosa, assembly GCA_029206835.1. Lineage (NCBI taxonomy): Eukaryota > Metazoa > Chordata > Amphibia > Anura > Ranidae > Rana > Rana muscosa. The sequence goes on along the minus strand of CM055116.1, from coordinate 1,286,087,036 downwards.
TGCTGAAGGACTACACAAATAAAGTTCCTCACTCCTGACAACTTCCGAACGATGGTTCTGAGAGGTGACACAGAGGCGGTGAAGGGAAAGGGATCTGGGGAGGTAGATAAGAGTAGACCTAAGAACAATATCTTTATGTACTTCACTAATCACTGAGCTCCAGGTCTGCTGGCCTTTCCCAGTGATGACCTCCACTTCAAGGAACTGAACAAGACCATTCAGTACATGTATGACGACAACAAGAAGTACAAAAAGATGGTTCTATACATCGAGGCCTGTGTATTGGGCTCCCTGATGAATCACCTACCCAACCATAGTCACCAACCCTCACAAGTCCTCTTATGCCTGTTATTATGGCGAGAGGCAAGACACAAACCTCTGTTTGGATCTGTCCAAAGAGGAACTACACAAACAATTTTTACTGATGAAGCAATACTACCCATATCAGTGATGCAGTATGGAAACCGGACTATTTCAAAGATGAGGGTGAGCCAGTTCCAGGGTAGAGTCAAAACAGTGGCCCCTCACACTGACCCTGATCCCAGGATGTACTGACCAGGATAAAGGCCCTACAGGAGGCCAAAGCCTTGATAAAGGAATTGGTAAACCTCTATACTTCTGTGTGATATGTTCCAATGTTACTATTTAAAAGGCTCTCCAGGTGTGCACTGCAAGAACACTCCCTGCTAAATTTGTGTTTATTCGGGGTGGGGATGTAGATAGATTTGAAAAGAATGTGGAAGCCCCATTCTTTTAATGTATGTATGTATGTATGTATGTATGTATGTATGTATGTATGTATGTATATAAAAATATAAAAAGCATTGCACTTGAAACAGAGGAAAGAAAGGAAAGTAACCCACCCGGCTGGCTTTTGGATCGATCTCTCTCTCGATCTCAAAAATAATATCTTGGTGTAATTTTGAGCCCTACTGTTCCAAAGCAATGTGTCATGTCGCTGCAAATGCTGAGTGATTAGCCAAAGCAACTCATCAAAACTCTAGGAACTATTCGTTGTTGAGAGGTAATAGAATAAGCAATCTGATTATCGAGAGTTCCATAGACACCACCAATGAATTCCATTGACTCTCTGCACAATTTTCAGGGGGACGAAAGATCTCTGTATCCGTCAGGAACAAGTACACAAATCTCATGCATGAACTGAGGTGGCAATGAGACTGAAGTCTCAATTCTATGGACACGCCATCCTCTGTGCCGGTTCATCTTGCTAGAACCCTGTCCCGCTGTGCGGCCAACCATGTCATAGCAACACATTTATCTGTGGCCCCATTCATCTTCTGGATGGGATATTCACCAAGCTAGCAGCTGGGGATAGGGGTGGTGGCTGATATGGTCCAATAAAATGTCCATGCACATGGACAATGATGTCAGCCAGCATGCCCATTCCTGTGGTTTAATTTCTCCAGATGAAGCCATTTGGGAGGTGGTGAAACTAGTAGAGGTGGAGCCTGGCAGTGGATTCTTTTTGCAACTGAGCGAGACTGTTCTAATGTGTATCCTCACAGGGTGACACTGTGGATGCACAAGTGATTCAATTATCATTGCTTTTAATCTTTGAAATAAATGTGAGTGTTTTGCTAGCTGTGGTGGAGAGTTTTAGCGAATGTGGATTGAGCTTTGGAGCAACACAGTGGAAGGAACCCATACTAGTTATAGATTGTTTCATGTTCCTTGAGTCAAAGATTACTGAGGAATCCCTGGAGGGAGTGTTTGCACAGAGTGCAAGGCGTGTTTGACCCCCTGCGGTGTCGTGTAAAGGAGGCGCCTCTGATGATATCCACATAGGATGAAACATGTCAGGCTGGCCGATGCAAGCACGCTGAGAGCCGCGGAATTATTTTATATGCCTTGATGTTACCTGCTATTTGTAAGTAGACTACAATAAATGCTTATGTTTTTTACCTTACGGGCTTCACTATGCTGCCTCATTTTTCTCTCATTGGGTAAAACTTCTGGCTGAGATTTGCACAGCTCCACATCTATACTCTGGAAATTGCCTTGACATTAGTGATGTTGGTCTTCCCTATGATCGAACCATCTGATTTGGAGTGTCCTTCCCTCAACGTCTGACCCTCTGCATCATTTGATTACATTGCTTGTTATTTTCCACTTTCTGGTAAGCAGATTGTGAGCACGTTGGTGTGGTGCGCCTTCATTTTCTGTTTTTGCACACTGAAGCTTGGTGGCGGTTTCATCTCATTTCTACCTTCATCCAATGTTGATTGCCTTCAATTGTTGGACTTTTATTTGTTATTGCACTGTAGCGCTGCATTTTTTGAATTTAGTAGTTTACCTACTGCAATGTCCCTGCGGGATGCAGTATATAGGCAGGACAAAAACTATGCAAATTCGCCTTGGAGAACATATAGCCAATATTAAAAGTGGTTTTCAATACCATTCAGTCTTCCAAGCTCTACGATTTGCACCATCAGCGTAATCCTGCTGGTACTTTGTTGTTGGGAATAGACAGATATAGCCCACATTGGAGGGGTGGTTCTCTTGTTAGGGAGATATCATGTATGGAAATGGCTTGGATCCATAGGGTACGCTGTTACACTCTCAACATTGACATAGATGGCAATGCCTTTATTGATAACAGTTAGGGAGTCATTCACATTGAATTTTTCTGATTGTATATTTTTTTCTGATTGTAAACCAGATCTGAGTTCTCGGGACGTTCCCATATATCATGTCATAGACACGTTTTGATAATCTCCTTTATCTGTAAAACGTGGATTGGTCATGGGTAGCAATGGGTTAACTACCATTCATGACGGTAATTATATTTTTTTCTACTAATTATTTTCTATTTAGCAATGTCATGTCTCAATTAGCATTTCAATGTTAGCTTGTGGAATCATTAGTGAATGCATAGCAGTCATCTTTCAGAGACAATAATATGCATCATTTAATAGAACTCCAATCCTGGTCCACAATTTTTCATCATATAGCGTCTGTGATTAGTCAGTTATATAAGAACTATATTCTTTTTCTTATTTCCTAGCAATAAGTCCTTAGTTCCATCCTCTTTTTTATGTTATAATATTATATTTTTACAATTCCTACAAGCAATTAGTGCTCTGTATTAATAAGGAGACATAGATTGCAATATTGGTGTTGTCCACAGGGGGGTTCTATCTGCCGGTGATGTAAAAAAAGTCGCGACCTATGCAGGGTCTCGACCGCGTCACTTCCGGTGCAGCTACGTCAAAATCACAGCTGATGGCGGCCTCGACTGCGCATGCGCGGCTTCACCGCACCTATACCGCGCATGCGCAGATGCCCAATTCGGTCCGTGAAAATTATAGACTCGAGCGGGCGGAGGTGTTGCCAATTGCTTAAGATCGTCGGCAGCACCGCCTCCAGCCCCGCCCCCAACACGCCCCGGCTAGCCTGTTCTGGAGAAGGGGCGGGCAACTTAACACTATGTATATTAATAGGACCGAGGTCGCAAAAAAATATATAGCTGCACCGCCTCCAGCCCCTAACACGCCCCTAGCCTGCTCTGCTCTGGAGAAGGGGGACGGGCAACCTAGCAATTGAACACTGTTCATATATAGAGCTGCACCGCCTCCAGACCCGCCCCCGCCGTAAGCAGAAGTGTATTATATGCACTCTAAGTGTATCAGTGTCTAAGTAGTCTTATGCCCCATACACACGATCATTTTTCATGCCATTAAAAATGCCATTTTTAAAAATGGCCATTAAAACTGATCGTGTGTATGCCCCAGAGCATTTTTAACGACGTGAAAAACGGGCATTAAAAATTTCGAACATGCTCTCTTTTTTCACGTCGTTTTTCATGTCGTTTTTTTTAACGACGTGAAAAACGATAGTGTGTATGCTTTAACGACGTGAAAAAAAACGCGCATGCTCAGAATCAAGTATGAGACGGGAGCGCTTGTTCTGGTAAAACTAGCGTTCGTAATGGAGATAGCACATTCGTCACGCAGTCACGGACTGAAAAGCACTAGACTGAAAAGAGCGAATCGTCTCTCAACAAACTTTACTAACATGAAGGGTGGCGCCATTCGAACGGAACTTCCCCTTTATAGTGCCGTCGTACGTGGTGTACGTCACTGCGCTTTTCTTGAACATTTTTTAAAATGATGGTGTGTACGCAAGACAGGCTTGAGAGGAAACAAGAAAAAAAATGACGAGAAAAATGTCAGTTTTAAAAATGACATTAAAAATGATCGTGTGTATGGGGCATAAGTATATAAGCAGTGTCTGTAGTGTATTATTTTTAGGAGAATCTTGGATTGACACAGCAGTGGGAGGGGCCAAGGTCATGTAAACTCACATCACCATTCTAGAAGGCTCTGATAGACAGAGTGCAAGTGGGAGGGGCTAAGGTCATGTATAGTTTTTGAAAATTCTAGAAGACGACACTCAGGACGTTGGAGGCACTGGATAAAGAGCGGAGACAATCTTTAACCAGAGCAGCTGGCAGACTGTTGCATTTTCACAGCTTTAGCAGGAGAAGCAGCTTGTAGTGTCAACTATTTACACACCGACAGCAGCAGGATCTTTTCTGGGTCAAGGATTTTCACAGGCAAGTTCTTGGTTGAGGATCTTATGTGGTGGATAGCCTCTGATGTAATGGGGAAAGGCCTGTAATGTGATGTGGGCCCTCTGATGTGATGGGTGGGTCTGGGCCTGTAATGTGATGGGGGGCCCTCTGATGGGTGGGTCTGGGCCTGTAATGTGATGGGGGGGGGGTCTAGGCCTGTAATGTGATGGGGGGGGGTCTAGGCCTGTAATGTGATGGGGGGGGGGTCTAGGCCTGTAATGTGATGGGGGGGGGTCTAGGCCTGTAATGTGATGGGGGGGGTCTAGGCCTGTAATGTGATGGGGGGGGGCTATTTGATTACTAAATACTAAGGGTACTTTCACACTGAGGTGCTTGGTGCACGGCTGGTAAAGCCCTGCTATTTTTCGCGGCGTTTTATTGATGTGTTTGGTGTGATTTTTGTCCGTTCCGTACGTTTTTAACCCCTGCTCGCAAAACCCGGCTGCAAAATCTGCGCTTTGCGTGCCGTTTGGAGGCGCTACCCCATTGGATTTCATGGGCAGGGGCGGTATTATTTACCACTCCTACAGCGCCTGAAAGATGCGGCTGCCAGGATTTTTTTTTTTTACCATCCTGCAACACTCCAGTGTGAAAGGAGCGGCACTGGTTTTAGCGTAATATCGCCTCAGTGTGAAAGCAGCCTTAAGCCCTGTACACACGATCGGATTTACGATGGAATCAAATCCGATGGATTTTTGCAGCGGAATTCAGATGAAGCTGACTTCCATCAGTCTTGCCTACACACCATCAGACAAAATTCCGACCATCCCAAACGCGGTGACGCACAACACGTACGACGGCATTATAAATGTGAAGTTCAAATCCAATGGCGCCATCCTTTGGGCTGCTTTTGCTGATTTCGTGTTACCGCGTGTTAGTAAAAATTTGGTGTTAGCCAATTTGCGCTTATCATTTAATGTGCTTTTCAGTCCGTTACAGCATGACAAAGTGCTATCTCCATTACGAATACTAGTTTTAACAGAACAAGCGCTCCCGTCTTGTAATTTAGTCTGAGCATGCGTGGATTTTTCTCCAATGGAGTTCCATACAGACGATCGGAATTTCCTACCTTTTTTTTTCTCATTGTAAAAATGTCACATGTTCTATTTTGATCTAGGTTCGTCCGTCTAGGTACGTCCTATGAAAACAGTCCATCGGACTGTTTTCATCAGTAAAACCAATCGTGTGTGTATAGGGCTTAAAGTGGATGTAAACCCACTCTCATCCTTTCTAAAGTACTGCCATAGTGCTGATCTATAAGGATATAGATGCCTCTTGCATGTATCCTTATCTGTCAAATGTCTCCCCTCTGTCTGTTATAAGAACTGAAAAACTGCAGATTCTGTGGGCGGGTCTGTTGTCTGGAGCTCGGTGGGTGGAGTCGTGATGTCAGTAGACTCTCCGCCCACCTCTACACTCCCCTTGTCAACATGCATTTTCTCCTGTGTATTCCTTCTGCTATGATCACTAACATCCAGTCAAAATCCAGAAAAGTAACCACATGACTTCAGAAAAAGGAGTGGGGGGTGGGAATTGAAAAAATAATGCCTGTCTAAATCTAGTGCACGAGATATGTAAACCACCTGTCACTCAAAGCAAGGGGGCGGAACGGACAAAGGTTCTTCTCTGTTTGTCCCTTTTATCTCAATGAACAATAAAACAGGATTGCTCAGAGCTGGATTAACTCTTTGTGGCAAGACCTGGCACAAATGATAGGAAATCCTATACTCTACATTGTGACAGCAAACAAAAAAATTGTGTTTACATGGACTTTAAGGCTTTGAAATGTTACGATTGTACTATTTTTGCTGTGAATGGTGATCTAATTTTTTTACGTATGGAGAAGAAGTACGCAGACGTTTTCAGATTCCTTTCTGTAGGGGAATACCCATCCGGGTATGACAAGTCTCAGAGATATAGGTTCCGGCAGACCACTGCTAAATTTACCCTAAAGGGTAAGTATCAGAAATAAAAGAATTTTTAGTTGTTTTTAGAAAATATGTTTGTCATGAATGTAGCCATTTGAATTTTCCCTTTCATTACAGAACGTGGTATCTTTGTTGGAACTAAAAGATTTATTGAACCGGAGGAAGAAGCTAAGAATATCTTTTCTCAGTTTCATTCAACACCAATTGGAGGCCATGCAGGAGTCAACAAAACGCAGTCGACAATCTGCTCAAGATTCTACTGGCATGGAATGAGTATAGATATTCGGAACTGGGTACACACTAATTAATTTTATGTCTTACAATTTTTATGAAAATGGTACACAGGTTAACATATGTTTCCCTACAGATCGGGGAATGCGAGAAGTGCCAGAAGGTTGGAAAGCCTTTAGCTGCAGCTCAGCCGTTACAATGTATTAAGGTAAATAACTATTGCAGTCTAAAATCACAGATATTATTACATTACTATATACAAAATCATTATTATTTTTTTCATCTCATTAGGTGTCTTCTGTTTGGGAGCTTGTAGGTATTGACCTAACAGGCCCTTTGCCAAAAACAGAGGATGGCTTTCAGTACATTTTGACGGCCACCGATTACTTTTCTAAGTGGGTTGAGGCATTTCCACTCAAGACAAAGACAGCAGCAGAGGTGGGATGCCATTTATGTGCTATGATCTACCGACATGGTTGTCCACAGCGCATACTCTCTGACCAGGGCAGAGAATTTGTGAACCAAGTATGTGTAATTTCCATTTACCATTTTTGTAACATGACTGTCATTTGTTGGTTCATTATAATTTTATATCCCTATGTTTGTTTTTTTAAAGCTCAACGACCGGATGTGCAGCATGCTTGGTATCAAAAGGAGCGAGACAGCGGCGTATCATCCTCAAACAAACGGTCTGGATGAGAAGACCAATCACAACATCAAGCGGTAAGTTTAATTAAGTCTTGTTTATCTTATGAGTTTTATTCAAATATTCTTCCACAGGTTTCTCTTTGATACACTCCCTTATTGTCCAGACCAATTTTCATCTTTCAGTGCTCTGACACTTTCAATGACAATTACTCAGTCATGCATCACTTTACCTAAATTATTTGTAAAGTATAATTTGTTCGCACAAATTGATCTTTCTTTTGGTGTTACTTAATCAACACTTGTACTCGGATACTCTGATGGGCTGGAGACAAGTATTTTTTAGGGTCATATAGACAGTTATTCTTTTTTTTGGGTGAAATGTTTGGATTGTATTTGACTACAGCAAGCAATAACCCTGTTACTGCAATCTCCTCCTCACAATTAGGGATGAGCTTCGTGTTTGAGTCGAACATACGTTCGACTTGAACATCGGCTGTTCGATCGTTCGACGAAGATCGAACAATTTGGGCCGTTCGCGCCTAATTCGAGTGACGCGAACGGCCCACAATGCACTACGCCATCGCAGTGTCATCCAGGCGCTGTGATTGGCCAAGCATGCACTGTGACCCCGCATGCTTGGCCAATCACAGTGCCGGCAGCGAGGAGAGCAATGATTGGCCACAGGCAGGATGCCTGTGGCCAATTATTGCTGAGGGTGTTTAGTACACGCCCCACACTATAAAAGGCCGCCAGCACGGCGGCCTAGTGTAGTGTGTTCCGGAGCAGGGAAAGAGAAGCATAGGCAGGGACAGTGACATTTTTTTTTCTTGCTTAACCTGGATTCCTTTAGTTTAGGGAAAGAGAAGGATAGGTAGGGAGAGTGTCAGTGTGTTTTACTGTGCGAATCCTTGTTTCTAGGGACAGGGAAGGACAGTGAGGGAAATTCTCCTTGTGCTATACTGTGCTAAAGCATTGATCATCAACCATCTTTAAAAAAACATTTTTTCTAGGGACAGAAAACTATAGGTAGGGAGAGTGTCAGTGTGTTTCACTGTGCTAATCCTTGTTTCTAGGGACAGGGAAGGACAGTGAGGGAAATTCTCCTTGTGCTATACTGTGCTAAAGCATTCCTCATCGACCATCTTTGAAATCCTTGTTTTTTGGACAGTCAGGGAAATTGTCATTGTGCTATTCTGTGCGAAAGCAATCATCCTCAACCATATTTAGAAATCCTTAAGTAAAGGGACAGAGAAGGACACCTGAAGGTAGCCCTTATTGCTTTTTTCCCATCTCCCTGCAGGCCATCTATTAGAATGTCTGGAAGGCAAACAAGGAGAGGCAGACAGTCAGGAGGCAATAAAAATAGGATTTTTATAACAGCTTACCTGTAAAATCCTTTTCTTGGAGTACATCACGGGACACAGAGCGACATAGTCATTACTAATGGGATGTCCTAAAGCAATGCCAAATGAGGGGGGGATACACCATATATAAGCTGAGCGCTATCAGACATGAGGATCTTTTGCGGCCTGCAACACACTGCGCCCAAAGGCGACATCCTCCTGACTACTAACGTCCACCTGGTAGAACCTAGTAAACGTGTGAACTGAAGACCATGTTGCCGCCTTACAGATTTGAGCCAGGGAGGCCTGGTGATGCACTGCCCATGAAGTTCCAACTGCTCTCGTGGAGTGCGCTCTAACTTTGAACGGAGGCGGTCTCCTTCTCAAGCCATAAGCTTGCATAATGACCTGTCGAATCCACTTGGCTAAAGTAGATTTTGACGCTGCCTGACCCTTTCTGGGGCCTTCCGGCAGAATAAACAAAGTATCCGTTCTGCGATGAGCAGTGGCTTTTAGATAAGCTTTAACTGCTCTTACTACATCCAAAGAATGCAATAACTTTTCCTCTACCGAAGTAGGTTTGGGGAAAAAAGAAGGAAGAACCACATCTTGGTTCAAATGAAACCTCGATACCACCTTAGGAAGAAAGGCTGGATGAGGACGTAACACTACTCTGTCCTTATGGATAACCAGATATGGCTCCTTACAGGACATAGCTGCTAATTCCGATACTCTTTTAGCCGAACAAATGGCTACTAGAAAAATCAATTTCCTGGTGAGAAGCACCAAGGAAATATGCTGTAATGGTTCAAATGGTTGTTTCTGTAGAACCGACAGAACCAAGTTTAGATCCCATGGACATATGGGAATATTAACCGGAGGACTAATACGCATCACTCCTTGTATACAGGCTTTGACTAGTGAATGCGAAGCCAGGGGCCTTTGAAAAAATATTGACAAGGCCGAAATCTGACCCTTTATAGTACTCAAGGCAAGCTTCCTATCTACAGCCCACTGTAGGAAGTCCAGAATCCTACCTATTACGTACTTATGTGGATGCCATTTCTTGGCCTCACACCACGCGATGTACGCCTTCCAGATTCTATAGTAGATCTGCCTGGATACCGGCTTCCTGGCATTGATCATGGTAGATACCACAGCATTAGAGAGCCCTCTCTTTTTTAGAATGTGGGCTTCAATAGCCAGGCCGTCAAACCTAGGGCTGGTAAGGAAGGGTGGTATATCGGTCCTTGCGAAAGCAGGTCCGGACGACGTGGGAGAGTCCAAAGACTCCCCACTGAAATTTTACAATCTCCGCGTACCACGCTCTTCGGGGCCACGCTGGAGCCACCGGAATCACTGGTTTCTTTTCTACCCTGATTCTGCGGAGTAATCGAGGTAACCATTGTGGCGGTGTGCATGCATATATCAGCTTGAACTGATCCCAAGGGAACACTAGGGCATCCGAGCCGCAAGCTAGGGGATCCCTTGTCCGAGAGACAAACCTGTCCCCCTTTGCGTTGAATCTGGATGCTAGAAGATCTACATCCGATGTTCCCCACCGCTGACATATTGTCCAGAAAACCTCGGGGTGAAGGGACCCTTCCTCTGGGCCTAATTGCTGGCGACTTAGAAAGTCCGCCTTCCAATTCTCCACTCCTGGAATGAATACCGCAGATATGGCTGGGACATATTTTTCTGCCCATTTCAGGATGTAATTTACTTCCCTCTGGGCTGCACGACTCCTGGTGCCCCCCTGATGATTGATATATGCCACTGCTGTGGCATTGTCTGATTGAATTCTGACAGGGGACTCTTGGAGTTTGGATGTCCATGCTACTAGGGCATACCGGGCTGCTCGTATCTCTAAGAGATTGATGGGCAGGGCCTTTTCTGCATCCGACCATCTGCCCTGGAGAGACTATTGCTCCAGTACTGCTCCCCAGCCTATAAGGCTGGCATCTGTAGTGACCACCTTCCAAGAAATCGGACTGAAGGATTTCCTTTTTTCCAGATTCTGGGGAACCAACCACCAACGGAGGCTCTTGCGAACGGAAGGGGACAAGGACATTGTAAGTCTAGGGCCTGAACTTTTTTGTTCCAGGCTGACAGTATGGCCCCTTGCAAATTCCTTGAATGGAATTGACCGTAGGGTACTGCTTCGAATGATGCCACCATTTTTCCCAGCAGCCTCATATACAGGCGTATGGACGGCTGTCTTTTTTGTACCCACTAAGTGGATCAAATCTTTCAAAGACAACACCTTTCCTCGAGGCAAGAATATTTTTCTCTGGCCTGAATCCAACCTTAGCCCCCAGTATTCCAGACTTTTGACTGGTTTTTAGGGCTGACTTGTCTCGGTTGATAATCCAACCGTGAGATTCCAGATACTTGATTGTCTTGTGAACGACCACGTCTAGTTTTTTCACTTAGTGGTCTATCAGCAACAAGTCATCCAGATATGCCATTATCATTACACCTTGTGTTCTTAGATTGGCCAATAAAGGGCCAGAATTTTTGTAAACACTAGTGGTGCTGTGGCCAAACCGAAGGGTAAGGCTCTGAACTGAAAATGGCGCCCTTCTACTGCAAAGCGTAGAAATTTTTGGTGGACTGGAAAGATGGGAATGTGCAAATAAGCATCTTTGATGTCGATCGCGGCTAACCAATCCTCCCCTTGTAGGGCAGTGGCCACCGATCGGATCGACTCCATCGGAAAGTCCTGATATACAGGAATTTGTATAGCCCTTTTAGAATTAATATGGGCCTCCCGTCCGCGTTTGCTTCGGGACTGTAAAGAGGTTTGAGTAAAACCCGAACCCTCATTCTTCCAGGGGAACCTCCATAATTACTCCTTGGAGCAATAGTTGTTCTAGTGCCAACAGGAGGGACTCTCTCTTCCGGGGATCCCTTGGCACGTTTGACCTCAAAAATGGGAAGGAGGAGAGTCTTTTAACTCCAAACTGTATCCCAAACCTACTGCGGAGAGCACCTATCTGTCTTGATCGTGTCCCGCCAGGTCTCTTGCGAACAACTGGAGTCCTCCCCCCACCCGACTGAGTGGGGGCTTCAATGAATTTAACTTTGGGGGAGGTTTTGTACCTCCCCTGACCCAGGGTTTCTCATTACCCTGCTACTGTCCCTGTTTTTTACCCCCGGGATTTGACCGAGGAGGCCGTCGGAACTGTTACACAGCCGATGCCCCAGGGACTGGAGAAGCAGGCCTCTTAAAGAGGGACCTCTAACTCTGTTTTTAACCGGCAAGAGCGTATTTTTACCGCTGGAAATTTTCTGGATATATTTGTCCAGGTTTTCCCTGAATAAGCGTTCACCATGAAATGGGACGCTAACCAGCCATTCTTTACAGGGAGCTTCAGCAGACCAGTTTTTGAGCCATAGGAGCCTACGCATATGTACTATAGACAGCGTAAGGCGGGAGGCCTGATGGACTGAATCCTTTATGGCGTCAACCGCAAAGCCTAAGGCTCTAGGTAGATCAGCTAGGGCAAAGCCTGCTGATCTGTCAAGTCCCTCAAGACCTGTTTCAACTGATCCTTCACTGCTTAGCAGACCCCAATAGCTGCTACTGCTGGTTGTATCACCAAGCAGATTTTCATAAAGGACTCCAATCTTTTATCTATTGGGTTCTTGAACATTTGGACATTATCCACTGGACATGTCAGTGATTTATACATACAAGAGATGGCTGCGTCCACTGTAGGGACCTTCCATTTTTTTTTTTTTATGAACTTATCCTCCATGGGATAGACCACCGGAAATCTCTTGGGGGAATAAATATTTTCTCAGGACGTTCCCAATCCTGGTAAATGAGCCCTTTCAGTAAAGGGTGAAGTGGAAAAGAACAAACAGTCTGGAGGCTTCTAGCGACCCCAACGAGGATACAGTAGTGGTTGATGGTTCCGCAAGGTGCATTTTTAAATGCTGATCGGACCATGTTAGTCAGAGACTGAACCCATAATCTTTTAGCTTGAGATGCTGAGAAAAGGTTCCCCCACTGTTGATTCCTCTATAACAGAATCAACCTTATCCTGATCCCCTTCAGGCAGGTCGATCCCTGTATGGGACTGTTGCTCCGCTAACAGGTACTTTGAAGGAGGAGACGGAGATCGGGCGTGCTTTCCCTGACAGGGAGGCAGCGATCAATGTTGACAATCTCTCTCTAATCCTCCCAGAGCTGAGGAAAAAACCTCCTCTGTTACATACACAGGAGCAGGTGAACTGAGGACAGCCACAGTACCAAGTACCCCTGCGGGGTCTCTACGGTCACTTACCTCTGAACTTCAGGGGAGACTGGTGCAGCAGAAGTATGCCCAAGATCCTCCGAGCCCGATGAGACCCCCTTCGCTTCCTGGAAGATTCAGTTCCGGAGCTTCTGGACGGCATATTCCTAAGCCTAAAGCTGAGGTATTCCAGCCGTAATACACCACTTTTACTGAGAATAGTCTAGCACAATTGCTGCTATATCACAGTTGGTGTCTACTAATGTGCCTTTCTAGGGGATGCCTGTATCAACCGCTTGCTGTATGCCCTTTTTTTAAATGTTGCCAGCTCTGTCTCTGTACTTCAAGCTCACCACACAAAACTGTGGTTTTTACATGCTGGGACGCCCGCACATGCGCAGAAGCGCTGCGGCGCACACAGAGCGTCATCCCCCAGGCTCCGCCCCCTTTCCTGGCTCACCTCTATATATAGAGGAGCGTGCACGCGCGCGGCCACGTGCGCCTTCGGCGCTAATTTTGAAAAATGGAGACTAGGGACAAGAGCCAGGGCCCCTCTTTGCCGCAGGCCGGGGGATGGACGAGCATTGCAACATGGCAGAGGAAGCAGTTTCCCATAAGAAAACTCACCATCTGCCTGGACTTGCTCTGCTGAGAAGAAACTAGTCCACATGACAAGAAAACATTCCACAGCGGCCTCTAGTGGACAAACACAGGTACCGCAGTCTAATATCTTAAATATATATAAAAAATATATATATATATATATTTTTTTTCTTGACCACCATTAAAAATTACATTTTTTTAGTAGTTACAGGCATGCACAGAATTTTGCGGGAATACCATTAGGTAACAGACAGAAAGACAAATTAGGCTTGGGGGTCCCCCAATAGAACCAAGTTCCTGGGGGCCCCCACTTACCTGTTCCCCGCCGCAGGACTTTGGTCCACAAAAGCCCAAACTTCACCTATCACGGCAGGCATTGTAATCAAACCTTCAGGGACCGGGACCCCAAGGATTCCACTCCCCTGGACCTGTATAGCACCCTGCACAGAAAACATCTTGGTCGTGGGTATGACCAGAGCTCTGGATCCCAGGGTCCAGCTCTCCTAAGAGAAGCATTACAGGCAAAACCTTGCTCTTCTCTGCAAGGCCCGGGTACCGACCGTTTAGCTATGAAGCTTTTTTGGTCGGATCCGGAATAGCTTACTGAGGCCCAAAAGAACCTGTACGCAAGCTCAGTGAAAAACACATGTTTCTTCTTGGCCAACACCTTAGACACTGGCAAAAAACTGAGGTGCTCCCGGATGGGAGGGGCTTATATAGGGGAGGGTACTTCCGGTTTTGGAAGTTGCCAGTGCCAGCACCTGACGGTATCTATATAACCCATTAGTAATGACTGTCGCTCTGTGTCCCGTGATGTACGAGAAAGAAAGAGGGCAAGCAGGCTCTGTGTCTGGGGGCAACAGTGCTGGTCGTGGATGCGGTGCATTGTCATCAGCACATGGCCATGGGACACGCTTGTCCTTTTCGGCAGCTGGACATGTTGAGCCACATCATGCCGAAGACTTGGTAGAGTGGATGACCAAGCCCTCCTCCTCCTCCTCCTCCTCCTCATCCTCTCTCACCCAGGCTCAGGGTACTGGCAAAGCAGCTGCCAAAGCGTCCTCTTCCCTGGTATCAATGTCAGACTCATCATCAGTCACTCCTTCCCTAGACCCACCATGTCCTCCTCCTGAGGAGTCCCCCGAACTGTTTGAGCACAGTGTTGGGTACATGCTCCAGGAGGATGCCCAGCGTTTCGAAGGGTCTGATGATGAAACCCAGCTACAGGAAGGCAGTAGCGTGAGAGCAGACAGAGGGGATGCTCAAGAAGGACACCAATCTGGCAGTCATGTTCCAGCAGCTGCAGCATACTGCCAGATTGGCTCCAGTGATGAGGAGGGAGGGGATGATGAGGTCACTGACTCCACGTGGGTGCCTAATAGGAGAGAGGAGGAGGAGGAGGAGGGTGTTTTTCCATTTAAAAGATGGGGGGGGGGGGGTGCCAGATGTAGGATCTGCCCCGGGTGCCAAATGCTCTAGGTACGCCCCTGGCAAAGGTCATACACGAGCTGGCGGTGAAGTACAAAATCAGCAGGCTAGAGAGTAGTCAGGAATAAAGGCAGAAGTTCAAACACAAAAATCAAGATCAAAAAGCAGTCACAACACCCAGGGAGCTATTCCACACAAACGGGCGCTGAGAGATCGCATCACTTCCTTTTTATGGGCTGCTTTGATTGAAAATTGTTCACAGCTGGCAGCAGGTGGGGCTAGTGAGTCCAAGGTAATGCTTAATACTGAGAGAACATTTCCAAAACTCCAGATCTCCTCCGTAACACAACAGGTAAGGCTGCAGCTGTGGGACCAGGAAGATCCCGGTTCATATACACCCAGGTACATGACAAGATCCATGAAGATCTGGTTATTCCCCAAACAGGGGAATGTTGGCTACAGTTGATGTGGAATCGCTATATAATAGCATCCTGCACGACCTAGGTATTCAGGCCATTAATCGGGTGCTGAGACAACGACCAACAACGGATTGGAAATTCAATCGCTTTATTGTGCAAATGCTCAATTTCATCTTGAGACACAATATTTTTCTCTTTAAGGGCTCCCACTACCTCCAGGTACAGGGTGTGGCTATG
The DNA here is from genome assembly GCA_029206835.1 of Rana muscosa. Classification (NCBI taxonomy): domain Eukaryota; kingdom Metazoa; phylum Chordata; class Amphibia; order Anura; family Ranidae; genus Rana; species Rana muscosa. The sequence continues at coordinate 1,286,071,364 of CM055116.1, read as the reverse complement.
TGGATGTGCTGCACACCCTCATATGTCAATCTGTACCTGGGGGAGTGGGAGAAAGATTTCCTTTTCGGAGAGCATGCATCTATGTACGCTAGCCAAATTTTGATGTGGCAGCGTTACATAGATGACATTTTCATAGTTTGGGACGGTTTGGAGGATGATCTTAAGGAGGTCTTAAAGTTAATGAATACCAATGACCTGAATTTGTTCTTTACAATGTCATATGATCTGAAGGAAGTTAACTTTCTAGATATCAGTATATCTAAAAACCTTCATGGTGACAAAAATATCCAAATAGGTGTCTGGACGTGAGCCGAGGAGGACGTGTTTGGATGGAGCTCCGCTGCATATCTCGCAATCCACGGCCATCCTCTGCTAGTTTCACCCGGGTGAACCTCCAACCAAGCCCCAATCTTCGCCAGGCATCCGCAGCATCAGTTACGCTGTGTATTGGGGGCACTGGTTGGTGGTGGCTTCTCCTGGCCTGAGGACAGCTCCACGCATCCGCCGCCATCTTGAGGCCTGTGGAGCCTCCGTCGTTCACCGTGTTCGAGTGCAGTGGGACAGGCCTTGTCCCCTTGTGGCAGCAGTTGTGGAGGAGGGCGGACAGAGCGGATAACAGCGGGGACCAGCCAGAAGATCCGGGCATTCACCTGCGGCCTGCAATCGCCGCCCTGAGGCCTACGGAGCCGGATACATCCTCACCCTCCGGGTAAAGTAAACCACAAGCCATATGGCCATCGCACGCCCCCTTTCCTATGCCAGCGACCCTAAAAGAGGCAGCACACCTCCACGGCAGTTGTGGGCAGTCATTCCCCTGGGGAGGGAGCTGTAGTTGGGTCGGATCGCTACCCCTCCACATGGCGGCCGTTTTAGGAAAGACCGCGGCTTCGGCCTATTCCTGGAGCTCAGCGGCCATCTTACTACACCCTGCTACACCCAGACTCCTGGCCTGTTCTTGTTCCCAGCCTCTCGGAAACCTTCTCATCTCCCCACACAACACGAGGGGGAGATCTGGTCAAGTTCTAGGCCCTGCCTGTATATTTCATCCACAGCTCCTACATCTTCCCCCAGGTCTGACCTACGCTACTCCGGAGCTCCTTGATCCCCCAATCCAATTACCCCCCCCCCTCGTGCTGGACTGCCTGGGCCTCCACATCCCATAGACTTCTGCTTGCTAGACTATTTGGGCACCCACCTCTCACAAAACCCCACTTCTTCCGTAACGCGGATGTCAGCACAGGGGACACATGCGGGACGCCCAATCCTGAAGGACATGTAAGTCCTTCGTCCCGATCCTTGCCGCCTTCCATCGCTCCCGCATAGTATCAGACCACTACATCAACCACGGGAGACTCCGTGATTGTCCATTAGCCTGTCCAAGCACCCCATGGTGAAATACGGGCCGAAGCATTCTGCTCAACCCCACACACCGGAGCTGCGGCCTACACAGACACTGGACCGTTTCTTGAGTAGGTCCGAATCTCCTGCCCCGATTATGCCCGGCACCGCGCCGGCTCCTGCGGACGTCCGTGGTGAGGTAAGAGACACTCCTCAGATTTTTTTACCCACCCCATCCACAGAAATGTCAGCTCCCGTCACAGTAGACATATTGGACAATAAGTTGCAAGCACTCCTGCAGGATTTGACCAGCAATGTCTCCAGGGAAATGGGGAAGCTTGCGCACAAATTGAGGGGGGAGATTGCTCATATTGGTGAATGCACCGATGTTTTAGAAACAAAATTTGATAACTTGATACAATACGTTCATGTCTTGGAAGAGGACAATGCCGGTTTAAAACAATCTCCCAGCTCCAATCCCAACAGGAGGATTTGCAGAACAGGGAACGTCGCCAAAATCTGCGTATTAGAGGTGTCCCTGAAGCCATAGTTGACGGAGCGATCCGACCATATCTACTAAGCCTCTTTAACACCATGGCTCCTCTGATACCGGACATAGACTGGAGACTAGATAGAGCACATAGGTCATTGGCTCCTAAACCCCCTGCAGGAGTAAACCCCAGGGACATTATAGTGCGCTTTCACTACTTTGACAGCAAGGAAGCTTTAACCATAGCCACTCGCAACAAATCTTGGCTGGAATTTAAGGGGGCTAAGATACAAATTTTTAGCGATCTATCTCCTATAACCCTTGCTAAACGCCGCAACCTTCGCCCAGTGACCGCCCACTTCCAAAATCATCACCTTCCATACCGCTGGGGATTTCCCTTCCGCTTGTCTGCTTCAAAAGATGGCGTCCAACATTCCATGAGGGATCTTCAGGAGAGTGAGGCGTTCATACGCAATCTCGGTCTTCCGCCGCTGCCGGGTGAAGATCCCATACCACTCCCGATGACACCTAAACCTGCATCCATCCCGGGCCGGATTTTGTTGGAAGGCGGCGGGGGTCACCCCAGATATGTGGGGGTCCCTCATGTGCCTCCTTTTGATCCATGGCCACGGCTGTGGACTCCTGGGCGGTTTTTACCCCCCAGGCTATACTTCAATTTTTCTTTTTTTTTGTGGTCTTTATAGGTCCTTTTTTGACCTATTCTTCATTTCTTGCTTGTTTTACTTACATATTTTTTCTTCATCATTCTTCACTAATGTTGGGTACTATTTCATATTTTTCCTCCACAGGATACACCATGGACTTTTTTGCCAACTCTGTCTGTTTATGTTTTCGTGGATATTTCTTCTTGTTTATTATGGTCATCACAGCTTAATCTTGTTTCGTCATGATGGCTTTACGGGTTCTTACTTATAATGTGAAGGGTTTGAACTCTGTTCATAAGCGCTGGCTAGCCTTAAAAGAGTTCAAATCTTCAGCTGCGGATATAATCCTAGTCCAGGAGACACATTTTCGCTCGGGGGGGTCCTGTAAATTTGCTGCAAAACATTTTCCGGTTTCATTCATAGCTTCTGACCCCTCTGGCAAAGCAGGGGTTGCCATATTAATTAGGAAATCCTGCCCCTTGAGAGTAAAATCCTCATTCTTGGACCCTCGGGGTAGATATATTTTCCTGGACTTATCTCTCACACACTTTCACTTTAATTAATGTTTATGTCCTTAACTCAGGTCAAATCCAATTTCTCACTGATGTATTTGGGAAACTTGACAAATATGCTCAACCCTTTATGATTGTTGGGGGAGACTTCAATATGACCTTGTCTCCTAGAAGAGACAGACGCACATTATTCTCTTCCACCCCCTCAGCTAAAATAGAACGCCAATCTGCCTCTTTTCGTAAACTTATCAGATCTCATAACCTACTGGATATCTGGAGAATCAAACACCCCACGCACAAACAATTTTCTTTCTTCTCCCCCCCACATAAGATGTACTCCAGATTGGATTATCTTTTTGTCACAGCCCCTTTACTAACATCCTCTGTAGCCTCGGAATTGAACCCTATGACTTGGTCTGATCATGCATCTGTTCAGGTTGATCTCACACTTTCCTCATCTACACCTAAAACTTGTCATTGGAGACTTAACGACTCTCTCCTCCACAACCCTATTACTGAAACTCAATTGTCTCAAAATTTGATTGAATTTTTCCAACTGAATGACAACTCTGTTGCAGATGTTTCCACCCTATGGGAGGCCCATAAGGCTTACTTTAGAGGCTTATGTATCTCAGCTGGCTCACGCTTGAAGAGGGATTCTGCAGCTCAGAGACTTGATATTTTCTCCCAGCTACGAAAAGCAGAAGGTCTACTACTAACCTCCCCTACGGTGGCGCGTCTGCACACAGTCACCTCTTTACGCGAACGGTTAAAATCTATTGACATGAACAAATGCTCCAAATCCTTACTCTGGGCTAAACAGAAATTCTACGAATTCGCTAACAAACCGCATAAGATGCTAGTGAATAAACTTAAACCGCGTCCGTTTCACTCCTACCCCGAATTTCTCACCCAAGCTGATGGAACCCCAACTCACTGTCCACAAACGATGTCCAGGGTTTTTGGGACATTTTACAGTAGGCTATATAATTGTATTAACACAGATCCCAAACACCTATTCTCCCAGGGTGAATTTAACTCCTTTTGTGATTCTTTAAAATTTCCCAAACTGTCGTCATCTCAAACAGATACCCTCAACGCTGCTATCACGCCAGAAGAACTAGCTGGGGTTGTTAAAGAGCTGCCCTTGCATAAATCACCGGGACCAGACGGTTAACCCTATCTTTATTATAAACCTTTCTCCCAATTCTAAGCCCATATCTAATAGACCTTTATACTTCTCTAAAAAAGGGCATTGTTCCCCATCCTCAATTTTTACATGCCCACATTACAGTCCTCCCAAAACCTGGCAAAACCCCATCATTACCAGATAATTACAGGCCCATAGCACTGCTCAATTCACACTATAAAATATTTACAAAACTCTTAGCCAACAGACTTTCCTCCATTATACCTAGCCTTATTCATAACGATCAGGTAGGCTTTGTCTCAGGTAGACGTGCAGGTGACAACACAAGACGCACCATTGATCTGATAGATTTACTCGACAAAACATCCCGCTCTGCCCTTATCTTGAGCTTAGATGCTCAGAAAGCGTTTGACAGACTTGGCTGGCCATATATGTTTGCCACACTTGCGCGCTTTGGATTCACAGGCTCTTTTATGTTAGCTATTCAGGCCTTATATTCCCGACCCACTTCCCAAGTACAACTGGCGTCTTTTATGTCCCCGCCCTTTTCGCATAGTAATGGTACCAGACAAGGGTGCCCCCTTTCCCCCTTATTGTTTATATTATGCCTTGAACCCCTAGCTGAGGCCATCCGCATGCACCCGGATATAAGTGGGGTCTCTCTGCGACAGAGAGAGTACAAATTGTCTCTTTTCGCAGACGACATACTGCTTACTTTAACTAAACCACATGTTTCTCTTCCCAATCTCCATGCCTTATTAGATACATTTGGTAAATTATCTGGTTATAAAGTTAATACGGCCAAGACAGAAGCTCTTCCTATACATATTCCTTCCACGCTTCTTACCACAATACAAAACAACTTCCCCTACCATTGGTGCTCTACTTCCATTAAATACCTTGGTATACACTTAACGGCATCCTACTCCACTCTGTATCAAGCTAACTTCCCCTCCCTAATCTCGGAAACACATGGCTTATTCTGAAAATGGGCGGATTGTCCTCTGTCTCTTCTGGGTAGGATAAATGTTCTCAAGATGGTTATACGCCCGAAGTTTTTATATCTTTTTGAAACATTTCCAATTGCTATACCCATGTTAGAACTTCGAAACATTCAAAGGGCCTTCACTAAGTTTATCTGGGGTAATAAAGCGCACAGGATTGCTAGCAAAGTGGTATTTGCTCCCCGCTCTCATGGAGGTTTGGGAGCGCCCGATATCAGTAAGTATTACTTTGCCGCACATCTCGCAGCGACCATCTCTGGGTCATCACGCTTTGCAACGAATAGATGGTCAGAGATAGAAATTAGTGTTACTAGCCCTGTACATCCTTGTTCAATGCTTTGGGCTGACCTGACTTCTTCTATATCTAAGCTCAGACATATTTGATTAGGACCAATGTTATTTACTCTTTCTATCTGGAAAAAATGTAACAAGGGGTTCTCTCTCTCTTCTCCATGGCCACCTCTCCTAAATGTTATTTTCAACCCGGATATTCCAGATAGCCTATCCTACAATTACATGTACCCATGGTCTCAGGCGGGCATTTTCCAGCTCCGAGACCTAGTGCATCCTGCAACTCGTAAATTATTATCCTTCCAAGATCTTCAAAAGAAATTTGATATACCCAAAAAGCTTTTTTTTTTCTTATCTTCAATTTAAACATTACTTTCATTCAATATCGCCTGCCTTGGCCTTAGAAAAACCCAATGCCTTTGAAGCTTTATGTGCCCAAGGCCCATATCAACCCGGTCTCATATCTTCTATATATAAGATTCTCCATGACTCGAATCTGCCCACGCTAGAATCTCATGCATACATACAGAGATGGGCCAAGGTACTTCCACAACCTTTGTCCCTTCCTCAATGGCAGGAGATCTGGACCTCCATAGCTAAAGAATCTATATGCGTGGAGCAGAGAGAGACAGCTTATAAAGGTCCTCATGTTCTGGTATAGGACTCCGGAGGTTATCCATAAATATGATCCCTCTATATCCCGGAAATGCTGGAGATGTTTGCGGGATATAGGAACACACTATCATATCTTTTGGTATTGCCCGTTAATTTTGCCATTTTGGTCCTCGGTCCAATCAGTACGTCAGTCTGTATTGGCGATGGATGTCACAAAAGACCCGACCCACTACTTATTAGGCCTTCCAGTCCCTGGTATATCTAAACATGCCCAAAAGTTGATGTCATATATTCTCTTGGCCGCCAAGAGAGTAATACCTACCCATTGGTTATCTCCCAACACCCCCTCGCAATCCCAATTGATATTAGCTGTAGCACAGATACGTAGGATGGAACATATGACAGCGGTGATTCACGATTCTCTACCTCAATTCTCAAAGATTTGGGACAACTCCTCTTTCAATCCTGAATCCCTATCCTAAAATTACTATCAGATGCCCCTCAGGCAACTTGTCCCTTCATGTCTGCAGGATTAGCTTAACAACTATTGTTGCTATATATACTAATATTTTGTACATTTTATGTCAAGATCCATGGTGTACCCTTCCCTCCCTTGTTTTTCTTTTCTTTTATTTCTTCTGATTTTGCGATCATTCACTAAGAGATGTCTCTCTTCTTCTGTATGAAATGATTGCGATACTTCTCTGTAATGTATCTACTTTTTCTTGTTTTGTTGAAAAACCTCAATAAACATACAATTATAAAAACCTTCATGGTAAGATCAGTAGTAAACTGTTCAGAAAAGAAACCACAGGTAACACAATGTTACATGCGGATAGCTTCCATCCGAAAGCTCTCAAGAAAATCAATTCCCTTCAGTCAATTTCTTTGCATCAGAGAAATTGCACCTCTGATGCTGACTTTCAGAGGGAATCCGATGAATTAAGCAATCGTTTGATGGCAAGAGGGTACACTAGAACAAGCCTCAAAAAAGGCATTCAACCATGTTAAAGACACAAAGAGAAGGGACTTGACCTTTCTAATTTTAAGATGTTCATTTGAAAAGTTCATAATGATTCTAGTCACATTTTCCTCTTTGTTCTTTTTTCTTGTTGGATTTAAAGATCATCAATAAATATTGGTCAATTCTCACAGAAGATCCAATCCTAAAAAACCTTGTTACACCGAAGCCTCAAATTACCTTCAAAAAAGGCCAGATCCATTGGCAAAATGCTGGTACAAAGTGAATACAGGGGAAATGCAAGGAAAGATCCTTGCAGGTACTTTGGTACTTACCCATGTGGCGCATGCTCCCAGTAAACGGTTGTAGGTGAGGGGACCACACTGGCACTGACCAATGGGGAGACATTTACGCTCAGACATTTTGCTAATTGCAGGACGTTGTCCATCTCATGCAGTGCCAGTGTGGGGCCTTCTACATAGGGAAAACTAGACAAGAACTTGGAAAACGGATAGAGAAATACATGCATAGCATGAGAATAGGAAATGTATATCTTCCACTAGGAAGACATGTGGCGAGGTAGCACAAATATAGAATGCCTAAGGTAATCTTTTCAGTAGTGGAGAGGATCAACATACCACAAAGAGGGGGCGATTGACATAAGGTCCTGCTCCAGCGCGAAATGCGCTGGATCAGGTACCATAAGCCACAACACCTCCAGGCTAGAATGAAATTGAGAGCTTTAGATCTTTTCTTGAAGGGTATAGCTCAGGAAAAACTGATTGAAATTTGAGACTAGAGATTTCATTTATAAAAGGAAATCCCTCCTTATTTGTTTACGACTTCTGTTCTGCGTTGAGGTGGATCTTCTTAATCCACATCTCTGTGAGGCTCGCCTTTTCTCGGATGGTTGACCCTCTGATATCATTCATTGTTTCCATTTGCACCACTTTGTATGTACTGTATACTACCCTGATAATAACAGTTGTTTATATTTTCCCCCCTGATTTTCACTTGTAGGGGTGGGAAGAGGGGATCTTTCGATACAGGATATACACACTTTGGGTTTGTTTATTTTGTTTTTTAATTATGTTTTGACAATCTGATTACTGCAAGGTGTGTTTTGTGTTATTAACATTGAATGATACTGTGCCCATTTCAGAATTGATATGTGAAGCATCTGCATTTTATATATGTTTGTACTGTGGTGGGATTTGGATTATTTCCCCAATTATTTGACTATGCGACTCGCTATCCTGAGGCCATACCCTTGCGCAATACCTCTGCTAAGGCTATCGCCAAGGAATTGGTCCATGTCTTTAGTCAAGTGGGGATCCCAAAAAGAAATCTTAACCGATCAGGGCACCCCCTTTATGTCCAAGGTTACCAAGGAGCTTTGTAAGTTATACAAAATCTCCCATCTCCGTACCTCTGTATACCACCCCCAAACGGATGGTCTGGTCGAAAGATTTATTAAAACTTTGAAAAGTATGCTGAAAAAGGTCGACAAAGATGGGAGAAACTGGGATTTTATACTGCCATATCTAATGTTTGCAATACGTGAGGTTCCGCAGGCGTCCACAGGCTACTCCCCCTTTGAACTCTTGTATGGTAGGCATCCCAGGGGGCTGCTAGATGTTGCCAAAGAAATGTGGGAAGGGGGAGGCAACCGCATAAAAAAGCATCACAGAGCATGTCTCCTTGATGCAGGATCGAATCCCAGCTGTCCTACCCCTGGTGCGAGAACATATGGAGCAAGCCCAGGAGGCCCAAAGGAGGGTCTTTGACCGAAGTGCCAGGGTCCGTACTTTCAGCCCTGGAGACAGAGTGTTGGTATTGGTCCCCACGGTGGAAAGAATGTTTTTAGCCAAGTGGCAGGGTCCCTTCGAGGTTGTCGAAAGGCTGGGGGAGATAAACTTCAAAAAGTCTACCAGCCAGGGAAAAGGAAACCATACCAAATTTATCATGTGAATCTCTTAAAACCCAGGAAGGACCGAGAGACTTTACTGGCCACGTCCCCGCCTCCAACCGACCGGGTACCAGTGTTGCCAACCTCCCCAAGTGAAATTTACTGGCAAGATGCCTAAAAATTACGAACAAAACCACACAAAAAAAGTGCCACTTCAAAAAAACACCTGAAATGGCTGTTTTCTGTACTAAACTGTGCAACTATTAGTATTTAAACTATGAGCATGTTGCTAGTGCTATTACCAATGTGCTTAAGTTAAACAAAAGTCAAAAAATCAATTTCTCTATTCACATCAAGGTCAGGTTAATATAACACAGCCAGCACTGAGTTCCCCGTTATAGTACATCAAAGTTTGCAGAGTTCTCCCTTGCAAAGGACGATGCCACAGATCACGATCTAAGGGGGAACTCGGATGTAAGAGGGGGCTCTGCGGTATCTCCCTTGCAGTATAAGAGGAAATCCTGCAAACTCTGATGTAAAGGGGAACATTGGGAACTCTAATGCGGGGGGGGGGGGAACTCTGGTGACCATAGATTACCTTCCGCAGAGTGAATACACTAAGGTAAGGGGGGTTACTGATATAAGGTTTAACCTTTATTTCAGTGCCCCCTTACATTATTGTGTTCACTCCCCCCCCCTTTACATCAGTGACCCCTCCTCAGACTGACCTCCTCTCAGGTGCACCGTGCAGGGCTCAGTCAGGCAACTCCAGCTTGGCGGCTTTGGTTTTATCTGATAGTCTCCGCTACACAGTCCACACACATCTGACTTCTCTCGTGATCCCCAATCTGGCAGTGCTCCCACTCTTGACTCCTCTACTGGCTCCCCCTCAGAGACTGCAGACATGATAAAAGATGAGATGGTCAGAGACTGCAGACATGGTACAGGAGATGGTCAGAGACTGCAGACATGGTACAGGAGATGGTCAGAGAATGCAGACATGGTACAGGAGATGGTCAGAGACTGCAGACATGGTACAGGAGATGGTCAGAGACTGCAGACATGGTACAGGAGATGGTCAGAGACTGCAGACATGGTACAGGAGATGGTCAGAGACTGCAGACATGGTACAGGAGATGGTCAGAGACTGCAGACATGGTACAGGAGATGGTCAGAGACTGGAGACATGGTACAGGAGATGGTCAGAGACTGGAGACATGGTACAGGAGATGGTCAGAGACTGGAGACATGGTACAGAAGATGGCATGCAGACAGGAGATGGTTATGCGGACAGGATACACTCATGCAGACAGTATACAGGAGATGTGAATATTAAAGTGTGGTCTACTGCGCTTGCCTGGTGAATAAAGGTGATTGGGAATGCTGCTCAATCTAAGTGAAAACACAATATCACCAGAGTAAAATATAATAATATAAAGAATGATCAGCGCAAACCCTTTTCAAATAATAATGAGACTAAAAGGTAATAACAAGTGTGCTTCCAATGTGTTTTCAGAGCTGTCAGCTATTTTTGGTATAGCTCTGACATACTAATACAGGCACGTTTGCATTTTATGTTAGATATTTGCACACACGGATGCACTGGTATTTTTGCACGTTGCACTTTCTTTAGCTAATTTTGCACACATTGGAAGCACACTTGTCATTACCTTTAGTCTCATTATTATTTGAAAAGGGTTTGCGCTGATCATTCTTTATATTATATAGTATACAGGAGATATCAGAGTGAGAAACAGCAGACAGAGATTGCATACAATGATTTTGTACAATCTCACCACTGCCATTTTTGTCTGGAAACTGCTGCCTGTCTGACAGCACGGTGCACCACAGGTCCACCTGAGCCCCCTCCTGCCTCCCCCTCCACATCAATGAATCATTCCAGCCTGGCTGTCTCCCTGCTCACCCTCACACAGTCGACTCGAGATATTAGTCACTCTTGTCACACTACTAGTCTGCTCTGACTGTCACTGACTCACCAGGTCCAAGACACCAGGCACAGCAACAGCAGGCAGCAGGCTCTACACACATCAGTCGGGCAGGCTGGCAGGGGTCCGTCCGTTGCTCCGGTGGGGGTGTGTGTGTGCTCTGTTATCTGTGTCAAGACTGTTCAGGCTCCCTCCGCTCAGGTCACAGCCCGTCACATACACAGCTCTCTGCTCTCCACTCTACGAGGCTCCTCCGTCCTGCCTGTTCATAGGCTGGCGGGAAAATTCGCTGACTTCATTGGCTGCGCGGCGGGTGGGCTGGGCAGAGCCTGTGCAGGAGTCAGACTCGGCGGCTCAGGATCGGATCTTCTGACCCCGAGCCGATCACCGCCATTTTTACTGGCACCTTTCCCTTACTACGGACTTTTACGTACAGGGAAAAATTGCCTTGTTTTAACGAACTGTACGTAATTCTACGTACGGTTGGCAACACTGCCAGGTACCCGTGACGCCTGACGTTCCTATCACGGATACCCTGTCCGTGGCACAACAAAGTGATGTTAGGGTGTTTGTGCATAAAATCAGATACTTTTTCTCCCCCTTACCCGGACTGACCAACATGATCCAACATGACATAGTGACGGAACCAGGGGTTTGGGTAAATGTGAAGCCATATAGAATCCCAGAGGCCAGGTGTGAGGCAGTCGCTAAAAAAAAATTAAAAACATGTTGGAGTTAGATGTGATAGAAGAGTCCCACAGTGAGTGGTCGAGCCCCATAGTACTGGTCCCAAAACCTGATGGCAGTATAAGGTTTTGTAATGACTTTTGGAAACACAACAGTGTGTCCAAGTTCGATGCATACCCGATGCCCCGGGTCGAAGAACTTGTGGACAGGCTCGCTATATAACGACCCTAGACCTAACAAAAGGCTATTGGCAAATACCGCTATCTGAATCGGCCAAGGAGAAGACTGCCTTTTCCACTCCTGAGGGCTCGTTTCAGTACAAGCGGATGCCTTTTGGTCTGCATGCGGCCCCTGCATCGGTCCAACGAATGATGGACAAAACTTTGAGACCACATCGCCCGTATGCGGCTGCTTATTTGGACGATGTGGTCATCCACAGCCCAGATTGGGAATCGCACCTGCCCCGGGTACAGGCGGTGGTAGATTCCCTTAGGGAAGCAGGCCTCACGGCTAACCCAAAGAAGTGTGCCATAGGCCTGGAGGAGGCCAAGTACCTTGGCTACGTTATTGGCCGGGGACTTGTCAAGCCTTAGACCAATAAGATTGAGGCAATTCAAAAATGGCCCCAACCCGTAAACAAGAAACAAGTTCGGGCCTTCCTAGGCATTATGGGGTATTACCAACGATTTATACCTGACTTTGCCACCATTACCGTCCCTCTGACGACCTGACGAAGGGCAGAGTGTCTGTCATGGTCAAATGGAACGCTGAGGCCGAGAAGGCGTTTCAGAAATTAAAAACCAGGCCCTTTGTGCGCTACCGGTGCTGGTGACCCCAACTTCACAAAGGAGTTTGTCGTACAGACCGACGCCTCTGAGGTGGGCCTAGGGGCCGTACTGTCGCAGGACAGGAATGGTGAGGAGCACCCGGTTGTATACCTGAGCCGGAAGCTGAACAAGCACGAAAGGAACTATGCCATTGTTGAAAAGGAGTGTCTCGCCATTAAATGGGCCTTAGACTCCCTGAGATATTATCTACTCGGGAGGTCATTTAGGCTGGTCACTGACCATGCTCCCCTGAAGTTGATGTGTGACAACAGGGAAAAAAAGAAGAGCACAGGCCGGGCAAACTCCAGGATAATGCTGGGTCAAGTGCTCAGCCGCAGGGGCTTGAGCAGAGGGGGAGGATATGTGACGGTATGCGAGGTGAGATACATGACAATCACTACATTTCACCTTGCATTCGCTCCATTGTAATGGACTGAATGGGAATCCGGTACGGTTTTTCCAGCCTCTGTGGCAGGCTGGGTTCCGGTCCTGATGTCCTAGTCCACTTGAGTCCACACTCAGGTGGAAGTTAAAAGACCAGGAAGAGAACACAGCAGGTCTCTGGCCTGAGACTCAGAAGGGAATCTGAGTGAGGGGAGCACTATGTTTGTTTAGATTCAAAGAAAAGGTTTGCTTTGCTTCATGTTTTGTGGGTGGCGGGGAACAGCCCCGCACCGTATAGAGAAAAAACTATTCTGTTTAGTTTAGCGCCGGACGGCAAGGATTTAATTTACTGTTTTGTTTATATTTACCGGCAAACCTCTTGTAAATAAAAACCTGGCATCCGCCAGACTTTTAAGAAAGTGCCTGTTTGCGGACTGTGATTCAGAAAAGTTGATCCCCAATAGCTAATCTCCCACAGCATGTTGAGGCAATTAGAAAACCTAATGGCCAAAGAGATCAGGCTTTATTGGGATGTCAGTTTCTTGTCCGAGTAGGTTTCTTTATTACACATTCCACGAGGTTTAAGGATCAAAAAAATTTCCCCACCTCCGAGTTAGTGGATGACATCTCAAAGAAAGAATGGACTGACACCCTAAGCCTCTGTTCACTGAAACTTATGGACATTATTATCCCTTCCAAGAAAAGAGAAATATATACATTACGTTTGGAGATCAGCACCATCTAAAAAACTACACTACAAACCCATCCTGAGTTTGTTGAATTGGATGGAAGACAACAAAAAACTGGATAGAATGGAAAATATGTAATAGCAAACAAGAGAGGCAAGACTACTCGTGATCGGATTGACTACGAAAGTAATCATGACTACACCTGGAAAAAGGCACAATTTCCGTCCACTCGTCCACGGAGGAACCAAGGAAAGCATGTCAGCTTCTCGGATCATGAAAACAAATTTATTAATGACACCATGGCCACCTCAGCGACAGACCCATCACCGGAGCGACCCACGAGATCCTCCGAGACAAAATCGCACACATAATGGACATCGCTCTGGAAACCCTCAGGGATCTTGCAAAAAGGCAAAGACAAAGAGGAAGAACACTGCGGGAAAACCAGGAGAGGAGGCAAGAGACACCAACACTCCTACAAACATCCCTTATACACTGCGGGGCAGAGCCAAGTGACTGTCTCAAACGTTATGAACCTATCAGACAGAGTTTTAAACAACAAAGAAATTACCCTTCTTTCCAAAGGACTAAATTTCTGCCCAACAAGACACTTTGAGCTTTTTAGTACTCTGCTGGATGTCAACAAATTTTCACGCAGCCTTACACTAAAAAAGCATTATTTTGATCTTTCTGTAGAGGCACGTGATACCTCCTTGAGGGCTGGCAAGTGGGTGAGTCACCTTCTTCTCCTGTATTGTTTTCTGAGGTCTGTGCTTTACAGGACCTCGTAGACCTAGCCATTGAATCTGATACTTGCCCCGTTGATGCCACCGATATCGGCAATAAAATTTTGTTTAAACTTAGATCTGATTTTTACCCGGTGGGGTCACGGGGCAAGGATCTAGATCTTTTTCAAAAAATGGTTGAGAGGGACCTCATCCACTTGGCTCGCCATTGTCGCAAAGGACATATGTCCAGCAATTTGTCTACCCTAGAACGAACTGCATTCAAGAATCTAGAGTCTGATAGAAGCATAGTTATCAAGAATTCAGACAAAGGGGGAGTTGTGGTGGTTCTCAGTTCAGATTCTTACGAAAGAGAACTGATCCCACCATTCCTCTCACTGCAGTCCTGTCTTCATTATTAGATAGGGCCGTCCATGCCAGCATTTTCTCTGTCAAAGAGAAAACACTCTTCATTCCGGAGAACCCAATAATGCCTGTCTTTCACCATCTGCCAAAAGTTCACAAGGGGTTAAACCCCCTTGTGGGCAGACCCAAAGTGGCAGGCATTGGGTCCCTGAATGAACGGCTGGGCGAATGGGTTGACAGCCAACCTCAACCCTTAGTCGTGGATCTTCCAGGATATTTACGTGACACAAAACAGCTCCTCGTTAAACTCAGGGGATTTCCAATGGCTGGACCATTATAGATGGGTGACATGTGATGTGACCAGTCTATATTCCAGCATCCCACACCATTTGGTGTACAGGCTGTCTCTACATTCCTTAGGGAATCAGGACACTACTCATTAGATCTTCAAGAGTTCATTTGACACTCACTCGATTACCTACTTAAGCTATGACTAAACACTAGTGTGAAACGCGTCAGCTGTCCGAGGTTTTTGCTTGCTGTGACTT
Organism: Rana muscosa; assembly: GCA_029206835.1. NCBI lineage: Eukaryota > Metazoa > Chordata > Amphibia > Anura > Ranidae > Rana > Rana muscosa. The sequence goes on along the minus strand of CM055116.1, from coordinate 1,286,056,257 downwards.
TTCAAGAGTGCGGCTGTCCAGAAATACATCCCTGTTATTCCTGCTCTGCTGATTGCATTGCCTGCACCTGAGATCTCTGTGGGTGGATCACTTCCAAGGTTTCCATCTGGAGCGGCTAGCTTCCTTTCTTCTGTGTCGCAATGTTGTCCGAGCCTGCATCGGTTATGTGACTTCAGCCCGCTAGCTCATGAAAAACGGTCACATGACTGCAGAACGAACTGCACTCCTGTGATCCACAGGAGAGGTACAGCCAAAAGAGCTTTAATAAGGACACACATTTCATCTATAGTAATTACTAGTGAATGTTTAAAACATTTATATTCTAATCGTCTAAGTTAAATTATTTAGGTGAATTCAGAATTACAATGGCAAACTTTATCTAGAATTTTATTAATAAATATTGGGTATTGCACTAATACGGAGCATTTAAATAATAAAAAATAAGGCTTTAATGTCTTTCTAAACTATAAAGATGTTATGCTAACAATTTATATGACATTTTTTTGGCCATAGAGATTATTTTTCTAAGGAAAACCTCCACTGGACCTGTCTACTTCCTCTTCTCCCATACCAAGCAATCGGACTATCTGGTGCCTGTGCTCTTAAATCAGGCATATGTGCATCCATAGACACCCACATAGCGGTTAAGCAGCACATCAACCCTTCTCAAATATAAATAGAAAGACCGAGGAAAGATATTCTGCAACAGGGATAATGCTGGAATTGGTGAAAGTGTTTATTATATTGTTTAGGGATGAAGGGGAGGGGGACAGGTAGGGGTGTGCGTTCTTTAATAGGGATTGTAAAGGTATGAGTAATATTAGTAAAATGGTCTTACTTACCTACTGTGTTTAATAGTTTTGCAAAGGGCACCATCAATACTCTATTACGTGGTCTACTGCCAGGGCTCCTTGCTCACCCTTCCCTCGAATGCCCTTTACACACGACCGGATTTCCGATGGATTTTTCGGTCGTAATTTTGATGAAGCTGACTTCCATCAGTCTTGCATACACACCATCAGACAAAATTCTGATTGTCCCAAACGCTGTGACGTAAAACACTCCAACGTGCCGAGACAAATTAAGTTCAATGCTTCTGAGCATACATCGACTTGATTCTGAGCATGTGTGGGTTTTTTCTCCGATAGAATTCCACACAGACGATCGGAATCTCCTATCGTTTTTTTTTCCCCCCATCGGTAAAATTTAAAACATGTTCTATTTTTTACACCGATGGAAAAAAGAACGATGGGGCCCATACACGATTGTTTTTTCCAATGAACAAAATCCATCAGTCTTTTTTCATCGGAAAAATCGATTGTGTGTACGCGGCATAAGTGCCCCCATAGCAATCTGCTTGCTAAGGGGGGGGGGCATTTGGCATTCTGGCTTTGTATTGAGACCACTCAAATAGATTCAGGTTCTGCAAAGTAATATAGATGTGAAGAGTCGTTTCACATTCCTAATCATGTCAACTTTAGTTCTATCTGTATACCGTAAGATGGGCTGCATATGAAATTAACGTATTGTTTACTAAAATAATAATGAACATTTTTCAGTACCGTCGACCAAGTCTGTCTGTCCAAGTAGTGTCTATGGATTAAGTTTTCCTAAACTGAATGTAGCCAACTTTTGCATGTTATATGTGTAGCAGGGTCTCCTTTAAGACTCCCGGGACTGCATTTCCCAGAGTCCCGTTCGGCACCCAGGGTGCAATGTTGCCACCGCAGAGACTTGTGGGAGGGAGATAAAAGGAGGGGACGTGGAGAGCTCGGCCTCTTTTGGACATCGCGCGGCTGCTGACTGGTCTTCCTGTGCGGATCTGCTGGAGTGCAAGGCCTGAAGCCTGGTATTATTATATATAATATTACAACACCTGGAGCCTTGCACAACTTCCAAAGAGCCTTCCACCCCACTACATATCCTGGGTGGCATCTGACTTTGTTTGCTGCGGACATCAGTTGGATCGGGGACCCGATCGTTGCAGACGCTGTGTGCGGAGACACAGCAGGTGGAAGTCCCGGACTGGGATCGCGTCTGGAGTGGTGAGCGAGCACCTGCTCAATTCAATAGGCTGTACTGTGTTTAGGCCTATAGACTGCCTTGGCCCACCGATCATTTGTTTGCTGTTCCGCTGGAGACGGGTAGCAGGACAGAGTTAAAGGGTCTCCAGCATAGTGTTCCTTGTGGTTACCTACTTAGTGGATTACAAAACTGTTCCTGAACGTCCACCATTTCAAGTTTGCATGCGAAGAAATCCTAATTCAAAAGACTGAGTTTAATTCTGTGTCAGGCCTGACTAGGGAGGGGAGATAGAATATTGTTTAGTGCACCACAGGGAGCGTAGATACTAATAGCTGCGCGTGGTGGATTACCGCGCTGTGCTATTAGTGTATGCTATATCTATTGCCGCAGGGCTCTGTAAGCAAGTTACCTGTTATGTTTTAATCTGTGCCTTTTAAACTAAAGTAAAACCGTTATACTTTGCCACTTGTTATCGCTGTGTTATCATTGCACATAGTGCTTATATCTCATGAGAAGTTGGGGTGTGTGTGCAATCAGGTATAGATTCTGATCCCTAGACTAACTGTGCCATAAGAGGTTAGAGCTGATTGCAGGGCCCAAATCAATACCAGCAGCCCTCTTCTTAACTGGGGGTATCGCTACATATGTAAAAATCATATTTTTTTTTTGAAAAGGTAAGAGTTGTACAAATATTTAAGAAACAATGGTATTAGTCACATTATAGGATACATTTTAATATACGTTGTTATTTTTCTCATAGTATGAAAAGTATGACATCGAAGGCATGCTGGAAAAAGAAGAAATACATGACGGCTGAACAATGAAAAATAAAATAACAGAGATTGTTCAAAAAAAACTTTGAAAAATCAATTTAAAAAAATCAGAGACTAAAAAGAAAAACCGATCAAGAAGAATCTTTTTCGAAAGAGGATGATGTTTTAGTGGCGAACGTAATAAGTAGACAAAGGAAAGCGGATAAATTAAAACCCGACTATGAAGGACCTTTTAAAATTGGTTAATTTGTCTGGTAAAGTTGCCACAGTTGAAACAAAAAAAGGAACTATTAAAAAAGTTCATACAGACCGTGTAAAACCGTGTAGAAAAATTGAAGGTTAGCGCTGAAGCTAACAAGGAAACGATAAATGAGAGGCGAAAGCCATCCGATGTTGAAGAAGTCCTGTCTACAGGTTTATCCAACAGTGAAAAAGATAACATGGAGACTTCAATTCCAATGTTATCATTGAACAAATTTTTTTAATGAAACATTGTTGTCTATAAAAAAAGAAAACTGCTGACAACATATCAAATGTTACATGTCAATAGTTCAAGGTAGTTATACAATAAAAAAAAAAAAAAAAAAAATATATATATATATATACACATACACACACACACACACACACACACACACACACACACACACACACACACACACACACATACATACATATATATATATACACACACACACACACACACACACACACACACACAGATATACATTTATAACAATGCTAATTCATTTTTAAAATCCATCAGATATACAAAAAGCATGCGATAGTGAGACTGCCCACATCATTCTATCCAAAATTGGCCCTTATAAGATATTCAGCACAGACCTACATAGATTGAAACCAGGAATGGAGCTTGAAAGTGAGGTAATGTATGAACTTGAACTATTGTATAACAATAATAAAGTGTTAATAAACCCAGAAACCTGCATTTACTAAATCTGGTCTCAGGCGTTACACATAACATGGAAATGCAATTACTACATTAAATATAAAAACTGTTGAATTCCTTTTCTCGTCTGCAGTATCTAGCAGTCTTGTGACTTCTATCAGTGCCTGGTTAAAGCTTGTAGGAGTACTTTTCATTCTCCTCTGAATGTCCTATGAGGCTGCAGGACCACAAACTACAAATGTTGCTTGGCCCCTGTGATGATCACATGCACCACCCCCCTCCAAAAAAAAATAAAAAAAATTAAGCAACACACACCGAACTGACAATGTGCCTCCAAGTCTCAGCAGATGGCTTGGTGACTGTGGAAGAAGGGGTGAAAGAGAATACAGGATCAATAAGCCTTTTTCCAAAAGCCTCATGATTAACCCCTTAGCTTCTATGGTGAATATAACAAGCATTATTAATCCCCTTTTTCAATATATCTGGGATTATGGTTGTTTTCAAATATAAATATACATTTTTCCCTATTTTATCACTTCCTAATTTATCACTCTTTTTTAGTCAATTTATTTATCTATTTTTATGTTTCATATATATTCTTTGGGTTAGTGGGTTAGAGCATCTAATATGGGATTTAATTATCCTTAGTCTTAATGCTATTTTTTGGTTTCGCCACAAGATGTCACTCCTGTGTTTCTGTGGTTTTTCTCTTAAATGAGTTCAAACACAATGCTAATTTACTTGGTACTCACAGAATTCACACACACACACACACACACACACACACACACACACATATACATATATATACACACACACACACCTTTATATATTTATTATTTATCTATAAAGATATCCTTTAAATTATACCGCTATAGATTGCAATTAATATTCTTTTAATCATTAGTGCATCCGCAAGGGTATTCGCTTCCGGTTATAGGATACTGTCCAGGCCAAAAATATATTAATCTACTCCCGGATTGGGACACTCGTAATGTCTGCCCGTAGGCCGAGTCCTACGTTTTCGCTAAGATGAGCGTTCTAGTTCCATAAAATTTTTCCTCCCTCATACTTTGGTTGCGAAGTTGTGAAACCAAATATCAAGAATGGGCATATTTGCCCAAAACCAAGATGGCCGAACCGTGCATCTCACAATGGGGTCCGGCCTTTCTTAAGCGTGATGCGTCACTGTAGCGCCCACTCCTATTGAAAACGTCTACGTGATGACGAAACGCGTCTAGGAGAACGCTCAGTGACGTCACCACGCTCGAGGAGTGAGGCTCCTGTTATGCCGGCCGGCATTTACGGTTATATGCTGTTTTTATAGTTTCCATTTTGTAAGTATAACCTATGTTTTTAATAAACCGTTGCTATATGGAGGTACACTATTGGTCTGCCCTTTCTATTCTATGTTGGGAATCTATGATCCGGATGCATGGACACGTGGACCATCTGAACGGAACACACTGGCTTGCTAAGGGAGGACCACTATACTAAAGGCCGCGACTGGGTTATAGTCGAATGTCCCAAACCGCTTGCCTTCTGGTAAGCTGCTTCCCCTTCTTTTGGTGGTGGATTCCTCACAACCTGATTTGAGCAGTCACTGTGGTGTGGTTCTATTGGCTTCCCTGCCATAAGGATCTGTGGACTTTTAGATCATCTGAACAATAATTATTGGACTATGTGGCGCAATATCTGCTAGTTCCTTTACCCTGTGCATTTATTAAGATTTGATTAGTCCTTAGTGTGGTTTATTTGTTTCCCTGCCACTAGGCTTGTGGACTCCTAGACCACCTGAACAATTATCATTGGACTATTTGGTGTAATATCTGCTAGTTCACTTATCTTGTGCATTTAGTAAACTCAATATTCTTATATTGGGTTTGGTTTAAGAGGGTTGGCGCAGTTTTTTTCTTTTTTCTAACTTTTTATAACAAGCATGCTTTAATTTTACTGCTGTGAGTTTAATAACACTGTAATTGCAATATTGGGAATTTTGTTGCAGTATGATGCAACATATTAGCAGTTGATTCTAATAACTTTAAAAATATAGAAAAAAGTGTTCCGTTTTAATATACTGTTCAGATTAACAAGGAGTAACAATGTTACATGTCAGATAATAAATGCCTATCTAAAGGATTTTATCAGAAGAAACACATAAGAAAAAACAAAATGATAGACACATATCAGATGACAGCAATGTGGGAAGACAAAAATTACAATGCATTTCGGGTAAAAATGAAAACAAAAAAATACGTTTTGTAATGTTACCATAAGAACACATAGGGAGCATGGCTTGGCACGCAGAGTGGATGGCAGCAGTGTGAGAGCTCCGGACACCCATGAGGCCTGGGACCCAAAATCGACCATGCTGAGGGCGAATATGTCCACACAACTGAAGCGAGGTACACATAATCGTATCCTCCGCTCTCTGGGAACCTCTAAGAGGGAAATCTCGCCCGGAAACCTTAGTAAATACAGATACAGCGGCGGGGGGCAAAAATTCCAAGATGGTGGCGCCACACAGACTGCACATGGGAGGAGGACATGGAGGACGATGAAGTCTCCCTACCGGCATCCGAGGATTTGGCTGGAGGTAATATCAACAAAGATCTTCCTCTAACTTATGCAGCGATGACTGACATTGCAGCAGACATTAAAAGCTCCTTTTCAGCTGCCATCACTGAAATTAAGACTGAATTACTGAGACTATCAGAGCAAATGGCAGTAAATGACTGTGCAGGAAAGAGGAGAGATAGAGCACTGATCAGGCTGGATAATATCACCACTACACATTCCCAGCATTTGATCGATATGTACAGACAGATCGAAGATTTAGACAATCGCGGAAGAAGACATAAGATCAGAGTCAGAGGTGTCCCAGAATTTGTCAACCCTGATCAAATCAGACCAGTCCTGACCTCCATCTTGAACATCCTCAGAGAGACCTGAACAATCCCCTATTGAATATGACAGGGCGCACAGAGCTCTAAGGCCCAGAGCCCCGGATAGCAACCCTCCTAGAGACATTATCGGGTTGTCTCCCAAACTTTGGTCTGAAGTAGGGATGAGCTCGGTGTTCGAGTCGAACGTACGTTCGACTCGAACATCGGCTGTTTGATCGTTCGGCGAACAACGAACGATTTGGGCCGTTCGCGCCAAATTCGAGTGACGCGAACGGCCCACAATGCACTACGCCATCGCAGTGTCATCCAGGCGCTGTGATTGGCCAAGCATGCACTGTGACCCCGCATGCTTGGCCAATCACAGCGCCGGCAGCGAGGAGAGCAATGATTGGCCACAGGCAGGATGCCTGTGGCCAATTATTGATGAGGGGGTTTAGTACACGCCCCACACTATAAAAGGCCGCCAGCGCGGCGGCCTTGTGTAGTGTGTTCGAGCAGGGAAAGAGAAGCATAGGCAGGGACAGTGTCATTTTTTTTCTTTACTAATCCTGGATTCCTTGTGTTTAGGGACAGAGAAGGATAGTTAGGGAGAGTGTCAGTGTGTTATTCTGTGCTAAACCTTGTTTGTAGGGACAGAGAAGGACAGTGAGGGAAAGTGTCAGTGTACTATTCTGTGCTAAACCAATCTTGCTGAAGCATATTGCAAATCCTTGTGTTTAGGGACAGAGAAGTACACTCAGTGAGGGAAAGTGTCAGTGTACTATTCTGTGCTAAACCAATCTTGCTGAAGCATATTGCAAATCCTTGTGTTTAGGGACAGAGAAGTACACTCAGTGAGGGAAAGTGTCAGTGTACTATTCTGTGCTAAACCAATCTTGCTGAAGCATATTGCAAATCCTTGTGTTTAGGGACAGAGAAGGACACTCAGTGAGGGAAAGTGTCAGTGTACTATTCTGTGCTAAACCAATCTTGCTGAAGCATATTGCAAATCCTTGTGTTTAGGTACACAGAAGGATAGGCAGGGGACAGTGTCAGAGTCATTGTTGCTAAGCCTCCTGCACAGTATACACCTGAAGCTAGTAGCCCTTATTGCTGTTTTTCCCATCTCCCTGCAGGCCATCCATTAGAATGTCTGGAAGGCAAACAAGGAGAGGCAGACAGTCAGGAGCCAATAAAAGAGGGCAAGCAGGCTCTGTGTCTGGGGGCAACAGTGCTGGTCGTGGACGCGGTGCATTGTCATCAGCACATGGCTATTGGACACGCTTGTCCTTTTCGGCAGCTGGACATGTTGAGCCACATCATGCCGAAGACTTGGTAGAGTGGATGACCAAGCCCTCCTCATCCTCTCTCACCCAGGCTCAGGGTACTGGCAAAGCAGCTGCCAAAGCGTCCTCTTCCATGGTATCAATGTCATCATCAGTCACGCCTTCCCTAGACCCACCATGTCCTCCTCCTGAGGAGTCCCCCGAACTGTTTGAGCACAGTGTTGGGTACATGCTCCAGGAGGATGCCCAGCGTTTCGAAGGGTCTGATGATGATACCCAGCTAGAGGAAGGCAGTAGCGTGAGAGCAGAGAGAGGGGATGCTCAAGAAGGACACCAATCTGGCAGTCATGTTCCAGCAGCTGCAGCATACTGCCAGATTGGCTCCAGTGATGAGGAGGGAGGGGATGATGAGGTCACTGACTCCACGTGGGTGCCTAATAGGAGATAGGAGGAGGAGGAGGAGGAGGATGAGGAGGAGGCACATCTCCAATGAGGCAGGATGCCCTTGGGTGGCCAGCGTAAGGGCAGCACACCGACTGAATCACACCGCAGAGCTCCGCCTGTGCAGGGCGCTGCCTCTGCCCGTTATTCCAAAAGTTCTTTGGTGTGGGCCTTTTTTGAGGCGAGTGCATCACATCGCACAGCTGCTGTTTGCAACATATGTCTCAAGCGTATATCGCGTGGCCAAAACATCAGCTGCTTGGGCACCACATGCTTGACCAGACATATGTTGACCTGCCATGCAGCTCGTTGGCAAGCCTACCTTAAAGACCCACACCAAAGAACAAAGCGGACCTCTCCTTGCACCGCATCAGCTGGGATCTCCAACCCCACTATACCTTCAGTCCTCTCTGAAACCTGCACTGAGAGGAATGAAGGTGTAGAATTAGGTGTGTCACAGCCAAGTACTTGCGGGCACTCTGCTAGCAGTACACCGACGTCCGATTCTAGCAGGCAAATTTCCCTGCCCCAGCTGCTGGACCGTCGAAAGAAGTTCACTCCCAGCCATCCACATGCCCGGCGGTTGAATGCTAGGTTGGCTAAATTGCTAGCGCTTTAACTGCTGCCTTTTCAGTTGGTAGACTCGGCCCCCTTCCGTGAGTTTGTGCAATGTGCGGTTCCTCAGTGGCAGGTTCCCAAACGCCACTTTTTCTCACGGAAGGCGATTCCGGCTCTCTACAGGCATGTGGAAGGCAATGTCTTGGCCTCGCTGGACAGGGCGGTCAGCGGTAAGGTACATATTACCGCTGACTCATGGTCCAGCAGGCATGGACAGGGACGTTACCTTTCTTTCACGGCCCATTTGGTCACTCTTTTGGCAGCTGGGAAGGATGCAGGACAAGGTGCAGTAGTGTTGGAGGTTGTTCCACCGCCACGCCTCCAAAATGCTACTACTGGTTGTGACACACCTCTCTCCTCCACCCCCTCCTCTTCTTCTTCCTCCATGGCCTCTTCCTGTGCTTTGTCCTCGGAACCAGCGGTGCTCCGTAGGCGTTCAAGGGGCTATGCAAGTACGCAGGCAAAAAGATGCCATGCTGTGCTTGCGCTGGTGTGTTTGGGGGACAGAAGCCACACTGGGGCAGAGGTCCTGTCTGCTCTGCAGGGGCAGGCCGAGAGGTGGTTGACGCCACGCCAGCTTAAGCCAGGAATGGTGGTTTGCGACAATGGCACCAGCCTCCTCTCCGCCCTCCGACAGGGACAACTGACTCATGTGCCCTGTGTGGCTCACGTCCTTAACCTGGTGGTGCAGCGGTTCTTGGGCAGGTACCCGGGCTTACAGGATGTCCTGAGGCAGGCCAGGAAAGTCTGTGTGCATTTCCGCAGATCTTATAATGCCAGTGCTTGCCTGGCTGAGCTGCAAAAGGAGTTGAACCTGCCCAAGAACCGCCTTATATGTGACATGCCCACCAGGTGGAACTCAACGTTGGCCATGCTGCAGCGGCTGCACACGCAGCAGAGGGCCATCAATGAGTACCTGTGCGACTACGGCACCAGGACAGGGTCAGGGGAGCTTGGTTTTTTTTCACCACGCCAGTGGGGCATGATCAGGGATGCATGCACTGTCCTGGCACCATTTGAGGAGGCCACGAGGATGGTGAGCAGTGACAGTGCATGCATCAGTGACACTGTACCTCTTGTCCACCTTTTGGAGCACACGCTGCGTGGAATAATTGACAGGGCACTTGAGGCAGAACAGAGGCAGGAAGAGGAGGACTTCCTTGCCTCTCAAGGCCCCCTTTACCCAGACAGTGTTCCTTCTGTCCCACCCATCGCACAGGAAGAGGAGGAGGAGGAGGAGGATTGTGTCAGCATGGAGGTGGAGCCTGGCACTCAGCATCATCAGCAGCAGTCTTTTAGGGATGATTTACAGTCCCAAGAAACCAGTGGACTTGTACGTGGCTGGGAGGAGGTGGCTGCGGATCATGTCGTCCTTAGTGACCCAGAGGACTCCGGACTGAATGCCTCAGCTAACCTATGCTGCATGGCCTCCCTGATCCTGCAAAGTCTGCGGAAGGATCCTCGTATTCTTCGGATCAAGGAGAGGGACCATTACTGGCTGGCCACTCTCCTTGATCCACGGTACAAGGGTAAGGTTGCGGACCTTATGTTACCGTCGCAGAGGGAGCAGAGGATGAGACAACTCCGGGAGGCCTTGCAGAAAGGTCTGTGCAACACGTTCCCAAAGACTGGGAGGTTACAAACTCCTGGTCCTGGACAACGAGTTGCTGAGGCTTCAGTCAGTCAAAGAAGGAGCGGTGGGGAAGGTGGCCGTCTGACCGATGCGTTCAGACAATTCTTTTGTCCGCAGCCCCAAAGTATGATCGGTTCCAGCAACCATCGCCAGCGTCTGATATACATGGTGCAGGAATACCTAGGGGCAAGGTCAGACTTGGACACCTTCCCCACCGAAAATCCTCTGACTTACTGGGTCTTGAGGATGGATCACTGGCCAGAGCTTGCCCAGTATGCAATTGAGCTACTGGCCTGTCCTGCATCCAGCGTTCTTTCAGAACGCACATTCAGTGCTGCTGGAGGATTTGTCACGGATCACAGGGTGCGCCTGTCCACCGACTCGGTTGATCGACTGACTTTCATCAAGATGAACCAGTCTTGGATCACCACCAGCTACCACACACCTGATGCTGATATAACAGACTAATTTATTTTAAAATGTCACATCCCTTCAAGACTGATGCTGATGCTGAGTGCCTGTGCTGTTATGTTGACTGGCTATCCTCCTCCTCCTCAATGATCCGATTGATGATGATAGCGTGGAAGAACATTTTTGTTTCTGGGTTGTGCCACCAGTGCCTAAGGCCCAATTTTTCAGACCCTGTTTAACAGGGGCGTGTAATTACAATTTTTGATGCAATACTTTGCAACGGGGCTTATTGCTGTGCTCCAAGTACCGTATCTGTGAGGGGTTGCAGTGTTGTGCCACCAGTGCCTAAGGCCCAATTTTTCAGCCCCTGTTTAACAGAGGCGTATAATTACAATTTTTGATGCAATACTTTGCAACAGGGCTCATTGCTGTGCTCCAAGTACAGTATCTGTGAGGGGTTCAAGAGATTCCTCTTTATCTTCCAGCCATTCAACCATCTACCGTGATCTTTCTGTTGACAGACTATCCAAAAAACGTAAGGGCAATTCTGACGCTGCCTCTACTAAATCACTGCGACATCAGCCCGGCACCACCTTGCCACATCGACCACAAGATGCACTTCTCAAACAGACTTCATCTCATCTTTCTACTTTATTTCACTCGTCTTCTAATGCACCTCGGGGCCCTCAATCCACAGCTTCACACGCTATTGTCTCCATTGCACTTTCCACTTCAACTACAGTGTCACCCTTGCACCTAGACACCACCAAGGTGAGTTATGTCAACATAATTGTGTCACCTTCTGGAACACTTCTACCCGCTGAGGCTAGAATTGCACCTATTTTTTTAGGGAAGGAATAGTTTCCGACCCTTATTCGGAAATTTCATCACCCATAACTGGAGATGCCAATGGTGATTTGGAACTATCCATTATCAATTTATCTGCATATAATTTGTCTGAAAGTGAAATTCAAGTCTTAAAATTAGGTTTAACCTTCTGCCCAGATTCCCAGGTTGATATATTTCCTTTGATAAAGGATATACACCTCTTTGCCCGTAGGCTCATGTACAGAGTTATCTATGATATACCCTGCAGAACTACAGATACCTGAAAGTGACATCAATATTAAAAGAAAACATTGAAGGACATCATGCCCTGGCTGACTTGATGGACCTTTGGGAAGAGGGCCATGTCACCGACGACAAGTCTTGGTTGGGTGGTCAACCAACCTTATCGGTCGCTGGCATGTCTTTCCCCCCCACCCTCAGTCTGTCAAGCCTAAGTCTAGAAACGTTCCACTTTTAAACACTACCCCTAACATTTGGGCTTTTGTCCAACAAGTCTCACAGAGTATTGAAGAAGCTAACTTTGCTTCTTCATCTACATATAACCTTACCTCATTACAGAGGGAAGCAATTAAATCCTTGCAAAACAACTCCCAGATAGTAATTAAACCCGCTGACAAAGGGGGCAACCTGGTTATTATGGATATAAAGCATTATGAGATCATGGGTAAAAAAAACGTATCCAACCCTGAGTGGTATCGACCAATCTCTAAGACTGTTCTGTAAAATTTTCATATAAAATATTGAAGGATTATTTTACCAGGGCATTATTGATCAGAACACGTGGAAATTATTGGATATAAAAGATCCAAGAACTCCCACATTCTATGCTCTACCTTAGACCCATAATTTTCTGACCGACCCACCTGGTGGTCAACCGATAATCTCGGGTTGTTCCAGTCTTACGGAGAATGCTAGTTCCTTAATAGATGGACACCTTTACCCTCACGTTACATCCCTTTTTTCATATGTCAAAGACACAATTGATTTACTAAAAACAATTGAGGGGATACATCTTCCCGTCAATACTTGGCTTGTAGCACTTGACATTGAAAGTTTGTATAACACAATACCTCATGATAGAGGTCTTGAAGTCATTCCAAGCCATCTTAGTGAAAGAGGCCCCTCTGCACAAAAGTACAATGGTTTTGTGCTTGAATTATTGAGTTATATTTTAAAGCACAATGTGTTGTTTTTTATGGATACTCCCACTACCTCCAGGTGCAGGGGGTTGTGATGGGGATCAAGTGTGTACCTGGGGGGTGGGAGAAAGACGTATTTTCCAGAGACGACCTTGCCCCGTTTTTGGACAGTGTCGTCTCTTGGTACCGATATATCGATGACGTGCTTATTTTCTGGTCAGGAAGCGAAATACAATTACAGCAGTTTTTAGACCTTATTTCAATTAATGGCTTTAACCTAAAGTTCACCATGAATTACAGCCAAACAAATATCAATTTTCTAGACCTAAGTATTCCAATTGATGAAAATGGAAAAGTCATTTCATCGTTATACAGGAAGCCCTCGGCTGGGAACACTATTCTCCATGCTAGTAGTTCCCATCCAGGACCCCTACAGCAGAGTATCCCCTATAGTCAGTACTTGCGGCTTAGAGGCAACTGCAGTCGGGACACAGACTTTCAAATTACCTCCAAAGATCTCTATCACAGATTAAAACTAAGAGGTTATAGCCACAGATGTCTGAAGCATGCCTATAATCATGTTAAAGCCCAAAAAAGAAGTTCTCTTATTTTTTCCTCTAAGAGTTCTGCCAATGCTGACACTGTTAGAATAATCACGCGATATTCCAACCAACACAATGAAATGAGAAATATTTTAAAGAAATTTTGGCCATTGCTATCAGCAGACCCTATTGTGAAGAAATACGTAAAAAAAAACATCCTGAAATCACTTTCAGACGTGTACCATCATTGAGAGATCGATTGGTACACAGCCACTTTAACGCCACTTCAGCCCCAAAAGTTCTGTCCAGTGGGGGAACATCCCTGTGTGGCCAGTGTGATGTATGCCGCTATATCGATAGCAAAACTAAAATTTAAATTACCTAACGGTAAGTGGCATTCGACCAAAGTCTTGGTCACCTGCCAGACACTGGGGGTTATTTACCAGGCCCAGTATCTGTGCGGTGGCTTTTATGTTGGGAAAACAAAACAACCCTTTTTCAAAAGGATAAGGGATCACATGAAACCTATCCTTAAAAGGAAAATTGTAACCGCAATTAGTAGACATGTTGGTACTCACCATAACTTTGATCCAAACGTTATTAAATTTCTGGCCCTTGATAATGTCCCACTGGACTTGAGAGGTGGCAGTGTCGATGGGACCCTGCTCCAACTCGAGGCTCGCTGGATTTATGATCTGAGGGCCACACAATTTCCAGGGTTCAACGAAAACCTCAGTTTTAAACCTTCCCTTTAAGTGGTTGGGTTTAGCTTTTGCCTGCTATCCCCTTTTGGGCCTTTTTTCAGAATTCCTCCCCTCTCCCCGTTCCCATTCTCATATTGTCCCTTCTTCCCCCCCCCCCCATGCTTGTTCCGTCCCTTCCGCCTGCCCATTTTCACCACAGTATATAGTATTGTCTAGGCAGCACTAGTCGGTTTTTTCCGTACTGTGCTGTTTGGACAATAAATCACATGGTTTATATCAAATTATCGTTGATTTCATTTATTGTAACATTGTGTATATATATATATATATATATATATATATATATATATATATAAAATATTTATTTTATATTGTTTCCTTTATATGTGTTGAATAAGCCCTTTGTCTTGCTGACCATCGCCTAGAGGTCTGGATGTAGGTGGTCTCACACTTACTTATGCTTGACGATCTCCCCCGCCCCTTCTCCTATCCACCGTTACTTTGGAGAATAGTATATATTCCAGGTTTGTGAGTTCTAAATGGGACGTTGGTCTTCTGTAATGTACAATATATTTACTCAGTAGATCTGGCTTTTAAGAATTTTTTTCTTTTTACAAACATTGACCAGTTTGCATCATTTGCTGATCCTCTGTGTTTTTTTGCTAGGTTATCGTTATAAATAGAGCGGCGGTACGTCTGATCATGACCATGCCCCACGCTGAAGAAGTCACGGCCCATTTGACGTAACGCATACGGGGGAGGAGCTACATCTGACGCCGCCGCGGTCATCTCGGATCTCGTATGCCTACTTACTATTCCATGCTGTCATTGTCTGCATTCACATGTGAATGCTTTTAAAATGTGAGTAATACACCCTTATTCTTCTATCAATAAATGCTATCCATCAGAGAGCACTAGGAAGTTTCTTACTTGTTTCCATATGCTGGAATTCAGAACAATATATGCATTTGGTTTCCTTATCGGACATGCTGAATATGCTGATTGGAGGTTGGAGTCTGAGTCTTTGGATATCAACATCAATTTATGCTTTGTGACCTCTTGTAGGTCGAAGCATTGAGGTGAGAGGCCAATCTGTATGTGGTGGTGGGATTTCTTCTTGGTCAACTTCTGAATCCACATCGCATGCTGTGAAGTTTATGGTGTATCATTGGTCACCTTTTTGGATTTCTCTCATCTTATAGACTATTAATACTACTTTTTTTATATTTTATGCCGCGTACACACGGTTGGAAAATCCGACCGGGTGTATGCTCCATCGGACATTTGCTGTTGGAATTTCTGACAACAAATGCTTGACAGCTGGTTCTCAATTTTTACGACAACAAAAGTTCTTATCAAAAATTCCAATTGTGTGTAGCCAATTCCGACGCACAAAATTCCACGCATGCTCGGAATCAAGCAGAAGAGTCGCACTGGCTATTGAACTTCATTTTTCTCGGCTCGTTGTACGTCACCGCGTTCTTGACGTTCAGAATTTACGACAACATTTGTGTGACCGTGTGTATGCAAGACAAGTTTGAGCCAACATCCGTCGGGAAAAAAAATATACGGTTTTGTTGTCGGAATGTCGGAGCGCAGGAAAATAAGCATGTCCTTTAAAGTGGTGTCTGATAGCGGTTTATCAGCTCCCTTGTGTCCTCCATTGAGTCCTGCAATTTGCTTACCTCCTGGCTGTTGTGTGCCATGCATGGCCTGGATTTTGCAGGGCTGCTGGAGAGCGGAGTGGAGGCCCCTGGGGAGTGCCGCGCTTTCCTATTTTGCAAGTCCGGCCTCAGTGAGGCAGAAGGAGATAAGCAGGAGAGCCGGCGCCATTTTGCCGGCGGGTAGAAGTCTGGCAATTTTTTTGGCTGCACAGCACCTTTCCTTTTGGGAGGCATCTCCAGAGGGTGGTTGGACCCCTAGGCAGGTGGCTTCTGGTCGGGTAAAGGACCCCTGAATGATGTGGATTCCCATCGCTGGAGCGGAGCTGTGTCCTCAGACGTCCATACAGCAGCGCGCGGTAGCCACGCCCCCCCTCCCCTGGACAATAGTTCTTAATGTGACATAATACCTGGATTGGACCTATATACCGATATATTCATGAGAAATTTGGAGAGGACAGTTCATCTGTAAAGACATTGTTTATCTGGATCTTCTGAAGATGATATCAAAGATTAAAAAAAGAAAAAACTGCACTGTACAGAGGAGCCACCCACAGCAGAGTGCCAGCCAGAAAGTCCACCCACATCAGGGTGCCAGCCAGAAAGTCCACCCACATCAGGGTGCCAGCCAGAAAGTCCACCCACATCAGGGTGCCAGCTAGAAAGTCCACCCACATCAGGGTGCCAGCTAGAAAGTCCACCCACATCAGGGTGCCAGCTAGAAAGTCCACCCACATCAGGGTGCCAGCTAGAAAGTCCACCCACATCAGGGTGCCAGGCAGAAAGTCCACCCATATCAAAAAAATATATTTTCAAACATATGCCTTTGGAAAATATATTTAAATTATATTTGTAAATGCTTTCCAAAAATATAAGTAAAATATGTTGAAATTACTTTGTGTTAAAATCGGAAGAATATATTTAAAAAAAATATTTTCCAATATATGTGTAGCGGGGGTCCCAATTTAGGGGGCTGCTATATTAAATTTAGGGGTGATTCGAGTGGTAGTTGGCTCGGATCTTCCAATTTATTTTGGACTCTGCCTTGCTGCTGTTTTCACCTGGCGTGTAGTTCCCCTTAGAAGTGTGGGTGGCACTGTCACTTGTACTCGGGGTTGAACCACAGGTGATGGAGTGGCGATTGGGTGTCCTCTCTCGGCAGCCGTGTGGTGGGTGTGGTCGGCCTGCTGTGCATGCAAGGAGAGGGTACAAAAGGGGTAGACGCCATTAGACAGAGAGCAATTCCCGGGGCCCATGCCCGGGAGGAGGAACCTATGGTCCAAGTTCAAGTGCATGGCCCTCCAGGCCATGGGGACACGTGCGCCTCAGTCCCAGGCATTTTTAGTCCTGGGACTGCAACTTGAACCCTGGGCCCAGCACCTTTAGCTGGAGCCCACTTCGGGGAGGAAGAATCTCAGGGTGCCGCCTTGCGAGGGGACTCGCATCTGGAAGAGGAGGCTGGGGGAGGACCGTTCCGAAGAACTGGTGAGAGATCACAGTGACGGAAGGGGCCCGGTAACTCTCTGGAGGGATGTCATCCATCCGAAAAGGGATCTAAACAATGTAACCATTAGGAGGTTCGGGACACTATAGATTCTGTGGCAGGGGATCTACCGATCGCATCTATCAAGGGAATCTGATTGACTGTTTGAGCTACATGCTGGCTGCTAGTGCCATTGGGTGACTATCCGGGTGAGCTATACCCACTCGGGTTCGAGTGGTGAAGAAGCCAGGAGTGTCTGAATCTGATCTATCCTAACACCTTTCTCTCTTCTCAACTTTGTGGTTATTCACGCTCCATACAGGTCTATGGAGCGACGGATGTCAGCGGTGACATGTCTGCTGACATCCGATCCGCTAAAGTGTGACGGATGGAGACTCCATTTTCCAAATCCGCCTGGCGGATCGGATCCGATAAAAACTGACTACGGTCCGTCTTCATCCGATCCCTCATAGGGGAGAGCGGCGCTCTGACAGGTCGGTCCCTGCACAGTGTGCAGAGACAGACCTGTCATCTGCCTGCTCAGCGGGGATCGACGGAGCGATCCCTGCTGAGCAAAGCGGAGCCCGTACACGGATCCGCCCGTGTGAAAGGGGCCTAAAGCCTCGTACACACGGCCGGTTTTCTCAGCAAGAAAGATGCTGGGAGAGCTTTTTGCAGAGAAAACCGGCCGTGTGTATGGTTTCTCGGCAAAAAAACTGCTGGGAATCCAGACGAGAAAAATAGAGAACCTGCTCTCTATTTTCTCGTCGGGGATTCTCGGCAGAGTGTTTCCTGACGAGAAAACCGTGAGTGTGTATGCTTACCTGTCCCAGGTAAGCCTGTGCATGCTCGATGAGACATCAACGCATGTGCGGCAGTTTACAAGAGTAGTGTAGGGTGTAGCAAGATGGCGACGGCATCGAATGTGACGAGTGCAGGCTCGTCGTAGTCGATGACGTCACCGCGTTCTTGGCATTCAAAAAAAAAAACGGCAGTTCTTTTGAATGGCTGTGTGTACACTCGGCGAGCAAGGAAAGCTTGCCAGGAATCCCGCCAGGCTTCAGGCTTTAATGGTTCATTTCAGTTTCAAGCTGCCTTGCCATGGTTCGGTCACTGACCCCCTGTGGCCAACCCTTGCACTGCAGGTAGGATTTAGTTCTTTTCTGCCTGTGATGCTTGGGTTCACCCATTCAGGAGCTCTTAACCCTTTCTTTTTCACTCAGCCCTTCTAGGTCTGAACACCAAAGCACGGCACGCAAAGACAAAGACCGTCCCTAGGTCTCATGGGCATCACTCCTCTTCTAGTTCCAGACGTCACAGATCTCCCTCTAGATCTAGGCACGACAGAGAGGAGTCTAAAACCACCTCTGGGCATCACTCTCACCGCCACTCCAGCCGCTCTGAGCGGAAAGCCTGCTGGGGATGCGGGGCCCAGGTTTCCAAAGGCAAATCGCTCTGCGAGCGATGCTTTTCTAAAGCCGCGAGAGAAAGAGAGGGTGGAGACCAACAAGTGGAAGCACTGGTCAGAAAGGTGGTCCGTGAGTCACTGAGTAAAGCAGATTCTGATCGTACCCACAACCCTGCTGGCGACATTATGTCAGTCCCTATTATGGATGATCTCAAGGCTCCAGGCCCTTCACAGCCAAGCCATTACTCAATTGAAGCCTCAGACAGTGAGGTGGAGGTAGATGACCCTGGTGCAGGTTTTGAATTTGCCCTAGTACCACAGCTGGTCAGAGCTGTCAAAGCAGCTTTGAGATGGGAAGAGCCAGTTGGAGGCACCCTCCAAAAAGAGGAAATATTTTAAACACCTCAAAAAAGAACGCCCTAATTTCCCCTTTTTGGGTGAACTCTGCAAAATAATTACCAATGAATGGGGTGGTGTTGAAAGGAAGAATTCCATGTTAACAAAAAGGTATCAAACATGTACCCATTTCAAAGCGGATGTAAAACACCTGG
Source organism: Rana muscosa (assembly GCA_029206835.1). Taxonomy (NCBI): domain Eukaryota; kingdom Metazoa; phylum Chordata; class Amphibia; order Anura; family Ranidae; genus Rana; species Rana muscosa. Next base: position 1,286,036,938 of record CM055116.1, on the reverse strand, counting down.
AGTCGGCTCCTCTCATTGATGCAGCCCTAATGAGATTGGTGAGGCATGTCTCACTCCCATTGGGAGGATACCGTTTCCTTTAGAGATGGCCTGGAGAGGAAAATGTATACCCAACATCAAGCGGATCTACATTACAGCGGGTATGACCTGCAAACCAGCTCCAGCTCTCGCAGCACTTTGTAAAGCGATGGAAGTCTGGACGGATGATGTAGATGCTTCTCTGAGGAGCATCTGGGAAGAAGTGGCCAGGGGCTCACCTATTCATGAGCCAAGGTTGGCGGCGGCTTTTCTGGGTGAGGCTTCCCTGGACATAATTCGCCTGATGGCTCAGATCATGCTGTCATCTGTCATGGCTAAGCGTGCCTTGTGGCTGTGCCCGTGGGTAGCTGACCCTGCCTCAAAGCAGGCATGGTTCAGGATTCCCTTTGAGGGTTCGGAGCTCGCTTAGATAGTTTTCAAACACATCTGGGCAGCCTCGATCAAAGATTATTGGGTCGTCAAAACAGTCTCATCAGGCCATGTCTGGACGTTCAGCAACACACCCATTCTCCGGTTCATACCCACATCCTTGCCTCTCTTGGAAAAGAAAAAGCAAATTCTGCAGACTCTTGTGGCTCAGGGTGCTGCAATTCCAGTTCCAGCCGACGAAAGGTTTCAAAGGGTCTACTCGCCCCTCTTCATGGTGTTACAGAAAAACGGCTCCTGGAGGCCAGTTATAGACCTAACCCAGTTGAATTCTTTCATCAAGAAGGAGAAGTTCAAGATGGAGACACTGCTCACGATCCGTCAAGAAATCCAACCAGGTGATTGGCTCATGTCTATAGACCTGAAGGACACTTACTTCCATGTTCCGATACCGTCAGAATTCCAGAAATACCTTTGGGGTTACAACATCGCCTTACGTTTTCAAAACTCTTGTTGGCTGTCGTGGCTCTGATCAGGACAAGAGGTATCCGTCTGTATCACTATCTGGACGACCGGCTGTTATTATCTCGGGACAGGGAGCAGTTGCTAATCCACAGATCCCAGGTCATCTCCACTCTTCTTGAGTTCGGTTGGCTTCTGAACCTGGAAAAGAGACATCTAGATCCTACACAGTCCCTGGTATTCCTCGGTGCTCTTGATAGTGTCAAATTGTGCCCCATCTTCTTACCCCTGGAAAAAATCCCAGTGATTCGGGACAGAGTTTGGCTTGCAAAGTCATCCTCTCATCTCCGAGCCTCTCAATGCCTAAAGATCATTGGCACCATGGTGGCAACAAACAAAAAGGAGTTTACCTCAAAAAAATTGGGATTTTAAGGGCAATGAAAATTGATTCAAAAAAATATATAGAAAAATATAATTTATTACAAATCCATAAACAGACATAAATCACCACAAAAGTGGTAAACACTTAAAAACAAGTTTACATAGACAATGCATAGCCATATAGGTCACAAAAAATGATGACTGTATAGAACCCCAAGAATGTAATCCTGGCGATGATAGATCTGTCTCGTTTCGAAATTTGTGAGTATATAATAAATTCTTCTTCAGTGCAATATATGACATGACAGATCATTGTAACACATTCAATATACATAAATGACAAAAGCAACCAACAAAAAACACTTACATATATGTGCATCCTCGAAAATGCATCCTGTATGGATATATGGGAAGAGGAATTTGACAGTGAGGAGGATGAGGAGGAATTTGCCCAACACGTTCAAAAGGAAATCTAATGAATTTCCACCTTAACAAAACCCAGCATTAGCCCTGTTTGTCAAACAACGAGGGAAATTAAACTGATCAACAAAGAAAAAAAAACTGTAAAAAATCTTAGTCAGGAAGAAAAGCTGGCATTGAAGTCTAAAAGAAAATGCCGAGATCACCATCAAGGGTTCAGATAAGGGTGAAAATATTGTGCTGATGGACAATCCCATGTACGAAGCAATGTGCCTTAAAATACTGAATAATCGCAAGTGCCATCGTCCTATCTCTGCATCCTTGGTTGATAAATTCAATCAAGAGTTTTATGAGTTAGTAGATGAAGCCCATAGATTGGGGTCCCATTGATATTGACATGTTGAATTTCATACGTACCCGGTATCCCCATATTCCCACCATGTATGCACTGCCCAAAGTGCATAAAGATATAAAAAATCCCGCAGGGAGGCCCATCATTTCGGGCAATGGGAGTATCTCTGAGGGGATCAGCCAGGTTATTGATCGCCATCTCAGACCACATGTTTTAGAACTTGCTTCCTACATTAAGGACACTATTCACCTATTGCAGACTTGGGACAATATGGAAATTCCAAAGTCTGCGTTTTTGGTCACGATCGATGTTGAATCTTTATACAACAGTATACCTCATGTTCGAGGAATTGCTGTCATCAGTCGTGTCCTTCAACAGAAAGCTACCACAGAATGGAAATTCAACAACTTCATACTATGTATGCTGGAGTTCATTCTCCAGCATAATGTCTTTCTTTTTGGGAACTCCCACTACTTCCAGGTACAGGGGGTGGCTATGGGGACGTGATGTGCACCCTCATATGCCAACCTGTACCTGGGGGAGTGGGAGAATAATTTTTTGTCTAAAAATGATCTTACAGCATTTACACAGCACACCGTGTTGTGGCAACGCTACATTGACGATGTGCTGGTTATATGGAATGGCCCAGAAGAAACTCAAAGAATGCTTAAAAGTCATGAACCAGAATGAATGCAACCTTTTTTTTTTTTTACTATGTCATTTGACTTTAATAAGATTAATTTTCTGGATATCTGTATTACCAAGGACCAATTTGGCAAACTTGGAAGCAAACTATGAAGGAAGGAGACTGCCGGCAATACCATTCTACATGCCGGAAGCTTCCACCCAGAACCCCTTAAGAAATCCATACCGTATAGCCAATTGTTACGACTCAAAAATGTAACTGCACGACAGCAGAAGACTTTCAGTCGGAAGCTGATGAACTTACTCGAAGATTACTCATGAGGGGTTATACCAAATCTTCTTTTAAAAAAGCATTCAATAGGGTCAAAGCTTTGGACAGACATGATCTGATTTTTAAAAAGAAGCTTAAAAAAAAAGAGATGATGCTCCGAGAATCATCCTTCGTTTTTGTAATGAATATCAACAAATTTGTAAAATTCTGTCCAAACACTGGGCCATTCTAACTGAAGAACTATCCCTGATGGGATTGGTGACAAAAAAAAAACACAGATTACATATAGACGGGCTGGATCCTTGGGTGAGTGTTGCTTACCCAAAGTGAATACAGGGGAGACCAGAGGAAAGATCCTTGCAAAGTATGGGTACAGTATGGGTATAGGGTACATATCCCTGTGGATTTAGTTTTGTGGAGTGATCAGCAAAAGAACGTCCTTTACATTGCCCAATGGGGAACGTTTCCACCTCAAACATTTTGCCAACTGTAAAACGCAAGGCGTAGTATACTTATTGGTTTGTCAATGTGGAGCGTTCTATGTGGGTAAAACGCGACAGGAGTTGGGCCAACGTGTAAGCAAACATCTGGCAAGCATGAAAATGTGTAATCTAAACCTACCCTTGGGTAGACATGTGGCCAAATGTCATGGTTATAGAATGCCAACAGTAAATTGTACCGTCTTAGACCAGGTGCACATCCCCGATGGGGGGGGGGGGGTGACTGGAACAAGACGATATTACAACGAGAAATTAGGTGGTTCAAACACCTTGAGGCTACCATCCCTCCAGGGTTAAATGAGGCAGAAAGCTATAGACCTTTCTTGGAGGGTTTCAGTTTGGGGAAAATTGACTGATACCCTATACACTCGCCTGTCTTCCATCCCGCTATGAGATGTCGGGGCTGTCTTCCTCCCCTTTTTCGGTCTCCTTTTTTTGCTCTATGTGACTCAGATATGTATATAGGGACATTTTATTGAGAAGCGGTAAAGGGGGTTTATTTGTTTATAAGTTTCATTATTTGTTTTATTATTTCCGGTTATGTGTCCGGTTCTGTGGGGGCGGTGTTTTCCGCCCCACACGTGGGCATTACATATAGACATATAATTCTTCAGCATATGTGCATCTTCTTTGTGGGGGTTAGCTTGTCCTCCTTACTTTCCTTCTCGGACAGGGGTCCATCACCATTGCGGCATGCCTGGCACAGGCAGCCCTTCCATTTTGGAGGGGCTGTGCATGATCACTTCCGGTACAATTTCTGGTAACCGGCATTATCTCATGCAAATTTCTGTGTCAGGGGTCTATTTTCATCCTTAGCAAGGTTTGGGTCTTTTTAGGATGCCAAGGACAACTCTGTACTTCTGTGCAGGGATGCGAGTACTTCCATCTGGCCCCGCCCACTTGCATGTTCCCTTTCGAAATGTTGCCCCTATTTACTGCCCCTTTGCTGCAGGATTTCTGGGACCTACTCCTTGCCCCAGCCTCCAGGTCATCTTAGCAGCCCTCTTTTCTATCTAGGTGCTTTGTCTGTGATTTTATGCAGACATAACACCAGATACAGATCCCTCCGCCGTTTAACCTCACTGCCGCTTCTGATCACATCCGGTTTTGTGCTTGGCATTTCTGGACGTGTGATGACGCCCTTCCGGGCCTCCCACACGTCTGACCGCTTCCGGTCTTTGCTAGCAATCCCGGACGTGCGTTGGCGTCATTTCCGGTCGGGGCCGGCTCAGGGATCTTTAGCGCAGACGCGCCTGTTTGGCAGTACCTATGCCCGCCCATTGAAGCCACCTTGGCGCGCATTTTTGGGCTATTTAAGGATGACGCCAGGAGTCCTTCATTGCCAGTCTCCTCAGGACACCGAGGTGGAAGTTGGCAATGATGGACTTCTATTCTATTGCCTAAGGTCCGTGATACCCTTGTTTTTTTGGCAAACTGTGCCTGTTGGGGATCCTGAAGACTTGTGTGAGTACCATGGATATGTAGAGAGATAGTCCTGTATCCCTTACCCCTCTCAGTTTTGGAGGGGGCTTTGTTGATCTTATATGTGTTCATTTCTATCCTTCTATTTTCTAGGTCTCTCCCCTCTTTAGAGGCTTTTGGGGATTCTTCTGGATCGGTTTAGTGTCCAACTATCTTAGGCACCCTTGTTCCTCCACATCATTGGCTAGTTGTGCTTGTTGAGGACTCCAAGGACCAGGGTAAGTATCATGGAATGTAATATAGGCAGGTCTTTTATTAATATCCCAACCCCTGACCCCACTCCATTTACCGTCTTTTCGAGGGGTTCTTTTGAGGGGGGTTTTGACTATATAGACATTGAGTCCTTTTTCTTCCTCCATAGGTTTTGTCCCTTTCTCTCTCCCCCTTCTTTGGTTGAGGAGTCTGTGTGGATTCTTTTTGTTTGGCAGTGCAAGTTAACCTTTCAGTTTTTGGGCTCCTTCATGCTGCAATAGGATTGATGCACCGCTCTGTTGGAGTCTGGAATACTTGGGGGGCTGGTTTGTTCCCTTTTTGAGGATGCACATATATGTAAGTTTGTTTTTTGTTGGTTGCTTTTGTCATTTATTATGTATATTGAATGTGTTACAATGATCCGTCATGTCATATATTGCACTTATGATGTATTTTGCAAATTTTAGAGATACTGCTATCCCTGAAGAATGTATTATATACTCCAAAAAATTCGAAACGCGTTGGATTTAGCAGCACTATCATCGTCAGGATTCCATTCTTGGGGTTCTATACAGTCATAATTTTTTGCGACCTATATGGCTATGCATTGTCTATGTAAACTTGTTTTTAAGTGTTTACCACTTTGTGGTGATTTATGTCTGTTTATGGATTTGTAATAAATTATATTTTTCTATATATATTTTTTCTATTTTTTGAATCAATTTTCATTGCCCTTAAAATCCCAAGTTTTTGAGGTAAACTCCTTTGTTCATTCATTGGGGATGGTGGCAATGTACATGACATTTCATGGAATTCAAACCTTTTTTTGTACCATGGTGGCAACAACACCCATGGTTAAAGTGGGCTCAGTGGAAAATGCGGCCATTCCAGAAGGGCTTCCTCCAGCACTGGAACCCAGGGCTTCGGGATAACTCTACCTGAATAAGGTCGTCGGACTGAGATAGATGACACTACCAAAAAGAGGAAAAATGACACTGACACTAGTTTGCAAAGTGTATCTAGAGCACAATTCCCTTTAAAGGACAAACGATCACGGGGTAACAAACCCCGCCATACAGCAGCATCTACATCTAGTACTATGGGTGCACTTAACAATACATCTATGTCTCTGTCATCACCTATAACAGGAGTAAACTTAATTGCCACCATAGCAGCACCACTTACTGTACCATCAACAAGTGACTCTACCCCTGTGGTACCGAATGCGGTGCAGGACCTACGTCCTGCTCCGATTTTTTCTATTGATAAAAAGATACCAACATTAACACCACGCACGTCACAGCATGAATCAAAATAATCAGTCCCGACCTTTATGACAATGAAGGCCGGGACGGACACGATATTGTTAACTTATCAACATTCTCTCTATCAAAAGACCAAGAAACCGTGTTACGCCTGGGACTTACATTTTGCCCAGATGGAGAAGCCGATAAATTTGAATTGGTCAAAGACCTACATCTTTTTGCTAGACGCCTTATGTATAAGGTGCTCTATGACAAAAAACAAGATACCACCTTATCCACTGTTAATGATAACTCTGTTCTTAAAGATGTCACCCTTCAGGAGCTCCAAGCACTACAAGACCTTATGGACCTGTGGGATGAAAGCAATCCTGAAGAGGAAGGCTGGACCTATCAGTTACCAGGTGTCATCATTAATCAATCATTGTCAGTGTCAATCATTATTGGGGTGGAAGCACCCATTTTTTGCCTCTAGGTGTTCATATAGATAATTTTTATAAGTTAGGATCTATATATAATCCAGGTAATTTTCCCTTTTTCCCTCCCTCCCCCCTCCCTCCTGCTTGATTTTTTGATGGACTACGTAGGTACAGCCTGGCTAGGCTATATTAGTGGGATTCAGTCAGAATGCAGGGTCAATACAGGTCAGGAAATAGGATTAACGCAATATATTTCCAAAATGAAAAAACTGCTCAAGAAAAAGTCAAACCTGCACTGGCACGTGGACTTTCTCCAGCAATATGTGCGAGAGAACATTAGCCCTTTAGGGCTCAGAATTCAGATTTACCCCTCCTTTGACAACTATGGAGCTGAGTTTAAACTAGCTTGGGAACAAATTCTTACACAATGTAGTACCAACCTAATCAACTTGCTGGTTTCCCACTATCAGATTGAGTTAAAAAATCTAGACCAAGATATTTTGTCCCTCCAGGCCACCAGTGAGGCCCTGAAGGGTCATGAACACTTCACTGTCAAATGGCAGGAAGTAAAAGACTATATCACCAAAATTAATAAAGATATTATTTTTAAAAAACAAAGCAAGTTGGTTAAGGATAGGGCTGCCTTTCTAGAAGGCTTTGCCTATCACTGGCAATTGCCATTTCAGAATCGTGGCCCCAAGAAAACTAGGTTCAGAAAATCCAAAACAGGTAGGGGCAACGGGATGGGTGTGACTGATGATGACGATGTTGAGTCTGACTCATCTGTGTCTACGTTTTCTTCCCAACAGTCGACCACGAGAGGACAACTGAATGCACACGGTAATAATGGTGGACGAAAAAGGACCTATGGTGGTGGGCAATTCACTCCCTACCCCAAAAAAAGACCTGACAATCACAATACAAGACCTACTGACCCTGCGACCCGACATGATCTGACACCAAGTAAAGGTAATGAAAGTAATTCACTCACCTATATAGGCCCTATTGCACAAAAGGCCCTACAGATGATGACCCAACAAAATGGAAATACCAGTACTCCATCAACCTCATTTCCTGCAGGGTTGGGACCTACCAATATGCAGGTATCCAATACGGCAGTGGAGGCTAGCTCGCAAGCTCCACTTCCCAGCCTGTCCCAAACACCCACTTTACACCCATCAATTCAATTACAAAACTTTAAGAAGCAAAGTACCCTTGACTGCCATATTAATCAAGGCAACACGCAGATCCTAAATTTTCAGACACTAGGAGTGCATCAGCATCCAACGTAGAGATGGATGTACTGAATCTCACTCCTTACCGATTTTCTAGGGATGAACTTAATGTACTCAAATTTGGGTTAAATTTTTGCCCCACACAAAACATAGATAGGTACGAATTTATTAAGGACATTCACATGTTCGTTAGAAATCTTACTTTTAAATATATATTTGATAGGGACCGTATCCGCACAAAAAATGAGAAAGAATTTTCTGAAAGTATTAAGCACTTCAAAATGGAAGAGTTTAGGGCGTTACGGGATTTAATACTACTTCTGGATGAAAACGATAGTGGGGATGTGCAGGATGAAGCTATGCCTGTACTAATTAAGCCCCTTGTAAAGAAGTTTAAACCCAAATCCAAGAATTTCCCAGACCTTGCTACTAGCCCACAAGCCTGGGCTTTTTTATGTAACGTTATCAGTGATACAAAACGCCTTAAGATACTGCCCAAACACAGTAATCTTACTCGTGCGCAACGTTTGGGCATTTCCAAAATACAGAATCACCCTGACGTGGTTGTTAAGGGAGCTGATAAGGGGGGTAACATTGTTCTTATGACTAAAGATTTCTATGAAAACATGTGCCTCAAGATTCTTTCAAATCTTGAATGGTACCGGCCCATTACTGTTGCACACACTGCACCCTATAAAATCCAATTCCTGGGTATCATCAATGATGCCTTCACCAAGGGGCTAATTAACCAAGATGTCTACGATTACCTGAATACTCGGTCCCCCAGGGTGGCGACATTCTATGCACTACCGAAGGTGCATAAGAGTCCGGTGTCGCCCCCTGGGAGACCGATTATCTCAGGGATCGGATGTTTAACGGAAAATGCCAGCAAGTTGGTGGATTCAGTGTTAATGCCACATGTCATGGCTCTCCCTTCTTACATTAAGGACACGCTAGCTCTCCTGAAACAAATAGAGGGTATGGTCGTTCCTCCGGACTCCCTCCTCGTGACATTGGATGTGGAGGCTTTATACTCTAGCATCCCTCACGAGCAGGGAGTCGGGATGATACGTACCTTCCTCTATGAAGAAGACCACCACCAGTGGCCCTATAATGATTTCATTGTTGGACTACTACAGTTCATTCTTACCCATAACTGGTTCAGCTTTAATAACTCCCACTACCTCCAGGTGCAGGGCGTAGCCATGGGCACTTGTTGTGCCCCTGGCTACGCCAATCTGTACCTGGGGGGGTGGGAGAGGGACCTGTTTTCGAACGAGTCTATGACTAGATTTACTGACAGTGTTCTCGTCTGGATGCGCTACATCGATGACGTGTTCATCGTGTGGACAGGGACGGGAACATTGTTCGATGAGTTCATCCAAAAGTTAAATGTAAATCAATACAATCTAAAATTTACTTATAGTCGTGATCCTAATGTAACCACCTTCCTGGACTTGACAATTTCTAAGAGCATAGACAATGTGCTCTTTACGAACCTGTTTCGCAAAAGTACAGCAGGGAACACGCTGCTGCATGCAAACAGTGCTCATCCACCAGCTTTAATACGTAGCATCCCCTATGCTCAATATATCAGGCTGAGACGGAATTGTACACTGCCATCCGATTTCCAAATACAGGCTAAACTACTAAGGAATAGGTTATTGGCCAGAGGCTACAGTAAATCTCTATTACGCCAGGCATATAACAAGGCCAATGGCCAAACCAGAAATGAACTCCTGTATAAAGTAAAAAATACCCCTTCTCAATCCACCGTTAAAGTAATCACTAGGTTTTCCAATCAACATATGGACATACGGTCCCTACTCAAGAACCACTGGCACCTAATACAAGATGATCCCACTCTGGGCAAATATGTAGGGGCACAACCCGAGATCATTTTCAGGCGGGCAACCTCGCTTAGAGACAAACTTACTGCTAGCCACTATGTTCGAAACAGCAATAATGTCACTAATCAAACTATAGGGACGTCACAATGTGGGAAATGCTCTTTCTGTAAATGGGTTTCACCCTGTCAAAACACTATACTCCCCAATGGTGAGATTTTTTTCCCAAAATTTTCTGCTAACTGCCGCACTGAAGGAGTGGTATATCTCATGACCTGCAAATGCGGTAGCTTCTATGTAGGTAAAACAGCCAGACAGCTAAGACAACGTATCAACGATCACATTTACTACTCGGGCAACGGGAAGATGTTGACACCCATTAGTCGACATCTGGACCTCTACCACCGTTTTGACACCTCAGTTGTGTCCTTCTTCGTTCTGGCCGTTGTCCCCAAAAGTCCCAGAGGGGGTGAGTGGGATAAGATCATCCTCCAGAGAGAAACCATCTGGGTTGAAAGGTTGAATGCCACACACCCCCCGGGTCTAAACGAAACCCAGTCATACAGACCATTTCTGTAAATGACTGATCTCCACTACTTTTGACCATTTGGAACATGATTTTTTTTTTCACTGACATATATACCACTCTGATCGATATTAGAATATCTTATGGGCTGTGGATGAGGGTGAATATCTATTGCCATACTAAGGCCATACATACTTTTCCATATATGTTATGTATCACGTTAACACCCCTTCTCCCTCTTTTCTCCCCCCCTTTTCCCCCCCCCCCTCCTTCTGTATCATTATATGTCTATTTCATTTAAATTCTGATTGCATCTCGATTGGATGTTTCATCTAGTGGCATAATACTATAAAAATAATTCTCCTTTAGGATAAATTGCACAATGAAGGCTGTATGTTAGTCTCATTGGTGCTATTAAACTCGTGTTGTATGATAACTTTACCCCCCCTACTACAGCCGACAGATCGAATATGTTACAAATAAGACACACAGAATACACACTCTAAATTATGCTCCTAAATGGTTAAGCTGCTGTATTGGAATCCCTGTATTTAAATCAGTTACTGTTTACTAGTTTAAAGGTACTATTCCTGGATGTATATATATATGTAGATTATGTATTTTTGGTTATTTATATGCCTTCAGCATTTTTATTTAGTTCTGTATACTATGTCTGGATTTCCTTTTCGATGACCACAGGTGGGTGTATTCACCCTCTTTTACCCCCTGTTCTTGCTGTGCCCCGAAGCCTATGCGCCCACACTGATGGCTGCAATGGTGGGTGGACTTATTGACCATTGCTGGTATTCAGAAAATGACCTTCTGACCTGCTCTAAGGGAGCAATTGGCTCCCCCTGTGGTATGCTTTGTCACTGCCGCAATGGTTTTTTGTGGTGGCAGTGATTACGGCGCATATACATGAACTGCTTGATCCCCTATGATGACCTGCCTGCCAGCTAGAGCGACGTGACGTATGTAGGCTCCCGGAATACTTCCCGGGTTCCGCCCTGTCACTCCTTCATTGGCCCCAGGCTGCCGCGTGAGCAGCGCCTACGGCGCATGCGCAGGACCGTTCGAACTCGCGCACCAGCGTCACTTCCGGGTGTGATGACGCCTTCCTGTAGGGACACATAAAAACGGTGCACTATGCACTGTGAAGCTGTCCACAGGAGAGGTTCCGTCCAGGTCTACTAGCTTACAATCTCTGACAAGCCATAAGGTAAGAACCTTCCATCTAGGATACTAGCAGATAGATCTAGGGAAGTGGGTTCTCTCTAAACTTCTCTTTTTCGTAATTATGTTTTTCAGCTGGGTCAGTCTATCACTAGGGGTTACCCTAACAGAGTGCCATTGTGTGGCTCGAGCAATTGCTCCTGATTGACACACACCTTTACAGTATCGTTTGGTCTGCTATACCTGGACTTGTGTTCCCTACCTACCAGTAGCTTGTGCATAGTTTTTTATATATAATTTTTTACTCAAATCACGCATGACTGTTTACCATGGTGAGCCTTTGGATAATAATACATATATGAATAAATTTCCCCTTTTCCTTCCCCCCCCCTTTTTCTTTTTCCCCCCTTTTTCCCCCCCCCCCTTCCTCTTTTCCCTTCCCCCTTCCCTACCTCTACACTCCACTTTTTATTTTTGTTTCAAAACACTTATCTTTGAAACTTATGGGCCACGTCATGTGTTTTACTTTTAGAATGTGTTTATATAGTACTGGCACCCTGTGATACACGGATTGCCAGGTAGGAATACCTAGGCTGGTTTCACTACTTAACACGGCCTCTGTAAGTATAGAAACTATTATATATATATACTTTTTTCCTTTTTTTCCCTGTTCTCACCTCTTTGTTTCTGGTCTGCCTCGACGGTGATCATTGACACATTATTTCACTTACGTTTTTATAAGAATTTTTGCACCAGCTATCTAATTTGTTTAATTTTTTAATAGTACCCATGGATATGAACTATTCCATATTCCAGTTCTTTCTGTTTCTTCTTTCCTCTTTCCTTTCCCCCCCCCCCCCCTTCTCCCCCTCTTTTTCCTGTTCCCTTTCCTTGTTTTTTTTTTTTTTTTTTTTTTTTTTCCCCCCCCCCCCAACTTTGCACAGCTACTTTCATATCCCATCTGTTGGGTGACTGGTTTCGGTGCTGGCAGTCTACAGGTGGTGGGTGTTTTATCCCTCTGTGGTCAATCGAAAACTTTTAATCAATGTATATTAGCTTTTTCTTTATAATGTTTTTTATCAGTTCTATTCTAGATACAAGTATTAAAATTATATTGTATTAACTGAAGTATCTCTTTTTGAACTGTTTGTGTATAACCGTGACAGGATACTATGCTCCCGACGAAGCGTTTTGGAACGCGAAACTAGTCGAGCGAAAGCAAGATTTTTATCTTTGAATTTACTGGACCCATCAACAAGACCAGCCATCTCTCGTGCATACTGTCCAACTCCTCATTTGTGTTTGTTGGCTATACAATATTCTATCTTACTTTGTATATTTTACATGTGAATGCGATTTCTGGGAGATGTGTCGAGTCTTGTAAATGGGACCCTCTATCAATTATAGATAACTGTTATATAATGTCAGTGTCCTATATTAATGTACTTTCTACCTAAATTCAATTATATTTTTCTACCAACAATAAAACCCTTAGAATTTTTACAATATCTATCTGTGTGCCGTTTAAAGTCCACCTTTAGTTTAAATATACATCCTTCCATTGAATATCGGGACGTTGGCACATTTATATTAAGTGCATCCACAGTGTCACCCTGTGGTGATGCACAACTTAGCAATTTCCTTCTAAAAAATTGTAATAAATTATATTTTTCTATATATATTTTTTCTATTTTTTGAATCAATTTTCATTGCCCTTAAAATCCCAAGTTTTTGAGGTAAACTCCTTTGTTCATTCATTGGGGATGGTGGCAATGTACATGACATTTCATGGAATTCAAACCTTTTTTTGTACCATGGTGGCAACAACACCCATGGTTAAAGTGGGCTCAGTGGAAAATGCGGCCATTCCAGAAGGGCTTCCTCCAGCACTGGAACCCAGGGCTTCGGGATAACTCTACCTGAATAAGGTCGTCGGACTGAGATAGATGACACTACCAAAAAGAGGAAAAATGACACTGACACTAGTTTGCAAAGTGTATCTAGAGCACAATTCCCTTTAAAGGACAAACGATCACGGGGTAACAAACCCCGCCATACAGCAGCATCTACATCTAGTACTATGGGTGCACTTAACAATACATCTATGTCTCTGTCATCACCTATAACAGGAGTAAACTTAATTGCCACCATAGCAGCACCACTTACTGTACCATCAACAAGTGACTCTACCCCTGTGGTACCGAATGCGGTGCAGGACCTACGTCCTGCTCCGATTTTTTCTATTGATAAAAAGATACCAACATTAACACCACGCACGTCACAGCATGAATCAAAATAATCAGTCCCGACCTTTATGACAATGAAGGCCGGGACGGACACGATATTGTTAACTTATCAACATTCTCTCTATCAAAAGACCAAGAAACCGTGTTACGCCTGGGACTTACATTTTGCCCAGATGGAGAAGCCGATAAATTTGAATTGGTCAAAGACCTACATCTTTTTGCTAGACGCCTTATGTATAAGGTGCTCTATGACAAAAAACAAGATACCACCTTATCCACTGTTAATGATAACTCTGTTCTTAAAGATGTCACCCTTCAGGAGCTCCAAGCACTACAAGACCTTATGGACCTGTGGGATGAAAGCAATCCTGAAGAGGAAGGCTGGACCTATCAGTTACCAGGTGTCACCCCGGGAACCTCGATACAGTCCAGATCCAACAAACCTGTATATATGTCAATCCCAAAACCTACAAACCCAAGTCACGCTCCTTCCCGGTCCTGCAGGGCAACCCTAACATTTGGGCGTTTGTTCTGCAGGTCACTAAAGAAATTGAAGCAACCAACTGGAAATCTGGTCCTCCTTCCAACCTAAGTCCCAAACTAAAAACTGCCCTCAATACCATTCTTAACAACGACGATATGGTAATTAAGCCATCAGACAAAGGAGGGAATATAGTGGTCATGAACAGGCAAGGCTATGAGAAGATGTGTTATGATATAATACAAAACAGAGAATGGTACAGACCCGTACCTTCCTCCTTTTATATCTCAAAGTATAAAGAAATACTTCATCGAGCTCACACCTCAGGAGTCATCGATGATAACACTCTTAAGTTCCTAAACACTGAAAATCCACTTACCCCCACCTTTTACGCACTGCCCAAGGTGCATAAAGGGGTTCTACCACCCCCAGGACGTCCTATTATCTCCAGCTGTGGTTCTCTAACAGAAAATGCTAGCAGGATTATTGATGAGTATCTTTACCCACACGTGCAGAGTTTATTCTCTCACGTGAAAGACACCATAGAACTACTAAAAACCACTGATGGTTTATCCATACCAGCAAATGCTTGGCTTGTTTCTATTGATGTAGAAGCACTATATAACTCCATCCCTCACTCCCTAGGAGTGCAAGTGGTGCGCAGTTTTCTCAACGAACGTGACAACGATTGTCGCAAATGTAACAACTTTATAATTGAACTGCTTGATTTCATTTTAACCCACAATACCTTTTTGTTCAAACGCTCCCATTACCTCCAGGTGCAGGGGATGGCTATGGGGGCGGGCTGTGCCCCCTCCTACGCCAACATGTACCTGGGGGGATGGGAGCGTGATCTGTTTTTCGGGTCGAGAAGACGATGCCCATCTTGCCAGCATATTGAGCTGGCATCGATATATTGATGATGTTCTGATGATCTGGGCGGAACCCGAGGAAGAACTTCTACAATTTTTGAATGCGTTACAGAATAATATGTACAACTTGAGATTCACGTACAATTATAGTCAGGAGAGAATCACATTCCTAGACGTTGAACTTTTTGTGGACGACAAAGGGAACCTGTATTCTACACTCTACAGGAAGCAAACCGCAGGCAATACTCTGTTGCATGCCACCAGCTCACATCCCAAACCACTTATTAAGAGCATCCCCTACAGTCAGTACCTTATAGACTGAGAAGGAACTGCTCTCTTGAAGCTGACTTCAAACATGAATCAAGTCAATTATACCAATGCCTGAGAGCTAGGGGTTATACTAAAACTTGTTTACGAAGAGCCTTCAATAAAGTTAGAGTTCTAGATAGAAATAGTCTAATTTATAACAACAAAGATAACCAAAAATCAGAGTCAACAAGAATAATTACAAAATATAATAGACAACATGCCTCCATTAGAAAAATCTATAATAAGTTCTGGTATCTTCTGACTGCTGACGAAAAAATCAGCAAGTATATTAACACTTTTCCTGAAATAACATTTAAACGTTCTCAATCTATCAAAGTAAAAACAGTATCTAGCCATTACGTATCCAATATTGATCCTAAACCTACCAAACTGGGTACCCACCCTTGTGGCAAATGCAATTATTGTCGATACATCCTGAAGGGCAGTGATATTAATCTACCCAATGGGGACATATGGGCACCCAAAAACAGAATTACTTGTCAAACTGTGGGAGTTAATACCTCATGAAATGCAACTGTGGTGCCTTTTACGTAGGCAAGACTAAAAAGGAACTTTTTCAGTAGGATACGAGACCATGTGTCGGCTATCTCCAAGAAATTGATGGAGACACCCATTAGCCGACACATGGGTCTGTTCCATAACCATAAAACTTAAAAATGCTCGGCTTCTTCGCCTTGGAACACATTGCTCTCAATGAAAGAGGCGACGACGCAGATCGCCGCCTGCTCCAGGTTGAGGCTAAGTGGATTTACCATCTACAGGCCACTAGACACCCTGGCTTGAACGAAAATTTAAGCTATAAACCCTTCTTGTGACAAGCTTACATCCAGATCTAGGTTTATTACATTTTATTTCTTCTAGTGCTACCACAATTGTCCCCAGCACCAACGTTCCTCCCCTGCTCCCTATTCCTCCATTCCCATATCATACTTGCATCACTGCACCAGCCAGTTAGCTGTGCCCACCCAGGGCCAGCCATTGGGATCCACGATGATTCCCTCAAATCCAACATATACACAGGCAGGTGCATTCTGTGTGGTACTATCAAAGAACGTGTTTACCAATATACGTATAGAATTGTTAGAATTTAAATGTATGTTTAACACTTATATCTTGGTTATGCTCTGCTATGTTGCCTCCTGAGCATAAATACCTCAGGGAGTCAACAAATACAAATTGTCTTGTGTTTAATTGTACATTTATTTCTATTTTTATTCTCTAAGAGACCTGACCTATACCTCATATCCCTTGGATTCCTCTATTCAATCATGCCTTCAACTCTGGTGGGGTATGTAAATCACATTACAACTCTCACCAATGTCTTTACACACTGGTACTTGAGATTCATGCCTCCTGGTGAAGTATGAATCTCCAGCATTATATCTGTCATCTCTGGTCCTGTGCATTCAGTGCACATGCAACGCTAGAACAATCATGGTGCCCTATGCGGGCACTAGGGGGCAGTCATCAGCCAACGCTGAATCCACGCGAAGGCATGGATGCTATGACTGTCCTACCCTTTTATGATGTTCGGCCGGCTCAGCCCGGCGCATGCGCTGTCCAACACACAGCGGCAGGCTTGCCGTCTGATGTATTGACGCTGAGCGTCATCATCCTGTTGGTCAGGTGTGTGCGCAAGGAGAGCCCCACACACGGTGCCATTCCCACCGACACGTCATCACCCAGCGCTCGCATTTACGCCGCCGACGTCACTCCTTGTCGTCGGCGGCGCACTTATTCCATCACCATGATGGGATATAAAAGGCTGGATGTGGATGCTACGGCCGTCATGGGGCCTGCCCTGGGAGCC
Source organism: Rana muscosa (assembly GCA_029206835.1). Taxonomy (NCBI): domain Eukaryota; kingdom Metazoa; phylum Chordata; class Amphibia; order Anura; family Ranidae; genus Rana; species Rana muscosa. Next base: position 1,286,019,627 of record CM055116.1, on the reverse strand, counting down.
TTACTGCCGCGCTGACTCTTTACAGGTAAGCTTGTTATGCTTGACTGACAAACCATGGATTGCTATGCAATTCACTTATATAAAGGAGGTCTGGTTACTTCTGATCTTGCATTCTGATCAGTTTAATTTATTTGTATATCCAGACTCTCACAGCGAGGTATCTGTACATGGTGCTACTGCTTGTTCTTACAACACACCATAGTTATTGGACATCGCATCTCGGTGCATATAACCACAGGTACCCTGTATATGTTTATGTTTTTGTTTATGAATATACAGTATACCCATTGATGTTTAAACATCCTTTATGAAATACCAATAGCTGCCATACATATCATTTCTATTCACAGACCATACCACTGTCAGTGCATACTAATCAAGCATAAGTACCTGTTGTCAGGCGCTCATTAGGCTCCCGGGTTATATTATCTACATCTCTCAGTAAAGTAAGCATACTTATTATTTGATGTGAGATTTAAAATGCTATAAACTGAATACAGGTCAATGTTGACCACATATTGTATCTACACATATCTTCTTTTTTGAGTTCTATTTGAATTCCTACACATAGATATGAGTTTTATTAATACTCTGGTGTCCTGGGTTGGGAATGAGGCAGTTTTGTTTCTTGCAACCCTTGCATGTGCATATTTGCATATGGATCAAGACGTGCCAGCCCCACTACCTGGTGCCCCCTGACTATCATCAGGTGTCACCACTTTATCGTACGAGGATCCACAGGAACTCTGGAGGTATTATATGCACGTCTCTACTAAGAATCAACAGCTTTATTTTGTATATTCTTGTTTATAATGAATATTAAATTTGCTGCATATACTTTTTCTAAACATATGTTTATTTTAGATAAATTAAAGTCACGTGCGTCCCTGAAGAAGCATAATTTTTGCGAAACATGTAGGACGATCAATTTGACGTACAAGGAACGAATACACTGCGTTGTCTTTCCTGTTTGCTTTTATATCATGTAAATCATGCATTAAATATAGATTTTTTTTATAAGTACCCATCTGTTTCTTACAAATTCTTTTTTTCACTATGTTAACATTCTCAATGAGCACCTTTAAAGTCCCACACACACCATGCCTAAGGCTGCATTCACACCTGAGCGTAGCGCTTCGAGCGTTTTTACCAACGTTTTTATGGGCGTTTTATCTGCGTTTTGTCGTGCGAATACGGTCGTTTTTGCACATTTGCAAAGGCAAATAAAGGCGTTTTTCAACTTCGGCGTTTTTCTTGATAGCCAATAGGAAAAATGATCATCACTGTCATCATTTGTTGCTATGTTTTTAGATTTTGTTCATCTGCTTCCTGGGTGAATACTGTACTACCGGTTCATCATTGTGCTTTCTGCTGCATCTTTGTACTATCTTCTGCACAAAGATGAGTGACAATGAGATGGCGTGTTTTCTGGCAGCAGCCACTGTTTCCTTATCACTTTCTACAGGAAAGAGAGGGGAGAAAGAAGAGGGCACGCAGATATTGGATCCACCCAGTAATTGCCGAACGAGAACAGAGAGGGCAATTTTGGGTCATGTATAGTGATCTACGTGAGCATGATGATAAATTCTTGGACTACACAAGGATGTCCATAAAAAGGTTAGTCAAAGTAATTTGGATTCATGATGTTTGACATTGTTCCTGTCTTATAATGTCCACTAATGTCCACTAAAACACCATATTTCTTATTGTTGCTCACAGCTTTGATGAGTTACTGGGTTTACTCAGTAGCCGCTTGCAAAGAATGGACACTTATTTCCGGAACAGTATACCCCCAGTGGAACGACTTATCATCACACTGAGGTAAATTCTTCTTTTTTCCTTTTGTCCCCAGTGCCACGTATCAGTACCACCTGCCCCCAGTGCCACGTATCAGTACCACCTGTCAGTGTCACGTGTCATCATTAGTGCCACCTGCCCCCAGTGCCACGTATCAGTACCACCTGTCAGTGTCACGTGTCATCATTAGTGCCACCTGTCCCCAGTGCCACCTGTCAGTGTCACGTGTCATCATTAGTGCCACCTGTCCCCAGTGCCACGTATCAGTACCACCTGTCAGTGTCACGTGTCATCAGTGCAATGTATGTATTTTGTGGGGTTATTTGTGGTATACACATTTCCTTTGTGAAAAATAACATATTACAATGATTATTATAATAAAAATCATACTTTTGTAAAGAATTGAGGGAAAAATAAACATACAATCACACAATTTTAATGTTAAACAAAAACTTTATTTGTTAATATAAAATATGAACGAACGATTACTTTCTCTTGTTTTTTTAATTAGGAAAATTTACAGCTGAACCATAACAAAGAAATAGAGCTAACGTAGCTCATAAAACAAAAAAAAAAAAAAATTCACAGGTTTTGAAAGGTTTGGGGGGAGTTGACTCCCTCGTTAGGTGCATTGACCGCATCCATTGCATGGCCATATTGTGACCAGGTGGAGGTAGATGGATAATCATTATGCTGCCAATTAGAAGGTGGTGGTGGTGTTGGCAGAGGATAGTAATTAGTTGGTGGCGGTGTAGGCAGAGGAGGGTAATTAGGAGGTGGTGCTGAAAACTGAGGAAGGGGTAAAGAATGTGGTGCTGGCAGATGGGGGCGGGGGGGGGGGGGGATTTGCAAAAGGACCATACGATGGCAGAGGTTCTGAGGACCTATATGTGGTTGTTTGCGGGATAAAGGTCGCAATGTAGCGGATGGTACCTGACAACATGTCTGCTAGATGTCTGGAAGGTCTGATGGAGAAGGTACCATTAGAGCTCCAGGCAGACACCTGAACATGGGACCTATTAATGGTCATCCTGTCCGACATACTGGACAAAATGTCCAGCATTCGGTTAAAATCGGGGTCCGGAGCCCTCCTTCGTGTTCCTCTAGCTGGTACACGTACAGCAATAGGTGGTGTGGACTCATCGTCTCCCAGAGGTGTTGCTGATGTAGAGCGTGTTGGAGTAGACGATTGGCTCTCCAGATCTTGTCCTTCTTGATCACCACCTGATGCTTGGCTTGTTTGTGTGTCCAAAGCATTGTTTTGGGAACTGTCCTCCCAGCTGTTTTCAGTACTGAAAATAGAAATTAATTATTAGAACTTTCTCTTTAGATTTTGATTAATGACATTAGTACAGATGATAACTTACCACCCCAAAGCCAGCAATGGCCGAAGGAACTCCAGTTCTTTTGCATACATGTACTCTCTCGGAGCACATGACGCAGATCCACTCCTACATTCCCTGGTCAGTCGTAGATGTCGAGTGTAGGCATCCCGTATACTTTTCCACTTTAATTTTAGCATTTTAACTGTCAAAAACACAAATTAAGATATATATATATATATTTCTTTGTAGGTACCTAGCAACAGGACAATCTATATCGAGTCTGCACTATAGCTTTCGTGTAGGGAAATCAACAGCCAGTTATATAGTCCGTGACACCTGCTGTGCAATTTGGGAGATTTTGAAGGATATGGTGTTTAAAAAACCTACATCAGAAGAGTGGTCCAAGATATCGGAGGTTTTCCTGCAACGCTGCAATTTCCCTAATTGTGTCGGAGCGATCGATGGGAAACATATCAGGATCGTTAAGCCCATGGGAAGCGGAAGCCAATATTTTAACTATAAAAAATATTTTTCCTTTGTTTTGATGGCGGTTGCGGATGCCAATTATTGCTTCCGGTACATTGACATTGGTTCGTATGGTAGCAGCGCTGACTCTGCTATTTTTAACAATTCCTCATTTGGAGACCTCCTACGTACAGATTGTCTTGACCTTCCGGCAAGCAGGCCACTCCCGGGCACAAATGGCCCTCCCCTACCCAGTGTGTTTGTTGGAGATGAGGCCTTTGCTCTGAGTGAGCATCTACTACGGCCTTACTCAGGCCACAATCTAAATGAACAGAGTAGTGTGTTCAATTACCGTCTAACACGAGCACGTCGTGTGGTAGAATGTGCATTTGGCATATTGTCAAATAAATGGCGGGTACTGCACACTCCGATTGTTCTCAATATGAAAAATGCAGTCTCTGCTGTAAAGGCTGCATGTGCATTGCATAATTTTGTGAGGCAGCGGGATGGATATGATTTTGAGGAGCCATGTAATTTTGACAGTATGGAAAGAGCCCATTGGACCGGTGTTCGTGGAAGCAGACAAGGGACACATGTCAGGGATCAATTTGCGTCCTACTTCATGTCTCCAGCAGGACAGGTCCCATGGCAGGATGAGGCAATTCAATAAATTTAAGTCTTTATTTCTTTGTTATAATAATAAAACCGTATACTATGCTCTGCGAATACTTAATAAAATTGATCATTGTGAAGAAGTCCAATGTTTTTTTTGAAATATATATTTATCTTTGTGTGCAGTATCCATACAATTGACACTAGGGGTCAGAGTGTGCCATCATTTATTTGTGACATGCTGACTATACTATACTCATACTCCTATGCATAGGCCCCTGAGGCGTTTTTCAGGCGCCTGTATAGCGCCTGACAAAAGCGACTCCTTTCACTCGGCTTTTACACTGAAACGGTGCGCTAGCAGGACGGTAAAAGTCCCGCTAGCAGCATCTTTGGAGCGGTGAAGGAGCGGTGTATTAAATTAAAATCAATGGGGCAACCGCCGGTTTTAACCCTTTTTCGGCCGCTAGCGGGGGTTAAAACTGCCCCGCTAAGCGGCCAAAAAAGGGTTCGAAAGGCACACAAATCGCCGCTGCAGAGGCTCTTTGCAGGCGGGTTTGGAGCACTGCCCCATTGTTTTCAATGGGAAGGGGCGCTTTAGGAGCGGTAAATACGCCGCTCCTACAGCGCTCCAAAGATGCGGCTTGCAGACCGTATCTTCATCTTTGACATTATGCAACAAAATTGGGCTAAGTTTACTTTTTTTTTTTTTTTAAAGCATGAAACTGTATTTTTTCTGAAAATAAACATGTTCAAATAATTGCTGCGAAAATACCGTGCGAGATAAAAAGTGGCAACAACCCCCATTGTATTCTCTAGGGTCTTTTATAAAAAAACATATATAATGTTTGGGGATTCTATGTCATTTTCTAGCCAAGAAATAATGGATTTTACATGTAGGAGAGAAATGTCATAATTGGCCCCGGGTGTGAAGTGGTTAAGCATAATAATCTAATAATGTTAGCATGGGTTTAACTTACCTTTACCATCCTTAACATGGCCAGTTAGGTCTGCCCAGTCTGAGAACACTTTCATGGCAATCTCGTTCCATGCCCTCCTCTTGCTCGCTCTGAGTTTATAAGTAGGATCTCTTGTATCATAGAGACAGGGGTGCTCCTTGACCATTCTAATAAAGGTCTCCTGATTCAGCAGGCATACAGTCTCATCTTCTTCACCATCCATATTGCTGGTCTGTATGTCTGTTAAAATGGTGATCTGGGAACTTCCTGTTATGTTTTATGTCATTTCCTTCATGTACAATCTTTTCACGTGAGCAGATGCAGCGATAAGACGCCCGTAGAAACGCTTGTTGTCGCGCTAGTCACTTGAATCGAGCGTTTCCATTACTTTCTATGGGGATACGAACGCCCAAATCTGCCCGATTCGCGCGACAAAAAAGGGTCCGGAACTTGTTTGAGCTTCAGGCGTTCGGCTTCAGACGTTTTTGAGTGGAGATGTGAACCATCTCCATAGAGAATAATGTATTTTTTCTCCTCTAGCGTTTTGTAGCTTCAGGCTTAGGGCTACAAAACGCTCAGGTGTGAATGGGGCCTTACAAGGCTTTCCTATTTACAAATATAATCGGGATGTAGGTGCCATTGAGTAATATATAGATGCTTAAGGGTTTGCTTTGTATAGTTTCTACATCTACCTGAATAACCTTAACCATGTGGGAGAGCCTTCCTTTGTGGTTACAACATAGGAACCTCCTCAATTGTCACTCAATTGCACCTGTCTTGGGTCACCATCACAACAGATGCCAGCAACAGGAGCTGCGGCTCTCTTTGCCTGACAGATTTAGCCCAAGGCATATGGCGTTTTCCCAGTGTTCTGCGCTCTATAGCCACCACTTAACCAGCAGGAGCTTCAGTCCTCCTAAGACTGGACAACATGACGGCAGTCACATACATCAAGAGACAGGGAGGTACTCCCAAGTCTCTCCCTGTTGAAGGAAATAGACAGCTCTCAGGTTGGCCAGTTTTTTTCTGGGCTCAGATCATGATGGGCTATCTCCCTGGAGTCCAGAACATTCAGGCAGATCTTCTGTCAAGAGTTTCTCTGGACAACGAGTGGACTCTCCAACCCCAAGTCTTCAGGTGGGTCGTGTCCCTGGGAGTCATTCAGGAATTAGACTTGTTCGCCTCCCCGTGCAACTTGATATTAGAGAGATACACAAGGTCTCAGTGTCCCCAGGCTTTCGGGGTAGATGCTTTGACAAACCATCTGTGGTTCCACAGGACCTATGCTTTTCATCTGGTTCCTGTCATTCTCCAGTTTCTGTCGAGGCTTAGGGTGGAAGAAGCAAAGATTGTGGCAATAGTCCTGTACTGGCCAAACAGGCCATGGTTTCCACTGCTGATGCAACTCAGCTTTCGGGACCCAGTTCCTCTCTACCCTCCAGACCAGATCTCCTATCACAAGGGGCAACTCTACATCCATGCCCGGCCCATCTACATCTGATGGTCTGGTTCTTGAGAGGGAAAGGTGGGAGGCCCTAGGCTGTCCAAGTACGGCCAACTCCACATTATTGAATGCCAGAAGAGCAGGCACCAACAGGGTCTACCAGAGGATTTGGAAAAAGTTTGCAGACTACACCTCTTCCGCTGCAGGTTCTTGCAATAACCCAAAGATACATGATATCCTGGGCTTCTTACAATTGTGCTTGGATCTCTCATTGTTAGTCAGCTCGCTGCGAGTCCAAGTCTCTGCAATTTCTGCCTTTAAGGGCGTCTCCTGGGCTAGACACCCTCTTACTCAACAGTTTTTCAGAGGAGCAATAAGGCTCAGACCTTTAGACAAAGCCAAGATTCTCTAAATGGGATCTTCCCCTTGTCCTGGATTTCTTCTCAGGTAGAGAGTTGGAACATGAAGAGCAGTCCTCTATCAAAGAACTCTCTCTAAAAGTTGCCTTCTTGGTGGCTATAACAACGGCCAAGAAGGTCTCTGAAATCAGCTCTCTGGGATGCAAGGAGCCATTTCTAACCTTTTTACTGAACGGCTAGTTTTAATTCCTATGTTGGGTTCAAACCCCAAAGTGGCATCTGTGTTTCATGACAATCAGGAGATTGCTTTTCCAATGTTCAGATCTCCTGAGGATTCCAGTGTTCATCCCTTAGATGTTGGGAAAGCTCCGAGTCAGTATCTTGAAGCTACAGCTTCTTTCCGTCAGACCGACCACCTCTTTGTTCTTTTTCATGGGAAGAGTAAGGGAATGCGTGCCTCTTCCAGATCTATCGCACCATGGATTGTTCAGGCCATTCAGTGGGCTTACAAAGCCAAGGGCTTGGCGTCTCCAGAGGAGGGGACTGCTCACTCAACTAGAAGTGTGTCTACATCATGGGCGGCGACACGTCACGCGGCTCCAGAAGTAAATTGAAGACCACAAGGCCGCCTTGCAAAGAACACGTTCATAGCGCACTACTGTGTAAAACCATCCTCGTTATTTTCTGTTAAATCTGGTTTACGTATCTTGTCTGTTGATGGTGCCAATTAAACCCTTTTCTTTTGTCTAGCACTCTGGTCACCCAGGTGTGTATGGCTAGTTATTTCCCACACGTAGGCTGTCAGGAAAACTGAAAATTTCGAATACTTACCGTAATTGTCCTTTCCTGATGGACTCCATGGCAGCAGAAGTTCCCTCCCAGTGGCTGGAGTAGGCTAAATTATGGAACATGGCCTCTGGCCCGATGCAAATATTTATGGGAGAAGGGTCCTAGAAGTATGAGGGTGCGGTTAACCCACATGTAGGCTGCCATGGAGTCCATCAAGAAAGGAAAATTACGGTAAGTATGTGATATATATTTTCAGTTTTACATTCAAAAAAAGAAATATTAGCAGAAAAATAAGGGGAGGAAAAGATGTTGTTAGAGCTGATTGTGGTTAAAGTGATTGTAAAGGAAAAAAAATAACAAATGTGGTTTTGCACAGAGCAGCCCAGATCCTCCTCTTCTCGGGTCCCCCATCAGTGCTCTGGGCCCCTCCCCCTGCCACGTGCCCCCATAGAAACTGCTTGCTGTGGGGGCACTTGTGCATGCGTGCCCGCTCCTGAGCCGGCTATCTGCATCCATAAGAGACAGAGATTGCAGCTCAGCCCCGCCCCCACCTCACTGGCTGTGATTGACAGCAGCGGGAGCATCTCAGCCAATCAGAAGGGAGAGACCTGGGAGAGTCTCAGATCTTGTGCACATCGCTGGATCGAGATCGGGCTTAGGTAAGTATTAGGGGGGGGGCTGCACACTGAAAGTTTTTTACCTTCATGCATACGATGCAGGCAAGTAAAAAACCTTCAGCCTTTACAACCACTTTAAGGATTAATAAGCGTTGAACAGAAATACATTTTATGAATTTTTTCCACTTGTAATGTTTCTTTAATTGATAAATTAAATATTAGCTTCAAATTATTACATTGTATTACTCAATGATACTTGCAGACCATCTTACACAGAAGTGGCTATATTTTAATAAATACATGTTGGCAATAGCAAGGAAAGTGGTGACAAGGGGAATAGGAGCAGGATGTAGGGAATGTGTTCTGGAAACAATGCATTTTTTTTTTTTAGAATGTAAATCCTACAAAGTGTGTAAAACAAAAAAAACAAAAAAATGCATCTTTAAAAAACCAACATAAAATAATAATTGAGCTTTGGATGCATATTAGCAGTTACCTTTTACTCTTCTATGGCCAGATCTAGATGTTTTGACTCAGGAGAAAACCGTCTCTTTCAGGCTTCCCACTCTCAATCTAAATGCACATCTCCAACTTGGTGTAAAGACAGTTGTCCCAATACTGGTGCAAAATCATTCTTATGTGATGGTGATCAAGTCAGGGAGAAGAATGTCATCCATGTATACAATGACACAAAATTCTGGAAGAGGTTGTTGCGAAAGCCAAAGGGCATCACTTGTTGCTTGTAATGCCCGTCCCTGGTGTTGAAGACTGTCTTCCACTCATCGCCTTTTTGGATCCTAATTGGGGTGCTCAAATCTTCTATAAAGTTGAAACTCTGAGGAGCCTACAATCCTGAGTCAAAGAGTTCAGAAATCAGAGGTAGTGGATACCAATTTCGAGGAAATCCTGCGCAGTGAGACCCACAAGACAACTCCTGACCAGAGATCCAGACAAGGCAAATGTCTTTGCAGCCAAGGGAGGCTGAGAATGATGGAACTGGTGGACCTAGGAAGAACCAGACAGAAGATTTTAGTATAGTTATAGAGAAAGTTTTGAACTTGATAGAGCCTACAGTCAAGGTAGAGGCACCATCTGCTTGGTGAATTTCCCAGTCACACTAGAATTCACATATGCAGAGTTTGGCACCCAACGGGTATAAATGGGCATGATGAAGTGAGGTAAAGTAATGGAATAGGAAATTAGGTCTGGATCTCCTCCCTCTGGGAGGAACTAGAAGCAGCAGTTTACTGGATGGACAGTAGAGGCATAACTCAAGATTCAATCGACAAGTGCTCTCATACAGCGTGAGGCAAGCTCTCCATAGTTGCAAGGATTCTTGAGTGCATGACAAAGGGTGGTTCAACAGCCTTCTGGAAAATGGGAGCTAAACATTCTGTTAAAGGGCTAAGTGGCATAGATCTTTCTAGATCTTGTTACTGGGAGCGGATGTCAACTTGAATACAGAATGCAATCAAGTAATTTGGGGCAGCAGGAATGGACCTCCTGGCTAATTCAGGGCTTCATATTGCCAGCAAGTTCCAGGCAAGAATGTGAAACCTGACTACGTATTTGACTTCATCAGGAAGGCATGACTGTAGGCCGAGTGGTGCCTCAGCAGCGAACAAGGCCCCTACCCAAGTTGTCAAAAGGTTTTTAGAAGGCATCTAAGAAGGTAGCCAGGTTGGACTGCCATTCTTGCCTACCCACAGCATGGAAACCCAGGCGGAGGCATCCCATGAGAGAAGTGAATCATATACACTCGTGTGGTCAGTAGGAAAGAGATGGTCTGAAAGTTTAAAATGAATAGAACATTGATTAAGCCTCAACATGTTTTCGGATCATAGAAAAGTGAAGTGGAGGAGGAAGTAGGGACTCAGTGTTATGACGGGGATCTGAACTCAGCATCTCTGCTGCTTCTAGCAGTAGCTCTTCTTGCTGAGCCATCTGAGATGCAGGACAACTCCCTGTGTGATCTATTGAACAAACTTACTTTCTATCTTATAAAAGAAAGAGTTCTTGGGACTTTAAATGAGGCAGCAATCAAAGGGGTCACTGCCTCCATCCCTAATCAATATTGACTATAAAGGAGGGAAGGGGAGAGGTGGAACTTTAAATGAAGCACACAGCAGTAAATTGAAAAGTCAAGCGAGTAGAAAAAAAATGGGATTTATTTTGCATTGTACATTCATTTATAGCATTATATTGGGCATACAGCCTCTCAACCATGAATGTTTGGACGTTTACAAAACAAATACATGAAACCACATAATGTGATGTACATTTACATAATAAGTACAGAAATCGCATGATGCTAGTAACAAACAATTAAAAACATAATTGCGGTCAAAAAATAAGAAGGGGTCCATGGTAAGAAATGTTGGTAATGAATAGTGGCTCTACGCGTTTCGCGACCCTGTAGTCGCTCATCAGGAGCATAAACCATGGCATTAAAATCTAAAAAAAGAATAAATCTAAATAATACCAGATGGTTTGGGCTTGGCATTAAAGATGGTCAGGAAGAAAAATAAGGACATTTTAGGGGGGATAAAGAAATGGGGGTTCAATAGTTAGAGAACTTACATCTGCACATCGTGCGAGCTTGGCATGCCAACCGAAATCGCCAATGCGACTCTGGGCTCCCTCTCGAGGCACTGTGGAGGTCTGAAAAGGCAGCAACAGCCACACAAAGGCACGTCCCAGGCAGGTAATGTGTGTTGATACCCTGCATAGGGGTGGAAAAGGTGGCCCCATATGAGGAACCTGAAAAGTGAATAAAATGTGCATGGTGTAAGGTATAGTAATGTTTTTCTACTCGCTTGACATTTCAATTTACTGCTGTGTGCTTCATTTAAAAGTCCCACCTCTCCCCCTTCCCTCCTTTATACTTTCTATCTTGTTTAGGCCATTTCCTGTTTGCAAAATTATTGTGCCATTCTCAAGCCAGTATCTTGCTCCTTACGCGCCTGCTTTACCATTTGTTACCGACCTTTGGCTTGTTTATTCACTATGTTTTGCTTGATCTCAGCCTACAACCATTTGTAACCAACCTTTGGCTTAGTCCTAGACTATGCTTCCGCTTGATTCCAAACCTGCAAACACTTGTTACCAACCTTTAGCTTGTTACTGACTATGCTTCTGTTTGACCCCTACCTGCTACATTCACGGTTTTGGCCTGGCACATAGGCAGACATGCTTCTATCCCTGATATTGCAAGAAAACCAAAATTAATTGCCCATGGGACCTTAATGGAGGTGCATCTGCATAAACACCTTTTTGTTTTTTGTTTTTTTATCCAATATCCACAGTCTATTTCTAACCAGGTAGCATTCAAGCGATTTCTCTTTTTTTACATAAGTAATAAAAATAATTTTAATAAACTTGCAACATAAAATAGATGGATGAAATGCATCAAAAGATCTCAACATGTTTTGTAAACATTCATTCACTAAGTCAGGAGTGGATGCTACTGTCTATAAAATGACAATTAACAGATTAGAATGTGCTATACTGATACAACCCTGGATTCTTCCACATCAAGTGAAAAAACCAATTACAAGAAATCTATCAGCTGTAAAGAAATAAAAAAGCCAAAACACTTTTTTTTAAATATATTTTAAACATATTTTATACATACGTGTAGTCCTTTTATATCCCATTGTTTTTATCAATATGCCCCTTCATATTATTGTACTTAGTTTATATTCCTTGTCAGTCCGCTTATTTATTGCCCCCGGCCATATTACCTGAAAGCGTAAACCTCGTCTGATCTGGGTAGCTAAGCAGGGTCGGGCCTGGTTAGTACCTGGATGGGAGACCGCCTGGGAATGCCAGGTGCTGTAGCCCTTTTTTTTTTTTCATTTAGTTAAGTCTCTTGCTGCTTTTTGGTCCACGCTGGGACCTGTAGTCCCACGGCTCTAGCACAGGCTTAAAAGCACTAGTCCTTTCAGCTTCCTATCAGGCCAATAGAAGGAGCAGTGGCTCCAAGCGCGTAGCCTGCCTATCCAACCCTTCTCACTCTGTGGAGTCCTCCCCCGGAAGTGATCCCGTGACCTCAGCCCCAGCTTCTTCCTGATGACCACAGGATTTGCAGCAGCAACAACGGCGACAATTGCAGCTTTCCATCTCTGCATAGAAAAAGGATCCGGCTCTGAGGCTTCCCTACGGACCACTGACACACAGATGAGCCTTTGTATTTCCTGTTTCCTACTCTGCATCTTCTACATCTGTGCAGCCCATGGACCCGGGACGAGGACTAGAGGATCTTTACAGATGAGCCTTTCTTTGTTTCCTTTCCTGTAAGTGTGATTGATATTTGTGTCATTAAAATAATCTTTTAATACTGCACTTAGGTGGCACTTCCTTTTTCTCTACCCTTTTTTGTCTACCACAGAGTCAGCTCTCTGAGGACAGCAGCCGCCATCCTCCAGCCATATTATCTGACTTTTAACCTTTGAACTGCCTGTTACCATTATTATTTATAAACAGACTCATTGCTATATCCCGATTTACCTATGCACTTTGTGTTTGCGCTAACAGTTACCTTTTCCATTATCAGCAATATTACTGGCCAAGAACTTGGAAGTGCCATGGAAGCTACAAGGACGGCTGACAGTGCAAAAATGAGGAAGGTAAGTGACAATCATATTCCTTTGGGAGTTTTTTTTATACAATCTTCTGCTACGAAAATTGACTGTTCTCAGTGTGTAATATATGATGTGTGTCCTGATATTCTGTGTTTCTGCTTCTTAGCTTGCTCTGTCTGTCTTCCTCCCTCCAGGGTTCTGTATCGCCTGTGGCACTGGACATATAACTGGTGGGCACCCCCTCTTTATTAGAGGCTTCTACCATAGATGTACGGTAAGGTAGCAACACAACAACATAAGGTAAATGTCTGATTCCTAGTCATACAGTACAGGACACAGGCTCTTCAATGATTAAGAAGCTGCAGGAATATCCACCTATATAATCCTTCCCACTTACAGTTACCCTCAGTTATTTTTATTTTTTTTCTTGTTAGTGTCCTTATGTGATGGACCTCATATATCTCTACTGAGAGAAGAATACCTTATTAAAAAAGGGAGGTTTTCTGCTTATCCCTCCTTGGATCCTTGGTCAATTATATTCTAAGAAGATTCTTCAAACAACAGGCTGCATCATAGCCACTGCATATTTTAATGCAGCTTCTTGCTTGGTGGACTTCTTTGCAGAGCCTTCGGCGACCATACCTGGACTTCACCTGGTGAAAGATGTGCAGTTGGCCTGTAATTTTGCTCTGCACTAGTCTTAAATTACGGTTTACCCGTTTAAGGTTTTTTTATAACCTTCTTGATGTATTCATCTGAGACAAAATTTGTGAATAAGCTTGAAAGCAAACCGTGTGTTTTATTATACACACTAAAAAGGAATTAATACAGTTACAGTATAATAATATAATTCAATAGCTTCATAAAGGTTCCAAAATAATGTTCAAATATAAAAATAGCTCTTAAGACATGTGCTCTTCTGAAATCTTAAAATGGCCGATTAACCCTGTGTATGCTGAATAGTCTGTGGGCTGTAGGATAGATGTTTCAAGATGCCCGGTTGGAGAAGAAGAGCGCGCTCTTTCCCCGAGCACACAGCTTTTAAAAAACAGTTTTCTTTGTTGAAATTCGCGCTGAAAAGTAACCACACCTACATCATTTACAATATTACCTCCCTTTCACTCCCCACGATGGAGCGGGTCAAGTGTAGAAATATGAGGACACAATTTCTATAGGAAGTATCTGAGCTTGACATCTGTTTCGACTTATCAGACTGCATAGGAAATGCCTCGGTGTAAATTACAGGATGTGGGGGAGGGGAAGTAAAGCCAACCTAAACAGCTCTATATTTCAAACAAAATATCAGTTACATAGCAGTATTGACTAGAAGTTAAAATATATTTATAACAATATGTCAAAAACCTGACAGTTTCTGGAATCTGAAACTCAAGTTCAAATGCCACATTTGGGATTCATTAAATCATAAGTCCAACCATTCATTCAGTTACTTTAGGGGAATTCTTAATGCAATATTTTTCTGGCCAAATTAAATTTTAGATATTAAGAATAGAACAACTAGATTCTTCTGTGGGTGCTCCCCTTGGTATGTAGTGAAATGCGTGATGTTAGCTGCATGGTGCTGCACAGGTCCAGAGCCCCGTCCCTGTAGACACCTGTGACTTATAAATGCTGGGCACTTAGGCATCCCCCTTTCATTTCTATTGTTACGGTTGTGAGTACCCCTCAGAGGACAATTTTACAGGCACGGCAGATCACAAGCGCATGAAGAAGAGGTCCGATGGACTCAGTGGCGGAATAGTCAGGGTCGCAACAGTCGCCGTTGCGACTGGACCCTGTAGTTCCGCCAAGTCCGGGGGGCCCGACTGTCGCCCGTGCACTGCCGTTGCTGGGTTTGGGGCAAGGGGTGCGAGCCGCACCCAGGTGACACCCGCCAGAGGGGTGACACCCGTGGATAGCGGCACCGCTAAAACCGTCCGCTTCCCTACACTGATCTGCGCCTCGCTCGTGTCAGTGGGGACTGAAGCCGCCGGCGCCGCCTCCTCTCTGTTTACATCCAGTGAGGAGGTCCGCAGCCGCGCTGTTCTGAGGTCTGTACTGTACTATTGGGGAGGGGGGCCTTCATGATTTATTTCACCGGGCCCTGAAGTTTATAGTTACGCCTCTGGTGCAGTACCACTTTCAACCACACGGTGGGGGAAGAGAGTTCTTGCACTGAGTGCAGTGTCCAGGGAGTTAGCGGGGAAATGATCACCGCACACATTTTTCAGACATGGAATGAAGGAAGCACCCCCTACTGCCCCAACCGAATCACCCCCTTATCGGCTCGGTGAAGTACACCTTGAGCCAAATATTGCTACCTGGAGTATATCATATGGAAGACTCTACTGATGGATATCAGGAGTACTATCACCTTTGATACAGATTCGGTTACAATCAACTCTGGACTGGAGCCCATTATCTCTCACCTAGAGGAATAACAACCACACTTGCACCTGTATATAATCTATCCCTGTTTGTTTCATGTTGTGTACTTTTTTTTTGGATACAGATCTATACTGAAGAATTGGCTGCAGTTCTCATGAGTGGCACTTCACCTCATAACAGTGAGTACAACTGCATATCAAACTGTTTGGAAAAACTGCCTGGAATAATCGCTGTATATTTACACCATTCCCATGTGAGCGATGCATTCAGCACCGTGGGTACACATGGAGGTACGCATAACCATATCTAGCAGTCACAACAGTGAGGGATTATATGAACTGAATTTTTTAACTACATCACTTTCAAATCAATGGAAAATACCCGCATGAAGTGGAATAATAGTTCCTCTGTTCATCATCACTCCGATTGAATGCAGCTAATATTCAGATGTTTGCCATTACTAAGGAGAACACTAGAGATTATGTATACACCGCTCATGGTGATCATCTCAATGGATATATACCTACATTTCATCACCCCTCTAATTTTGGAGAAGTGACATATATCCTTTTCATTCAGTGTCCGGTGTCGATGTGTGATATATTTACATCCTATCTCCATGTGATGATCCCGAGGTATAGTTCCACCCAGGGACAGTCTATCTTATCACCTGTATTCAGGGATTCACTGCCCTGTGTAGGAACGTTCCCAGAGATGGGTATAATATAGGAAGACGGTTATTGTCTTTTGGGGGGTGTTTGTGGGTTTGGGCAGTAGTGTATTTAGGTTTTGTGCTGCCCTAGGCCTGACTAAACTTGTGCACCCCCTAATTTAAATATGACCCACCCCTTCCTGTCAAGGCCACACCCCTTTCTGGAACTGAAAAAAAAATGCTTGTATAGCCGCACTCCAAAAAAATTGGTTCTTTATTAAAAAAACTAATTCACACTATCACAGCAAAAACACAGCAAAAGGGAGCTGACGCGTTTCGCAATGCGATTCAGTGCTTATTCATAGCCACACCCCTTTCTGTTTAAGACCCACCCTGAAATTTTCGAGTGGGGACACTAGTTATTTTAGGGCCTGGGGGGGAGGAGGAGCAATGGATTCTCCTAATTTGCATAGATTTACTCTCACTTCCTGTTTAGCTATGGAGCAGGAAGTGGAGGGAAATCTCTGCAATGGGTCAGGGATGGTAAAAAATAAACTGACAGGGGCTATAACCTTCCCTTACTCTATCCAAAATTAAAAAGAAAAAAAAAAGTGTTGCCTATAGTTCTACTTAGAGGACTAAGAAGATATAACCATGCCAATGGTGCAGCAGAAAACATATAGCACAGTGAGGAAGGTTTGTGGTCCTGGCTGATAGTGTAACGCATGCTGCTTCTAATTTTGACTGTCCTAACAGTGTAGCACAAGCCGGCGGGGACTCTCTGTGCTGCCCCCCTGCAAAGTGCTGCCCTAGGCCTGGGCCTTGTTGACCTAGGTCAGGATACAGCGTTGGGTTTGGGGGAGGGTGGATTTGCATGCCGGCACTTTGTCTCCTCAGGGAGGCTTATCCCTCATTTAGTCCATTGTTCACGCAGTCGCTGGATTAACCATGGGATACCTTTGGGTATGGTTCCCCATTAGATAGGGGACCGTGGTCTTACATGTCTTTTGGTATTGTTTTTTTTTTGATACACGTTTTTTAGTATCTAATAAATAGCAGTTAACTCTTTAGGGAGTGTTTTTGTCTGTCCCCTTTTTTTGTTTTTTTATTTTTGTGGCTATGAAGGAAATACCGCCTGGCTTACACCAACAGGATGGAGAAACTGACTACAGGACACTTTGGAGTTTCCCTACCAGAAAAGTAAACTGAGTGGAAAGAACACAGCTCAGGTTGATGAACATTTTTTCAAATGTTAGATGTTGACATCTTTGTCTGTTTGTTTCTTTTTGACAGGGGTACTTTGAGTATTGTACCTTTATTCACATAAAGGAGAAAAATGGCCACAGAAGTGCATGTGGTTATGTATTCCTGTGACTGAGATTCAGCCAACGGCAGCATAAAGCCCGTAGTCTAGCGACGCATATACATACTTTATTATTTTCCCATTATCATAATGATATATTGCTCCTGTGTCCACACAGCTAGCGGTATCAAACTTCATCACTAGGTGGCAGTGCCATCAAGGCACATAAATAGATCACATACAGCCCTTAACCGTAGCTTGAGAAAGGAGCGCGCACCTCGTGCATTCCCTTGGTGCGCATGCTCAGAAACGCGTTGTTTTGCGGCAGTACAGTCACTTTACTGAACTCAGCACTCCAGCTCTCTCTGTAACTGTCCGGATGTGCTCCAAGCCTCGTTTTGGATACCGCTCGAATACCGGAAGTCTCCTGTGGTCCGTTCCCATACTACGTCACTTCCGGTCTGGCGGCACGCTGCGCTCCACGCTGAAGCGCATCTTACTGACCCTTCATCCATCATAGAAGGAATACATCACGCACGGCTACAGCGCCTGGAGGCCCAGGACATTCCCTGCCGACACTGCAGACCTGCCTTCAGCTTTTTCTCCATCTGGGACCCACATCCCCCTGGCGGACTGCCATTGATGACACTGGACCATCTTTATCTACTACATTGATATGCCTTATATAATTCATCACCTTGTGAGTAGCCATTTGGCTGTCTTTTTTATTTGCCATTAAATACTCTAATACTACACTTAGTTTGGCGCACCTTCCTTTCCTCATTATCTTCTGTGTTACAGGATGCCGGCAGCATGGAGAAATAGAGCCTACTACCATCCGGACTGCAGAGATCAAATCTGACTCCACTGGACTCCCCTGCGCTGGACATGAGATTTTTACATGTGAGTGTTTTAATGCATTTGGCTATTAAATTTGAAAACAGTCTTACTAAGAGGCGCCTGTTTCTTTGTTTTATCTCTTTTAAAGCCCCTAGTCAGCTGACATCACAGAGCTAGATCATGCTCTGCAGGGATCCTAACAATAATGTTGGGATTAACCCTTATTGTCTGACTGGCAGCAGTGCACTTCTGAGAGCCTGAGCCAGCAGCTCCGCCTGTCCGCTCCACAGCCCAGCGCTCCAGTGAGCACTGGAGGGGCAGAGCAGAAATCTGGTGACAAACAGTCACTGCTCTCTGTTCAGAGTGGACCTGAAAACTGAGCGATCGGTGGTCTTTGATAGCTCAGTTCTAGGTGTAGAGCCAGCGGGTGGCAGCTATAGCTTAGATCGGTGCTGCAGCCATCTAGTTGAGTATGTTCGTTTTTTGTTATAATATCAAGCACTTGTCTTTTAAAAAATATAAAAAATAAATTAAAAAAAAACTGCTTTAACTACTTCAAAAGTAAAAAATAAATAAATAAATACTTTAATCTGTCCCAACACACCCTATCCTCTGCAGAAACATCCCTGTTGAACTGTGGCCTTAACTTCGACCCTTCCAATAAACCTGCCCCCTTTGTATTATTCAAGGATTTTAATAGATACGTCAGAGAGCTCACGCTAAAAAGGTTTTTCCAGATAAACAATACAAAAAATATGCCTAACTCCGATAGTGTGGATAATTCAACCATACTTGAGCCTTCATCAGAACCGTACGAATTTGATTTTGATACCCATATGATCGAGATGTTAGAACAACTCTATCATGATGATTCTTACACCGGATTTGAGCTATACACACACATAAACACTTACATACTTCTCCACCAGTGATTCATTCCACACTGAAACCAAAATCTATGTTTTATCCCTATCAATCTAAGGCCCCTTTCACCTTTATATGGACTTGTTCCACGATTTGTGATGGCAAAGTAGCATGACAAGTCATTTTCCATGATTTCCAATGACAACCATTCATATTAGTACGACTTCAAATCGTTCTGACTTCAAAGTATTCCCTGCACTGCTTTGGTCCAATTGTGATGCCACTTACACAGGCATTCCCTGAAATCGTGGCCGCGAATCATAGCAAAATTGCGATTGCGGTGAAGTCGCAGTAGTGTGAAAGGGGCCTTAAGGTCCACATCTCATCAACTTTTACAATATGGTATTTTCAGATTTCAAAAAGATGTGTTCACATACTACATCACAGACCTTGGTCATCGTAGCCCCAAGGAAAATGCAGCTTTATTATCCCTAATTAAAAATGATGAACTAATTGCCAAAACCGCTGATAAGGACGGTGGAATCGTCATTCAAGATAGAAACAATTATATTATGGAAGCTGAACGCTTATTTGCAGATCGCCTGACATACTGTAAAACAAGCGCTAACCCACTGCCTGAATATACAATAGAAATCAATAAATTAAATGATCGTGCTATACGTAGAGATCATATACCTTACTTATATCATATCCCTAAAATACATAAAAGCCAAATAAATCCCCCCGGTAGACCCATTATTGCTGCAATGGATAGCATTACCTCTCGTCTATCCAAATATGTTGATCATCACTTCCAACCTTTGGCCCAGGGCCTACAGTCCTATATTCGTGATGGAACTCACCTGTTGAATCTTCTAAAACCACACAGGTGGGAAAGTGATTACATCTGGATTTTAACTCGCTATACACATCCATCCCTCACGATTTCGGACTGATGGCCCCTCAACCATTTTCTCTCTGAAAACCCTTACATGAGTCATGGGCAAACTGAGTTCATCCTAGAATACACCAGATTCTGTTTGACTCATAACTACTTCTGTTTTGACAACCAATATTATCTACAAATACAGGGAACAGCAATGGGTGCTAATTTTGTACCATCATATGCCAACCTGGCTATGGGCCTATGGGAACACACACATATCTGGCAGAATAATTCCCATTTAAAAACACCTCATATTTTATGGGAGGTACATCGGATGACATCATCATCATCTGGGATGGTGATGTCATTGATTATTTTGTCAACCATCGTAATAGTAACCCATACATCCTCTCCTTTACTTATGTTTCAGATCCAGAGAAGCTTGCGTTTCTTGACCTGGATATGTATCACATGGATGAGGAGATACATGCAAGAAACTATTTCAAAACCACGGCTGGCTACTCTTTACTCCATTACAAGAGTTTCCACTATCACAAAATGGACCAATAGCATCCCTAAAGGTCAATTCTGTCGACTAAGACGCAATTGCACAAAAAATATCTTATTATACGGAACAAAGCCTAATACTTAAAAACAACCTCCAGGATAAAGGTTACCCTTAGTCTTTAGACAACCAAGTGTTGCCTTATGGGTTTATGTGAAATCTCCATTAATAGCTGTAAAATATTGTAATTATGAATAGTTCAACTAGCTTTGTATCTAGGTAACAGAGCCACTGTCCCGGACAATTGCATTCTTGCAACAATTGACGTTGAAGCCCTCTATGGTTCACTCTAGAGGACTTGAATGTATTAGTCGAGTGCTGTCTCGTACTAGTCACCACGAAGCCTCTTTTAATGACTTTATTATTCAAAATGTAGTCTAAAGACAAGAGTATAATGTGTTCTCCTTTGATGGTAGTTTTTTCCTCCAGGTATAGGGCGTAGCCAGGGGCACTTGCTGTGCCCCTGGCTACGCCAATCTGTACCTGGGGGAATGGGAAAATGCTATTTTTAGCGACGAGGGTCACTCTATGTACCTGTGCCACATTATGTGGCACAGGTACATAGATGACATTTGTCGAGTGGGATGGGCCTCAATCCCTCCTGGACGAACATCTGACTGTTCTAAACATTAATGAGTTTAACCTTAAATTTACTATGAGTTCCGAAAGTTCAAAGGTAACCTTTTTGGACGTTGACATTTTTAAAAATGAGATCAATTTGTTATCCTGTAAACTCTTTAGAAAAGCCACTGCAGGGAATACAATACTCCACTCATCAAGCTCCCATCCGAGGTCACTCATCAATTCCATTCCCTACGGCCAATATTTGCGCATTAAGCACAATTTTTCGAACCATCTTGACTTCAAACGTGAAGACAATAATCTTAAGAAATGTTTACTCGAACGTGGATACAGCCACAAATGTCTTAAAAGACCATTCACTTGTGCTGAGGCTAGCGATAGACATGCACTATTGGTCCCTAAAAAGAAAAAAAGACATCTAACCAAACTCCTAGAATAATTACTACCATTACTAACGAACATGGCAAATTGGTGCAAATATGCAAAAAATATTGGCACCTCTTAAACAACAGACCCTACAATAGGACCTTTTGTACCTCCGAGTCCATAATCTACAGACGGGCAACCTCTGCGGGCGATTTATTGGTCCAAAGCGAATTCTGCGACCATAACCGAGGTGACCCGTGTAAAACAGTGGGAACTTTCCCTTGTGGGGCATGTTCCTACTGTAAATATATGGACTGTAGGAAAAAAAATTATTTTACCCAATCTAACACATTTTGTCCCAAAGCATCATTCGAATTGCCAAAACGATGTGGGTAGTATACCTCATATCATGCAGCTGTGGCTGCTTTTATGTAGGTAAAACGGTCCAAAAGTTAAGACAAAGACTTTACCCACATATCCGAGCAATGAAAACTGCCAACCCCAAAGTCACACTGGGCAGACATGTGGCTCAAACCCACAAAGGAATCTGTCCAGCAGTGACAGTTTTAGTCTTGGATCGACTACATCCAAATGTACGTGGTGGAGACTGTAACAAATATCTCCTACAGCGAGAACTTAAGTGGATATCCAATTTGAATGCCACTTTTCCACCAGGCTTAAACAAGGCATTTAACTTAAAACCATGTTTACCAGGCTTTGTAGCAGGAGGTTATGACAAGGAACTATAATTTTGTTTCCCTTACTATATATTTCCCCATGTATCTAATCCACTTATGTATGAATACATTTACAATATACTAGCCTAGTATAATTATTGAAAATTGCTCGCTGTATCACCATCTTGGTCATGTATCACCATCAAAGTTATGTACTCTGTTGAATGTCAATATTCTCTCTTTTTTTTTTTTCTCTCTCATTATGTATCTGTGTTTTTATAACTCTGCATCAATTATGTCTGAAGCAATCAACCATTAAATATGTATACATATTGTGAGGGGGTTAGCTCGGCAGCGGGTGTGTGTGACCCCCGGGATGGGCTCCCCACACAAAACAGGCCCAGCAAACGGAGGTTGTGGTTTTCAAAATCAAAAAAGGTGCGGTTTATTTTCTATTTACAGTGACAAAACACAGCAAAGCAAAAGAAACATAACCAAAATAAATCCTGGTCAAGTTGACCTCTGACTAAACATACAGGTTTCCTAACTAACAACTGGGATCAGCCTAGTGCTGTCCTAGTCCCTAAGTCCCTGGTTTAGTTAAAGTCCAAACAAATAGCCACACAGGCTTTGCCTCACCGCACAGGGGTTCACTCTCCCTAGACAGTCCACACAGGTCTGGTTCCAGGCATGAGCTAACACCTAATGAATCTGGGATTTTTTATAGAGGCCTAAATGAGCTGACAAGCTTCACCTGGCCTCATCAACTCCCTGTCTGTACGACGCCCCACACTCTCCCTAGAGGTATGAGTCATCCATGAGCCCACTAGCCTTATACAACTCTCCACCTAGTTGTATAAGTCGGCGTAAAGCCTGAATCTGGGCGAAATATATCTACCCCCCTGGATGCAACCAGGTGACTTTACCTTCCTGCTGTCACATACCCCCCCCTCTTGTTTTAACCTCGGGGTTGGAACACCAGCAATCAGGCATTCATGTACTCGAGACAAAGCATCCACATTCCCCATTTGAACGCCAGGGCGATGCTTTACTGTGAAGTTGAATTCCTGGAGGGCCAGGAACCACCTATTCACTCTTCTATTTGTTTCCTTGTTTTGAGCCATCCACTTTAACGGAGCGTGATCCGTAACTATGTCAAAGTGCCTACCTAGCAGGTAGTACCGAAGGGAATCTAGAGCCCACTTCACCGCTAAACACTCCTTTTCAACGGTGGCGTAATTTACCTCATGGGACTTCAACTTCCTGCTGAGGTAAATGACTGGGTGCTCTTCCCCGTTCCAGACCTGGGACAATACTGCTCCTAACCCCACATCTGACGCATCACTTTGTACGACAAAGTCTTTAGAGAAGTCGGGTGAGTACAACACTGGCTGGCTACATAAGGCTTGTTTCAAGAATTGGAATGCTGCCTCAGCCTCGGGGGTCCATTTAATCATGACCGACCCTTTCCCCTTCGTCAGGTTGGTTAGGGGCACAGCCTTAGAAGCAAAGTGGGGAATGAATCGCCGATAATACCCAGCGATTCCCAGAAAGGCTCGTACCTGCTTCTTGCTGTTGGGACGTGGCCAACTCTGGATGGCCTCGACTTTGTTGAGTTGGGGTTTTATTACTCCCCTCCCAATGGTGTACCCAAGATATTTGGCCTCCTCCTGCCCAATGGTACACTTCTTGGGGTTAGCCGTAAACCCCGCTTCCCGAACAGAGTCCAGGACTGCTTGCACTTTTGGCAGATGTGAGGCCCAATCTGTGCTATGGACAATTACGTCATCCAGGTAAGCCGCAGCATACTTCCGATGGGGCCTCAGCATCTGGTCCATTTTCCGCTGGAATGTGGCCGGCGCATTCTGTAACCCGAACGGCATTCTTTTATATTGGAACGCCCCGTCTGGGGTTACAAATGCGGTTTTCTCTTTGGCCGACTTGGCCAGGGGGATTTGCCAATACCCTTTTGTGAGGTCAAGAGTCGTCATGTATCGGGCTGTTCCCAGCCGGTCGATCAACTCATCTATACGTGGCATGGGGTAGGTGTCAAATTTTGTAACTTTGTTCAACTGACGAAAATCGTTACAAAATCGCCAGCTCCCATCCGGTTTAGGCACCAACACGATGGGACTAGACCAATCACTTTGGGACTCCTCTATCACCCCTAAGTTCAGCATTTTCTGTACTTCCTCCCGTATTGCCTCCCGTCGAGCCTCTGGGATCCGATAGGGTTTTAACTTCACCCTTTCACCGGGCGGGGTAATGATGTCATGCTCTACCCCAGATGTTTGTCCCGGCAGCTCAGAGAATACCTCCTTGTTGCGAAGCACAAACTCCTTAACCTCCTGTTGTTGGGGTTGTGACAAGGTGGCTGCTATTCCAACCTCAGGAATCACGCAACCAGTTTGAGCTGGTGACCAAGTGTCTGCGACTAGGGACTCTCTATCCCTCCAGGCTTTCAACAGATTAACGTGATAGATCTGTTCGGGCTTTCGCCTTCCTGGTTGTCTGACCTTGTAATTCACTTCGCTCACTTTTTCCATTATCTCGTAGGGGCCTTGCCATTTGGCAAGGAATTTACTTTCAACCGTAGGGACAAGTACCAATATCCTATCCCCCGGGGAAAAGGTACGGGTCTTGGCTCCACGGTTGTACACTCTCTGCTGTGCCAACTGCGCTTGGGCCAAATGTTCCTTCACGATGGGCATTACCTGTGCAATTCGATCTTGCATCAGGGCGACATGCTCAATCACACTCCTGTGGGGAGAACTCTCACTTTCCCAAGTTTCCTTGGCAATATCCAACAGCCCTCTTGGGTGTCTCCCATACAGTAACTCAAAGGGGGAGAATCCCGTAGAGGATTGGGGCACCTCCCTAATAGCAAACATCAAATAAGGAAGTAGACAGTCCCAATCCTTTCCATCTCTATCCACCACTTTCTTCAACATTTGTTTTAGGGTTTTGTTGAATCTTTCAACCAGCCCATCGGTTTGGGGGTACAGACGTACGCAATTGCGTCACTTTGAACAATTTACACAGCTCTTTCATAACCCGGGACATAAAGGGTGTACCTTGGTCCGTAAGCAGTTCTTTACAAATACCCACCCGGCTAAAAACAAGAGATAGCTCTTTGGCTATGGTTTTGGCCGAGGTATTTCGGAGAGGGATCGCTTCTGGATAACGGGTGGCATAGTCCATTATAACTAATATGTACTGGTGCCCCCTAGCGGACTTGATTATAGGACCTACCAAATCCATGGCGATCCTCTCAAACGGGACCTCAATGATGGGTAGAGGGACCAGCGGGCTACGGAAATGTGGCATCGGGGCCAACCTCTGACACACAGGGCAGGAGGAACAATAATTTTCTACGTCCTTCATCACCCCCGGCCAATAGAATCTCTGTAATACCCTCTCTCGGGTTTTCTCTGTCCCCAGATGACCTCCAAGAATGTGCCCATGGGCCAACTCCAACACCAACTTCCTGTAAGGTTTGGGCACCACAAGCTGCTCAACGGTTTCTTCTGCCCTTTTTGCCACCCGATACAGTAGGTCCTTCTCTACGCTGAAGTATGGGTAAGTGCAGGTATTATCTGGGTTCACTAACTCGCCATCTATTTTCACTACGTTTTCCCGTGCCTTTATTAGGGCGGGGTCTTTCAACTGTTCTGTGGCAAAGTTTTCCCTGTGAACCTCAAGATCAGAAAACTCCACAGACGGTAGGTTTTCGTCTGAGGAGGTGGGCTCCTCTCCAGTTTCTTGAGTCTCCCCTGCCAATACTGATAAGGGAAATTCCGGAGAGTCCTCACCACTCTCAGGGGGGTTCTGGCTATCACATTCCTGGTACATAGGGGCACCAGTGAGGGGCTCAGGATCATCCCACAGTTCCCAGAACTTCGGAAAATCCCTTCCCACAATGGCGTCATGCGGTAACTGAGATACTAAGCCCACTGGATGAGAGAGGGTACCTTTGGGGGTCTCGAAACACACTGTAGTCACTGGATACTCTCGGGTGTCCCCATGCACACAAATAACAGCTACCTTGCTATTCCCAGAGACCTCTGTTTTAACTAACTCAGCCTTTATCAGGGTCACAAGGCTACCTGAATCCAGCAATACCACAACATTTCTACCATTAACACACATTTTGCATAAATGTTTCTCAGTTCCTCGAATGGCAGTGCATGCGACTGTCGCACACAGCGACTGACGTCTGCCCGTCAGAAAGTCACACTGCATGGGTTCCTCCACAACCGGGCAATTGGCTGCAATATGTCCCGCTTGTCGGCAGCGGTAGCAAACGATCCTTCTTGCGGCCTCTTGAGCCGCTGATTTCCCAGGCTGTTCTCGCCAAACTTGGGGTAGAGCTCCCACCCTCTCACTCTCTCCACCCCCACCCCTTGGAATCCTCCTATCCGCCCCTGGGGATGGTCTGGTCTTAGGGTGGAAAGTCCGAGTGTCTCTGGAAGAGGCCGTCAGGTTCTCTGTAGCCAAGTATTTCTCCACACGATCCACAAGACCATCGGCCGTCTCTGGGTCTCCATGGCTTACCCACTTTTGGATGGCAGTAGGAAGAGCTCTCAAAAACCGATCCATTACAACACGTTCCACAATCTTTGGTGCGGACAAAGTCTCTGGCTGTAGCCACTTTCTGCTCAGGTGAATGAGATCATACATTTGAGACCTGGGGGGTTTTCCAAGCTGGAAAGTCCAGTTATGCACACGCTGAGCCCGGACAGCCTGGGTGACACCCAGCCTTGCCAATATTTCAGCTTTTAGCATCACATAGTCTTTTGCTTGGTTAGGCTCTAGGTCATAGTAAGCTTTCTGCGATTCACCAGTTAACAGAGGAGCCACCAGTCCAGCCCACTGCTCCTCAGGCCACTTTTCTCTTTCAGCAGTCCTTTCAAATGTGGTCAAAAATACCTCTGGATCATCCTCTCCAGTCATTTTTGTCAATAAACGACTCACCCCAAAGGACGCGGTATTAGTGGGACGGCTTTCCTCACTGGTCTGCGGACGTTGCTGCATTACTGCTTCCATCTGTTGTTGTAGTCTCTGCTCTTGCTTCTGCAACAGGTCTATGAAGCGGGCCTCAGATTGCTGCTGGGCTCGTTGCTGAGCCTCCAGACTCTGTTGCAAAGTTGCGTTTGTCTGCTGCTGGGCTGCAAGGCTCCTTTGCAAACCTGCATTTGTCTGCTGTTGATTGGCATTTGCTAGAGCCAGCTGCTTCAGTATCTCCTCCATGCTGGCTTAAAAAAAACTGCCACTGGTTCTCCACCAACTGTGAGGGGGTTAGCTCGGCAGCGGGTGTGTGTGACCCCCGGGATGGGCTCCCCACACAAAACAGGCCCAGCAAACGGAGGTTGTGGTTTTCAAAATCAAAAAAGGTGCGGTTTATTTTCTATTTACAGTGACAAAACACAGCAAAGCAAAAGAAACATAACCAAAATAAATCCTGGTCAAGTTGACCTCTGACTAAACATACAGGTTTCCTAACTAACAACTGGGATCAGCCTAGTGCTGTCCTAGTCCCTAAGTCCCTGGTTTAGTTAAAGTCCAAACAAATAGCCACACAGGCTTTGCCTCACCGCACAGGGGTTCACTCTCCCTAGACAGTCCACACAGGTCTGGTTCCAGGCATGAGCTAACACCTAATGAATCTGGGATTTTTTATAGAGGCCTAAATGAGCTGACAAGCTTCACCTGGCCTCATCAACTCCCTGTCTGTACGACGCCCCACACTCTCCCTAGAGGTATGAGTCATCCATGAGCCCACTAGCCTTATACAACTCTCCACCTAGTTGTATAAGTCGGCGTAAAGCCTGAATCTGGGCGAAATATATCTACCCCCCTGGATGCAACCAGGTGACTTTACCTTCCTGCTGTCACAATATGTATGTACTCCTTGTTCGAAACCGATATACTCATTTGTTCCCTTTATTCACTTTGCAGATTGCAATTTGTTTATAACATGTAAAGATGGGATTCCCAGGTTTCAGTGCCATCACCGTGCTCCAGGTTCCTTTTTCTCCCCCTTTTTTATATTTATTTTCTAATATTACAATTACTACTTTGTTCAACAAGCAGTTTGCTCATGGGTGGCCGCAGGACATGCCAATATGGCTGGGTGGCATATTGTAACTCCCTGGCACAGGGGGGACCTCTGACTCATTTTGTATAGACTGAGACCAGAGGCAGCTCAGATGGTATTGAGGCGACAACCATTCGAAAATAATGGTGCCTCAGAAGACGACACCAATTTCACCACCATTGTAGGAACTTGCCTGCCTCAATAGATGGTACCAAGTCCATCACCACTGAAGAGAGAGTGTGTCCAGAGTGAGCAAGCGCCTGAGTTGACCCTATTTAAAGATTTTGTGGCTGTACCAATAGATGGGCAGGGAGATCAGTATCCCTACAGAGACTGTGTTGATTCCAGAAAGTGGGATTGATATAACTGCTAATATGGACAATCAATCAGTCTGAATTAGAAGACACAATCCAGTACACCAAACCCACAGACATTGTGGAGACTTTGCCTACTTCAACAGATGGGATTGAAACCACAGTTGTAGAGAATGTGGCTGATCTTAATGATGAGATGGAGATCAGCATCCCTTCAGGAGACTGTATCAAAGCCAGAAAGTGTGACTGAGATCGTCACTACTACTGACACTGTCCGCCTCAGAAATTAAGACTGAGGTCATCAACGGCACAGACAAGGCTCCGGACTGTGCTGTTCTTCCAAGAAAGGAGAGTGTTCCTCCACTGACCAACCAAGAAGAACCTGCAGAGGACAAGATCCACCGCAGAGGAGAATCTGTCCAACTTTACAAGCAGAATGCCTCCCCTGCGGGCAGAGGTCAGTCATTATTTAGCAAGGTCAGGGCTTTTCTTCCGTATAAAGAGAAGAAAATATACTTCTTCTAAAGGTAAAAATTGCAAATATAACATAAAAGTTGGATGAACAAGCTATATTTTATTTAGAGACGTTTCACATTGGTGGGGACTTGGTATACATCCGAACAGACCAAAGATGATCTACAAAATATCACATGGAACCAAAAAGGAAAATGTTGGTGGAGGCTCCCCCCCCCCCCCGCCCACCTCTGTTTTTTGATACTACAGAAGTTTATACAGCACACCCCTAATTATAGTCTTTATTGCCAGTGGCGACCAGTGACTTATATAGTACACCGCCACTTTCAGTGGTAACTCTAAAGTATCTACTGTAATACTTCATTGCTCATAGGTGTTTGATTCCCCTAATATGAGTCCCTTATATTGGTGCCTCTTTTAAAAAGCTTAATTTCCATTGGTCCTTAGTAAAAAAAAAAAAAAAAAAATCCTATTGCATGGAGAGTTAGTGAACAATGCCCTTTAAAAAATGCCCTTAATGGACATGATTATTTTTAAATAACTTGTCTGTTAATAAATCACCCAGGCCACTTGAGTGCAGCCTCCATGCTGAAGACCATCCTGCAGAATACGTCTCACCCATAGGAATGAATGAGTAGAATATTGTCACTTCATAACTTCCACTTGTTCACTTAACTTTATTTCTACTTAAAAAAAAAAATCCAATACAAAATATAATTGAAACAAACTTAGGTGGATTTAAACTATTTTTTTTTCTCTTTAGGAATAAAAAAAAAAATAGAGTCCAATGTTCCCGCCCCTCTAACTGTAAAAAAAGCTTAAAATACCATGAGCTTCTCGTAGAGGGAATGTATGGTAGGGTAAGTGATCAGATGTATAGTTTTTCTGATTTATATCCATACAACAGATAGAGAGGAATGATAACTCACTTTACAGCTGCATTCACACAGTTGTGGTGCTTTAATACCGGTTGAGGTTGTGCCTTAAACTAGTATCTTGTTAGGAAGCCTATTTAAATGAATGGGGGCCACCTTAAAGCGGTTGTATACCGCAAAACTTTTTTTTTTTTTGGTTAACCTGCAAGGCAAAGGTATAATGAGCTAGTATGACTAGCATACTAGCTCATTATCAATCACTTACCTTAGATCGAAGCCCCCGCAGCGGTCCTCGGACGCGTCCTCCGTCGAATCCATGATACCCGGAGTGACTTCCGGGTATCGCCGCTCCGGCGCTGTGATTGGCCGGAGCGGCAATGACGTCACTCCCGCACATGCGCGGGGAACGGCACGATCCCCGCGCATGCGCGAACTACCGGCAGTGTACGGCAGGCTCCCATTCAAGAGCCGCTGCGCTCAGTGCGCCTGCGCCGTTATCTACGGCGCGCATGCGCCGTAGATAGCGGTACAGTTTTTTTTGCAAATATCTCCGAGACTGTGTAGGTCTCGGAGATATTACAAGCACCTACAGGTAAGCCTTAATGTAGGCTTGCCTGTAGGTGCTTGTACAAAATGTGGGTATACAACCACTTTAACACTCCAAGATTCATCAAAAAAGGTGCATTAGTAGAGTGTGATTGGGTGCCAATAGAATTCCAGCTTAAATCTAACTAATCCCCCCACTAACACTCATGCTGACTAACCTGTGTGAGAAAAATGTATATATCCCAAATAGCAAACAATTGAGTGTCAAGTTTGAAAATGACTTGTTAAGCTATTGCTAGACTTGCCAGGCTTCACAAGTTTGCTGCACAATTGCATGACTCCAGATAAAGTTTATCTGCAAATATTCTGCAAGTCTGCTGCAAGTTCTGGTTCAGTTACATTGTGCAATAGTCATCCCACTACAGGGGGCCACTGTGACTTGCAAAGCTCTTGCTGTAGACCCACCACGGCAACTTTGCTATTTCTAAAGCATCGCCATGCAAATTTTCTACACATTGGCAAAGTGCAAACTAGAACTTGTGCTTTGAGTGCTCTGTATAACTTGCAAGTGAAAATGTGCAGCAAGTTAACAAGACTTATGCCGCGTACACACGACCGTTGTTAATGTCATTGAAAAAAACTATGTTTTTCTCTAAGTGATTCTTCTCAAGCCTGCCTTGCCTACACACGATCGTGAAAAAAAATGCTCGAGTAGAGCGTGGTGACGTACAACACGTACGACGGCACTATAAAAAGGGGAAGTTCCATTCTGATGGCGCCACCCTTTGGCCTGCTTTTGCTGATTTCGCGTTACCGCGTGTTAGTAAAAGTTTGGTGAGAGACAATTCGCGCTTTTCAGTCTTCGTGCTTTAAAGATCGTTTGCTGTTGTTCAGTTTGTGCTTGTGGGTTCGTCTCTGTCTTTCAGTGCTTGTAGTCAGTTCGTATCTGTTTTTGCAGTGCATTCTTGTCCGCTTGTTACTGTTTTTCAGGTCGTTCAGAGGCATTGCTGTTCTTCAGTGCGTTCTTTTAGTTTGTTCTGATTAGACGACCGTTTTGTCGCCATGTTGCGGGTACGTTCTTGTCGCCGAGATGGTGTTGTGCTTGCTGCTGGGCTTGTTGCTTTATCCCAGCTCCGGTCCATGAACAGGGTGAGGAGGAGTTCATGGACCAAGAATTGGTTGCTCCAGCGGGACCAATTCTGTCACATGCCTCTGCTGCGGGAGATCCAGGAGAATAATCCTGATGACTACAGGAATTTTCTTAGGATGTCTGAACCCTTTTTTCAGCAGCTCTTGGCTTTGGTGTCCCCCTATATCACCAGGCAGGAAACCGTTATGCGGGAAGCCATCACTGCTGAGCAGAGACTAGTTGCTATGTTGCGCTACCTGGCAACAGGGAGAAGCTTGCAGGACCTAAAGTTCTCGACAGGCATCTCCCCCCAGGCTCTGGGCCTCATTATCCCAGAAACCTGTTCTGCCATAATCCAAGTCCTGCAGGAGGACTATATTAAAAAGCCAAGTAGTGTCCTTTAACCTCACATTCTATGTATTTAATGCTTGCTAATGTATTTAATTTTTTTTTCAACAGTCCCTAATTACCTTGATTGTAATATGCTTTGAATGTCCCCTTTGACCTCATGCATGGTGTAAGCTTTTAATGCTCCTTTTTTGGCCTATATGCATATTTCCAACAACCAAACTTTCCAGCATTCTATCCTGGGCCCAAACACACCTAGCCTAGTCCCTTCCCAATGTTTTTTAATCAGCTCCATTGTAGTGCTTTTTTTTGTTCTAATTCAGACAGAGATCTAGAGCCTTTATTTCTGAGGTCCCCAACTCATCTCGAACACCCCCCCCCCCCATAAAATAATTTAATTGGTCCATCAGAGGGGGTGAGGAATCTGATTAGTGCCCTTTTTTTTTTTTTTTTAGCTCCTATAAAAATACTCCTTCAAAATTAATGTAATACTGATGTTTTGCCAAGAATGTTTTGGGATAACCTGCTTGCAATGTTTATGTATCAAAGTATTTTTTTTTCTTGTTTGACTCCACAGTTCCCTTCTATGCCACAGGAATGGCAGAATGTGGCATCATTTTCCCAGCGTTGGAACTTTCCCAACTGTGGAGGAGCCATTGATGGCAAGCACGTCCGCATCGTGCCACCACCCCATTCGGGATCCTATTATTTTAATTATAAAGGGTTCCACAGTATCGTGCTGATGGCGGTGGTGTCTGCCAATTATGACTTTCTTTTTGTGGATGTGGGGAAAAAAATCGGCGGATGTCTGACGGTGGAGTTTTTTCTCCCCAGACGGAGTTCGGATGACCTGGCATTGCCACCTGCGGCATAGACTGAAGAGGGACTACCCTTTGTTTTCATAGCAGATGAGGCGTTTGCGCTAGGTCCACATCTGATGAGGCCTTTTCCCCAAAGGACCTTCACCCCTGAGAGGAGGGTGTTTAATTTCAAGCTGGCCAGAGCCAGAAGGGTTGTTGAAAATGCCTTTGGCATCATGGCCAGCCGTTTCCGCCTCTTTCAGACCTCTATAAATATGGCGGAGTACAAGTGGAATCACATTGTAATATGCTGTTGCATCCTACATAATTTTCTAAAAAAAACACTCTGCTAATTATTTTTCTTCAGTTGGGCCTGAGGCCAGACAATATTCAGATTCTGCATTGCCAGCCCGGAAGCTGGCCCTACAGGCTTGGCCAGACAAAAAATATGACGAATAAAAATAAAGAAGTCAGGAAGATAGCACTGGAGAGCATGCTTGAATTTATGAAAACACAGATCCCCACAGCAACAATCGAGGATGTCTAGAAGAAAATTGGGACCATTAGGGGCACATATCGGAACGCAACAAAGTCCTAAAATCAATGAGGTCAGGAGCAGCTGCAGATCAAATTTACAAGCCAAATCTGTGGTACTACAGTCAGCTGAACTTCCTTGATGACCATCTGGAAGCAAGGGAATCCCTTTCAAGCCTTCCCCCCAGAAGTAGCTCCAGCCTTCCCTGCAGCCAAGTTCAACCTTTTTTGGAGGAACAACCTGAATTCCTGGGAGGAGTCTGATTTGACCATTTGGAGCCAGGTATTGTATTTAGCTAAAGATTTATTGTACTAAAAGTATTATGATGTAAAATAGATGTTACTAGTGCGAAAAATTTAAAGATTTAACAAAAAGTTTATGACATATCAATAGACAGTAGTGGCCAAAAATGATGGGGACAAGAATGAAAAATGCAGGGGTCAGAATGATTGTCTTTAATATTTATTAGCATTCAATTTGCAACTGTTATGAGGTGACAAATGTGTGTGATAGATGAAGACCAAAATTTAACTATGTACCTTTTTGATACACAGACAGAACAAAGCCAGGATGAGGGGGGAGAAAATGTGAGCCAGGAGGAGGCAGGCCCCAGTGGGACCCAGGAGGAGGCAGGCCCCAGTGGGACACAGCATAACACCAGGCCCCAGATACCTCCTCTACACATTCAACCAAAAGGGGCCAGGAGGCTTATACAGATGGAGGAGGAGACACAGGCCCTAATTAGGGAGGCTACTGAGGCCCTCGGCGTGCCCCCCACCGCTGCAGAGGGATTTGCTGCCCTTATTGGGCACAAACTGCCAACAATGGACATGGGCCAGCGTTTCCGATGTGAAACCATCATATTGAAGGCGGTCAACATGGGCATGATGGGGAAGCTCACCGATTATACAGACCTTGTGGAGATGGCTCCAGTTCCTGCTCCTGCTCCTGCCACAAGATCTCCTCCAGGGACACAGCCTCCAAAGACACGGTTAGCAAAGGCTGCAGGGAAGGTTGCAAAGAAGGCTACAAAGAAGACCAAAAAATAATTAATTATATGATATGTCCTTCTCATGGTCCCAATTTTCTTTGCGACATCCTTGGTTGTTTGCTGTGGTGATCTGTGTTTGCAATAATTCAAGCAGGGTCTCCAGTGCTTTCGTCCTGGCTTCTTTGTTTTTCTTTTACATGTGTTTTTGTTTTGCCTTCACCTTTAGTTTTTTTATGCCAGAATAAATGGATTTTTTGTTTCCAGACAAAAATTGACCATGTGTTTTTATTAAAAATAGAGAGTTTGCTAGTGAGTAGGCAGGGACATTTCAAAAAACGTTTTTTTCAAATTAACAAGGGACACTAACCTCCTTGAGGGTAAATAATACTAAATAATAATGTTGTTGTGGTAACTTGACACCCTCAAAAATACCACAAAAATGTTTAAATCAGTCTAAAATATTATCCAAATAATAACCAAAAAATAACATCTTCAATAAAAGATTGTAAAAATAATTTACATTTGTTTTAGGGAGATCTGGTTTACAAAAAACAAAGATTATTCATGAGATCACAATAAATAATAAAGAAACACGTTTGTCATATTGATTATTGTAGGATTATAACGAAGAAAAGAATGTGCTGCATTAAACGATGCAATAATTTACAGCGTGTCGAATGTGCTATCTCCATTACGAACGCTAGTTTTACTAGAACGAGCGCTCCCGTCTCATCCCTTGCTTCTGAGCATGCACGTTTTTTTTTCCCGTCATTAAAGCGGCTGTTTTTCACGACCAGAAGAACGACGAGAAAAAATAGAGCATGTTTTAAATTTTTAATGCCCATTTTTCGCGTCGAGAAAAATGCTTTGGAGCCTACACACGATCGTTTTTAATGACCATTTAAGAAAATGGCATTTTCCTCGTCATGAAAAACAGTCGTGTGTACGCGGCATTACAATTCAGCACTGCCACAAATTTGTGGCAAGTTATTCTTGCCATCTGGGATTTACCCATTTTCAGCCCACAGTCACCTGGTCGCCTGTGTCAACCAGCTACGGGGAAGAGGAGAGAGAACCTGTGAAGAAAGACAATTAATAAACTAATGTTGTACAGTATAGATTTTTTTTATTTTCGGTCAAAATGTCTGACAACAAAATGGTGAAGTCTTAAAGGCTGCTTTACGAGGAACTCCATACCAGGTGGGAGGAACAGAGAGATGGGTTTGCATCCAGACAAGTCTATGTGCATTTCGCAAAGATGGATTTTCTACACCCTGTCGTGAAACTTAGTCGGTAAGTATATCTTTTAGGTGCATATCAAAAAAGTTTTGTAAACCAACAGCAATTCTTCTAAACAAATTGTTTATTAAAGATACAGAGAGCAACTGGGGTGATGATGATTTGGAAGATGGAGATTCCACTTTTTTCTGAAGACCCTGTCTCTCCAACAGAAGAGGGGGGGTGCCATCTTAGGCTCCAATTAATGACACATTGTTAGCCCCTGACATGGTGAGATAGGAGAATGAAGATGGACCAGGACCATCTGCAACTATTAGCCAAGTCCCAGCCAAGCCCCTAAACAACCACATAGACAGTGCAGAAGAGAAGGAAGAGAAGTTCTGCAGACTAGGGCGTAACACAATAGGGGAACTGTAGCTGTACCAATGACATGGTGGATATACTACAGGACTTTGTAAGAGAGATTAGGACTGAGAGGGGTCTAAGAGTTCATTACCTCGTAAGCCTTTTACCCGAGGTTGAAAAGATGTCAGCTGAGCAAATGGAGGCCATGTATACTGCACTATACTATACTGCACATCAGAATACACTTCCTCACAGCCAAAAGTTCTAATTTCTGACAACATGGCAGTTGTCTCTAGCAGTCTATGCCGTAACCAGCATGCACCCCATGCAGCACCCTCACTCGGATCACAAAATATGGGAGTTGCAAACCCTCCACCACAACCCTTAAATGTAGTGCCAAATTTGAGATTACAACTGAAAGGCACAGGGGAATCCTATAGCCAGCAAGGTTGTCTTCTCCAGTGAGGGGAGGTTAGGATATAAATAAGGGATCCATACCTGTGTTGGTTCCGTTGGCTCTGTCCCTTGTGTATACATTGCTGGAATCTCCACAACAATTTTCTGTCCATAATTTCTCTAGAGCGCCGCCTCCTCTTCCCTTTTTTTGGGGGGGGGGGGGCATTGATGCACTGCCCCCCCAAAAAAAAATCCCGCATCAGAGCTCCACCACCCAACAGCATGAACCAAGGTTTCAACGCAAGAATCAAATTCCCTAATGTTCAGTCCCAGAGAGACGATGTACAATAGAACAAATTAAAGGAGAACTTCCCCAGCAGGAAAAACAGGTAAACCAAACAAACCAGAAGGGAAATGAAGTTGCAAGACTCTCCCCCGAAGAAGACGTCCATTCAGGACCGAAGCAAAGATGCCATCAAGCTCAGTTGCAAGCTGGAAAATAAGCCTCACAAATAGTGAAGAAATTCAGGGATGGCATAATATGTCTAAAAGAGAACAAAGTCACGGTGTACTCGGGTGAGAAGTATAGGCTTAGAAGCTGGGGAGAGGTTTACCTTCCTAAACCAACAAAACTGGAAATCTTTGTCTTCCTAGAGAGCCCCCGCAAGGCATGGTTTCATTCCCACAGTGTATAGTTCTTGTGGGTGAAGAAAGACACATGTATTGCTATAGAAATGAAGTGCTTTATATTTTTGCCAACAGTCTAAAAGAGCTTCTTCAAGATGGGGTGAAGAATATCGACACACTATGACTACCCAGATAACATCAGTGATGAGGAGGAGGAAGTCCTTTAGAATGATAAAGAGGGTCCAGAGATTACAGCTGGTAACCAAAGTAGAACAGAAGTAGAGGAGAAGCAGCAGCAGCAGGTGACTCTGTGCTGGCTGTTACTTTCCATTTTGGATTTTATCTAGAGTGGATTGAATTTATCAGTCTGCGACCAGCTAATCGGAAGAAGTGAATATCAAGTCACATTTAGGTGAGAGTAGTCTGCATGAAGTATACTCGTGGCGTGCCATTCCTGTGGCAAAGTTTCGCAATCATGGCATTACAAGAGAGGTGGCTGTAGGAGCCATTATCATCCAACTGAGTTCACATAGATGCTGTTTGAGGTCCTCCGTAATAGGGGACCAACTAGCTCTGGTAAGCTGCTGACCTGTTTATGGTGGTGGATGTCACTCTTCAGACAACACGTTTGAATTTGTATCTGGATTTTTATTTGAATATTTATTTGGACTTCAACACTGTTTGTTTGCACACTTGGACTGACGACTTGGTGTGTCACATTTGGATATCATTTAATAGATGTTTATTCATTTATATTTTTTTCCTTATTTGATTATCAGGTCAAGATTATTCACCAATCACTTATTAGTTATTAGGTTCATGCACTACTCATGTGCGGTGAATTCAAGCACGATTTAACAATTATTTTGTTGTTGTTTATTGGGTCTAGCGCTACTATTTATTTTAAATTTATGTTCTACTGTTTATGTTTACCAGGTTAGTAGCTGCATAAGATCGCAATTGAGGCAATCTGGTGCTAGCCAGGTAGTTGCCACCCTCCAATCTTGAGCGCAATTTCTTTCTTCTTTTTACTTAACCAAAGTAGAATGCAAAGAACCAAACACAGAACAATGGGGGCCCTACTAAAACTCACCAATGACCTACTAACTGCTAAAACCAATGACTATTAATCCATACTCACTCTAAAGCCCCGTACACAGAGTCAGACTTTTGCCCAACAAACTTCGTTTTAAGCAAGTTGGACCAACAATCCGACTGTGTGTACGCTCCATCGGACAAACTTTTTTTCGTTTGGTTTTGTTTTCATCGGACAAAAGTTGGGTCTGCAAAACGGACAAACTTTTGCCCAACAAAAGTCCGATGGAGCAAAGTCCTACTGTGTACAGAAAACCATCGGACTTTTGTCCGATGGACAAAACAACTAATGTTAAAATCAACCAACAATAGCAGAAGTTGACCAAAGGGTGGCGGTAAAGAGCAGAAAAGAGCAGAAAAACCACGTGATGTTGCAAAAAGTTTTGGGAAAGTTTGCAGAAAAGTCCTGTGGTGTGTATGCTATGGGTGTTTCCGGCCAACTCCATTCGGACAAAAATCCACGGAAAAGTCCGATGGAAGTCCGACCGTGTGTACGAGGCTTTAGACCTCTCTGCTTCCCTTGACACAGTTGACCACCTGCTCCTCCTCAGCAAACTACACTCCCTTGGTCTCTGTGATTCTGCTTTATCCTGGTTCTCCTCCTACCTATCTCAGCGCACTTTCAGTGTGACTTACAACTCCATCTCCTCCGATTCTCTTCCTCTTTCTGTTGGGGTACCCCAACGCTCCATCCTTAGGCGACTCCTATTCTCGCTCTAAAGATCTTCCCTGGGCCAGTTGATAACCCTAACCCTTTTTGGTATTTTATGGTTTAGGAGGATCCCGTTTGAAATTAACGAATCAATCAATCAGCATACCCAAATAAGTATCCCACTGAGAATCAGGCAATTTTCCTTTTCTTTTTCATATATGTCCTGGATCAATTTTTGATCCCTGTATGCCAGGATCCGTGGGATTGACTTTTTTTGTTGAATGTGGTTTCAGTTTTCCAGTCCATATACACTTTTTTTTTTTTTTTTACATAGGGGTTAATCTAGGCCAAGTCTGGCATGGCATGGCATGGCATGGCATACATACCGGGTGAGGACTTTGATAGTGAGATTAGGGCCACTTTTGATGAGGATACTGATAGGTCTGACTTGGTGACACAGGATGATATAAGACCACTGTTTAGGGAATACAAAAAATTTATAATACGATCATTAAATCGCAAATGGGATATTCTGTCCTTGGAGTCTTATGTCAGTAGGGGGATTATCCCACGAGGCCTCCGCGAACGTGTTGTGCCAGCAGCACATTTACACACAGAAAAATTCCTAGAAAAGTGGCAGAAACAATGTATCAGCCATGGGATTGAAGTCATGAAGCATTGAGGAAGAGAAAGATAAATTAGTGACATTAAAAAGGGCAATAGCTGAGAGTGGACTCAAACTTGAACCCTTTAAGGAAAGCCCAGAATTTGAAAAATTAAATGATATACTCACTAAGTTGACATAACCCAAAAAAATCTCAAGATAACCAAACACTACGTTTAGACGTGATCTAGACGACTGGGCCGAAGGGGAAATTTTTGACCAACCACCAAATGTCAGAGAGGTCGGTCTCGTCAGAGAAGACCTTACTCCCAAGTCTGGTACTGAAGCTAGAGCACAGTCTTCAGGGAGTGAAGAGGACACTCCTTGTCTAAAAAAGAAACTGAGCGCGGAGTTACTAGAGCAGGAGGGCCCTCCGTTAACAAAAGGGATTCTGAAGGAAGACAGAACAGGGGGAACAGGAGGCGGAAGGAATCAAGGAAGGGGAAACAATCAAAGAAACGACCAATCAGGAGGAGTCAGAGACGACGCTGATAGCTATCTTAGACTCTGACAAAACAGATGACATGAAAGTGGTCAGTTTATCCGACTTCATATTAGAACAGCATCATATTGACCTCCTAAGTCGAGGCCTTTCCTATTCCCCCTCAACAGACATGAATCACTTTGAGACCTTCAAGGATCTCAATTTATTTCTTAGGAAGGTTTTTTTCAAGTCACTCTACTCAGGAAAAATCACACAAGAGACACCTTTGGAATCACTGAATACTGATGAACAGCTAGCACTAGGTCAGGAGGGAGATCCCTCCTACAGTGACGAAGACAATGACAAATCAGACACCGCCAAACGCAAAGCAGCACCATTGATTAGATCTACAAACATGCCCCAATTTAAGAACAAAAGACCTGGTGTCTTCCTGGACTTAGTCCAGGAAGACTTACTGAAACTGAATTGGCATACTAAATCTTCAGGTAACCTCACCCAACTAGAACGTAAGGGTTTGGAGGATCTATGTAAGGCAGATGATACGGTAGTAATTAAGCCTAGTGACGAAGGGGGTAATGTAGTCCTCCTTTCAGCCACTATGTATGAAAAGGAGGTGCTATGACTCCTCTCTGACACCTTAACCTACAAAAAATTGGATCATAATCCCTTCAACCATTTGGTACAACTCATTAACGAAAAGTTGAAGTGGGCAGCAGATGAAGTCCTTTTGTCCAAAAGGGAGCTTGATTATCCTAAGGTGGAGGATTATAATATCCCCACCTTTTATATCATCCCGAAGATCCACAAAAGTAGGGAGAATCCACCAGGTAGACCCATAGTGTCAGCCATTAGAGGTCCCCTTGAGAGAATTGGAAAGTATATTCACAGTCTTATCAAGGACTTGGTCAAACAGCTTCCTTCATATGTTCGAGACACGGGGGATGTGTTCAAGCATATCAAAGGACATGTCAATTCCAGATGGGGCCCTCCTTGTCAGTATAGACGTTGAGTCTCTCTATACGTCTTATCCCTCACGAGTGGGGAATCCTGGCGGTCCACCATTTTCTGGAACTAAGATTCCCTCAAATGGCAACCCAAAATGAATTTATTTTGGAACTGTTGGAATTGGCGTTAAAAAATTATTTTTTTTCCAATTTGCCACCAAATACTTCCAGCAGCTCCAGGGGACCTCGATGGGAGCCCCTTGGGCTCCATCGTTTGCATGCCTTCACCTGGGATGGTGGGAGGAAGATACTGTGTTTGCCTCTTCATTATACCTCAGCCACGCATGCGCCTAGCTGAGGTACATTGACGATGTACTCATGGTATGGACAGGTACCCCCATGCAACTTATGCAAATTATGGAGAAGTTGAATTGCAATACCCGCAATCTACGCCTAACTTTTGTTTCAGATTTACATGAAATTTCTTTTTAGATCTTAAGACAACTAACTATTCAGGCGGGAATGTTAACTACCCAGACCTTTAGGAAACCCTCAGCTGCCAATACTCTCCTTAGGGCAGATAGCCACCATCCAGTCTCCCTTAAGCGTGGTATTCCGGTGGGGCAGTTTCTCCAAATTCAGAGAAACTGCTCCAGTGAAATAGATTATCAAAGGGAATCTGAGTCCCTGTACCAACGCTTTAGGGAGCATGGATATGGACATAGAACTCTACGTAGGGCAAAACGCATTGCCAGTAAACATTCACGTAATGAGCTTTTGCAGTCTAAACCTGACTCTCAGCCAAATACAGATGGACCAAATAGATTTATCACCCCTTTCGGCACACAGTGGCATCAGGTGGGCTCCGTGCTCGCTGAGCATTGGCACATACTTACAGGATGTGAACTGCTTAGAGGGATAGTTGGTGAAACACCCTTACTGACAGCTAAGAGAGCTAGGAACCTTAAAGATGAGCTTGTTTGTAGTGAATATAAGCGTCCAGCTGACAAAACTTGGTTAACTGAGATGCCACGCACTACAGGCATGTTTGCATGTGGACATTGTGGCACATGCAAATATGTTGAAAAAACTAAAGCCCCATACACACTATCGGTTTTCCTGCAGGTTTTTGTCTTCGGGTTTACCAAAACCATCTAATATGAGGTCAAACCTTAAGGAGTTTCAATTTGTATGCAATCAGGCAGGCCCTTGCACTACATGGTTTTGATAAAACTGAAGACAAAAACCTACAGGAAAACTCAGTGTGTATGGGGCTTAAGACCTTTAGAGACTCATTCTCTAAAGAGATCTTTGAGATCAAGTCATTCATCAATTGCAGTACATTACGTGTTCTTTATATTTTGGAGTGTCCGTGCCATCTCCTCTATGTTGGAAAGACTAAACGCCAACTTAGTCAGATTTGCAGAGCATCTCAAAAGCATACGCCTCAAGGAAGATACTCCTGTAGCCCAGCATTTTTTGAATCATCATAAGGGGAAGACATCGGGTCTCTGTGTCAAAGGGTTTTATGTGCTTAACCTTTCGGAGAGACAAGGAGATTTTGACTCTGTCCTCATTAAACATGAAAAATCCTGGATATTCAGGCTTCAGACACTTCAACCTAAAGGGCCTAAACTTTGAGATGAGCCTGAAGGTGTTTCTGGAGCCCTGAAAATCTATGTTTCCTCTCTGTCTCCCCTTGTCAAATTTGTAATCGACAGAGTGCTCTGAACCACTTTTAATTCCTTTGACTTGTATGAAGAAAAAATCTAATTAGCCCTTTGCTAATCACTTTCCTCCCTGGTATTTCGATTATTTACTATTGACAGATTATGGCTTAGTTCTTATTCGTATGTCTATGGGGACGCTGAGACTTGGTCATAAAATGGGCTGTGTGAATCAGTAAAAAAACAGCAAACTAGGTTTAAAGAACTTTATAGTATAACTGTACATCAGTCTATATGACATGGATATGCCATGCTAGATATTTAAGTTCTTAATTTTTATATGATGCTATACTATGATCAGTATACTTACTTTGATACACGTAGCCTTAGAGTTAATCAATATATTTAACCTGGTTCCCTTTTCCCCCTAATTTACCTTTAGGATTTTCCCTTCTTTATTGCATACATGGGGAAAAAAAATTCTGTTGTCTCCACAAGATGTGCTATTCCGTCATTCAGCGGCTTCTGGCTCTTGATTGGCTAATTAGCACTATTTAATATGAGCATTTATCTACCGCTGTTACATCCAGATGAAGTGACTGGAGTGTCACGAAACGCGTCATATCCGACGATAAGCAGAGCTTGGACTAGCCCCCCCTCATTCCCCCATCCTCCCTGATATCCCCTCCATCAACACTAAGTGAGCCTTGTCTGAGATATCCAAAGGACTGTCTGCCCCCAGTGGTTGGAAATCTACACTGCATCGATCCTGCTCCTGAATGGTGTTTTTCTATTTATACTTCCGCAACAAACGTCGGTCACGCTTGATGACACTTGAACTCTCTGAAGAGAGAACACGTGACCAGACGACGGACGCTGCCAACGCCGAACTGCCTGGGAACTTCACAGACACCTGAGGCAGGACAAATGAGTTTGGAGAGGAGTTGATTTACCGGATCACCTTCTCTGGTAATTTGTAGACTCCGGAACTATTAAACGGATTGAGTGTGATCTTGGCGGACGGACTGTTGAGTATATACTCTGGACGGTTAAGCTTAATCTGAGCCAATAGCTCACCTTTCACGTCCATTTACCGCCTCACACTATATCCTTCTCCATAGACACCTCCAGCCCTGTTGAGCATACTTTCCTTTGCAGCCCAACTTAAAATGATTGTTGCAAACAAACAGAGATTTCTATCTGAAATAGTTCACATTGCATTTGGTTCACAATCTGTAGAAATTAACCTCATTAATCCCTGCAAATTTATGGACATTCTGCTGAAGTATCATCCATCTACGCCTGAATATGGGTTCTCTATGCTGATCATTGACACCTAGGTGTCGTCTGGACTTTTTCTGTTTTGAAGCTGCCAGCATAGCATTTTATATATTTTCTATACAGGCTTCAGCTATACCTTCAGTTCATGTTTGGAGCAATGCCTTTTTGATCTATTCACAACATGGTTCCTTTTTGACACTATCATATCCAGACATTAGGGGTCATTCATTTCAGGTTCGCCTGGGTTTTGTGAGTGGAGGGTTGCTTTTCTACTTTGCTTTTTTTAGCCTTTTCAACAGTGCACTGTGTGTGTTTTTCATGTATTTTATTCTGTGTTGTATATGTACTGGAGAAACCCTTCTCTTCTTTAGGATGTGTCACAACCTATGGATGAGTTGAATTTTTGATATGTAGCATTCAACAATCAAGTCTTTATAATCAGCTGATTGAGTTGTAGTTGATTCACCAATTAACCTTCTGTTGGGCTTCTGTCCCAACATCCTCCAGGTTCCTTTACAGTTGATAACCTCCCATGGCTTCCAATACCACCTTCTATGCCGTCCACACCCAGGATTCTCTCTCCACTCTTCAAC
Source organism: Rana muscosa (assembly GCA_029206835.1). Lineage (NCBI taxonomy): Eukaryota > Metazoa > Chordata > Amphibia > Anura > Ranidae > Rana > Rana muscosa. The sequence continues at coordinate 1,285,975,500 of CM055116.1, read as the reverse complement.
TCATCCCCTTGATCTCCTCACGGATCTCAAAACTTACTGAATGACAGAAGGGAGGGGATTGGATGATGCAATTTTGTAACCTGGACATGACCGAAAGGTTGAAGTGTTAGCCTTGGAGGATTATGAAGTTCAGGGACAGGTGATTCTCCTGTCAGGGCAATGCAAGTCTGTTTATCCAGAATTTTTTTTTTCTTTCCTACCAATGGTTCAAAAGTGCTTTATTATTTGCGCAGTCGTTGCTGATGGGGTAGTGGCTAACTTTGCCCTATTAGAATCTAGTAGTGAGGGCTGTGGGGAGCATTGCTCAATTTAGGCTTTAGGCTGGGTTCACACTGGTACGACACGACAGTCATACAACTTTCATCCTACTTTGCTCTGCGACATCTGTCCTACATTGGTCCGACATCCATCCGACTTTCATGAACAGGATACTACTTTGATCCGACTTTGTGCTAGTCTGACTTGTCCTTTGACCAATCAAAACAATCCCAGGGTGAGATAAATTCCTTTTACTGCTGCTGTAATCACAATGTCGGATGTCAAATGTCGGATGGTTAGGACAAGGATCCTACTTTGATCCGACTTCAATGATATTCAATGGGCTGAAGTAGGACCAAAGTCGGACCAAAGTAGTACAGGGAGCATTTTCAAAGTCGGACCGACTTGTGTCGGACCAGTTAAGACGGCTCTCATAGGGAAACATTGGTTTTCACACGTCATGCGACATGAGCTCCCAATGTCGGAGCGTTTGTCGTACCAGAGTGAACCCGGCCTTAGTCAGTATCATGAGGCCACACCCTCTTTTAATTCGTTGTGTTGCCTAAATTGTTCATGGCTATATAAGAAAGAAATAGTGCATATAAGATGTTTGTATGTCAAAGGTGTAGTGATTAATGGTTAATGTACTGCCATATCCCAATGTGGGTATTTACCGTAGCCAAAAAAGTCGCATATAAAAAGAAAAATCTTCTCCTTATTGGAACTACAAGAATTGAATCCCAGCAGGAGAAGTATAGGGGCTACTATTGGTAAATAATAGGCAATATAAATAAATAGTTATTGAAAAAATAATTTATTAATTATCAAAAATATATTAGTCACATACTAATGTAGAATGTAAAAACACTCCTTATGGGGGCAAATAAAGATCAGTACAGTATATTAACAAGCATGATATTCCACCTATGGTGGGGGTAATGATAGTAAGTAAAACAACATAAACCCACAAAACCACAAGGACAGACAAAAAACAAGAAACAAACAACAATAGGTCCGGACGCTGGTGATGTCATAAGTATTTGAATATCCCCGCAGGAATTCCCGCTAAGTAGTATTAAATAATAAAAATAATAGGTGATGAAATGGGATATTCACAAATACATATGACTCCCCGGGGATATGTAGGGAAATAAGAGGTGTAGGAAAATTCCTTGCCCGACTCTGGATGCCGGCATCTGTGTATATAACAAAGTAGGGTATGTTGTTGCTGAGAGAAGTAAGCTGAAGAGGCCCCTAGTAATACACACCCCATTTAGGCTTAAGTCCACATTTTTCCCGACAAATTCTAAAGGGCTGTATATAGAAACTTACTATCAGGCAGTGAATAAAGATTTGATCACACTCTGTGATAAACCCCAGAAATATAAACAACATAATATGACCAAAGAAGAGAATCAGTCTTTAAAAGACTTCATGACCAACAATAATATCACTATTAGACAAGCAGATAAAGGGGGAAGTGTAGTAGTGCAAAATAAGGTAGACTATATGAAGGAGGCAAGTTGACTATTGGCTGATACAGATACTTATTATGGGATACTGACTAAAAAAAACAAAATGACAATTTATGTTACCAGCCAAATGCAGTACCCCACATTTTTACCACCTTCCCAAAGTCCACAACTCCTTAATTGATCCTCCGGGTAGACCTATTGTGGCCAGCACTAATAGTTTCACTAATGGGTTGTCAATATATATATTGATTTTTGTCTTCAACCGATTGTGAATAAGTTACCTTCCTACATCAAGGACTCCAATGAAATAATTAATGTTCTTCAACAATATACGTGGGAGGAGGGTTACATGTGGGCATCTTTAGATGTGGCGTACAATCGCAGTTTCTTATGGAATCCATTGAATTTTGTTTGAAACACAACTACTTGACTTTCTATGAACAATTTTATTTACAGTGTAAAGGTACTGCGATGGGAGCCAATTTTGCCCCAGTGTACGCCAATCTCACTATGGGCCATTGGGAGGAGAATCACATCTGGACCCATAACCTGTTTGCCGAATTTATTGTGTACTTTGGTCGGTACATCGATGATATTGTGCCGATATATGGAGCGGGGGCCCAGAACAATTCCATGCCTTTGTGGCCTATTGTAATGCCAATACTTTTGGCCTTAGCTTCACTCACGTTCTTGATGCACGGGAGTTGGTGTTTCTCGACATTGTGCTGACCCATGACGAAAATAGGATAGTCACTCGAAATCACGTTAAAACCCACTAGTGGTAATTTGTACCTGCATTTTGACAGTTGTCATCATCCTATATGGAAGCGAAATATACCGGTACCTAGTGGTCAGTTTAACAGATTGAGAAGAAACTGTTCCAAGAAAGAGGATTATGTGGAACAAAGTATCCTCATGACTAAAAAATTTGAGGAGAAGAACTATCCTCTTGACTTGGTTCAAAGGGCATTTGAGTCTCACCTGAATCCCCTGGTGGCTAAGGGTGGGCTCAAAAGGTGAGAACGATGAGACATGTATGGTAAGATTTGTATCCACCTTCAATAATGATTACAAGTCAGTTTCAAAAATCATTAAAAAACATTAAGGCATCCTATTATTGGATCAGAAGTTAGGATCGGGACTACCTTCTGCCCCACAAGTTACCTTTCGCAGAGCTAAAAAAACAGTGAGAAACCTGATAGATCCTAGTAAAGTGACAAACATAATCTCCAGACCTATTCTAGATATCAGATCCAATTTTGACCATAGAACCGGTATTTTTCAATGTAAGAAACAAGGGTGTCTTACGTGTCAGTTCATTGACCCATGGGTCTAAAACAATCCGTACCTATCTGGGTAAAGAATATGCTATTAGACAATTTGTGACATGTTCTACGGATTTTGAAGTTTACGCGCTGCGGTGTCCCTGTGGGTTTTGTACGTAGGTCGCACTATACGCACACTGCGTTCGAGAATAGGGGACCACCACAGACTTATTCAAAAGGGCTGCGTTGAGCATAGTGTACCTCGTCACTTTCAGAGACTTCACAATAAAAATATCAAACATTTTGAGGACATTTGCTATTGAAACTATACCCAAAGGTACACTTACTTCCAACAAAAGATTTTCCCTTTTATGTAAAAAGTAAGTCTTCTGGATCTACATTTTCGACTCCTTGACCCCTAAGGGGTTAAACGAGGAGCTCAAAACACGTGGTTTAATTTAACTCCCCTCCCCTTTTTTTGGGGCCTGTTGAAGGTTGATATAATTCTACTAATTATTAATTTGTTTTATTTATGTTTTTAATCTTTCTACTTAGAATTCATATTAAGGATTATATATATATATATATATATATATATATATATATATATACACACACACATACACACACACACATACATATATACACACATACATATATACACACACACACACACACACACACACATGCGTGCGTATATAGAATATATAGAATCCTTAATATGAATTCTAAGTAAAAAGACCCAAATATAAGCAGAGGCACCTAATTTTACCACAAAAAACTGGGAAAACATATTGACTCGAGTATAAGCCTAGGGTGTCCATCTGCATGCCTCACTGTGTCCATGACTGAACTTACATTTATTAACATGGGAGTATATGGAAGGAGTGACAGGCTTTGAAAATTTGGTGCTCCCCGACCATTGGTCCTCCAGACAGCAAACTTTGCGCACTTGTAAAGGAGAACTGGGGCTACATGTGTGCCAAGGTCCAGGAGACCTACAGACGGCCGGTACCGGGTCCCCAAATTTACTGAAGAAATGACCGTTTAACATGGGAGTCTATGGAAGGGGTGCCTGGATTTGAAAAATCGGTGCTCCCCAGCCATAGTTCCCCCGGACAACACACTTTGCACACTTGTAGTGTGCCAAGTTTGGAGTCCAGTGGACCTACAGCTGGCCAGTACCGGGTCCCCAAAATCCGAGAGATCAGGCGCAAAAAGGTGACTCGAGTATAAGCCTAGGGGGGCATTTTCAGCACACAAAAAATGTGCTGAAAAACTCGGCTTATACTCGAGTATATACGGTACTAGCTGCTGGTGGGAAGTAGCTAACTTTTCCCCTTTCACCCACCTTATTCACATGGGACACCATTGCTGCTGGGCCAAGGAGCTAATTTTTCCAGCCCATGAGGGGATGGATATTTTGCATGTTTACTGTTGCTAAAATAGGTATATCTAGTTTTTTCTCCCCCGTAAACAGAGGAGCAGGGGTTCATTTTGTTTAGGAAGCTCTAAAGGCTATGGGCTTTGTTACCACCTCATCTTCTGGTGCTCTCTAGATAGTTGCCACCAATCCCCAGGGAGGCAGGTGGTGTAGAAACAAACCAAAAAAATATTTAGATGCCTTGCAGTCTGAGAGCAGAGTCTGGGGTTCAGTCATCTGGAGGAGACCCTTGCGCTGGGGGCTCTACACATGGGGCAGAAGAAAAAAAAAAAAGACCGGGGGCTTCCCACTTCTGTCTTTCTCTAACAAACAGATGTGCTTATTGACAGATGCATGGTCCACAGCAATACAAAGAAACAGTCGTTTTCCAGTTTCACAGTACGTAAATACATTTAAAGCGTAAACATGTAGGACAAGTCAGACCTGTGCAAGAACAAAAGCTATCACAGCGTTCAGAACAAACCGGAAGATAATGCAAAGTATATCCTTGTTGGTGATACTTCCTAGTTAAGAGAACCGGTTATGACCATCACCCAAATAAGACTCATCAGTGTGAAGGTTATAAGTCAAGGTAATAGAGGACCATACCTTATCAAATTTCCAGTGACAACCTTTGTTGGAGTAGGTCATCTTGTATAGGGTAAACGCTGCATCGACCAGAGCTTCCCAGACAGACACCTCCGGTGTGGCCGAAGAAGCTCATTTTAACAGAATGTCTTTAATTTGCATAGTAAAGGAGATACGCTACGAGAAGCTTAGAATTATGGGAGCGTTGGTCATCATCTGGGATTCCCAATAATACTAGAGACAGAGTGGGTACCAGGGTGAGTCACGTGGCGTGTGACGTAACGTGTAGGGGGAGGAGCCGAGTGACGCAACCAGCGGTGTTCTGAGTCTGTCAGAAGCAGAGTGAGGAGATCGCTCCACTGAGCTGAGTGTATGCGCCACCATTTCCCTGGGTATATGTGAGTGCAATACCTTGTATTGGTATATCGTGTGTGTGGTCTTACAACACTGCGCAATGATCGTATCTCTGTCTGTTTTCTCTTGTATATGAGCACACAATCAAAAGCATGCAACCAGAATGCGATATCTCCTAGTTTGAGGGATGGAGACTAAAAACTTTATCTGCTGGATGGATTGACTGCGATTGCGCTCAGTAATTAGCAACATGGACAAATTACCTCTCTCTCAGGATCAAGGAGTCTTTATATATTGAATACCATATAGGTGGCTATACTTATTGTGTGAACAGGATTACATATTGCTGCATGGGGTGTTATTTATCTGATTGCTTGATTTTATATCAATCCACAGATCAAATCATTCACTAGTTGATTTTATCAATATACATATTTATTGCAGGAATTTGCACATTGGATTCATGGAGCATTATATAATTTTATTCGATTATACTCACCTTTTTATTTCCCTGTGCATTTCACAGAGCGTTGGTTTTAGCGCATCATTATATATATTTCACATTTTATTTTTGGTCACCAGATCACCATTGAACGATCGCAACTGTTACCATTAATTCATCCTTTGTTATTGTTTTCATCTGAATGTGCACCTTAATAGCACTTTAGTCATTTCAATTTTTTTTTTTACCAGGGTGAGTTGTAGTCTAAGATTGATTTTAGCGAAAATGCCTGCCAGTATGACACATTTACTGGGCATTGCCAGAATATATGGATGTAGGAACCGGGATGAAGTTTACAGCGAGGACAGACGGGGTCTCTCATGGAACAATCTATGCAATTTGCCAGGGGTAAAGTATACCCGGTGAAGAAATTTAACTTGAATCAACTTATCTCTAGAGGAAATAAGGTTTTAAGGTTTTGGGCCTTGTTTTAAGCTATCTTCCCAGTCTTCCTTGTCCAGTGAGGGGTTGTCTCCCATGCAGTAGTACCATAATTTCCCCATCCTAAGGCTGCTTTCACACAGAGGCACTTTGCAGGCGCTATTGCGCTAAAAATAGCGCCTGCAATGCGCCCCTGAAAGAGCCGCTCCTTTGTATGCAGTGTGAAAGGGCTTTCACACTGGAGCGGTGCGCTGGCAGGAGGGTATAAAAAAAAAAATAAATCCTGCAAGCCGCATCTTTGAGGCGCGGTAGGAGCCGTAAAAATACTGCTCCTATAGCACCCCTGCCCATTAAAAACAATGGGGTAGCGCCCGCAAAAAACCCGCCCGCAAAAAAGCGTATTTTTTTGCGGGCGGGTTTAACCCTTTTTCGGCCACTAGTGCCCGCAAATCGCGGCAAACACAACAGTAAAAGGGCGTTTTACCGCCAGCGCACCCAGCGCTTCAGAGTGAAAGTAGCCCTACAGAAGGGCACCATAAAAAGGGACGATAGCGGCTTGTCTAGATACCCCAGGGTCAGTATTTTCTCTATAGTATCTATTTTAATAGTAGGAGACCGAGGGAACTGAGCCCCGACAGTGTGACGCAGCTTGAAGTACGGAAATAGCATCCAGCCCGGCAGTCCGAACCTCTGAGACAATTGAAAGAAGCTTAAGAGAGTGCCTGTGGGCTTGACCATCTCCAATGGTTTTTATCTCGTACTCCGCCCAGAGTTGGGGGTCTTGTATTGTAGGAAGATGGAGTCTGGGGTTACCCCACAAGGGTTGAACAGGGGGCAATTGCCCTGAGGTGAAGAAACGCAGCATAGCGGCTTTCCAAATTGTCAACGTGATGTGTGTAGGTCCCTGAACATGGTAAGCCCGGGGGGTCCTTAACTTTTGTTAATAAAAATATCCAGTAACATTTTGTGTACAAATTCCTCTCTGGTACTGCGATAGTCCATCATGTCTGGGCATTTCATACATATGAATGAATGACTTGTATAGCGCTCACACGCAAACTGAATCGCCTCTAGGTGCTTTTTGCAGCCAGTGTCTGCTTGGCTGGTGCGGTCATTTTACCCCGTAGGATCTCGACACGCTTGGGACACACAGTCGTATATACATATATACTAGGGCCAATTTGGACAAGATCCAATTAACCTACCAGCATGTCTTTGGAGTGTGGGAGGAAACCGGGGTACCCAGAGGAAACAGGGAGAACATGCAAACTCCAGGCAGATGGTGTCGTGGTTGGGATTTGAACCAGCGACCCTTTTGCTGCTAGGTGAAAGTGCTAACCGCTACACCACTGTGCAGAGGTAGCTGACACTTTTGCTCTGGACTTATATGTGACTTGAGGTTTGTTATGTTTTGTTGTGTCTAGCACCAACACATAGGACTGGAGAGGAGCAGCAAATTGATGCAGCTTTTGTGGAAGATCCATCCCCACCTTATGTCCCATGAAAGTACAAATGTGTAGTGCTGCTGGACACTTCTGTTTTGGACATATTTGTGACTTGAGGTTGTGTTTTGTTGCCTGTAGCACCAACACATAGGCATGTGGAGGAGGAGGAATTAGAGACATTTTTTTTTCAGAGAAGCCATCTCCTTCTCATGTCCCATGTAAGTACAAATGTGTAGTGCATGACACCCATCTGAGCTTCCTGATGACGCATGCACCAATGCGAAACGCGTAGAGGCTGTTTGGAAACTTTTTTGTCGTCACTTCCTGTTAGATGCAAGTGAGGCTTGAAATGCGCGCCGCTCTTGATGGAACACAGGGGCAGACAAAGCCGACATCGCACGCTCCACATACACGGCTGGATCAGCTTAGTGTCGGCTCAAGGGCACCATACCATAGCAAGAGACAATAACATATTGCTGGACTGGAGCATTGATGGACCCATTGAAAACGGAGTGGTTATCCTAAATTAATGAACCAGAAGTGCATACTCTTATATCTGGGGAGTGGCCAGTTTACTAGGTGGTGGTACAGTCACTATAGTGGTGAAAGTAGAAGCACCCGATCACAGACAAGGGACGTCATCATTTGATCACTCACTGAGGGCATCCATTGTACTTTTGCTGTATTTGCACTTTAATTTTAGATTTAGGGACTAAATCAACTGAGATGCACATAGCAGTATATGCATTTATATTTATTCTATGTATTTTTGCACGTGCACTTTGAACATTTTTGCACAGTTGCGTATATGGTCTGTATAGTTTGAGTTGATATATTTTCGATATATGATTTGAAGTTGGGGCACGAATCTAAATGTTGTCACAGAGAGGTACATTCACTGAAATAGAGTATTGAGTATAATTTTTCTATACATTTTTACATTATAAGTGGTATAAGATTATAATTTTCTGGAGTTAGCGCAATCCACACACCTAGCTATGACCCCATCTAACTCAGCAGAGGCTGCTGGACACTTCTGCTTTGGACTTGTATGTGACTTTGTTGTGCTTTGTTGGCTGTAGCACCAACACATAGGCCTGTGGAGGAGGCAATCTATGAGGAAGTAGAGGAGGTGGTGTTGGAGGAGCCATTACCTCCTCATGTCCCATGTAAGCACAGATGACACACATCTAACTGAGCATAGGCGGCCTTTTTTTTTTCTTCTGGTTATAGAAAATCTGGATGCTGTTGCAATGTCTCCCTCCCACATCATAGAGGAAGAGGAGGAATATGCAGCAGAGGCCCCTAAAGGTAAGGCAAATGGTGCATTTTAATGCAACCTCACATCTTGTTTTGTTGTAGGTTAGGTTTGACAGAGGGTCATTTTACGAGAAAGAGATGTGTGCATTTGCACCACTCATGATCATTCCAAAGTGCTTCCTTGAAATGCGCTTGTTTACACTCCAGGGTTGAGTTTTGTTTTGGTGTAGGGGGATGTGTAGAGTGTATATACTGAGCCCATCCTTATCTACACCAGTAGAAGCCATTGTCCAATGGAATATTCTGTGTATTTGTCATATCCTGTATAGGGCTCTATGGTAAGGTGACCAGATTTTTAAAATGAAATCCGGGGACATATTTTTTTTTTTTTACTAGTAATGGCGGCAATCAGCAACTCTTTGCCCGTCGCCGCCCGCCTCACAGCCTTTCAAGTCTTACTCTCTGGGCCCCGGCTACTACTGGGTGGGGAGCGGAGGAAGATCGGTCCTCTAGGGAAGGCAAGGAGATAGGCAGGCGGCTGGGGACTTGAGCTACAGTGCTTTGCGAAAGTATTCGGCCCCCTTGAACTTTTCATCCTTTTGCCACATTTCAGGCTTCAAACATAAAGATATAAAATTTTAATTTTTTGTGAAGAATCACCAACAAGTGGGACACAATTGTGAAGTGGAACGAAATCTATTGGATATTTTAAACTTTTTTAGCAAATAAAAAAGTGAAAAGTGGTGCGTGCAAAATTATTCGGCCCCTTTACTTTCAGTGCAGCAAACTGACTCCAGAAGTTCAGCGAGGATCTCTTAATGATCCAATGTTGTCCTAAATGACTGATGGTGATAAATAGAATCCACCTGTGTGTAATCAAGTCTCTGTATAAATGCACCTGCTCTGTTATAGTCTCAGGGTTCTGATGAAAGCGCAGAGAGCATCATGAAGACCAAGGAACACACCAGGCAGGTCCGTAATACTGTTATGGAGAAGTTTAAAGCCGGATTTGGATACAAAAAGATTTCCCAAGCTTTAAACATCCCAAGGAGCACTGTGCAAGCGATCATTTTGAAATGGAAGGAGTATCAGACCACTGCAAATCTACCAAGACCTGGCTGTCCCTCTAAACTTTCAGCTCAGACAAGGAGAAGACTGATCAGAGATGCAGCCAAGAGGCCCATGATCACTCTGGATGATCACTCTGGATGAACTGCAGAGAACTACAGCTGAGGTGGGAGAGTCTGTCCACAGGACAACAATCAGTCGTACACTGCACAAATCTGGCCTTTATGGAAGAGTGGCAAGAAGAAAGCCATTTCTCAAAGATATCCATAAAAAGTCTCGTCTAAAGTTTGCCACAAGCCACCTGGGAGACACACCAAACATGTGGAAGAAGGTGCTCTGGTCCGATGAAACCAAAATTGAACTTTTTGGCCACAATGCAAAACGATATGTTTTGCGTAAAAGCAACACAGCTCATCACCCTCAACACACCATCCCCACTGTCAAACATGGTGGTGGCAGCATCATGGTTTGGGCCTGCTTTTCTTCAGCAGGGACAGGGAAGATGGTTAAAATTGAGGGGAAGATGGATGCAGCCAAATACAGGACCATTCTGGATGAAAACCTGTTGGAGTCTGCAAAAGACCTGAGACTGGGACGGAGATTTATCTTCCAACAAGACAATGATCCCAAACATACAGCAAAATCTACAAAGGAATGGTTCACAAATAAACGTATCCAGGTGTTAGAATGGCCAAGTCAAAGTCCAGACCTGAATCCAATCGAGAATCTGTGGAAAGAGCTGAAAACTGCTGTTCACAAACGCTCTCCATCCAACCTCACTGAGCTCGAGCTGTTTTGCAAGGAAGAATGGGCAAGAATTTCAGTCTCTCAATGTGCAAAACTGATAGAGACATACCCCAAGCGACTTGCAGCTGTAATCACAGCAAAAGGTGGCTCTACAAAGTATTAACGCAATGGGGCCGAATAATTTTGCACGCCCCACTTTTCATTTTTTTCTTAGTTAAAAAAGTTTCAAAAATCCAATAGATTTCGTTCCACTTCACAATCGTGTCCCACTTGTTGGTGATTCTTCACAAAAAATAAAAATGTTATATCTTTATGTTTGAAGCCTGAAATGTGGCAAAAGTATGAAAAGTTCAAGGGGGCCGAATACTTTTGCAAGGCACTGTAAATGGGCATCCGAAACTGAAGAAATATTCCCTCCGTTCCGACCAGCACATGATCATCAGAAAGGGGCACAGATAATGGAAAAATACACCCCCCTAAGCTAGTAGGCACGGTGAAGCGGGGGGGTGTAATTCAGATTTTTTTTTTTTGATTCTGCACTGACTGTCTTTTAAATTGCCCCAGCCCCTGTTCAAATCCCATCCGGGGACAAAACCCGGGACAGACTTGGTCCGGGGACAGTGTCCTCAATCCGGGGATATCTGGTCACCCTACTCTATGGCCTGCATTGGGATGTTTGATGTGTTGGCCCAAACTGGCAAACATTACACTGTTTGGAAGCTTGCAACATTTAGGCTGGGTTCACACCTATGCAAATTGGATGCATGTAGGGTGACCACATTTCCAAAACCGCCATTCAGGGACCCCCTTCCCAAAAATCAGCTTGTGCTGTAATGAATCACAGCACAGCTGGGGCAGCGGATGCGCACTCTACCCAGAACAGCTGATCATGCCCCCAAAAGTGGCATCGCCACTTTACTCAATGACTGCACTTGTCCTGACTGGCCGAGACCCGTTTTACCTTGTTCCAACGCTGGCTTTACACTGCCCTGCTGTGATTAGACACAAGAGGTGGGATTTATGATGATTTCTCCAATCACAAGCAGGGGGCGGGGATTGTGCCTCTCCAGACATTCCTGGCAGGACAAGTGTTGTCAGTGAGTAAAGCGGCGATGTGGTGGTCTTTTTTGGGGGCATCAGATAATGGGGAGGGGTGGCTGTGTCAGCTTCATTCCAGGACACTGTATTGTCCTGGAATGAAGGTCCCCGGGACCTGGGACAGACCTGGTATTGTTGGAGACTCTGTTCACGTATGACGAGTATGTGAGGAACTTGTGGTGGAAGATATTGCATCTTCTTAGAAGTGTATATATTAAATAGATAAAGCGCTGGAGCAGGCTAAGAAATTTGATATGATGGCGCACAGCACAGAACCTGGAACAAGTGCAAGCAGTTCACCCTCCCGCATTTGTTTGTAGTTAGAGACTGTTTGGGAACTACAGCAGATGATCCAGTCTTCATAGTGGTACATACCATGCTTTGTTGACCCCTTAAACGTATGTTTTTTGGGGTCCACAGTTTCCGGTAAGCCTCTCCTATATTGGTGGTGGCCATCTTCACTTTATTTGTTCATTTCAAGATTGTGGGAGCACCATTTACATCATATTGAACTTTTGCATTGTTTTCACCCTCCAGAGACTTTCTTCATATGTTTTTTTTTTAGGGACCATTGTTTATTGATTTAGCACTGTTCATTCACTTGGTGTTTATTCATTATTTATTAATTTATACTTATTTAGCGCTACAATTTATGTATGTACTTCTGTTTTTCACCTTTTGTCTATTGGTTTTTGTAGCTGCTCACCACTGTAGGCAGCGCGGAATTTTTTTGTATCTGTTACTGTATTGTTGGAGGAGCCATTACCTCCTCATGTCCCAAGTAAGTACAGATGTGTAGTGCATGACCCACATCCAACTCACCAGAGGCCGCTGGACACTTCTGCTCTGGACTTGTATGTGACTTGAGGTTCGTGCTACTTTTTATTGCCTGTAGCTCCAACACATGGACCTGTGGAGGACGTAGAGGTGGTTCTTGGGGAGGAACCAGTCCCACCTCCTATGCCACGTAAGTACAATTGTGTTGTAATGCATTTCTCTTGTTTTCTCTCTTTCTTTTCTATGGTTTTGGCCTTGACATTGTGTCAAGCTTCAGGGATTGGATACACAACCACAAAAGTTGACTTTGGTTTAGCCTTCAACCCCTTTTCCCTCCTTACACTATTCAATGTGAAAGCTATTTTTTTAACTCCTTGTCCAGTGGTCCACCTTGTAATTAGATTATTTGTTTGTACCTTTCTGCCAATTAAACCCAGCTCTGTGCTTTAGCTCCCCATTGTGTATGATGTCAAGTCCATGGCCACTCCTGCTGAGAACCATCCTGTCAGTGTGTTGTCAAACTCTGTAGAGGACAGAGCTATTTAGATACACTGGTAACACCCTATGTCTGTTTTTATATTTTCCTTTCAGTGCATCATTGCCCAGAACCTAAAAGACAAGTCAAGAACCTGGGAAATATTTTTGATGCAAAGCTTACCTGGATTCCGCAAATCATGAACTGTATGAAAAATGCCTCATTCTATTTGCAAATTATTCGAAAGATCAGACATCTACTTTCATATCGACACCAAATCACACTTACTTTGGCTCTAGTTCAATCCAGACTAGACTTTGCCAATGGTTTTTGCCTTGGCCTTAAATGGGTTAAAAAAATCCAAACTATACAGAATCAAGCAGCACGCACTATTACAGGTACACCATATAGACATCACATAACCAATTTAGCTGTGCCAGCATGGGGGTTATCTATAGTACACAGAATACAATTCAAAATCTTGGTTCTGATGTTTATAGCATATTGGGACTCTCACGGAACTGGCCCCCCATTACACACCAATTAGAGCGTTGCGGTCAGGGCTTCAAAATAGGATCACCCAAACACCCGCCCGACTCCAGTCCTTGGGAGGTCGACGAATGCAGACTATGGGCGCGGCCCTTTGGAACCAAATCCCCGACCATCTCCAGCTCCCAATGCCCCAAGCTCTTTTTAAAGGCAATTAAAAACCCGCCTTTTTAAAAACGCTTTTTCCTAACTACGGATGTAGAGACATCAAAAATCAGTAATAATTAACGTCAACTTTGTTTTTCTACTCCCCTTGTGAGCCTTTCCTTTTTTTTTTTCTCTCCTCCCTTTTTCTCAAGTAGTTTTTTTTCTTTTCCCAAGGCTGATTGGTGAATTTATGGTACAGCGCGCTTAGTTGCAGTCCTCCAAGACAATATTTGGCGCAATATAAATTTACAAAGAGAGAGAGAGAGAGAGAGAGAGAGAGAGAGAGAGATCATCTGACACCAATCACTCACTTCACTGGGGGATATGTTAGGGTTCTAAATTAATTTCTCTTATCTGCGATTTAGAAAATGCATTCACAGGTTGTCTCAGATTAACACACATGCCTCATTCTTGTAAAATGTATGTATGTATAGGATGTGGTAACTGTAATGGCCATAAACATGGACTCATTAACCTCCAATAAATTGCTCTTTATAAAGGTTGAGGCATATTGAGATATATTTTTAATGAAGGAATGAACAATTGCATCAATTTAGAATGCATGTATCTAAAGTTAGTAACTTTACATATATAGGATTTGGGGTCTCTAAATAGTGGAGGATGATCCCTGGAGCCCTTCAAATGATCATGTTGAATTCTGAATGATGTGAGTTAGTGCTGTGTACATGTTGGAGTTGACATTTCCCCCCCTTGATTGGTTCTTTCCAAACACCATCAGGGATTACGTTATTGTATGTATTTGGTTAGAAAGTGTGACTTATGTTTTGAGAATGTTATGAAAAGTATTGTACATCTCACTTTTTATTTTATTTTTATATTTTTTGCACAGTGTTGGAGAACGCAAGTCTACGTGAAATAGCAGATACAATGCTCTGGATGAAGAGACGGATCCTGGCTCTAGAGAGTACCTTTGGGCCTGGTCCTGCCCGAGACCAGCCCCTTCTGGTCAACGATTTGGAATTAATTTTTTTTTTAAAATAAAAAAAGTATCTTGGGGGCGTGGCTTGAACGGGACCCCAAGATGGCTACTTGAGAAGAAAACTCCCACACACTGAGGACGACAAAAGCTCCTTCTAGGATCCATTAGGCACCTTTAACCATGGGCAAATCCACCAGAAGCACCTCAACACCCTGCACTTTGAAAGACACCGGGACGCAGCTCAGTAACAACATCCCAGAGATGTTCCGAACCCGGACAGCAGGGCAGCACATGGAGACACAGGCCTCATCCCCTGACTCGCCTAGAATCGATGGACGGTGATGGCGCCACGGCTCCCAACCAGAGCCTCCTTGACCTATAAAAGGGACGCTTTAGACATAAAACACACTCTGACAGCGGCCATATCGGACCTAAAAACGGACATTCAAATGATTAACTACCATCTTACAGAAATGGAAGAAACTTCCCAACTGCAATTTTGTTTTCTTTCAATAAAAATCTTTTGTGGGGGAAAAAAGAAAATAAATGATCTTAACCTTTTTGTGTGTAAATATACAAGAGTTTATTTAAATACAGGTATTCTCCTGGGCAAAGAGTGTTTATATGTAATAGAATAGATATACCCTGTATGCTTATGTTTCAACATTCTTAGGGAGGCCTTAACTACCGTTTTGTTTGTCTTGCCTTAAAATTGTTCGTTTGTAAAGCCACTTTGGTTTAGACATACAACCTTCTGTGTTCTCCAACAATATGTGCCCAGTGTATGTGTTATATACCTTATTTCAGAGTGCTTCTTGGTGCTCTACCCACTAATCTGAGTACTCAGAGGTGGAACCAAGGTATGGTGCTCGGAGGTGGGTAGGGGTGGAACCAGGGAAACGATGCTCGAAGGTGGGTAGGCGGAATGGGCTGAAAATCTTGCGCTGACCCCAGCCAGGAGGGCACGTGAGCACCATTCTGAAATAAGGTATAAACCAGGATCAGCCAGTTATTTTAGATTATACAAGGGGACATGCTTTAAAAGGAACAGGATCCATTTTTTGTTGTGGGCAAAAAGTACATGGATTCAAATCCATTATATGGATGGTACAGACAATGGCACTGTACTGTTTTCAGTAAAAAATATTTCCTTGTCATAGAATGTTGTCTTAAATTCTACATTGTTGTATGGATATCAACACTTTGCTGATCTTACCATTGTACAACAATAACCCAGCACATGTCCAATTTCTAAAGCTGAAATATGTTAGTAGTTTTATTTTAGCAGCAGGGGTCAGCTTTTGCTGTTCCTTCAAAAGTGTTTGCCAAACGGATTTGGCATCTAAAAATTATCCCAATGTTCAAGCCTCACAAAAAGCTCAGTGATCTGAATACTGAACCCCCTAAAGGACTACTCCCCCCCCCCCAAAAAAAAGTACTATATATATATATCTATAAATAAATAAAACACATAATAAATGCAACTTTTTCGGAGAACCTTACTAACAAAATTAAATGTACAAAAAAAAAAAAAAGAGTTCACCCAATGTCACACAAGATTAGGATGGGTGTTTAGGGTGGTGTGCTGGGCTGTGTTAGTTCTAAGGTGAGGCAAGAAGCCAACATTTCCGGGAGCAGGTATAGTAAGGGGCAGGTTGAGGCTGTGAGGAGGACCGGGAAGGGTCAGGTTGAGGCTGGGAAAAGGGGGCATGAGAAGGGACAGGTTGGGTCAGAGAAGAGGGTCGGGAATCGATGTTGAGCTGCCTTGCAGCAGGGGCTTTTGGTTGGGCCAGGGGAGAAGGCCTGGAAGGGATGTTGTGCTGGTTTTCAGCAGGGGCTTGAGGCTGGGAAGAGGACTGTGAAAGAGAGGGACAGGAAGGGGCAGGGAAGAGGACTGGGAAGGGATGTTGTAAGAGACCGAGATTAAACTCCAAACCCTCACAACATTTTTTTTTTTTTTTCATAGTTTGTCATTTTGGGAAGAGCCCTCATCAGCAGAAGCATTCACTCTTGGTAAGGGATACATTATTATGACCTGTTAGAATTTGTCCTGCTGTACTTCAAGAATGCTTATTGAATGTTCTTCTTTTCCTCCATGTTTCAGTTTGGTCTTCCCGATTTACCAAATCCTATCCAAAAGGACATCTACGCCTGCACTCTTTCTGCCAGCAGGAGAATTCACTCTTGGTGGGACCTGTTAAAATTTTGTCCTGCTGTACTCCAAGAATGCTTATTTAATGCTCCGCTCCCCTTTTCCTCCGTGTTTCAATTTGGTCTGCCAAACCTGCTACTATCTTCTAGCCTCTTTAGCAGCAATGCCACTGGCAAAAAAAAACAAACATGCAAGGGAGTCCAGTACATCTCGCCCTGTGAGGCCTATAGAAGCTGGGAGCCAGAGGGAGGACGTTTCTGCTGGTATGGGCCCCTCGAACCTCCCTTCCAGCCCCGAGGAGGGAACCTCGGGGGGGGGGGGGCGGCAAGAGGAAGAAAATGTAGCACAGCTTGCACCCCAGACCAGGACATGGCACTGGTGGCCAAATATATAGAATTATATCCATATCTAAAAAGGGCCACCTTGCCCACCGCACTAGTATGGCGCAAAAAAACTAAATGTGGGAAGAATTAAGCCTGGCTGTTAATGCAGTGGGTGGCGAACCACGGATTGTGCGAAAGATTAAAAAAAAATGTGATTGACTTGGTCAGACAAAAAAAAGGAGAAACTGGCTTTGGGGGCTGTCAGCCGTGGAGTGTTCTGACCAGGAATCATTGAAAATCTTAAGTCATCAAAAAGCCCTGCTGCCCATCATCGAATTGGATACCATTAGTGGTGTGGACAGCCATGATGACACTGATGCTTGGGCGACTGGTAAGGAAAACACACAAGGAAATTCAGATAATATTTGTCTATGTTGTCTCAAACTGTCTTAAGCCTTTACAGAAAACAAGTAGAATGTTTATGATGTTAAGGCATCTACAAATGTTTTTAAATTTTTCATCTCTAGGTGGCTCTGACTTGCCTGCAGCTGACAGCCTCCTGCCAGAGGAGCCAGATCCTGCCCGTCAAACAACATGCTGGGGAGTAACCTGGTTCTTCTCTTGGTAAGGAAAGTGTTGTAGTCTCCCCAAATGTCTTTCCAATTTTATTTTAATAAAATTATATGTTTATACATGTAGCGGGGTATTGCCCTTTAATCGCCCAGAGACTACAGTACTGAGTGAGCAACGGGGCACCCAGGGTGCATTGCCCCGCGCAAGGACTGCTGGGGTCGGTTATTTAACTGAAGGGCAGGGCTGAATTCAGTCTCTTTGGACACCGCCTGCCCAGCAAGTGGAACTCTCTATCGAGCCTGCTTAGATACAAGGCCTGAAGTCTGGGCCTTTCTCCAAAGAGCCTTCCGCTCTCACTGAGGAACCCGAGGGACATCTTTTCCTACTGTTGCTGTATCATCGCCAGGAGGACCGAAGACCCGGAGGTCGTGAGATCTGTGTACCAAGACACAGCAGCGGAAGATACGGACACGGACCGGTCCGGTGAGAGAGCACCTGCTCAGAGAATTATATAGGATCTCTAGGCCCAATAACTGTTAACCGGAGTTATCACCAGTTGTTTGCCGCTGCGTGCCGGAGAGACAGTGCATCGGAGTAACTTTAGAGATTTGTTCTAAATTCACCAAGATATCTAAACTCCTTTTACCCTGTGGATTACAGTTTATTTCTTCAAAAGTGTGCCACCGTTTGCTAGCGAAGATTTTCCCTTACAGAACTTCTACACAGTACAGTCAGGCCTGACTTAGCGTAGACATTTCTGGGCGCCATTTTGTCCATGAGGGAGGATAGCTGCAGCGGGGCCCGTTAGTGTTATGCATAGTACTTTTGTTGAGATACTCTTTTATTGCAGGGCTTTGCACATAATATGTACACTGTTGATTACATGCTTACCCAACAATCTGAGTAAAAGTGCAAGGGTTAAGTATACTGGTGTTTGTGTCATTTACTTTGCAGAAGAGACGGTTAAGGATAGCTATACTCTATTGCTGTGTGTTTTATTATAGGATTGTGTCTCCGTGAGTTGCAGGCCATGCAGTCCTATCACCCCTTACTAACTGTGCCATGGGAGGTCAGGGCTAATTACCTGGGGTTGACAGCGGTGCACTACAGGGCCCAAAAATTATACCAGCAGCCCTCTTAAATGGGGGTATCGCTACATACAGATTCACACTATGTGAAGTTTTTTTTTTTTTTTGGTAATGCTATTTTGAACACTTGAGAGGATTTGGTCTGACAAGTTGGCTGCTTCTGAAGACCGCTTCTTGGTGACATCTCGACCAATTGGATTGCCTTACAACTTGATCTGGAACCCAAAATGTGGGAGGACCCATATTTTGGTGGTTGCACCATAAGCCTTGTTGACCCTCTGGAGAATATGCCCATTTGAGTCATCTCCCTTCGGTAAGCCTCCTCACTAACCGGTGGTGGTTCTATTGTCTGAGTCCTCACCTCAACATAGATGTCACGTGGAATCCCACTTCTAGTTACACAATTTGTTTTCACCATTTAAAGACTGCTATGTTTGTTTTTAAACAACTTTTGTATGCTGGCACATGGACTTTAGTTTGTGTGTGAATTTCACATCTCATTTTCATTATTATTAGTTTGTGTGGTCACTGCACAGTGTACATTAGTTTGTATACCTATGTATTTCCATGTTTTAAGCGCTGCACATAAGTTCACTTTTTACATGTTATAGGTGTAGCTAGACCACTAAGCAGGGTGGAAAGACACCCATTGGTCAGGTGGTGGGGCGGTGCTTAGCCCTTTCCGAGCTGAAAACTTGAGCCAAGGCAATGCAAGTCTGGCTCAAGTCATCCCTCTATTCACCTATCTGGGCAATGGATGGCTTTCTGAACAACAGAGCCCTTGCCTGGCAGCATAGTTACAGAAGTTGATGCACTTGAAAGGCGACTGAAGGCACAATTAAGTTGAAGGATCTACAAGCTGATAGAGGCAAGCAGTAGCTCAGGCCTAGTCTTTCTCTTGCTGGGGTTTCGATCAGCACCTAAAAGATCTTAGAAGTTTTCAAAGTCGAAGACTTAACTTTTTTTCCTTTTTTTCTCCCCCTCCCCCCCCCCCCTCTCTTTTTCTTCTCTCCCCCTTACCTATTCCCCCCCACCAACCCCCCCCCCTTTTCTTTCCTTCCTCTCCATTACCATCCTCCCTCCCCTCCCTCTCCCCTTTGATTGATTCATTCCTTCCTCCTCTCTCCCTATTACCTCCCCCTCCCCCTTTTCCTCATCCCCCCTCCCCCTCCCCTTTGATTGATTAATTATTAATATTGTTTTTATTTTTTTTGTTTTTTATGCATGTATACAATCATACCCATGTGTATATTTTACATATTTATATCTATGGCAATTGTATTCCTTATATAAAAGTTTGTTTTTTATTTAAGTTTTTATGGTTCCTCCAATTCATGGCATCATGTCATTATGGGTCCACCACCATACCGATTAGTGTCCTATACGCCTCTCCCCTGTTGTTTTTTCGCCCAAACTCTCTCTCTCTCTCCCCCCCGGTTTCTCACTCCCCTCCAGCTCCGGTATGTGGATTTGCATATACATAACTACCTTCTCCTTCCTCCCCCCCCTTCCCCTTCCAATCATATATATATCCATCTTCTCCCTATATCATATACATCCTTCCCCCCCTCCCCCATCCTTCTGCACTCACTATGGATTCATATTCCCCTGTATTTTATTTATTCATCAATTCATCCATTCACTATTTCTCTCCCGTGTTCCCCCCCCCCCACTCTTCATGCTACCATCTAGCCCACCTTGTACAGCTCATCCATCCATATTAATCTTCCCTTGTCATCTCTCTCTCCCCCCCGCCCCCTTCTCCCCCCCTTTTCTTTCATCATGTGTTCTCACTTGTTTAATTTAGTCCCGCTTCCCGTTTCTCACCCCCCCTCCCCCACCACCATTTATTTTTTATGTCATCTTTATTATTTTTTATGCATTTTATACATTCTGTTCCAGTTCCTTCTTCTTGTCGCTCTCTGCTAAGCATGGCTACAGTTCAGTCTCCGTATACCCAGCCCTGCCCTGTCAGCCTCCTTGTAGACACTCCTCTCGTAAACCACGTCTCGGCCCCGCCCCTTTCCCTTCACTTCCGTCCCCTCCTCTCCAATAAAAACCATTAGCCCCACCATCCCATCCATCAGCTTGATGAAGGAGCGCGCCTGCCACGCCATACGCAGCACGCCAGCTCAGGAAACGTGTCGCAAACCAGTGACGTCATCGCTCCCTGCCTGCCAGGAAATCACCATCTAGGCCGTGCTCTGTTGTCTCCCCACCGCCGCCGGCTTTTACCATACATCAAGCGGAACCTGATGACATCTAGCAGCACAGCGCCCCAGCAGGATACAGCACAGCGCCCCAGCAGGATACAGCACAGCATGACTGACCTGATGAGCACTCCTTTTCTTCATGGAATTCATACAATGCCTGCTTTTACATTGTAAAATGTGAGTTGCCTGTACTTCAGTTTTTATTAAATTGTTTTAAACGTCTACACTCAGAGGCGCCTCTCCCCTTGCTTTTTTTATCCCATTTTATCCTTGCAGGGGACATTGTTGTAATTTTATATGTTTAAAAACGTTTTATTGAAGTCTCTATGTAGTGGGGATGATGGCAACTACATATTTCTGTACATGAGTTGATCTTTTTCTAACATTATTTCATGCAACCATGAGAGATATTTTAACCGATTTTTCTTCTCCAAAGAATATTTTCCAGTACGCCGATTGCGGCTATTGGAGGAACTCCTGTGGATCCTAGGAAAGTCAGGACTGAAGCGTAATCCCATTAAGGCACAACTGTTGAAGGAATCTGTCTTTTCTGGGGATTACAGTGACAGCAAACGGGCGTAAGATAGCAACTGAGAAGGTAAAAAACAGTCTACAATTACCTCTGCCAATGAGCATCCCTACTTTGAGATCTTTATCTATGATTGGTATATTATTCATAGGCTTTCATCCCTGATTTTTCCCAAAAGTTTGCACCACTGTATAATTTGTAGAAAAAGGATATTTGATTAAGGCTGATGGCTAGATTTGTTTTCTATTCTAACATAGGTTTATTCCTTTTCTTGTTATTGCTTATATGTTTTGTTATAACTGAAAAAACATTCTCGAATAAAGAATGACTGTATTTATCAGCATCTAACACGCACTTTTTTCCCCTTAAAATCAGGGGAAAATCGTGGGTGCGTGTTATACGCCGATCCCCCGCTGAAACGAGCGAGAGGAGCCGAGATGCACAAAGCCGAAGTACACTCGGCTTTACTTGGCTCCTCGCGCAGTCCCGCCCACCTCCACTGATTGCGCCGCTGACATAAAGCCGAGTGTACTTTGGCTAGTCTCGGCTCCTCTCGCAGTCCCGCCCCTGACTGTGAGCAAAGCCGAGTCCAGCCGAAGTACACTCGGCTTTCTGTATGTCAGCGGCGCAATCAGTGGAGATCGGCGGGACTGCGAGAGGAGCCGAGTCTAGCTGAAGTACACTCGGCCCCGCTCGCTCCTCTCCACAGCGGAAATCAGCGCCAAATTTAAATATTGCAGAGACTGGCAAGGCTGCAAAGGCACTGGGCAAGGCTGCAGATGGACACTGGGCAAGGCTGAAGATGGACACTGGGCAAGGCTGCAATTAAATGTAAGTTTTTTTCCTTGATCTTCCCTCCTAAACTTGGGGTGCGTGCTATACGCTGATAAATACGGTATATTAAAAATAAAAAAGAAAAAGGATACCAAATGGCACTGGACTGAGAAACACACCAATGCAATGCAGGAGCTTTCAGAAGCCTTAGCGCAAGCGCCATCGTTAGCCAATCCAGAAAAACTACCCTTTCACATTGAGACTGATATATCAAAGACAGCCATGTCAGCTGTTCTGACACAGGAAATCCATGGCCAACAGAGACCCATATCATATGCTTCTAAATTATTATCTCCGGTGGAAATGAAGTACTCTATGTGAAAACATCTCCTTGTTAGGTTTCGGGCAGTGAAATAGTTCACATCCATCATAGGACTTAACCCAATCATCTTGCACACAACTCATACTCCCATTAAGATTTTACTCACAGAGAGGATGGAAATGTATCCAATGCCAGATTGGCCCATTGGGCTCCGATGCTCAAAGATCGAGACATCAAAGTCAAATACAAAAATGATCCTTCCACTAGGGCTCATGGCCTCCTTTACCAGGGATTACCACATGGAAGTGATATCACCCCACAATCATCTGTGCAACAATTATTTAATCCTTTCTCATTAAAAGAAAAAAAGTCCCTGAAAATTCAGTTCCAATTTTCACAGATGAAGGATTTGGACTATATCTTATCAACCCACAAGTAAAAGACCCAAAAAAATCAATCTCTCGGTCAAGTCAAATCAGCACAATTTGCTGAGATGGCTGCAATCGCTCATGCCCTAGAATTGATGAAACAGGGACCAAGAGATTGTTTTATACTCAGATCCTGCGTGGGTCAGTAATGCTCTTACAGAATTTCTGCCCCTTTGGCACACCCACCAGTACATGTCCTCAGATGGGTCTCCACTTAAATATGCATCCCTTTTGAGATATATTGTAACATTGGTGCAAAAGTTGCCAGTCAAGCCATGGGTGTGCAAAGTAAAAAAGGTAATTCAGGTATTGCCCCCATACTGGGAACAAAATGAAGTGGTGGTATGCTTGGCCAAAAAAGGAGCACAAGGAGGGGAGATCTGGGAAATTCCTTCTAATTCATCGGACCCGGTCTTGTGCCCCATCGTTTGTACCCTCACAAAATCCTGCATAGAAGTTCCGGATATGTCGGACATACAAAGGCAGAATGACAACATTAAAGAAATAGTTCCAGAGTCTCTTTTTTTCAGTTTTTGCACTGAAGGGAATACTTTGGCAAAGTACATAAAACACCTCACATTATCAGAAGATAAAAAGGTATTCTTGCATCATGGAGATGAAATAACTTGGGTGGTTCCTGAAAATTACCAAAATGAAATTATTTACTTAGTGCATAACCTGCCTACTGGGGGTCATCAAGGGTCAGAGAAAACAGGTGAGCGGCTCAAGAAAATAGGTTGGTGGCCTTCCATGATGACAGATGTAAAGCTGTATTGTCTGTGCACAGGTTAACCCCGCACCACGGAAGGTCAATGCCCCTTTAAGAATACGACTGAAAGAAGGGCCATGGAACATATGGGACCCGTGCCAGTCACTTATAGAAACAACAGATACATCTTGGTAGTCACTGATCTGTTTTCTAAATGGGTAGAGATCTTCCCAACCATAAGCAACACTGCACAGAATACTGCTAAGATTTTGGTGGAACGGGTGTTTATTGATGATGGGAGCCCCCATCTACTGGAGTCAGATCAGGGGACCCATTTTACTGGAAAGGTGATAAAATTGTGCCTAGAAGATGTTAGGGGTGGAGCAAAAATTTCACATTCTATATCACCCAGAATCGTCAAGTCAGGTTTAAAGAATTAAATTGGCAGATTAAGACAATGCAAAAAAATAAAATAAAATAAATTGTCCAAATCAAATGGTAAGAACTGGGATAATCTATTGCCATTACTGGCCATGGCCATCCGAGAAATTCCCTCATATGCTACCCGGGTTGACACCCTTTGAAGAGCCGACAGGTAGACAGATGAGACGCCCTGAATATTTTTGGCTAGAAATGCATCTGAGGTCTCCCTTACCCCCATTATTGGTCTAGTCTGTTTGGCTACGGCAGCAACACATGATTATGGTGAGTGGCATAGGGTTTGTATTAATTTACACAATTGGTAGGTGTGTCCCTAAGTGGACCCGTCATGTCTTTGTCTTGTACCCGTGTCTATATGCATAGGATCATTTTTGCTCCTTTCCCGACGGGTCCCCCCACACCTTTTCTACTGGTTTCACTGGTTCATGTCTGGTTGTTTTTTGTTTTCTTTTTTCCTTTTGTTGGGCTTTTGCTGGGCTAGAAGTACAAATGGCTATGGCATTTACTTTGAGTGAGGAGATTGACCAGGAAATAAGGGAAGCGTTCCAAAAGGATTCATCCCAATTACTGAGTCAGGATGAGGAAATTAAATACGGTTTTAAAGAACATAGAAAACTCCTGACAAAGCACCTGAACAGGAAGTGGGATGTGTCCTTTTTAGAGACTTACATATAAGACAAAATAGTCCCTTGTTGACTGAGGGACATGATAGTACCCGCTGAGCATCTCCATAATGATACACAATTCCTTCCACTTTGGAAGGAACCTTTCAACCATGGGGTGGAAGGAACCTTTCAACCATGGGGTGGAAGGAACCTTTCAACCATGGGGTGGAAGGAACCTTTCAACCATGGGGTGGAAGGAACCTTTCAACCATGGGGTGGAAGGAACCTTTCAACCATGGGGTGGAAGGAACCTTTCAACCATGGGGTGGAAGGAACCTTTCAACCATGGGGTGGAAGGAACCTTTCAACCATGGGGTGGAAGGAACCTTTCAACCATGGGGTGGAAGGAACCTTTCAACCATGGGGTGGAAGGAACCTTTCAACCATGGGGTGGAAGGAACCTTTCAACCATGGGGTGGAAGGAACCTTTCAACCATGGGATGGAAGGAACCTTTCAACCATGGGATGGAAGGAACCTTTCAACCATGGGATGGAAGGAACCTTTCAACCATGGGATGGAAGGAACCTTTCAACCATGGGATGGAAGGAACCTTTCAATCATGGAATCTCAGTTATGGAGCTAAAATTGGAAGAAAAAATTCAGTTATCTGAATTAAGAAACCAAATAGAGGAGAGTGCAAAGAGCCTAGATTCCCTGAAGGAAGTGGAAGAATTTAATAAACATAAACAAATTACTTAAAAAATAAATAGAAAAGGTCTAACATAACCTAAAGGTAACTAAACAGTCAAAATACAGGAGAAACCTTCTTGATTTTGAGAAAGATCAGGTTTTTGACCTCACTATAAGAAGAGGGAGAAGTAGGTCATTTGGAAGGGGTCAAAGATCCCAATCAAGGACCAGACAGGGAAGATCACCCAATGACTTTGATGAGAGCCACAATATAAAACAATGACTTTTTTGGAGGAGGGGGCAGAAGATAGCGCCGACCGCCCCCTCTCTCAAGAAATGTCACCGACCCAGAAAAAACAGGCAGAAACCTTAAAAAAAAAAAAAAGGAAGAATAGTACAAAGAATACGTAATGGGGGGTCACGTACAAGGAGCCAGAAGGAAATTTGAAAGAGCTAGCCCCTTCATCAATAGTGGATATGAAAGGTGATTAACCTCTCGTCATTTCCATCAGCCTCAAGACATACCTCAGTTGCTACAACTTGGGATGTCTTTTTCACCTGTAAATAATATTGAAGAGTTTGTATACAAGGATGTTGCCGTATTTCTTAGATTTTTTTTCAGATCACTGTATGAGAAGGGGGACTCAGCAGATTGCGTGGGACCCCCACTTGATACAGATGATCAGAAATCTATAGATATCCTCAACTCCCTACTGGAGGAAAATGAGGATCTTCCGGTAAACAGTCGTCCCACAAGGAGAACTGCCAACCTTAAAATTAAGTCTAAAAAAAATGCCTCCACTCAGTAAGAATCGGTGGCCAAATATGTTTTTGGAAATGGTACAGCTCGATCTGGGCAAGATAGCATGGAACCAAAATCACCATGATAATCTAACACGAACGATGGGCCCTCAAGGAAGCACAACACATAATAAAAAGAAGCAATAAAAAAAAGGTAGAAATGTCATCTTGATGGATGAAAAAGCTTATGCGACAGAGGCTCCAGGCACATAACAAAGACTTTAGGGTACTGGAGGTCATGGTAATAGAAGCCATACCTAAAAAGGGACACTAACGGATAACGAAAGGTTTTCCCTCCTATGCAGGAGAGAAACCTTCTGGATTTACCAGTTCGGTTCACTCTCGCCTGGGGGTATGAACGAGGAGCTGGACATCTTGAGTATTGTCTGATAATCCAATCCTACCTTCTCTTAATATTGTCAATTTTAATAATAATATTTTTTATTATTATAATATTTTTATTTTCATTATTGTAATATTTTTATTATTGTAATATTTGGTTATATTTTATTCCAATTTATTAATACATCACTACTTTTTATGATCATTCATTACTCAATTAGTATTGTCTAGCTACTGATGGACACTTACATGTACATACTATTACTTTCCCTCCCTGTTTGTATGGATATTAATGAATTTCTATATTAATATTTCTACAGTAATTTTTTAATTCTTTTTTTTTTCAATTTTATTAGCAAGTACTGTATATACACAAATTACCATACGTATATATCTACTATTATCATCATGAGTATCACTTATTCTCACCATATCTTTGATACATGACATAATTTCTTCTCTGAGCATACTGTGACCTTTGCAAGTCACTAATCCTCCTGCCAGTTTACTCCCTCTCATTTATCACATATACATACCTGTATACATAATTTCTTGATACACATAATATTTTATGTCGTTTTTATGTCATCTGTGATGTCTTTGTTATTTTCTCTGTTTTACCCGTTTGTATCTGCAATTATTATTGTTTGTGTTACTATTTTTGCAAGTTAATTAATGTCCGATATTGGTTATGAAGGGGTTAACACCAGTTTCCATGTTAGTATCCTGGCCCCTCCCCTTCCATTACCCCTCCCATTGCTATTGTGCTTATATTGATGGGGCTGTCCTCCCTTCTGTGACTTTGAAAAAGCGCAAACGCAGAACATGTCAGTCACGGCCCTTTATTCATGCCACAACACTGCCACTGGATGTGGAGTCTGAATTTTCCCATCATCCTTTATTTCAACATTGCTGGGTTACATCCATACCTCTGCTGACGCCATCATCAGCACGCCCAGGTTCCCTGATTCGCTGACACTCTGCCTCCAACCACATTGGACGGCGCCGACGTCATCTGTGTGCGCCCGGCTTCCATTGGTGCTTACAAATCGCCCTTCATGTTCCTGCAGAGCTGCCTATCCATCCACCACCACGGAGAACCCGGCGTATGAGCGACTGCATCCATCTGTCCCCAAACAGGCTGGTTCCTTGGAGCGGTCTGCCTGCACGGTCTGCCTGCACGCAATGCGTTGAGACATCTGCAGTCCCTGGGACCCCAGCTCCATGCTTTACATCTCAGTGGTCAGGCATGACCTCACTCTAGCCGGTACATGAGCTATTACACCAGTTATTCACTCCACCTACCATCGGTGGTTATCTGGCTGCACTGTGAAAGGCTGTCCCTGGGGACCCACACCACATTGAATTGATGTTAACCCCTCTTTTCCAAGACACCACAGTGGCATCAGCCTTGTTTACTTCCACCACAACCATTGCTAACCAACTGCTGATTGTGCTTTTAGTGTCGCTAGTTATATGTGCACTCTTTATGACATTTATTTTAAAACAAGACTATAAAGTTTTATGCCAGTCTCATCGAGTGCTGCAATTGTGTGTGTGTGTGTGTGTTTTTTTTACATCAGCACCTCCTAACAGTATGAATCATTCAGTCTAATATACAGGGTTCCATTTTGAGTAACCCAAGACACATTCTTAATATCCATTATTTTCTTGTTCACCCTGTGCCCCTAATAAAAAACACAGGGTGACTTAGACATAAGAGGTGCATGGGGAGCTGAAACAAGGGTATCCCAACCTTTCCAAGGGATTCTGGGTTCCACGGGCCCTCCCGTCACATGGATCATCTGTTTTTATAGCTTTGGTGAAGGAAATAGACCACAAAAGGACTAATTCCCCCCCCCCTTTTTGGGGACCTCCCTTCTGGTCTAGCCATAGGGAATAAGGGGGTATCATTGTTGCCTTTTTGCATTTTGCTCATTATAGCGATTCAAATTATTGTAGCTTAACTCTCTTTCGTGTGTATTTATCATTGTGTTTGATAATGTTTTCCTTCCCTTTGCTACCAGTATTACTGATTACACCCCCGTTTATACTATCGGTGAGTGCTACATTTGCTCAATAAAAGGCAGGATTCCCATTTTTGCTCCATTTTTCTGTCAATATGTTATTGCCACAAAATCCCCTGTATTGTCTGTCTTTGTATAGAGAGCACAAGTTACTTTTGTTTCATTAATGGAGATATAGAAAGATCATGCCACCATTCATTAAGTTCTTGGGACTAGATTCAGCTTCAAGATTTAACCCGGTTATGACGCGTTATATGCATACGCATTCGGGAACGCTTTAGTCCATGCCCCATCTATTCAACAATATGCGGCTGGAGAAGAAGAAACCACTCCTATATATGTTACATAGTCAGAGTTCGATAAGGCTCAGAGGCAGTAGGACCAACAAGTGGCACCAATGCAAGAGACTTGGGTCTAGAAGATTCTGCAACCCAAGCCTTTGCCTCTATACACACCAAGATATGCCAAGAACAGGATGCAAAGGCCTCCAGGTACAGAGTGCAATAACAGATCTATGAACTCAGGACTTTAGGAGCTTCTCCCGGACTGGTTTGGGACACAAGTTTGTAAATATATTTTAGATATGTTAATTAAGGGATGGGCCTAGGATTTTGTCCATCTGAGGAAATACAGTATATACTCGAGTATAAGCCGAGTTTTTCAGCACTTTTTTTGTGCTGAAAATGCCCCCTCGGCTTATACTTGAGTCACCTTTTTGCGCCTGATCTCCCAGATTTTGGGGAAGCAGTAGCGGACGGCCGTAGGTCCCTTGGACCCCAAACTTGGCACACATGTAGCCCCACTCTTCCTCTACAAGTGTACAAAGCTTGTTGTCTGGGGGACCTACGGCCGGGGAGCACCGATTTTTCAAAGCTGGGCACTCCTTCCATAGACTCCCATGTTAAACGGTAATTTCTCTGGTGACTTTGGGGACCCGGTACTGGCCGGTCGTAGATCCCCTGAACCCGAATCTTGGCACACATATAGCCTCATTTCTCCTCTACAAGTGTGCAAAGTTTGTTGTCTGGGAGACCTACGGCCGGGGAGCTCCGATTTTTCAAAGCTGGTCACCCCTTCCATAGACTCCCATGTTTAACGTCAGTGAGGCACAGTGAGGCATGCAGATGGACACCCTAGGCTTATACGCGAGTCAATAATTGTACCCAGTTTTTGTGGTAAAATTAGATGCCTCGGCTTATATTCGGGCCGGCTTATACTCGAGTATATACGGTAGATGTTATTGAGACAATTAACCACTTCAATACAGGGAACTTATACACCTTCCTGCCCAGACCAAATTTTCAGCTTTCAGCGCTGTCGCACTTTGAATGACAATTGCACGGTCATGCAACACTGTACCCAAAACAACATTTAAAAAAAAAAATCCCCACAAAGAGAGCTTTCTTTTGGTGGTATTTGATCACCTCAGCAATTTTAATTTTCTTCTAAACAAATAAAAAAAATAAAACAAAGACCAAAAATTTGGGGGGAAAATGTTTTGTTTCATTTACAAAACTTTGCAAGTAAGTTTTCTCCTTCACTGATGGGGCTGTACTGATGGGCACTAATAGGGTGGCACTGATGAGGTGGCAGGAATGGGCACTGATGTGGCATGGATAGGCACTGATCGGCGGCACGGATGGGCACTGATCAGTGGCACTGATGTACTGTATTGTACTAATGGAAGCCAATCAGTGCCAAACAATAATGCTTGCCAATCAGTGATACTAATCTCCTAATGAGGATCTTGATAGGGGGTTTGTGATAATCCCCTGCCTCAATGATGATAGAGACAAGGTTCTTATTATCAAAATTAAAAAAATAATATGTTACTATACTTTATTAATACAGTGACTTAAACAAAAATCTAAAATTGCGCTTACTCATGAGGACTAAACTTTTAAAAAAAAGGTCATATGTATGTTTTCTCTCCATAGAACCTTTTTGACAAACCCGGTTTCTTCCCTCAAAAATCTTGACCATCCGTGGACAGTGGTGAGGTGTAAACCTAATCTCCTGTTGCAGCACTCCTAGCAGTCTCTCACTTTTTATATTCTCTATTTTTATATTAATTTTATTATACAAAAGTGTTTTCAACCAATTGTATGCAAATTATCAAGATTTTCATAGGTGCCTCGACACCTCTAGTTTTTTGCTGATCCATCAAAATTGCAACTGGCAGTTCCTTCAGGTTAGAACTCTCAATGAATGTGGAAAAATGATTTATTTTTTTTTGTGCGGCTTGATCCTGCATGCTTTTGTACCATCTGTTCTTTTCTCTCTTAACGATGCTCATTCTTCCTTTGTATGCATTTTACCGATCATATTTTTTGTATATTTTATTCTCCAATTGAGGTTCGTCCCTGAGGAAAGGGTCTAAATCCCTGAAACGCGTCGGACAACTAACCCTCTTTGGAAAGAACAAATCTTGTTGTTATTTTTTACATATATTTCCATCTGTTTGTTTAAACCGTACATCCAGCTGTTATATACTGCCATTAATTTGGTTTCTTAAAATTAATAATTTAATAAAATGTTTGTACTCATATACTTTGTCATATTTGTTGCCCTAAAAGGAAATGGTGTTCTTGTCCCGGGTGGGGGGGTCTGGATTGGCTCAGTCCTAGACTGATAAATGTATATTCCATTCCACTAATCTTGCTAAATGGGTTGCCTAGTAGAATTTGCCTAAGTCGGGGAAGCGCTATTCCTCTATTGAGTTTAGGTAGAGTGAGTCTTGTATAATTCATTCTGGGAGGTTTAGCCCTCCAGAAGTTCAGGTTAAGATCCTTGTTGATTTCATCTCTAGATAAGGGAGAAAGTTTAAAAGACATGTTCGGTCAAGACATTTTTGTGGGGCCAATTTCCTGAAAGGAACTTTTGTTGTCCTTGGGGGGGGGGGGGGGGTGTCTGGATTGGCTCTTAGTGGGGTGAAGGAACCTAACCAGGGTGTTGGGTTGTTAGGTTTTACATTTTGTTTAAGGATTGGTAGTATAGTTGTAATCGTTTGGCTCTCTCTTCATTAGAGGAGTGTGGTGTGCCAAGTTTATCTCTAATTTGATGAACTGTGGTGGCTGTATTTTTTTTATACTGCTTTTGCTAACAATTTTCCAATTTTGTTTCCTTGTTCATAGTATATTTTAAGTCTGAGAAAGTATTGTCTTTTTTGTTTTCATGTTTAACTTTTCCGCAAGCTGGGCTCTTGCTTGAGTTAGTTCATTAAAATGGTTGTAAACCCACTTTTGCAACTTGCACCTACAGGTGAGCCTAGATTAAGGCTTACCTGTAGGTGCAAGAAATATCTCCTAAACCTACACGGTTTAGGAGATATTTACTAAAATCACAGGCGCCGCTGTCTATGGCGCATGCGCGCCGTAGACAACGGAGCATTCATGGTGTTAATCTCATTCACAAATTCGGCTAAGTCCCAGCAATGCTTGGGCTTAGCCGAATTTGACGGCTCCCGCGCGCTTGCGCAGAGTCACGTCTTCGCCGCTCCGGCTAATCACAGCGCCGGAACGGTGCTGTGATTGGCTGGAGCGGCGATACCCGGAAGTAACATTCCGGCTATCGCCGCAGCGATGGCTGCGACTGGAGAGAGGGACACGGACGGCTTCGGGGGCCCCGATCTAAGGTAAGTGGTACACAATGAGCTAGTATGCTAGTCATACTAGCTCATTATAGCTTTGCCTTGCAGGTGGGGTAAAAAATAAATAAATAAAAAATGTATGGGCTTACAACCACTTTAAGTGTTGTGTTCGCCATTGTTCGTTTGCAAGTTGCTTTAAGAAGTTGGATTTGATTTGTCAGTGTATTCATTTTAGATTGGTGTTCTCTCCTAAGTTTGGTGATCTTGCCCATAAGTTTTCCTCCTTTGGACACATATATGTGCTTCCCACTGAGTGAGGAATGATGTCTCATTTTCAGTTTGTGAGGAGTAATTCCTCAAGCAGTTAAAGTGTTGAATGTCAACAGAATCTTTAAAAAGGGGCGTTTCCAGCCTTTTTTAGGTTTATTAAAAGTCAGCAGCTACAAAAAGTGTAGCTGCTGGCTTTTAATAAACAGACACTTGCCTGTTCCACTGTCCAGCGACGCAGCCGAACGGAGCTTCGCTCCTCTCCCCCCTTCTCCGCCGGCACCTCCAATTCATACTGTGGGCACCCGGTTGTGACAGCTTTTGGCTTCACGGCCGGGCACTCACTGCGCATGCGCGAACGGCGCTCTGCAATCTGAGTGGCCAGGCGATCGACCTGGGACCTGTCACGTGTCCCAGGTGATCGCCTACAGGGAGGGGCCCGCCTTAGGCTACATGACGAGTCGCCTAAGCAGACCCTGGGCGGGAGGAGGAAGTGGGACAGGAAGTCACACTACTACTGAAACCCCCACCCCCCCCCCCAAAAAAAAATTACATGCCAAATGTGGCATGTAGGGGGCGAGGAGTGGTTTAAGCGGAAGTTCTACTTTTGGGTGGAACTCCGCGTTAAGGATGGATGTATTAAGTTTCCAAGTCTGTTTTTTTTTTTTTTATATTTGTATCTGGAAATGTTAATGTCATGGTGATCAGATGGTGGTCCGATAAGGTCATGGATTCAATTGCAGTGTCTTTTAGCAGGTTGAGAACAGATTGTGATAGGGAAAATAGTCAATCCTAGAGTATTTTTGGTGTAAAAGGTGAGAAAAAGGTGTAATCTCTTACTTGTGGGTTTAGGGTTCTCCAGATGTCATTCAGCATAAGACTCTGTAGTTGCAATTTAATTTGCTTTAATGTTCTGAAAGGAAGGGTCTTTGAACCATTTGATGTGTCTATGAGGGGATTTAGGGGTGCGTTAAAGTCCCCACCGAGGATAAGAATGCCTGGAGGTAAATGAAGTTAGCAAATCTATGAGGCAAAAAAATGATAGTTTTGTGTTTGGGGTGTATATATTTGCAATTATAATGGGATGAGAGCCTATTTTCCCCGATAAGGAATATATACTTTGTCCCATCAGATCCTGCATAGAGTCGGTTAGCTGAAATGGTGTATGTTTGGAAATCAAAAGACAGACTCAGTTTTACCATCTGGATTTGTGGCATGATATCTCATGGGAGTTATGGGAGGAGAGTAATCCTCTGGATGACCCCTTGGAGGATCCCTTCTTGAATCCACTTCCATCTTTGGATTCTCAAATGGAGGATTGTTTTCCTTTACCACATCTCTATTAACCAAAATCCAGATCCTTTCCTGTGCTTCAGGGGAATCCCAATAATTGGGCATTCACTCAGCAGGTAACAAAAGGAGATTCAAACTACCAAGTGGAAACTGACCAACAATATATCTTTATTTTTCACAGCTACCATTACCTCCAGGTGCAGGGTGTGGCGATGGGGACTAAATGTGCCCCATTGTATGCAAACCTGTACCTGGTGGGGTGGGAGCGTGAAATATTTTCCTCTGATTTCTGTGAACATTTTGTTAAGGTTCCTTATTTGGTGGCGTTTTATAGACAATATGTTTGTTTGGACAGGAAGAAAGAATTTACCTTCTTTTTGAATCAACTGACATTGAACCAATATGATTAAAACCTTACTATGAGTTGTGATCAGAAAATAATAATAATGATCAATTGATCATTAAACCCTCCGACAAGGGGGGCATTATTGTGGTGATGAACAATGAAAACTATGGAGTGATGGTCATGGATCTTCTGGTGAAATTGCCAATGGTATAGACCTATACCTTTAGCTCAGGTTAACTATGCTCAAACTAAATATCAACTTGTAATTACCCGAGCCTTTTTCAGTAGTCTGATAGACAAAAAAAACTTGTGCGTTTTTGACAGTAAAATCCACCAGGTTTGCCCACTCTGTATGCCTTGCCGAAGATATACAAGGATGCCTTATATTCTCCGGGATGTCCGATAGTATCCAGCAATGGTTGTCCAACTGAAAAAGCAAGTCAACGAATAGATGATTATCTACATCCGCATGTAAAGTCTTTGAGTTCATATATTCAGGATACAGCTGACCTTTTACAATCCTTGGACGGTATTTCTATTCCTGAAGAGGCTTGGCTGGTTGCTATTGATGTGAAGACCCTCTACAACTGGATCACCCACCAACCGGGGGTTCGAGTTGTCAATAGCTTCCTATCAGAACGGGGCTTGAGGGCTAGAGCATATAACAAATTTTGTTTTAGAATTGTTGCTTTTTGTCCTGACCAATAATATCTTTGTTTGATGGCTCCCATTACCTCCAGGTGCAGGGTGTGGCAGATCAAATGTGCCCCATCGTACGCAAACCTGTACCTCAAGGGGTGGGAGCGTGGAATATTTTCCTCTGATGATTTCCATGAACATTTCGATAAGGTACTTATTTGGCAGCGTTTTATAGACGATATATTTTTATTGTTTTGACAGGAAGTAGGGATGAATTTAGCTTATTTTTTGAATCAACTGACGTTGAACCAACATGATTTAAAATTTACTATGAGTTGCGATCAGAAGGCAATTAACTTCTTGGATATTATGATATACGTAAATCTGGATGGTACTATTGGCTATAGAAAACCGTTGGCTGGAAACACAATATTGCATGCCACTAGTTCTCATCCTTATCCAGAGTATACCATATAGCCAATACCTCAGATTAAAAGATAAATTGTTGTTTGTCTTGTTAAAAAAAAAAAGAAAATAAATTGTAGCCATAGTGAGGATTTTGAGTTGGAAGCAAAAGCTCTTCAGACTTGTTTAATTGATAGGGGCTATAGCAGATCATGCCTTAAAAAAGGCTCATCGTAAGTAGAGCTAAACAAAAAGACAAAAAAATGTTTTTATTCATTCTAAGAAATCTGGCAACGAACAAACAAAAAAAAGTGTGGTTAATCACGAGATATGCAGGGGAACATAAAAAAAAGGTCTGTCAGGATTATTAAAAAATACTGGCATCTCCTCGCCACCGATGTATTATCCAAGTATATTAAAGCATGCCCTCAAAATCACCTGTATAATAATATCTAGATCTCTAAACCACTTCAATACCGGGCACTTTCACCCCCTTCCTGCCCAAGCAATTTTTCAGTGCTGTCACACTTTGAATGACAATTGCACGGTCATACAACACTGTACCCAAATGAAATTTTTATAGTTTTTCCCCCACAAATAGAGCTTTCTTTTGGTGGTATTTGATCACCTCTGCGTCTTTTGTATTTCCTGCGCTATGAACAAAATAAGTGTATATTGATTGGCTTGCGCAAAAAAAAAAGTTGTAGCGGCTACAAACTAGGGGATAGATTTATAACATTTTTATTATTTGGCAGCGATCTGAAATTTTTAATCAGGACTGCGATATTGAGGCGGACACAGACAATTTTGAAACATTTTTGGGACCATTCACATTTATACAGCGATCCCTGCTATAAAAATGCATTGATTACTGTATAAATGTGCCTGGCAGGGAAGGGGTTAACACTAGGGTGCAAACAAAGGGTTAAATGTGTTCCCTAGAGAGTGATTCTTACTGTGGGGGGAGGTAACCGACTGGGGGAGGTGACCGATCGGTGTCCCTATGTACAAGGGACACACCATCGGTCTCCTCTCCCTGACAGGATGTGGATCTGTGTGTTTACAGCTTTCGCCCTAAAAAAAACAAAAAAAACGCCTGAAAAGCTTACGAAAACTTATTTCCATTAAAATGAATGAATGCTTTTACACTGGGGCAGTGCACTGAAAAAAAACGCCCCTTCTCCATTGAAATGTATTGAAAGTGCCTGAAAAGCGCTTCAAAAGCGCTCAGCGTTTTACTGGCAGTTTTTCAAGTGCCTCAGTGTGAAAGAGGCCTTATTTTAGTGATCATATACGCATTGCCTAATATTAAAATTCTCCTGAAGAAGCCATTGAGAAATGGTGAAACATGTAGAGATCTAATCAGTTTGCACTTTTTGCTTGTATATCAAGATCATATTTTGAATGTATTTTTTGTCTTCATATGAAAAAAGATAAAAATATATAAATTTAGGTTAATATAATATGTTTGTGTATTTTTCGCACCATAAAAAATCCTAATAAAAATCCTTCTCTATATAGGGAAAAAAAATTGTCAATCCTAGAGTATTTTTGGTGTAATGGTGAGAAATAATTCGATATTTTTCCATATCCCAGGCCAGTAAAACCTGCGCAACACCCTTTCAGTGGTTTCCTCAACCCCTAAATGGCCTCCTAGCAAGTGCCCATGGGCAAGTTCCAACACCACCCGTCTGTATAGCTTAGGAACTACCAACTGTTCAACCACTTCATCATTAGTTTTACATACACAATACAGTAAATCCTCATTGCTGCAGAAATATGGAAAACAGGGCCTGTCCCCTGGTTCGACAGGTACCTCATTAATCACTATTACATTTTCCCAGGCCCTGGCAAGGGTAGGGTCTTTTCTCTGCTCCGTACCAAAATTTTCCTTGTGCACATTAAGATCGGTAAACTCTAAACGTAGGCTCAGATTCAGCAGACGGCTGTCCAGATCTACTGGTTGTCGGGACTTCTTCAGGCTCCCCCAGCTCTCCTGCCATAACTGAGAAAGGATCACCCGGAGAGCCCCGAGGGGAGTCCACTGAACTCACAAGGTCAGTAATGGCCATGATTTCTGGCTCTGCGACTGAGTTAGGTACTGCGACTGGGTCGGGACAATCCCACAGTTCCCAAAACTTAGGGAAGTCCCTACCAATGATAGCCTCGTGCACCAAGTGGGGCACCAGTCCAACCGAATGGGTCACCGTACCTAAGCCAGTTTTAAACTGAACAGTGGCTATTGGATACTCGCGGGTATCCCCATGTACACAGATCACAGCAACTTTTTTTGCATTAAAATTCACAGTTTCAACCATCTCAGCTGTAACCAAAGTAACTAGACTTCCCGAGTCCAGCAAGGCCGTAATGGGCTTATTATTAACAGTCACTTGACACATGTGTTTTCCCACATTTGGCATTGCAGCGCATGAAACAGCAGCAAACATAGACTGCCTTCTAAAAGATAGATCACACTGCATTGGTTCATCTGTTAATGGACAGTTTGCTGCAACATGTCCCAGTTCTTGGCAACGAAAACACCTGATGTTTCCCCAATTTGGTTTGCTGACAGGCAGTGGCTTCCCTTGCTTGGGTCGCTAAACTTCAGTCCTGGCACCAAAAATCCTCCCCCCTATTTCCTTGCCATGCTTACCACCCACTTCCCCTGGAACAGTCTTACCGGTTGCCTGGGGAGACCGTGGTTTTGGGTGGAAAGTCTGTGCGGCTGTAGGGGTGGTGACCAGGTTCTCTGCAGCAAAGTACCTCTCAACGAGCTCCACCAGGTTGTCTGCTGACTTGGGGTCTCCTTGACTCACCCACTTCTGCAGGGGAATTGGTAGTGACCTCAGGAATTGGTCCATGACCACACGCTCCACTATTTGTGGCGCAGACAGGGACTCCGGCTGTAGCCATTTCCGCACCAGGTGGATCAGATCAAACATCTGCGATCTTGGGGGCCTCTTTTCTTGGAAGAACCAGCTGTGGATCCGCTGAGCTCGAACAGCCAAGGTAACACCAAGTCGTGCCAGTATTTCCCGCTTGACCTTCTCATAATCTCCCGCTTCTGCTGACTCCAGATCATAGTAGGCCTTCTGCGCTTCTCCAGAAAGTAAGGAGGCGATCAGTCCTGCCCACTGGGTTTGGGGCCAACCTTCCCTCTCAGCGGTCCGTTCAAATGTTAGTAGGAAGGACTCTGGATCATCATCTGCCGTCATCTTTGAAAGAAAGCGACCCACATGGATGGCTGAGGGCTTGTCTCCAATATCCTTCATTATCGCAGGTGACCCCTGTGCTAGCGTCTCCACAACCTCAGTAAGGGTTTTCCTATCCGCTTTTGCAGCAGTGGCAAGCTGTTCAAACAGCCTCTGCGATTGCTCCTGTACAGCACCAATCTGTTGGAACAGCACCTTGGTTTTTGCTCCTGTGCGATAGCGTTGGCTTGCTGTTGTGCAGCTTTTGCTTGCCGCAATTCAGCGTTAGTTTGCTGTTGTGTAGCATTTGCTTGCTGCTGTGCAGCGTTTGCTAACACCATTTGTTTGAGGATATCCTCCATAGGTACTGGCATTTTAAGTAGTAACTTACTACAGCTGCCCGCATTCTCCACCATATGTAACCTGGGGGACAGGTAGTAGATACAAAAGCTCCCTGGGATGAGCAGGCACAGATACCAAGTAAATGGGATCAGTGAAAACACAGTGTTATTTATTGGTGCTATATACAAAGTCAATGACAGGTGCTGTACAGTGTGCAGAAAACAAACAGAAGAAAAAATAGCTAAACAAAAGCCTAGCCGTGTCTCGGCTCTAACTACACAGTATTTACAGGCCCTCACTACCAGGCTGGACAAGCCTACCGCTTGTCAGCTTCCACATCCAACAGAGTAACAAGTTTTACAAACCTTCTTGCTCTCACAGACCAATGCTGTCTGTGTTTCCCAGGCTGAGCAAAGGCTGTCTGCTCAGGTGAGCTTTTAATTAAGCTGGTGGAGAGAACAAACACCTGAAGTGGATCCTGGCTCAGAGATCCCTGAATGTATATGAGAGGAGCCTGGGAGATGTATAAACCCCGAACAGGACTTTCCCAAGCTCTCTCTGGGACGCTCGGCCACAATATATATACACATATACACACACATACATATACATACACACTCTTCATACAGTGTAGCTAGATCTCTAGATCTGACTGCAGGCCATTCCTGGTGTACTTTTTCTAATATACTTCAGGAGGTGTACACAATACCGTGCACCCATAATGCAATTGCTACTACTTTTCTGGTAGTGTACACAATAAATTATAGTGTGGTTTTGCTAAACAAAATTTACAGCATCTCTGGAAGGCCACCAAGGAGAGGCAGACGCTCACAGGCCACTAAAAGAGGGCAAGCAGCCTCTGTGTCTACAGTGGTGGTCGTGGACATGGTGCATCCTCTGCACGCGGCCGTCGAGCACTCCTGTCCTTTTTTTCTGCAGCTGGCCGTGTTATTGAGCCACGACATGCAGAAG
This sequence comes from Rana muscosa, assembly GCA_029206835.1. Lineage (NCBI taxonomy): Eukaryota > Metazoa > Chordata > Amphibia > Anura > Ranidae > Rana > Rana muscosa. The sequence goes on along the minus strand of CM055116.1, from coordinate 1,285,935,686 downwards.
AGTTGGTAAAGTGAATAACAAAGCCGTCCTCATCCTCCTCATCCTCTGTCACCCAGGCTCAGGGTACTTTGCCAATGCAGCTGCCAAAAGCGGCCTATCCTATCTGCTCCTTGTCAACAGTCACTCCTTCCCTAGCCTCACCATCATGCACGGATGAGTCCCCCAAAATATTCGACCACAGTGTCGGGTACATGCTGCAGGAGGATGCACAACGTTTTGAAGGCTCCGATGATGGTACCCAGGTTGAGGAAGGGCCCAAAAAGGACAAGAAACTGGCAGTCATGTTCCCCCAGATGCAGCATACTGCCAAGTTTGCTCCAGTGACGAGGAGGGAGGGGATGATGAGGTCACTGACTCTACATGGGTGCCTGATAGAAGAGAGGAGGAGGCACATCTCCAATGAGGCAGGATGCCCTCCAGGGGGCAGTTTAATGGCAGCCACCCTATTGCATCGCACCGCAGAGCTAAGCAGGTGCAGGGCACTGCTGACTCCCCACATATTTTGAAAAGTTCTTTGGCATGGGCTTTTTTGAGATGTGTGCAGCAGATCGCACCATTGCTGTTTGCAACATATTGATGAAGTGTATCAAGCGTGGCCAAAACAGAAGCCACTTGGGCACCACATGCTTGACCAGACATAATATGTTGACCTCCCATGCAGTCCGTTGGCAACAGCACTTAAAAGACCCACAAAGAACAAGGCGGACCTCTCCTTGCTCCTCATCAGCTGGGATCTCCAACCCCACTATATCTTCAGTCCTCCCAGAAACCTGCACTGAGAGGAATGAAGGTGTAGAATTGGGTATCCCAAGTACTTGCGGGCAATCTGCTAGCGGTACACCAACATCCGATTGTAGCAGGCAAATTTCCCTACCCAAGTTGCTAATTCGTCAAAATGAAATTCGGTCCCAGCCACCCACATGCTCAGCGTCTGAATGCTAGTTTGGCTAAATTGCTAGCACTCCAACTGCTGAGTTTTCAGTTTGTAGACTCTTCCCCCTTCCGTGAATTTGTGGAATGTGCTGTACCTCAGTGGCAGGTTCCCAAACGCCATTACTTTTCACTGAAGACCATTCCGGCTCTCTACCAGCATGGGGAAGGTAATGTCTTGACTTCGAGCCACCCCCATCATTGTCCCTGAGCCACCCCCATCAAATCATTCTCTCCAGCAATTACCTTTTGTACCTCCCCCCCCCCTCACTTTAGAATGTAAGCTCAACGAGCCGGGCCCTCCTGTACCTTTTGTATTGAACTGTACTGTACAGTAATTGGGTTGTCCCCCTTATGCATTGTAAAGCGCTGCGTAAACTGTTGGCACCATAAATTGTGTATTATAATAATAAAAATATAATAATAATAATTAATAATCTGACTTGTTGAAGCTTTGAATGCACATTGTGCAATTCTCACAGTGAAATCAGAGTAAGAGTTGTACAGGAACCTCTCCAGTAATGAAAATTGTCTGCCGATTGCTGGTAAGGCTAAAGTTGCAGGAGCAGCAGATCTTATTAAAATTCTTGAAATTTGCAAGTGGACCCAGAAATTAAATTAGCAGCTATAAATTCCCTGTTCCAGATTTAATATACATTCTTTTTAGTTCAGTCTTACTTTATTGAGAAACCAAGGAAAACAAACAACATAATGTTACAGAATTATCACGCAGAAAAAAATACAAAAATAATAGATCAAAACGGGAGTCAAGTTGGCTATTTTCCGATAATTGTACAGTTACGAGGCGCAGTGAATTAAAAAAAAAAAAAGTATAAACGTAGGAAAAAAACTATCACTTACAGGCAATGTTATGGTAAATTGTGTCTTAGTACATTGTTGATTATTAAATCAACATGTAACGTGGAGAAAAACTATCTCCTGCAGAAAGCATATGCCATGTGGATCACGGGTTGTTCCGTATAAAAAGGAAGCATTGTTTAACTAATGCTACAAAAAGTAGATGAGGATTGAGCAAAGCTTATAGGGTGTGATATAGAATAAGGCAAGGAGAGTCAGATTAAGGAGGAGGAAGGGAGGACACTCCATCTAGGCTAAGGTGTGGTGGCATCAAGTTTGCCCTCTGCCCATGTTACAAACCCTGTGGAGTACCGGAACATGGACCAAGAAGTCCACATAATGGAGAATTGTTCCTCTTTATTGCATTCCGGAGCCAACAGACAAAGATACATTCTTTTTTTTCACAGGTCGAGGAATGGCTTTGAAGTTCATGGATAGAAGTAGAACCAATCAGGAGTCTTTCCTCCGGGGAGTTCAGCATTTCATAGGATGTTGTGACGTTATCTTCAAAACCACTTACAACTTTGTGTTTAAACCAAGAACTGGCTCCTGTTGGTGATCTGTTCCCTCCGATTATACCAAATGTAAGAACATTTAGATATACATAGGGCTGCATTTGTTTAAGTTTTGGATATAATTACAGTATGAGTAGTAAAGAGGGTAAAACTCTTATTAGTCTTTTGGGGGGGGGGGGGTTCCCATCACTTCCTTTCCAGGAGATGCAACAGGAAGTGGGAGGAAACTCTCTTAGCTGACACTAGTGCAGGTGTCCATATTGGATGATTTACACGATTTTGAATTTTCAATCACATTGTCTCAGTAACAGAGGTCACCAGGACAATTAAAGGTGAATATATGGAAAATACATATAAGAATTCATCTCTAGTCTAAAACTAAATAAGTTCTGTCTATAAATACACTTTACCTGTTTCTGGATATGTATTCTACTGTTTTTAACATCAATTGTATTTTGATTAGATTTTTTTACTTTTTTTTGTAGGTCGGAATTCCAGAAGACGTGATAAAGAGATGTGATGTTCAGATTCCCAATGCCCTCACATTCATAGCAGAGAAAGGACTTGTACACATGGATTTGAAGACAGAAAATGTTTTGGTATTTGACAAGGAATGTCAATGTGTGAAGATCACAGACTTTGGCCTTGCTAAGGTCAGAGGGACGGTGATAACCTCCAGGTGTGGCAGCCAATCCTACATGGCCCCAAAAAATGTGTGATGTGACCATTTCAGATGGACTGGTTGTAGATGACATCCTCAATGTGGGGCGTTTGGTGTCATCATCTGCTGCCCACTTACAGAGGAGTTTTCATGGCGGGTGGCCATCCTTGATGAAGGATATAAACCTTTGGTTGACTGGCAAAACAATTTCAAGGTGGAGAACCCTCCTGAAGAATGGAGAAAGGTTCCCACTGGGATACAGAGGATGTTTATTGAGCTTTTGGCAATTGTTTACACCAAAAGAAGTCAAAGTACCAAAGTCCTCAAATACACGAGTGAAAGTTGGAAAGAAGAAGATCCCATTGAAAGGAATTCTTCTGCACAGTCTGAGGAATCATTTGGCTTCTCACCTGAACACGTCACAGAGCAGAGTTTCCATCACATCAACTCTCAGCTCCGTGTCTTCTAACCTTCTGACCACAAACACTTCTGGATCTCAGTCTGAGATGATTCCAGAGCCACAGAAGGACAACATGTCAGAGGCACCAATTATGTTTGATGATGAATTCTCCTTACATATTGGTGCAGAGGTAGACGTTGGGTAACCAAGAATTGGTGAGTGATTGGTGAGTGATGCCACGTCTGAAACAACATCACATGTGGCCAAATTTTCTCAGCTATGTGGCTTTGATATAAATGGCAGCGTGTTCCTGTGATTCATGTGCAAGTGTGGTGTGATCTGACCCTTATCTCCCCCCCCCCCCGGAGTTCTGGACATGGGGGGGGGGTGGACAGCTGTGTGCGGGGGTGGGAGGGTTGCAGTTTCTCCTTTTTTCTAAACTTCCTCTGCTCAGGTGTGAATGCAGCCTAACATTTTGGAACTATAATCAGGAGGTTGAGGATGTGGCCAGGTTTTCATATTTTATGGACTCTAAATATGTAAAATGTAAACTTTAATGACACTGAAAAGGTGAAGCAATTTATAATGCCATAAATTGCTTCCTCAAAAAAGCCAGACAAGTAAATACTTAAAGCACATGCACAACTTGTTCCATATTGTATGTTTTCTATGCAAGTCACTATTGATTTATAGAAGAGAATGGAAACCCTAGCCCATGACATTGTCAGTAAAAGGTTTGAATCCTTGATGAGTATCTCCAGAACTCCCACCGAATGTCACAGACTACTAGAGGCAGCAAACAAGTCTTTTCTTGAAGCTATTGGCCCAACATGATCAGATTTTAGATTTGAGAATGAAGTTGGACATCATATATTATCTGGAAGCTGTTCTGATACTAAAACATCTGCAGAGACCAGGGGGTGGTCAGGAATAGGACTGTAGGAGTGGGAGAAGAGAGCGGACCACCAATAATGTCACTTCTGAGCACACAGTGTCTTGTACAATCATTGGGGGTCCAGCTGCATAAATATAGATGAACCAAGTAGCAGCCTTTGCGTTAACAGAAAATGAAGAAATTATGTTCAAGGTATATTTTCAGAGAGCAAAGCCAACCTTGCTGGATAAGACTCTGCAGAGAACACATTTCTTTCCCCATCATTGGGACAGAACATTTACAATGTGGAAAATGACATAAGAAGATATCAAAAGAGGTTCAGACTACCACATGGAACAAGCCAGCTCATCAGTCCTGTATGTGAGACGTGGACAATGAAAACATATTCTGATGTTGACAGGTAAATATCTTTTGCACATAAAACAGCAGATAGATGTTATAGAGAGAAGAAGATAACGGGCACCTGTCACGCCTTTCTCCTGGTCACACACGTTGCTGTGAGCAATACAACCAGCATCCAAGGAAAAACCCAAAAGAACCTCCATGTGTCTTTATGCAACCTTCAAGAAAAATTAGACATCCCACCAGGATCCAGAGATCAGGAAAAAGTACTAAATGAAAAGTGGAACAAATTTCCTGAGATCTACATTATAAAGAAATACTCGGGATATCCGGTGTTCTGGTCAGAGCTTTTGTTTTCTAAAGCTTACACAAGACCGATGTTCGTTGTCTTCCTTTCACCGGCCTATTCTAGAAATTATTTTGCCTTCCTCCCTCTAGCTTGTTGGGAAAACATGTTTTTTCCTAACATGTCAGAGGGACAGACAGAACTTGTTCTCCTCCATCCTCTGGCTTGTTGGCAAAAGTATTTCTCCAATGTGTCTGAGAGAGAAATGACGATACATGTTGTACCCCCCGCTGTCTGATTTGGGGACCATTATAAAGTGGTAGTGAAGTCAGTAAAAAATAGCTGCCTTTCAGTCTCTCTCTTTATCGACCCCTGTGCTCACCCCCCAGTGGAAGGCCGGTATCGCCGACATTTTACTAGTCTGGGAGATTTTAGCCATGACTCCAGCCTCTTTACCATGATGTGGAAGTTCTTCTGGATTGAATGGTCTCCTTCTATTCACAAGGACTACAGGAGATACATAAGTATTTCCTCATGGGGAAGGAACTTGAAAAAGGTGGATATGGAAGATTATTCTTGGAAAATAGGTCAGTGAATTAATCTAATCACCATTTCAATATTTGTTGGAAAAAAATGCATGTATTAGGTTTGTAAATGTGATGTGTAAGATATAGACTTTGTCCCCCAAGAGCTCACAAATTGTAGACTTTCTCTAAATCACTCTTAATGAAGAATATCAGGAATATGCAGTCAAAGAATATGGGCCAATGCCAGAATTTATTAATGTTTATACATTTTACATGTATGGAGATGTAACACATTTGTAACATTATTTAGGGAACTAAGCATTGGGTAGCTTCTTCAGAGGAGTTCTGTAAATATCAAAATGTCTTGATGGGTACACATCTGTCTGGAGGAGTGGGCATTGCTGTAAAGCAGAGGTCTCAAACTGGTGGCCCTCCAGCTGTGGCAAAACTACAAGTCCCATCATGCTTCTGCCTGTGGGAGTCATGCTTGTAACTGTCAGCCTTGCAATGCCTCATGGGACTTGTAGTTTCACAACAGCTGGAGGGCCGCCAGTTTGAGACCCCTGTTGTAAAGGAACCTCCACTACTGAAACTTCTCAGCCGATTGCTGGTAAAGATAAAGTTTAGCTTTAAATGAAGCACAATACATTCTCAATGCAGGAGCAGCAGATCTTATTACAATTCTTGAGATTTGCAAGTGAACATACAGAAATTAGCAGCTATAAAATTCCAGTTCCAGGATTTAAGAGAACTTGTTTTTCCCCACAGGTCGAGGAATGGCTTTGAAGTTCATGGATAGAAGTAGAACCAATCAGGAGTCTTTCCTCCGGGGAGTTCAGCATTTAATTCATTCGTCTCATCCCCATCATCATCGCATGCTTTGATATTATCTTCAAAACCACTTACAACTTTGTGTTTTCCCCAAGAACTGGCTCCTGTTAGTGATCTGTTCTCTCCGATTATACCAAATGTAAGTACATTAAGATATACATAGGGCCGCATTCATTTCTTAGTTTTGGATAGAATTACAGTATGAGGAGTAAAGAGGGTAAAACTCCTGTCAGTCGCTTTGGGGGGAGATTTCCCTTCACTTCCTCTCCCGGAGATTCAACAGGAAGTGGGAGGAAACTCTCTTAGATGACACAAGTGCAGGTGTCCATGTTGGAAGATTTACATTTACCTTTTGTTCTGACAACTTTAACATTTTGAATGTTCAATCACGTTGTCTTAATAACAGACATCACCAGGACAATTAAATAAGGTGAATATATGGCAAATACATATAAGAATTAATCTCTAGTCTAAAAGTAAATAAGTTCTATCTATACATACACTTTATCTGTTTCTGGATAAGTATTCTGAATTTATTCCTATATTTACTCCACTGTTTTTACCTTCAATTGTACTTAGATTGGATTTTTAGTAGGAATTCCAGGAGACGTGATAAAGGGATGTGCTGTTCAGATCCCCAATGTCCTCACATTCATAGCAGAGAAAGGACTTGTACACATGGATTTGAAGACAGAAAATGTTTTGGTATTTGACAAGGAATGTCAATGTGTGAAGATCACAGACTTTGGCCTTGCTAAGGTCAGAGGGACGGTGATAACCTCCAGGTGTGGCAGCCAATCCTACATGGCCCCAGAGATGTGTGACGTGACCATTTCAGGTGGACTGGTTGTAGATGACATCCTCAATGTGGGGCGTTTGGTCTCATTATCCGCTGCCTGCTTACAGAGGAGTTTTCATGGTGGGTGGCCATCCTTGATGATGAAGGATATAAACCTTTGGTTGACTGGAAAAACAATTTCAAGATGGAGAACCCTCCTGAAGAATGGAGAAAACTTCCCACTGCGATACAGAGGATATTTGAGTTTTTGGCAATTGTTTACACCAAAAGAAGTCAAAGTACCAAAGTCCTCAAATACACGAGTGAAAGTTGGAAAGAAGAAGATCCCATTGAAAGGAATTCTTCTGCACAGTCTGAGGAATCATTTGGCTTCTCACCTGAACACGTCACAGAGCAGAGTTTCCATCACATCAACTCTCAGCTCCGTGTCTTCTAACCTTCTGACCACAAACACTTCTGGATCTCAGTCTGAGATGATTCCAGAGCCACAGAAGGACAACATGTCAGAGGCACTAATTATGTTTGATGATGAATTCTCCTTACATATTGGTGCAGAGGTAGACGTTGGGTAACCAAGAATTGGTGAGTGATTGGTGAGTGATGGCACGTCTGAAACATCACATGTGGCCAAATTTTATCAGCTATGTGGCTTTGATATAAATGGCAGCGTGTTCCTGTGATTCATGTGCAAGCGTGGTGTGATCTGACCCTTATCCCCCGCCCCCCCGAGTGCTGGACAGCTGTGTGCGGGGAAGTGGACATCGGGGGGGGGGTGGACAGCTGTGTGCGGGGAAGTGGACATCGGGGGGGGGGGTGGACAGCTGTGTGCGGGGAAGTGGACATAGGGGGGGTGGACAGCTGTGTGCGGGGGTGGGGTGGTTACCGTTTCTCCTTTTTTCTAAACTCCCTCTGCTCAGGTGTTGAATGCAGCCTAACATTTTGGAACTATAAAACAGGAGGTTGAGGATGTGGTCAGGTTTTCATAAAATGTAAAAAACTTTAATGACATTGAAAAGGTAAATCAATTTATAATGCCTTCAAATGCTTCCCTAAAAAAGCCAGACAAGTAAATACTTAAAGCACATGCACAACTTGTTCCATATTGTATGTTTTCTATGCAAGTCACTATTGATATATAGAAGAGAATGGAAACCCTAGCCCATGACATTGTCGGTAAAAGGTTTGAATCCTTGATGAGTATCTCCAGAACTCCCACCGAATGTCACAGACTACTAGAGGCAGCAAACAAGTCTTTTCTTGAAGCCATTGGTAATGCCCAAAATGACCAAATATTGGATTTGAGAGTGAAGTTGGATATTATATATCATCTGGAAGCTGTTCTGGTACTTCAACATCTGCAGAGACCAGGGGGTGGTCAGGAATATGACTGTGTAGGAGTGGGAGAAGAGAGCGGACCACCAATATGTCACTTCTGAGCACACAGTGTCTTGTACAATCATTGGGGGTCCAGCTGCATAAATATAGATGAACCAAGTAGCAGCCTTTGCGTTAACAGAAAATGAAGAAATGATGTTCAAGGTATATTTTCAGAGAGCAAAGCCAACCTTGCTGGATAATACTCTGCAGAGAACACATTTATTTTCTCATCATTGGGACAGAACATTTACATTGTGGAAAATGACTTAGGAAGATATCATAAGAGGTTCAGACTACCACATGGAACAAGCCAGCTCATCAGTCCTGTATGTGAGACGTGGACAATGAAAACATATTCTGATGTCGACAGGTAAATATCTTTTGCACACAAATCTGACATGAGATCGGTAAGAACCTCCATGTGTCTCCATGCAACCTTAAAGAAAATTAGACATCCCACCAGGATCCAGAGATCAGGAAAAAGTACGAAATGAAAAGTGGAACAAAATTTCCTGAGCGCTACATTTCAAGATGTACAAAGAAATACTCGGGATCACCGGTGTTCTGGTCGGGGCTTTTGATTTTTAAAGCTTCCACAAGACCAATCATTTGGTTGTTTGTTGTCTTCCTGTCACCGGCCATTCTCTAGCTTGTTGGGAAAAAAGGAGGGACACAGACAGAACATGTTCTCCTCCATCCTCTGGGTTGTTGGGAAAAGTGTTTCTCCAATGTGCCAGAGAGACATGACAATACATGTTGTACCCCCCGCTGTCTCATTTGGGGACCATTAAAAAGTGGTACTCAAGTAAAAAAATTAATAATAAAAAAAAAAAAAAAATAGCTTCCTTTGTCTCTTTAATGACCCCTGTGCTCACCCCCAAGTGGAAGGCCGGTATCGCCGACATTTTATTAGTCTGGGAGGTTTTAGCCAGGACCCCAGCCTCTGTTGCTCATGATGTGGAAGTTCTTCTGGATTGAATGGTCTCCTCCTATTCACAAGGACTACAGCGGGTACAGAAGTATTTCCTCATGGAGAAGGAACTTGGAAAAGGTGGATATGGAAGATTAGGAAAAGATTTGGCGAACGTCGTCGCTTCGTAGAGGGTGGTAATGATAAACATAGCTTCCCCCTCCATTTTCTAAAACATCATGCACAATCCTCCACAGGTCTTGGGTTTTGGGTCATTGAATCTATCCCTGGAAGGTTCCCTCTGGCGGAGCGTTTTAAACATCTCTGCCAGAGGGAAACTTTCTGGATACTCTTTCGCCCGGGGGCCTTAATGAGGTTAACAATCTGACTTGAATAATTTCTTCCCTCCCTTTTCCTTCGTCCTTTTTTCCCCTAGTCCTAGATTCAGTTTATGACCCCCCCCCCCCCCTGTTTTTTCCCCCAATTTTTTCCTCCCTCCTTTCCTCCGCTGCACCCCCGTTTCCACCGTAGCCCCATTTCCCATTCCCCCTGCCCTTTTTCTTCCCCAGTGATTTTGATTATTATATCGATAATCACGCCATTAACACACATTGACATATAATAATAATTCTTCTTATTTAGTGATCAATCATCTTTGTAATCTTTGTCATTTATTTCTGTATTATTAGGTGTTTTTTTATAATGTTCCCTATTAAGTAATTCCCCCTTCTCGCCCCTTTTTCTATAAAATCTTTTTTTCATACAAATCAATATTATTTCCTTACATATATATATTTTTTAATTTGGTTTGGTCTACAGACCATTTATATCTTCCCTTTTTCCTTCTTGTGACCATTATGATGTGTTTTTGGCTTGTCCATATATACTTCAGGTTCCTGTAGCCCATTTTACATTGTAATGCTTATTCATTGCCATTATATCCTATTTGTTACCATTATGGGCACTAGGACCCTGTAGCTTGGGTTGTAGAGCATATAAAACCCTGATCCAAGATGGCCCCCACTAGGTCTGATGAAGGAGCGCATGCTCCGAAAGCGCTTACCCATTGATTCTCCAGTCACCCGGAACACATTGATCTCCCAGCAACCCGGAAGTTCACCGCGAGTCACGGCTCGCAGCACGGCCTCTATGCCCGCTGAGGATCTCTCCATCCCTGGCTCCGTTCCTCCCTGCATCGGTCGAATCGCGGCCCAGCAAGCGCCGGCTGCTACTGGCGCCATCGGTTCCGCACCACCGTTCTGTTTGAGAAAGAATATGGACTCCTCTATCTTATACGTCCACTTTTAACTCCACGTTTGTGAGTACATACATGCTCCCTCTCCTTTTTATCCATTAAAATTTACTGTTACTACTGCACTTAGAGTGGCGCTTTTGTGCTTCTTCCCTCAGCTTCCCTGGATTTGCTTCACATCTTCACTGGGCTGCCTTCTAAGTGTTTAGGATGGACTAGAAAGATTTTCTTTTAGACTCATGTGAACATTTTTAATAGTATCCACTGCTTTGTATTTTTAATATATTTTTTTTATTTCAGTTCCCTGGCTTTTATTCCCAACCTTATTAGTTGTTTCATTGTCTCTGGTACCAGCGCCAACTTCCTCCTATATGAGCTCGTTGGCAAGCCTACCTTAAAGACCAAAGAACAAAGCGGACCTCTCCTTGCACCGCATCTGCTGGGATCTCCAACCCCACTATACCTTCAGTCCCCTCTGAAACCTGCACTGAGAGGAATGAAGGTGTAGAATTAGGTGTGTCACAGCCAAGTACTTGCGGGCACTCTGCTAGCAGTACACCAACGTCCGATTCTAGCAGGCAAATTTCCCTGCCCCAGCTGCTGGACCGTCGAAAGAAGTTCACTCCCAGCCATCCACATGCCCAGCGGTTGAATGCTAGCTTGGCTAAATTGCTAGCGCTTCAACTGCTGCCTTTTCAGTTGGTAGACTCGGCCCCCTTCCGTGAGTTTGTGCAATGTGCGGTTCCTCAGTGGCAGGTTCCCAAACGCCACTTTTTCTCACGGAAGGCGATTCCGGCTCTCTACCGCCATGTGGAAGGCAATGTCTTGGCCTCGCTGGACAGGGCGGTCAGCGGTAAGGTGCATATTACCGCTGACTCATGGTCCAGCAGGCATGGACAGGGACGTTACCTTTCTTTCACGGCCGATTGGGTCACTCTTTTGGCAGGTGGGAAGGATGCAGGACAAGGTGCAGTAGTGTTGGAGGTTGTTCTGCCGCCACGCCTCCAAAATGCTACTACTGGTTGTGACACACCTCTGTCCTCCACCCCCCTCCTCCTCTTCTTCCTCCATGGCCTCTTCCTGTGCTTTGTCCTCGGAACCAGCGGTGCTCCGTAGGCGTTCAAGGGGCTACGCAAGTACGCAGGCAAAAAGATGTCATGCCGTGCTTGCGCTGGTGTGTTTGGGGGACAGGAGCCACACTGGGGCAGAGGTTCTGTCAGCTCTGCAGGGGCAGGCCGAGAGGTGGTTGACGCCACGCCAGCTTAAGCCAGGAATGATTGTGACAATGGCACCAACCTCCTCTCCGCCCTCCGACAGGGACAACTGACCTATGTGCCCTGTGTGGCTCACGTCCTTAACTTGGTGGTGCAGCGGTTCGTGGGCAGGTACCCGGGCTTACAGGATGTCCTGAGGCAAGCCAGGAAAGTCTGTGTGCATTTCCGCAGATCATATAATGCCAGTGCTCGGCTGGCTGTGCTGCAAAATGAGTTGAACCTGCCCAAGAACCGCCTTATATGTGACATGCCCACCAGATGGAACTCAACGTTGGCCATGCTGCAGCGGCGGCACACGCAGCAGAGGGCCATCAATGAGTACCTGTGCAACTACGGCACCAGGACAGGGGAGCTCGGTTTTTTTTTCACCATCCCTGATCATGCCCCACTGACGTGCATGCACTGTCTTGGCACCATTTAAGGAGGCCACGAGGATGGTGAGCAGTGACAGTGCATGCATCAGTGAGACACTGTACCTCATATCCACCTGTTGGAGCACACGCTGCGTGGAATAATGGACAGGGCACTTGAGGCAGAACAGAGGCAGGAAGAGGAGGACTTCCTTGCCTCTCAAGGCCCCCTTTACCCAGACAGTGTTCCTTCAATCCCACCCATCACACAGGATGAGGAGGAGGATTGTGTCAGCATGGAGGTGGAGCATGGCACTCAGCATCAACAGCAGCAGTCTTTTAGGGATGATTTACAGTCCCAAGAAACCAGTGGACTTGTACGTGGCTGGGAGGAGGTGGCTGTGGATCATGTCATCCTTAGTGACCCAGAGGACTCCGGACCGAATGACTCAGCTAACCTACGCTGCATGGCTTCCCTGATCCTGCAAAGTCTGCCGAAGGATCCTCGTATTCTTCGGATCAAGGAGAGGGACCATTACTGGCTGGCCACTATCCTTGATCCACGGTACAAGGGTAAGGTTGCGGACCTTATTTTACCGTCGCAGAGGATGAGACATCATCGGGAGGCCTTGCAGAAAGGTCTGTGCAACGCGTTCCCAGAGACTGGGAGGTTACAAACTCCTGGTCCTGGACAACAAGTTGCTGAGGCTTCGGTCAGTAGCAGAAGGAGCGGTGGAGAAGGTGGCCGTCTGACCGATGCGTTCAGAATGTTTTTTAGTCCGCAGCCCCAAGGTATGATCGGTTCCAGCAACCATCGCCAGCGTCTGATATACATGGTGCAGGAATACCTAGGGGCAAGGTCAAACTTGGACACCTTTCCCACCGAAAATTCTCTGGCTTACTGGGTGTTGAGGATGGATCACTGGCCAGAGCTTGCACAGTATGCAATTGAGCTACTGGCCTGTCCTGCATCCAGCGTTCTTTCGGAACGCATATTCAGTGCTGGTGGAGGCTTTGTCACGGATCACAGGGTGCGCCTGTTCACCGATTCGGTTGATCGACTGACCTTCATAAAGATGAACCAGTCTTGGATCACCACCAGCTACCAAGCACCTGAAGCTGATATAACAGAATAATTTATTTTGAAATGTCACATCCCTTCAAGACTGCCTATGCTGATGCTGAGTGACTGTCCTGTTATGTTGACTGACTATCCTCCTCCTCCTCCTCAATGATCCGATTCATGATGATAGCTTGGAAGAACATTTTTGTTTCTGGGTGCCGCTACCAGTGGCTAAGGCCCAATTTTTCAGCCCCTGTTTAACAGGGGCGTGTAATTACAATTTTTGATCTAATAATTCACAGCAGGGCCCATTCCTGCGCCCACCAAGAGTAACTGTGAGGGCTTACAGTGTTGTGGCAACACCACCACCAAAGGCCCAATTTTTCTGCCCCTCTTCAACAGGGACATGCAATTACAATTCTTGATCTAATAATTTACAGCAGGGCCCAGTAATGTGCCCATTCATGTGGATGACGGAGAGTTCCCTCAAACTCAATGGATCCAAAACAGAACAACTTCTTCTCCACGCAAACCAAAAGACAAAAAAACAAAGACGTCTTGGACACCGCCCACCATTCTTGAACAGACCATTACCCTGAGCACCAAAGTCAAAAGTCTCGGAGTCATCTTTGATTCGGAGATGTTGATGGATGCACAAATAGGATCAGAAGTCCGCGGATCGCACCATCTCCTCCGCCTGCTACGGAGACTCGTCCCCTTCATCCCGGAAGAGGACAAAGCAGTAGTAGTTGGAACAATCATCAACTCCCGCATCGACTACGCAAACTCCCTCTACATAGGACTACCTAAATATCAGATTTCGCGCCTACAAGTTGTCCAGAACACGGCAGCCAGACTGGTAACAGGAAAAAAACCTTGGAAATCCATTACCCCTTCACTGAGGACCCTGCATTGGCTAGCCGTAAAGGATAGGGTCACATTCAAGACCCTCTGCCTCACCCACAAGTGCACACAAGGAAACGCTTCTCAATATTTATGCGAGAAGATAAAACACTACACCCCCAAATGCATTCTCCGATCAACCAACCAAAACCTTCTCCACATCCCCAAGTCCCGCTACAAATCGAAGGGAGAACGAAGATTCGCAGTTCAAGGACCACGGCTATGGAACGCACTTCCCACGGACATCCGTATGGAAGAAAACCATCGGGCCTTCAGGAAAAAGCTTAAGACTCACCTCTATTGAAGGATCTAGACGTCACTGGATGCCAAGCGCCTTGAGGCGATTTAGTTCACATTTGTAGCGCTATACAAGTTATTCACTCACTCACTCACCAAGAGTAACTGTGAGGGCTGACGGTGTTGTAGCACCAGCACCACCAAAGGCCCAATTTTTCCTACCACTGTTCAACAATGGCATGTAATAACAATTCCTGATATAGTTCACAGCAGGGCGTTCCAGTGCCCACCAGGAGTAACTGTGAGGGCTCACAGTGTTGTGGCAACACCGACACCTAAGGGGCAAATTTCAGCAATGTTCATACGACAGGCCCCAACTTTCAAACATCCAACTTACAAACAACACCTACTTGCAAACCGAAGGAGACAACAGGAAGTGAGAGGAAATCTACCCCTAGGAAGGGAAATTCTCTCCTGTAAAATTTAATATGGGAAAAGGGTGTCTCCTCTCTACTGATGCTTTATCACCAATCCTTGTTTCAATAAAAACCCCACTTTACAAAAACAGTTGTCATTGGGAAGGAAAGTGAGGTGAAATGTTCTGAACAGGGGCACAGACAGCAAAACAAATGTTACAGGGGTGATAACCCTTCCCTATGTTCTCCAAAAAGCTTTAAAAATGTATCTGTTCAAAATTAGAAAAAGATTCTACTTAAGAACAAACCTACAGTCCCTGTCTTGTTTACACCGCCTGTAAACTGCTGTTCAGAGTATATAGGGCCTTTTTTAAACTTTGGGTGCAGGGTTACCCTTAATATCCATACAAGTGGGGTGGGGGGGGTACCCATGCCATTTTTCTCAATGATTTTCATCCATATTGCCGGGACCAGACATTACATTAAAGCCGCAAGCAGTTTTTTTTTCCTTTAGAAATGTCATTTTGTGCAGGGACAGTTCTAAACACGGGAAACACATGCCACTTCACAGGCATACTTTAGACACCCCCCAGGTACGATATTTAAAGGAATATTTCACTTTTTTTTCACTTTATGCATCATTAAAATGACTGCTCCCAAAAAAACTGAGGTTTTTAAAACTTTTTTTTGCATTGATACATGTCCCCTGGGGCAGGACCCGGGTCCCCAAACCCTTTTTAGGACAATAACATGCATATTAGCCGTTATAATTAGCACTTTAGATTTCGAACGTTCGCATCCATTGTATTTAATAGGGTTCTAAAGTTTGCGCAAACTTTCAGTCCGTTCAAAAGTTCTGGTGCGAACCGAACCGGGGGTGTTCGGCTCATCCCTAGCTGTGACGTTATCTTCAAAACCACTTACAACTGTGTGTTTAAACCAAACAACTGGCTCCTATTGGTGATCTGTGCTCTCTGATTATACCAAATGTAAGAACATTTAGATATACCTGTATATAGGGCAGCATTCATTTTTAAGTTTTGGATGAATTACAGTTTGAGGAGTAGAGAGGGTAAAAGTCCTATCAGTCTTTTTCGGGGAGGGGGGGGGGGATTTCCCTTCACTTCCTCTCCAGGAGATGCAACAGGAAGTGAGAGGAAACTCTCTTAGCTTACACTAGTGCAGGTGTCCATGTTGGATGATTTACAAAATTTAGAATTTTCAATCACATTGTCTCAGTAAGGCCCCTTTCACATTGGGGCGGGCAGGAGCGGTGGCGGTATAGCAGCGCGATTTGCAGCGCTGCTATACCGTCGTTCTTACCGCGGTATGCGGTCGCTAGGGGGGTGAATTTAACCCCCGCTAGCGGCCGAAAAGGGGTTAATACCGCGGTGTCCCGTTGATTTCAATGGGCACCCGCGGTAAAGGAGCAGTGAACACACCGCTCCTTTACCGCTGTAAAGAAGCGGCTAGCAGGACTTTTGGAGCGGTCCTGCTAGCGCACCGCTTCAGTGTGAAAGCTACAGGGCAGGAATTTTTCATGCGGTATAATAGCGCTATTATTAGCGCTAAACCGCATGAAAAACACCCCAGTGTGAAAGGGGCCTAACAGAGGTCACCAGGACAATTAAAGGTGAATATATGGAAAACACATATAAGAATTCATCTCTAGTCTAAAACTAAATAAGTTCTGTCTATAAATACACTTTACCTGTTTCTGGATATGTATTCTACTGTTTTTTAACATCACATTGTATTTTGATTGGATTTTTAGTAGGAATTCCAGGAGACGTGATAAAGAGATGTGCTCTTCAGATCCCCAATGTCCTCACATCCATAGCAGAGAAAGGACTTGTACACATGGATTTGAAGCCAGAAAATGTTTTGGTATTTGACAAGGAATGCCAATGTGTGAAGATCACAGACTTTGGCCTTGCTAAGGTCAGAGGGACGGTGATAACCTCCAGGTGTGGCAGCCAATCCTACATGGCCCCAGAGATGTGTGACGTGACCATTTCAGATGGACTGGTTGTAGATGACATCCTCAATGTGTGGCGTTTGGTGTCATTATCTGCTGCCCACTTACAGAGGAGTTTTCATGGCGGGTGGCCATCCTTGATGAAGGATATAAACCTTTGGTTGACTGGAAAAACAATTTCAAGATGGAGAACCCTCCTGAAGAATGGAGAAAGGTTCCCACTGGGATACAGAGGATGTTTATTGAGCTTTTGGCAATTGTTTACACCAAAAGAAGTCAAAGTACCAAAGTCCTCACATACACGAGTGAAAGTTGGAAAGAAGAAGATCCCATTGAAAGGAATTCTTCTGCACAGTCTGAGGAATCATTTGGCTTCTCACCTGAACACGTCACAGAGCAGAGTTTCCATCACATCAACTCTCAGCTCCGTGTCTTCTAACCTTCTGACCACAAACACTTCTGGATCTCAGTCTGAGATGATTCCAGAGCCACAGAAGGACAACATGTCAGAGGCACTAATTATGTTTGATGATGAATTCTCCTTACATATTGGTGCAGAGGTAGACGTTGGGTAACCAAGAATTGGTGAGTGATTGGTGAGTGATGGCACGTCTGAAACATCACATGTGGCCAAATTTTCTCAGCTATGTGGCTTTGATATAAATGGCAGCGTGTTCCTGTGATTCATGTGCAAGCGTGGTGTGATCTGACCCTTATCCCCCCCCCCCCGGAGTACTGGATAGCTGTGTGCGGGGAAGTGGACATGGGGGAGGGGGGTGGACAGCTGTGTGCGGGGGTGGGGGGGTTGCCGTTTCTACTTTTTTCTAAACTCCCTCTGCTCAGTCGTTGAATGCAGCCTAACATTTTGGAACTATAATCAGGAGGTTGATGATAATGTCAGGTTTTCATATTTTATTGACCCTAAATATTTAAATGTAAACTTTAATGACATCGAAAAGGTGAATCAATTTATAATGCCATCAAATGCTTTCTCAAAAAAGCCAGACAAGAAAATATGTCAAGCACATGCACAACTTTTTCCATATTGTATGTTTTCTATGCAAGTCACTATTGATATACATCGGAGAATGGAAACCCTAGCCCATGACATTGTCAGTAAAAGGTTTGAATCCTTGATGAGTATCTCCAGAACTCCCACCGAATGTCACAGACTACTAGAGGCAGCAAACAAGTCTTTTCTTGAAGCCATTGGCTCAAAATGACCAAATTTTGGATTTGAGAATGAAGTTGGATATTATATATTATCTGGAAGCTGTTCTGGTACTTCAACATCTGCAGAGACCAGGGGTGGGTAAGAATATGACTGTGTAGGAGTGGGAGAAGAGAGCGGACCACCAATATATCACTTCTGAGCACACAGTGTCTTGTACAATCATTGGGGGTCCAGATGGATAGATGAACCAAGTAGCAGCATTTGCATTAACAGAAAATGAAGAAATGAGGTTCAAGGTATATTTTCAGAGAGCAAAGCCAACCTTGCTGGATAAGACTCTGCAGAGAACACATTTCTTTTCTCATCATTGGGACAGAACATTTACAATGTGGAAAATGACTTAGGAAGATACCATAAGAGGTTCAGACTACCACATGGAACAAGCCAGCTCATCAGTCCTGTATGTGAGACGTGGACAATGAAAACATATTCTGATGTTGACAGGTAAATATATTTTGCACATAAAACAGCAGATAGATGTTATAGAGAGAAGAAGATAACGGGCACCTGTCACGCCTTTCTCCTGGTCACACACGTTGCTGTGAGCAATACAACCAGCATCCAAGGAAAAACCCCAAAGAACCTCCATGTGTCTCTATGCAACCTTAAAGAGAATTTATACATCCCACCAGGATCCAGAGATCAGGAAAAATTACGAAATGAAAAGTGGAACAAATTTTTTGAGCGCTACATTTCAAGATGTACAAAGAAATACTCGGGATCACCGGTGTTCTGGTCGGGGCTTTTGTTTTCTAAAGCTTCCACAAGACCAATAATTTGGTTGGTTGTGGTCTTCCTGGCACCGGCCCATTCTAGAAATTATTTTGCCTTCCTCCCTCTAGCTTGTTGGGAAAAAAGTTTTTTCCTTATATGTCAGAGGGACACAGACAGAACATGTTCTCCTCCATCCTCTGGCTTGTTGGCAAAAGGTTTTCTCCAATGTGCCAGAGAGACATGACCATACATGGTGTACCCCCCGCTGTCTGATTTGGGGACCATTATGAAGTGGTAGTGAAGTCAGTAAAAAATTAATAGCTGCCTTTCAGTCTCTCTTTTTAATGACCCCTGTGCTCACCCCCAAGTGGAAGGCCGGTATCGCCGACATTTTACTAGTCTGGGAGGTTTTAGCCAGGACTCCAGCCTCTTTACCATGATGTGGAAGTTCTTCTGGATAGAATGGTCTCCTTCTATTCACAAGGACTACAGCGGGTACAGAAGTACTTCTTCATAGGGAAGGAACTTGGAAAAGGTGGATAATTGAAGAGTATTCTTGGCAAATAGGTCAGTAAATTAATCTAATCACCATTTCAATATTGTCGAAAAAAAATATATGTATTATCTGTGTAAATGTGATGTGTAAGATATTAAGCTCTTGTGGGGGGGGGGGGTTATAATTGTAGACTTACTTTAAATCACTCTCAATGAAGAATAGCAGGAATATGCAGTCAAAGAATATGGCCCAATGCCAGAATTACATTTCTATGCATATAAGATGTATAAACATTAAACACATTTGTAAGATTATTTAGGGAACTAAGCATTGGGTAGATTCTTGGAAGGCGTTATGTAAATATCAAAATATCTTGATGGGTACACATCTGTTTGGAGAAGTGGGCATTGTTGTAAAGGAACCTCTAGTACTGAAATTTGTCAGCCGCTTGCTGGTAAAGCTTAAGTTTAGCTTTAAATGTTACAAGATGCCCTATACATCAAACACCAACAATTGCCGTGCTTAATGGATTTTTGCCTCATATTCCTAAAGTCACCCGTAAATAATTTTGTTTATTTTAAAAACGGGAGCAAAGCTAACTATTGCCAGGGCATGGAAGGAGCCATCGGTATCTCTGCTGTCCATGAAACAAAAAGGTTTCTTGGATTATGGAACAGGAAAAACTGGTTAGTTTCTTGTTGGATAAGACCTCAAATTTTGAAGCTATATGGAACCTTGGGCTCGATTTATGGGAATCTCTTTGGTACCTAACATAGACGTCAACACCAATCACTGATCTTTAGAACGTATATTTGGCTGGTAGGCATTCTATATTATTTTTTTCCGATCTGAATTTTTTTTCTTCTTTCCTTTCTTTCTTTTTACTTTTCTCTCTCTATGTTTTTTTTTTATATAGTATATGTATTGTTTTATTTCAAATATATATTATATAGAAGTTTCAGGTTCAGATTCTATTTGTTCCAAGCTTAGACTGTTAGTTTTAGCTTTAACAGACTGAGAACAGATCTTAGTTCTCTTGCTAAGTATGAGTATTTGTCTTTGTATGAACAGATGACAACTTTCTATTATATCTCCCCATTTGTTTCCACTGACGATTGTTGGTGGAGACCGGAAGGTTGGGAGGAGGGCGCTCTCCCCTCCCTAGTCACAGTGTGTTCCCGTTAGGGGTGGCTGGGGAGGGGAGTGGGAGTCCTTCATATTTTTTTTATTTTATTGGGAATTAGATATTCTTTATGTAAGTTAATATGAAACTAAATAATATGATTATATACACGACTAAGTTAAAGCCATGTATTCATACTTTTCTTTTGTACATTGACAGTAATGGTTTCTGGCGGTGATAATTTGTCTAAGTATCTATGGTAATATTTTCTAAGATTTCTGTAAAGTCAATTGTAATTCTTTTTAATGTTTATGATTCTGTAATGACTTTTCACTGATGAAAATAAAAACTTGGATGATAATAAAAAAATAAAAAAAATTAGCAGCAATTAAATTCCAGCTCCAGGATTTAAGATAACTTCGTTTTTCACAGTTCGAGGAATGGCTTTGAAGTTCATGGATA
Source organism: Rana muscosa (assembly GCA_029206835.1). Classification (NCBI taxonomy): domain Eukaryota; kingdom Metazoa; phylum Chordata; class Amphibia; order Anura; family Ranidae; genus Rana; species Rana muscosa. The sequence continues at coordinate 1,285,914,853 of CM055116.1, read as the reverse complement.
GAATTAGAACCAATCAGGAGTCTTTCCTCCGGGGAGTTCCGAATTTCATTCCTTCATCTCATCCCATCATTGGATGCTGTGATATTATCTTCAAAACCACTTACAACTTTGTTTTTGCCCAAGAACTGGCTCCTGTTGGTGATCCGTGCTCTCTGATTATATCATATTTAAGTGTAGCGGGTGGTTACATTTAGGGGGAAGCATCTGAATAATAACTAGGCTCAGATGTACCAATTGTTAGGTCTCAAGGACCATTTCTATCCCTGGGAGATAGTACTGGTGGTTAAGTTTGCTGGGGCCTATGGGTGGCGCTGTTGCCGTGGGCCCGGGTTGAATTGCAGTACGAGGTTGTGTCCTTTTTGTCCCCTCTCAGCAGCAGTACGGCGGGGCGGGGAACCTGCTGTGCCTGTCGGGAGAGGATATAAAAGGGGGCGGCCATCTTCCAGAGGGGATGTCTGTTCCGCACTCAGCCACCTTAAGCCTGGGTGCGTGTGTGTCGCCTCCGGGTACCCTAGGCCCGGAGGCCTGTCGGGTGGTCTCTGGGTGCTGTAGGCCGAGAGACGGAGCTGCTGTTCCATCTCAGACACCTTCAGTCTGGGGTGAGGTACTTTGAGAGAGGCCCGGGGCCCAGTACCTTCGACTGGGTCCTACAAGGGATCCTAGGGTTCCACCATGAAGTGGGTGCCCTAATCTAGGACGAGGAGGCCAGGGAGGTGACCCTTCCCGAAGACCCGGCACAGTATCGCTGGTGATGGTGGGGCCTCTGGTAACTCTCCGGATGGATGTCCTTTTCCCTGACAGAGGTCATTACTTCTAAGAAGGTAATACATCATGAATCTGGTCGGTGGCAGAGACCCAACAACCGGGCCTGTGGCAGATGGCCCTATTCACCTGGTCTTTGGCAGGGATCCCTCATGGTTGGTGGTAGCGACCTGCGCAAAGCCTGTTAGTGCTATTCAGAACAGGAGAAACCCAAATTTAAGGTTTGTGCCTGGACCTCCCCCCACCTTATCTGGACCTGTGTTTGTCTCAACCCGTCTGCTCTAAAAGAGACTGTTTATTGTGCAAGAAGGAATAAACAAGTGTTGGACCTCCCAGTTGGTGTGGACAGTTGCTTACTGGGGACAATTAAAGACTTGTTCTGATTACTGCAGAAACGAGGTCAGCACTGGAGGCTTTTTTACACCAGTCGCAGGCAGGCCCGAGAAACTAACACCGCTCAACCTCCCTATTCAGGAGGGTACGGGCTTCTGGTGCGGTGTGCCTCATTCTTTTCCTGCGGAGGAGCCAAGCAGAAGAAAAGCAGGTAAAGTCTGGGGTTGGTGCGCTACATAAGTACATTAAGATATGGCCACATACATTTCTTCGTTTTGGATAGAATTACAGTATGAGGTGTAGGGATGAGCTCGGTGTTCGAGTCGAACATTGGCTGTTCGCCTGTTCGGCGAAACCAGAACTTTGTAGGCCGTTCGCGCCAAATTCGTGTGACGCAAACGGCCCACAATGCACTGCGCCATCGCAGTGCATTGCCGGCGCTGTGATTGGCCAAGCATGCACTGTGACCCCGCATGCTTGGCCAATCACAGCGCCGGCAGCGAGGAGAGCCATAATTGGCCACAGGTAGGATGCCTGTGGCCAATTATAGCTCAGGGGGGGTTTAGTACACGCCCCACACTATATAAGACCGCCAGCGCGGCAGCCTTGTGTAGTGTGTTGGCATGCAGGGAGAGAGAAGGATAGGCAGGGACAGTGTCAATGTCATTTTTGCTAAACCTCCTGCACAGTATAAACCTGAAGCTACCCCGTATTGCTCGTGGTGTTGTTCTGTTGTGCAACACAGACAGGCATTTGCCTCCTGCACAGTATACACCTGATGCTACCCCGTATTGCTGGTTTTCCCATCTCCCTGCAGGCCATTAGAATGTCTGGAAGGCAAACAAGGAGAGGCAGACAGTCAGGAGCCAATAAAAGAGGGCAAGCAGGCTCTGTGTCTAGAGACAACAGTGCTGGTCGTGGATGCAGTGCTTTGTCATCAGCACGTGGCCATGGGACACGCTTGTCCTTATTTTCAGCAGCTGGACGTGTTGAGCCGCATCATGCCGAAGACTTGGTAGAGTGGATAACCAAGCCCTCCTCATCCTCTCTCACCCAGGCTCAGGGTACTGGCAAAGCAGCTGCCAAAGCGTCCTCTTGCCTGGTATCAATGTCATCATCAGTCACTCCTTCCCTAGACCCACCATGTCCTCCTGAGGAGTCCCCCGAACTGTTTGAGCACAGTGTTGTGTACATGCTTTCAGGAGGATGCCCAGCGTTTTGAAGGGTCTGATGATGATACCCAGCTAGAGGAAGGCAGTAGCGTGAGAGGGGATGCTCAAGGAGGACAGCAATCTGGCAGTCATGTTCCAGCAGCTGCAGCATACTGCCAGGTTTGCTCCAGTGATCAAGAGGGAGGGGATGACGAGGTCACTGACTCCACATGGGTGCCTGATAGGAGAGAGGAGGAGGATGAGGCACATCTCCAACGAGGCAGGATTCCCTCTGGGGGCCAGCGTAAGGGCAGCACACCGACTGAATCACACCGCAGAGCTCCGCCTGTGCAGGGCGCTGCCTCTGACCGTTATTCCAAAAGTTCTTTGGTGTGGGCCTTTTTTGAGTCGAGTGCATCAGATCGCACCGCTGCTATTTGCAACATATGTCTCAAGCGTATCTCGCGTGGCATCAGCCGCTTGGGCACCACATGCTTGACCAGACATCTGTTGACCTGCCATGCAGCTCGTTGGCAAGGGTACCTCTAAAGAGCCACACCAAAGAACAAAGCGGACCTCCCTCTGCTCCTCATCAGCTGGGATCTCCAACCCCACTATACCTTCAGTCCTCTCTGAAACCTGCACTGAGAGGAATGAAGGTGTAGAATTAGGTGTGTCACAGCCAAGTACTTGCGGGCACTCTGCTAGCAGTACACCAACGTCCGATTCTAGCAGGCAAATTTCCCTGCCCCAGCTGCTGGACCGTCGAAAGAAGTTCACTCCCAGCCATCCACATGCCCAGCGGTTGAATGCTAGCTTGGCTAAATTCGTCGGACTAAAATCGAAAAAGTACAAACACACATGCTGAGAACCAATGCTAAACATCAGACAACAATAGCAGAAGTTGTCCAAAAGGGTGGTGGTAAAGAACTGAATAACCACGTGATTTGGTGAAGGTTGGCTGATGTTCTGCCGTGTGTATGCAGAACAAGTTCACGGCCAACGCCCTTCGAACCAAAAATCCACAGAAAATTCTGACGGAAGTCCGATCGTGTGTACAAGGCTTTACACATGAAATGGTAAAAAGGAGCTGTGACCACTGAAGACATTTTGAAGGGATTATAATTAAGAAAAAAAAAAATCTGAAATTGTTCAAAAGAACATAATGGAAGCAAACAAAAATATAAAAAAAAGAAATGAAGGTTTAAAAAGCAACAATCAATCAAAGATAAGGTACCCACCTTCTAGTGTCTGAACTATTGCTGCTAGCCCAAATGTATTTAGAATAAAAAGAAGACGACTCCCAAGGGCTTTTGCGCAGTTTCAAAAATTGTTTACTCTGAAATAAAGTTTCAAATTGATTTTATTATACAAGTGTAGCGGAGTGTTATATTTAGGGGAAGTATCTGTGTAGTAACTAAGCCCAGATGCATCAAATTGTTAGGGATTATGGACCATTTTCCTTCTTGGAGGATATCAATGGTGTCCAGTTCCCTGCGGCCTCTGGGTGGCACTGTTGCCTTAGGCCGGGGTTGAACCACCATTGTAGGGCTGTACCCTTTTTGTCCTCTTGTGGCAGTAGTACAGCGGGGCGGAGTAGGGTATAAAGGGGGCAGACATCTTGAACACGAGGTCCAATCCCCAGGCATCTTCAGCCTGGGGGCTGCTGTGGTTCGTCCGTACCCGGGTGCGAGGGATGCGAGTTCCATCCCAGGCACCTTAAGCCTGGGGTGAGGTACTTCGGAGAAGGCCTGGGGCCCAGTACCTTCGACTGGGTCCTGCATGGGATGGAGGATTCCTAGGGGCCCACCAAGTGAGGGGACCCGAATCTAGGACGAGGGGGACCAGAGAGGTGACCTACCCGAAGACCCAGCGCAGCATTGGCTGGTGATGGAGTAGGCCTCTGGTGACCGTCCGGATGGATGTCTCTCCCTGACAGGGGCTTTGTACTCAAGATAATCCACGTTCTCATGACCGGTGGCAGCGGTCCAACTGAAACCCAGGCCGGTGGCAGAGGCCTAAACTTCCTATTCACCCGGTTGGTGGCAGAGACCATTCACGGTCGGTGGCAGCGACCGTGAGCCATAACTGTTGTGAAGTTCTGACAGTTCAACTCTAATTCAAAGATTGTGCCTGGACCTTCCTCCCCACCTTGTCTGTTTGTTGTCCAACCAGTCTCCTCTTAAAGGACTATTTGTTGCTCTCAAAGAATAAATAAGTGTTGGACTTTATATGGTGTGAACTTGAGTTACTGGTAGTAAAAGCTTCTATCTCCATCTGTGTGGATGATACGCCAATATGCCCAGCCGTGCCATAGATATCTACATAACCCCCTGAAGAAGATTGTTACAGTTATAAAGATTGAAACGCGTCGGGATCTGTATGTAGCAACCAAAAATGGTTAACAATATATGGTTATTGTGAGATGTACATATGTGAATACCATACAAAATGTTGTATACCAGAGCTCTTAATGTTGTCCCTTATATGTAATTGGATCCATCCCTTCAACTTTTTCCCCCTTTTTTACGCTATATGAATTTGTAAATTTTGATACTTGTACAATAAAATCAAATTGAAACTTTATTTAAGAGTAAACAATTTTTGAAGCTGCGCAAAAGCCCTTGGGAGTCTTCTTTTTTTTTTTAAAGTAACAATTACCACATAGGAGCCACTTTTTTTTTATTTTTTAAATGTCAAAGAAAAGTAGGGGAGGAGATGGATTAAAACATTTTTTGGGACCCTTCACCGTTGTAGGTTTGGATGGCAAAGTTGCCCAAATCACAGATGAGAAAGAAGACACCAAAATGATAAAATATTGACAATTTAAAAGTTATTTAGAATATCGACAGGACGAGTCCCTCACTAAAATCAAAGAAAAAACCTCAACATTACGGAGAAAGTTTTATAAAATTCTCCACAATTGTAACGAGAAGCCTCAGTGATTCTACCAGCAAAGAAGATAAAGCAGATAGTCATTCCGTAGGAGGATCTTACAAAAAAAAAAAAAAACACAAGAAAAATCACACACAGGCCTCCAAGTAAATTTGGAGCTTTCATAGACATACAAAAAGTATATTTGATGATCAGAGACCAAAGAGTGCAGACGTGCGTTTCTCCCCCGATTATTATACAGAGTATACAGCTTAAACTATGACAACGAGGATTCCTAGATCGATGGGAATCACCCTGGAGGACTTTGACTTCCATGACAAGCTTGGAAAAGGAGCTCACGGGAAGGTGTTCCTGGTGACCCACCGCAAAACATGTACGCGGGTGGCATTAAAGATAGTAAAGAAAGAGTCGATGGTTGGAAACTCCACCTCCACATTTATCGAAAGAGAAATACTAGAAATAGTGATGAACATCCCCTTCTGTGCCCAGGCCTAAGCCACATTCCAGACAGAGAACCATTTTGGTTTTTGTCATGGAATACATGGGTGGTGTAGATGTGGAAAAACTAATTCAAAAGACATCATTAACACTCATAGCCATCAGATGCACGTCTCCTGAATTGTTATGTGGTCTGCAACTCCAAACGTATATGGACATACACAAATATACTAGGAAGTGGAGCGTCAAAACGTATATTATGTCAAATCCCATTAAAAACACTAGGATTGATCAGACGAATATACAACATTCCAATTTGTCCAATGCCTCCCTTTTCAATCCACCTGGAGGATTTTCCCCATTAGTAAGGGTCTTCAGGGATGTACTTCTTAGAGACCTTGAGAAAATTAATGTAAAGAAAACAAAGCTCAACAAATCTTTACAGTTGGGTTTGGACCAATTGTGTGAAGAAAAGGGAATCATTATCCGCCCCGCTGATAAAGGGGGCGGAATAGTGGTTCTGAATAAGGGGAACTACCTTAATGAATTGGAGCACCTGGTGGGAAACCCTTCCAGCTGATCCACGTCCAGCATACAGGAGGGTTTTAGAAAGTATAGTTGAGCAGGGTTTTACCTCAGGTATACTTAAGAAAAGGCCTTTCTTGTACCAGCGTCCTCACGGATACCGATAATAGATTACCTGCCCAAGATTCATAAGAATCCGGTTCACCCTCCCGGTCGGCCCATAATTAGTGGGATTGATTCTTTCTCATCGAAAGCAGGGAAATATATTGACGGATACCTTCAACCCTTGGTTAGGGTCTTACCGGTGTTTATCAAGGATAGCAAACATGTGATCAGCTTGCTATATGAAGACGGTCTGTGGCTAGTCACTGCGGACGTGACGTCTTTATATACTATTATACCCCACCATTGGGGAATCTCTTCAGTTAAATACTTTAGATAGAGACTCAAGTCTATCATCGTTACAATGGAGGTTCATTATGGACCTTTTGGAGTTTGCAATACATAATTTCTTTTGGTTCAGTGGTAAATTTTTACTACAGAACAGGGGTGTGGCAATGGGGGCTAAATTTGCCCCCAGTTTAGCCAACCTCTTTATGGGCAAATGGGAGGAGGACGTTGTCTATGCCAACCGCAGACCTGAACTGGTCCTGTGGGCCAGGTACATAGATGCCGTCCTCCTCTTATGGAAGGGCCCCATGGAATCTTTGGATGCCTTCATGGGGTCTCTGAATGACAATGATAGGAGGCATACAATTCAAGTATGAGGCTGATCAAAATACCATACATTTTTTGGATTTATGGATAAGGATTGAGGATAGCCAGTTCCTTACCTCGACTTATTTCAAGTCCACTGACAGGAATGCCTTTATTCCCCGAGATAGTTGCCATTATCATGCCTGGCTTGATTCAGTACCCAAAAGTCAGTATATACGCTTACAGCGTAATTGCAGCAAATTGGAGGACTTTAAAGAACAGGCTAAAGTGCCGACCAGTAAATTTGTTGATAAAGGGTATTCATCTACAGATTTGGAACAAAGGGTCCTGGAGGTGGAACAATTAAATAGGAGTCAGTTAATAATTGACAGGCAGCGAATAGCGAACGATCAGATTAAGTTCGCTTGGCCTTTTGTTACAGGTTTTTACAATCAACACTTCCTAATTAAGAAGCTAATACGCAAACATTGGCATCTTATTAAAGATGACACAGTTTTGGGCCCCATTCTCCCTGAACAGCTCCAGGTAGTTTTTAGAGGGGTGCCCTCACTCAAGGACTCACTGGCTCCTGGCGTCTGTGATCCCCCTACTATCAAACATATGTTCTTCCCAAACTTAGTAGGTTACCACAGATGTAATAAGTGTGCTGTCTATGGCATCATACAGATTAGAGAAAGAAAAACAACTAGTTTCGTCTCCAACAATATGTCTCAGGAATTTAATATTAAGCCTTTTATTACCTGCTCCACAACCCATGTGGTCTATCTTTTAAGCTGTCCATGTGGGTTGCAATATATTGGACGCACTGTGCGGTCTTTTCCGGTGAGGCTAAAATGAGCACATAGGGAACATTAGGAGGGGTTTTAAGAAACATTTGGTTTCAAGGTATTATCGGGAAGTACATAATAGCGACCCCAAGGGCACCTCTTTTGTGGCTATAGATAAACTTAAACCCCACTGGAGGAGTGGCCCAAAGAGGAGAGCCATTTCCAAGCTTGAAATTAGCTGGATTTATAGAGTTAAATGCCTTAAACCCTTAGGCCTCAATGTAGATATTGAGGTTAATGCCTTTATAGATAACTCCTAAACCCCTATGAAGCAATCAGTTCTCCACATATTGCTAGCCTTGTTCATTGTTTTATTTTAGTTATTTTTCCTCAAAATTGCATCATTTATGTTTATGAATGTGCAAATGTGTACAGACAGAGGTCGTGTTTCATTATGATTCTCAGAGTATACTGGCATTATCCCCTTGCTTTTGAATACATTTATTTATATCAGGCTGTGTCTGTCCTACCACTTCTGACATGAAGAGACATTGATACTATGCCTATACACTGGTTTTTACATACTTGTTATCCAGTTTAGGGGTCATATTTTTATTTTTCCACAAGATGGCGATATATTTATTGCCGTATGTTTGCTAGGTTTAATGAACTGCTGGACTCGCAGGCTCGTTGAAATATGAGGTCTGCTTTAGTGTTCTTTTTATGTATTTAACTTATTTGCACCTTCAAAGTGGAATAATATTTTAACACCCAGACATATCTCTGCATTTATTTAAATAAGGGTCATATTTCGACCCTAATGGAGGCTGATTATCATTGATAAGGTTCGTCCTGTCATAGATTTGGCTTCAGATGTGGGATGGGATGCGGTCTTCGCCCCTGCCCCGCGTTGCAATCATGCCACCCATAGTGAGGCTTGGTATATTGTCATGGATATGGCTGCCACACGAGATCGAGGCTTGGTTGCTTCCTCAAGACTAATAGTGGACGTTCAGTGCGTCGCCCGTGCCCTTTAAAAACGTCACGTGTGACGAAACATGTCAGGGCGGAGTTACAAACTGACGTCACCGCATTCCACGTGACCCCGGAAGCACGGGTGTTCGCAAATATTTTTTACATTGCCTGCTTTTTATTTTTTGTTACTAATGTATGGACCTTGTGACTTACATCTTTTTATGAAATAAACCAGTAAGTTTTAAAAGGATAACGCACTATCTGGTCTGTGACGGAGGGTGACCCTCACATTGTGTTAGGCTGTTAACGTGTCTCATATTACTGAGGAGTGTCCTGGGAGTCTGTGTTTGGGTCCTACGTGCAGGATAGAGGCTGTGGCTAGGCTATAGCTGAATGCACACTCCTTCCTTGCCCCTGCCATCAAGAGGTCCATGCTAAAACTGGAGGAGTGTCTGGGGTACTTTGTTTGGATTCCTCTCACGCTAAAGGCCACTGCTGGGTTATAGCCAACTGTGCTTTTTTGCTTGCATCTGGTAAGCAGCCTTTTCTTTTGGTGGTGGTTTATCTGGTGTAAACCATAATATACTGAACTGTTTGGACTGTCTCTAGTCTACAGAATCTCCCTTTAGATTTATTTGTGAATCACACCTTTGGACTTGATTTATCCTGACGTCATCAAGGATTCTTTCATCTTTTAGCGCAGTTTTCTTTTCTTTTATTGCATCTGGAGTACTCCTTTATTTTTTTTTCCCTACGCGTTGAGCTCAAGTCAGGGAGTGAGCTCAATTTTCCATCAGAGGGAAGGATCCTCTGTTTTTGGACACTGACGTTTAACGTGAGGAGTAAGAAAGACGGTAGGAGTTGTGTGCCATCCTCATCCGGGATATCCCAAGACCCCGCAGAGGGTTATATCTGCAGCCCCGTATGACATTGCTAATATAGGAGGTCCACCTTTTCGGGTAAGGGTGTCCATCTTTATTTGGTGTAACCCTCAAAGGAGTGATCCTCTCTTATCTTGGTGGCGGTGGAACTACCTCTCAACCTCTGCATATCTTCACGCAATTTGTGTATTCATTTTTTCCATGTTTTTTTTTCACTTGAGATTTGGACTTAATATTTTACTATTTGGACATTTTTTTCCCCCTTTTTTTTGTGTCTATTGTTTTTTATATAGTGTGTATTTAGGCGTTTGGTGTCTGCACATGCAAATTTCATGATCATTTATTGCACCGTAGATTCATTTATATTATACTGGTTTTGATGCACGGTTTATTATTAGTGCGACTTCTCCTCCCCCGACCCCCCCCTTTTTTTTTTGGTATTCACATGAGTATCGCATGTTTTTAGGTGTTGCAGCTTTTTTTCATTTATCATTATTCACTATATTTACTTTTAGCGCGGTATAGGCCCCTTTACATTACACATCTTGGTACCTCAGTGGCAGGTTCCTAAACGCCATTTTCACGGAAGACCATTCCGGCTCTCTACCAGCATGCGGAAGGTAATGTCTTGGCCTCGAGCCGCCCCCATCACTGTCCCCGAACCACCCCCATCAAATCATTCTCTGCAGCTATTACCTTTTGTACCACCCCCCCCCTCCCATTAGAATGTAAGCTCTACGAGCCGGGCCCTCCTGTACCTTTTGTATTGAACTGTACTCTAATTGTGTTGTCCCCCTATACATTGTAAAGCGCTGCGTAAACTCTTGGCGCTATATAAATTGTGTATATTAATAAAATAATAATAATAATCTGAATTGTTGAAGCTTCGGATGCACATTGGGAAATTCTCACAGTGAAATCAGAGTAAGAATTGTACAAGAACCTCTCCAGTAATGAAAATTGCCTGCCGATTGCTGGTAAGGCTCAGATCTTATTAAAATTCTTGAGATTTGCAAGTGGACACACAAATTAAATTAGCAGCTATAAATTCCCAATTCCAGATTTAAGATAAATTCTTTTTAGTTCAGTCTTATTTTGTTGAGAAACCAAGGAAAACAAACACAACATAATGTTACAGAATTATCACGTAGAAAAAATACAAAACTGATAGATCCACGGGAGTCAAGTTGGCTATTTTCCGATAATTGTACAGTTACGAGGCGCAGTGAATAAAAAAAAAGTATAAAGGTAGGAAAAAACTATCACTTACAGGCAATGTTATGGTAAATGGTGTCTTAGTACATTGTTGATTATTAAAGCAGTGTGTAACGTGGAGGAAAACTATCTCCTGCAGAAAGCATATGCCATGTGGATCACGGGTTGTTCCGTATAAAAGGAAGCATTGTTTAACTAATGCTATAAAAAGTAGATGAGGATTGAGCAAAGCTTATAGGGTGCGATATAGAATAAGGCAAGGAGAGTCAGATTAAGGAGAAGGAAGGGAGGACACTTCATCTAGGCTAAGGTGTGGTGGCATCAAGTTTGCCCTCTGCCCATGTTACAAACCATGTGGAGTACCGGAACGTGGACCAAGAAGTCCACATAATGGAGAATTGTTCCTCTTTATCGCATTCCGAAGCCAACAGACAAAGATACATTCTTTTTTTTCCACAGGGTGAGGAATGGCTTTGAAGTTCATGAATAGAAGTAGAACCAATCAGGAGTCTTTCCTCCGAGGAGATCAGCATTTCATAGGATGTTGTGATATTATCTTCAAAACCACTTACAACTTTGTGTTTAAACCAAGAACTGGCTCCTGTTGGTGATCTGTGCTCTCTGATTATACCAAATGTAAGAACATTTAGATATACATAGGGCGGCATTTGTTTAAGTTCTGGATATAATTACAGTATGAAGAGTAAAGAGGGTAAAAGTCCTGTCAGTCATTTTTTTTTTTTTGGGGGGGGGGGGGGTTGGGGGGATTTCCCTTTACTTTTTATCCAGGAGATGCAACAGGAAGTGGGAGGAAACTCTCTTAGCTGACACTAGTGCAGGTGTCCATTTTGGATGATTTACACATTTTTATTTAATTTTCAATCACATTGTCTCAGTAACAGAGGTCACCAGGACAATTAAAGGTGAATATATGGAAAATACATAAGAATTCATCTCTAGTCTAAAACTAAATAAGTTCTGTCTATACATACACTTTACCTGTTTCTGGATATGTATTGTACTTGTTTTTAACATCAATTGTATTTTTATTTTTTTTGTAGGTAGGAATTCCAGAAGACGTGTTAAAGAGATGTGCTGTTCAGATCCCCAATGTCCTCACATCCATAGCAGAGAAAGGACTTGTACACATGGATTTGAAGACAGAAAATGTTTTGGTATTTGACAAGGAATGTCAATGTGTGAAGATCACAGACTTTGGCCTTGCTAAGGTCAGAGGGACGGTGATAACCTCCAGGTGTGGCAGCCAATCCTACATGGCCCCAGAGATGTGTGACGTGACCATTTCAGATGGACTGGTTGTAGATGACATCCTCAATGTGGGGTGTTTGGTGTCATCATCTGCTGCCCACTTACAGAGGAGTTTTCATGGCGGGTGGCCATCCTTGATGATGAAGGATATAAACCTTGGGTTGACTGAAAAAACAATTTAAAAATGGAGAACCCTCCTGAAGAATGGAGAAAACTTCCCACTGGGATACAAAATATGTTTATTGAGCTTTTGGCAATTAGTTACACCAAAAGAAAAGTACCAAAGTCCTCAAATACACGAGTGAAAGTTGAAAAGAAGAAGATCCCATTGAAAGGAATTCTTCTGCACAGTCTGAGGAATCATTTGGCTTCTCACCTGAACACGTCACAGAGCAGAGTTTCCATCACATCAACTCTCAGCTCCGTGTCTTCTAACCTTCTGACCACAAACACTTCTGGATCTCAGTCTGAGATGATTCCAGAGCCACAGAAGGACAACATGTCAGAGGCACTAATTATGTTTGATGATGAATTCTCCTTACATATTGGTGCAGAGGTAGACGTTGGGTAACCAAGAATTGGTGAGTGATTGGTGAGTGATGGCACGTCTGAAACATCACATGTGGCCAAATTTTCTCAGCTATGTGGCTTTCATATAAATGGCAGCGTGTTCCTGTGATTCATGTGCAAGTGTGGTGTGATCTGACCCTTATACCACTGAGTACTGCACAGCTGTGTGCGGGGAAGTGGACATGGGGGAGGGGGGGTGGACAGCTGTGTGCGGGGGTGGGGTGGGTTGACGTTTTTCCTTTTTTCTAAACTCCCTCGGCTCAGGTGTGAATGCAGACTAACATTTTGGAACTATAATCAGGAGGTTGAGGATGTGGTCAGGTTTTCATATTTTAGGGACCCTAAATATTTAAATGTAAACTTTAATGACATTGAAAAGGTGAATCAATTGCTTTCTCAAAAAAGCCAGACAAGTAAATACTTAAAGCACATGCACAACTTTTTCCATATTGTATGTTTTCTATGCAAGTCACTATTGATATACATCAGAGAATGGAAACCCTAGCCCATGACATTGTTGGTAAAAGGTTTGAACCCTTGATGAGTATCTCCAGAACTCCCACCGAATGTCACCGACTACTAGAGGCAGCAAACAAGTCTTTTCTTGAAGCTATTGGCCCAAAATGACCAAATTTTGGATTTGAGAGTGAAGTTGGATATTATATATTATCTGGAAGCTGTTCTGGTACTTCAACATCTGCAGAGACCAGGGGTGGTCAGGAATATGACTGTGTAGGAGTGGGAGAAGAGAGCGGACCACCAATATATCACTTCTGAGCACACAGTGTCTTGTACAATCATTGGGGGTCCAGCTGCATAAATATAGATGAACCAAGTACCTGCATTTGCATCAACAGAAAATGAAGAAATGAGGTTCAAGGTAAATTTTCAGAGAGCAAAGCCAACCTTGCTGGATAAGACTCTGCATAGAACACATTTATTTTCTCATCATTGGGACAGAACATTTACAATGTGGAAAATGACTTAGGAAGATCTCATGAGAGGTTCAGACTACCACATGGAACAAGCCAGCTCATCAGTCCTGTATGTGAGACGTGGACAATGAAAACATATTCTGATGTTGACAGGTAAATATCTTTTGCACATAAAACAGCAGATAGATGTTATAGAGAGAAGAAGATAACGGGCACCTGTCACGCCTTTCTCCTGGTCACACACGTTGCTGTGAGCAATACAACCAGCATCCAAGGAAAAACCCAAAAGAACCTCCATGTGTCTCTATGCAACCTTAAAGAAAATTAGACATGCCACTAGGATCCAGAGATCAGGAAAAAGTACTAAATGAAAAGTGGAACAAATTTCCTGAGATCTACATTTCAAGATGTACAGTATAAAGAAATACTCGCGATATCCGGTGTTCTGGTCAGAGCTTTTGTTTTCTAAAGCTTACACAAGACCGATGTTAGTTGTCTTCCTTTCACCGGCCTATTCTAGAAATTATTTTGCCTTCCTCCCTCTAGCTTGTTGGGAAAACATGTTTTTTCCTAACATGTCAGAGGGACACAGACAGAACATGTCCTCCTCCATCCTCTGGCTTGTTGGCAAAAGTATTTCTCCTATGTGTCTGAGAGAGACATGACGATACATGTTGTACCCCCCGCTGTCTGATTTGGGGACCATTATAAAGTGGTAGTGAAGTCAGTAAAAAATTAATAGCTGCCTTTCAGTCTCTCTTTTTAATGACCCCTGTGCTCACCCCCAAGTGGAAGGCCGGTATCGCCGACATTTTACTAGTCTGGGAGGTTTTAGCCAGGACTCCAGCCTCTTTACCATGATGTGGAAGTTCTTCTGGATAGAATGATCTCCTCCTATTCACAAGGACTACAGCGGGTACAGAAGTATTTCCTCATGGGGAAGGAACTTGAAAAACGTGAATATGGAAGAGTATTTTTGGCAAATGAAGAAAAAAAATAGGTCAGTGAATTTATCTAACCACAATTTTAATATTGTCTAAAAATATATATGTATATCTTTGTAAATGTGATGTGTAAGATATGGACTTTTTCCCAACAGCTCAATAATTGTAGACTTACTTTAAATCACTCTTAATGAAGAATGGCAGGAATATGCAGTCAAAGAATATGGCCCACTGCCAAAATTACATTTCTATGCATATAAAATGTATAAACATTAAACACATTTGTAAGATTATTTAGGGAACTAAGCATTGGGAAGATTCTTGGAAGGAATTATGTAAATATCAAAATGTCTTGATGGGTACACATCTGTCTGGAGGAGTGGGCATTCCGAGACAGGTTGTATTTGCATTCATACCACCCTAGATAATGATCACATGTGATGCCGAGTCTATAAGAAAATATATAAAATAAAAAAATAGAAATCCAATGAATACAAGGAACCAACTTGGAGCAGTCAGGCTGGGAAGGATATAATGCTAACAATGCTAGTTTTGCTCCAGTCAGGAAGCGAGGCGGGTTCTATCTGACTTGCTGAAGGTTCTAATGCACATCTCAGCGTGCAGCGAGTAAGCTGTACAGGAACCTCTCCAGTAGGGATGAGCTTTATGTTTGTCTAGAACATTGGGTGTCCGCCCGTTTGTCGAAAAACGAACATTATGGGGCATTCGCTGCAAATCTGAGTGCTGTGTAATGCCCCGTAATGCACTGCGAGATCGCAGCGCATTGCTGTATGACGATTGGCCAAAGCATGCACCATGACCTGCATGCTTTGGCCAATACCAGCGCCCTCAGCTAAGAGAGCCATAATTGGCCAAAGGCAGGGTGCCTTTGGCCAATTATGGCTCAGGAGGACCAAGTCCACGCCCCACACTATATAAGGCTGCCTGCACGTCGGCCATGTGTAGTGTGGTGTTAGCGTGGACAAAGAGAGTGTGATTTAGAATGAGCAGACAGGTTATTCAGTTAGCTGCAGTGTGTCTAATATATATATATATATATATAGTAACCTGGGGGACAGGTAGTAGATACAAAAGCTCCCTGGGATGAGCAGGCACAGATACCAAGTCCATTGGATCAGTGAAAACACAGTGTTATTTATTGGTGCTATATACAAAGTCAATGACAGGTGCTGTACAGTGTGCAGAAAACAAACAGAAGAAAAAATAGCTAAACAAAAGCCTAGCCGTGTCTCGGCTCTAACTACACAGTATGTACAGGCCCTCACTACCAGGCTGGACAAGCCTAGCGCTTGTCGGCTTCCACATTCAGAGTAACAAGTTTTACAAACCTTCTTGCTCTCACAGACCAATGCTGTCTGTGTTTCCCAGGCTGAGCAAAGGCTGTCTGCTCAGGTGAGATTTTAATTAAGCTGGTGGAGAGAACCAACACCTGAACTGGACCCTGGCTCAGAGATCCCTGAATGTATATGAGAGGAGCCTGGGAGATGTATAAACCCCGAACAGGACTTTCCCAGGCTCTCTCTGGGATGCTCTGTCACACATCCTCCCCCCTTGTTTCAACCCCAGGGTTGGAACACCTGTAGCCCAACAGGAGTGAACACGGGAGAGGGCATCTACATTTCCCATCTCCACACCTGGCCTGTGTTTTACCGTAAAGGCGTAATCTTGTAGGGCCAAAAACCACCGGTTCACCCGCCTATTAGTCTCCTTCTTTTGGGCCATCCATTTCAGGGGAGCATGGTCAGTTATCAGCTCAAACTGGCGCCCCAACAAGTAGTACCTGAGCGCGTCCACGGCCCACTTTATGGCCAGACATTCCTTTTCAATGACTGCGTACTTCTTTTCATGGTCATTGAGCTTTCTGCTTAAGTACACCACCGGGTGTTCTTCCCCATTGTGTACCTGTGAAAGTACCGCCCCGATACCCACATCAGACGCATCTGTCTGGACCAAAACGTTTTTGGAGAAATCGGGGGAGTATAGGATTGGCTGTGCACAAAGAGCCTTCTTCAGGACTTGAAAAGACTCTTCTACTACTGGAGACCATTTCACCATTACGGAGGCTTTCCCTTTTGTAAGGTCTGTCAGTGGGGCAGCTATAGTTGCGAAATTTGGGATAAATCTTCTATAGTACCCCGCAATGCCAAGAAAGGCCCTGACCTGCTTCTTGTTTGCAGGACGTGGCCACTCCTGGATGGCTTCTATTTTATTCACCTGGGGCTTTATGACACCCCGGCCAATAGTGTAGCCCAAATACCTGGTTTCCTCTAGCCCAATGGCACATTTTTTTGGATTTGCCGTAAACCCTTCTTTGAAAAGGGAATCCAGGACAGCCTGGACACGGGGCAAGTGAGACTCCCAGTCAGTGCTATGCACCACTATGTCGTCCAGATAGGCTGCAGCATACTGTCGGTGAGGTCTTAGGGTCCTGTCCATAGCCCTCTGAAATGTTGCCGGGGCATTTTGCAACCCAAAAGGCATTTTCTTATATTGAAACGACCCCTCCGGGGTCACAAATGCAGTCTTTTCTTTGGACTTAACCAAAGGATATTGGCAAATACCCCTGACTGGTAGTGCCAAAGTGGTCAGATAACGGGCCTTGCCAAGTCGGTCTATAAGCTCGTCTACCCTGGGCATTGGGTATGTGTCAAACTTTGTTACCGCATTAAGCTTCCTGAAGTCGTTACAAAACCGCCAAGTGCCATCCGGTTTTGGGACCAATACAATGGGGCTAGACCAGTCACTATTGGATTCCTCAATAACATCTAGCTCCAACATCCTTTTAACTTCCTCACCGATGTCCTTTCTTCTAGCTTCGGGAATTCGGTATGGTTTGAGCTTGACACTGACCCCAGGTTCAGTAACAATATCATGCTGAACTGCTGAAGTCGTGCCCGGCAACTCTGAAAATTTCTCTTTATTCCTTATCAGGAACTCTCTAGCTTCCTGTTTCTGGGAATATGACAGGGTGTCTGGAATCGTGACCTCAGGGATCAGAGGGGATTCAGTACCCTTAAGGGTTACCAGGAGAGACGTGGCAGGTAATGCCAGTCTATCCTTCCAGGGCTTTAACAGGTTTATGTGGTAAATCTGTTCCGGCTTCCTTTTACCTGGTCGATACACCTTGTAATTGACCTCCCCAACGCTTTCAATTACTTCAAAGGGTCCCTGCCACTTAGCCAGGAATTTGCTCTCAACAGTGGGAACTAACACGAGGACCCTGTCACCAGGTGAGAAAACACGAAGTTGGGCCCCCCTGTTGTATATCCTCTATTGGGCTGCTTGGGCCTGCAGTAAATGTTCTTTTACTACCGGCATGATTGCTGCAATCCTATTCTGCATTTGAGCGATATGCTCAATAACACTTTTGTGAGGTGTCTGCTCCCCCTCCCAAGTTTCCTTGGCTATGTCTAAGAGTCCCCGAGGGTGTCTCCCATAAAGCAACTCAAATGGAGAGTACCCCGTAGAGGACTGGGGAACTTCCCTGATGGCGAACATCAAGTAAGGTATCAGGAAGTCCCAGTTTTTCCCATCCTTGTCAACAACCTTTTTTAACATACTCTTTAATGTCTTATTGAAGCGTTCCACCAAGCTATCCGTTTCAGGATGGTACACTGAGGTACGCAACTGCGTCACCTTAAATAACTTGCAGAGCTCCCTAGTTATTCGTGACATGAATGGGGTACCCTGGTCTGTAGGGACTTCTTTCGGGACGCCAACCCGACTGACGCCAACCCGACTGAACACGATAAACAGCTCTTTGGCAATGTTTTTAGCAGACGCAGTGCGTAAGGGAACGGCCTCGGGGTAACGGGTAGCGTAATCCATGATTACGAGGATATGTTGATGACCGCGGGCAGATTTGGGGAGTGGACCCACAAGGTCCATGGCAATCCTCTCAAAGGGCACTTCAATAATGGGCAAGGGCACTAACGGACTTTGGAAGTGGGGTTGGGGGGCTGACATCTGACACATAGGACAGGATTGACAATAATTCGATATTTTTCCATATCCCAGGCCAGTAAAACCTGCGCAACACCCTTTCAGTGGTTTCCTCAACCCCTAAATGGCCTCCTAGCAAGTGCCCATGGGCAAGTTCCAACACCACCCGTCTGTATAGCTTAGGAACTACCAACTGTTCAACCACTTCATCATTAGTTTTACATACACGATACAGTAAATCCTCATTGCTGCAGAAATATGGAAAACAGGGCCCGTCCCCTGGTTCGACAGGTACCTCATTAATCACTATTACATTTTCCCAGGCCCTGGCAAGGGTAGGGTCTTTTCTCTGCTCCGTACCAAAATTTTCCTTGTGCACATTAAGATCGGTAAACTCTAACGTAGGCTCAGATTCAGCAGACGGCTGTCCAGATCTACTGGTTGTCGGGACTTCTTCAGGCTCCCCCAGCTCTCCTGCCATAACTGAGAAAGGATCACCCGGAGAGCCCTGAGGGGAGTCCCCTGAACTCACAAGGTCAGTAATGGCCATGATTTCTGGCTCTGCGACTGAGTTAGGTACTGCGACTGGGTCGGGACAATCCCACAGTTCCCAAAACTTAGGGAAGTCCCTACCAATGATAGCCTTGTGCACCAAGTGGGGCACCAGTCCAACCGAATGGGTCACCGTACCTAAGCCAGTTTTAAACTGAACAGTGGCTATTGGATACTCGCGGGTATCCCCATGTACACAGATCACAGCAACTTTTTTTGCATTAAAATTCACAGTTTCAACCATCTCAGCTGTAACCAAAGTAACTAGACTTCCCGAGTCCAGCAAGCCCGTAATGGGCTTATTATTAACAGTCACTTGACACATGTGTTTTCCCACATTTGGCATTGCAGCGCATGAAACAGCAGCAAACAGACTGCCTTCTAAAAGATAGATCACACTGCATTGGTTCATCTGTTAATGGACAGTTTGCTGCAACATGTCCCAGTTCTTGGCAACGAAAACACCTGATGTTTCCCCAATTTGGTTTGCTGACAGGCAGTGGCTTCCCTTGCTTGGGTCGCTAAACTTCAGTCCTGGCACCAAAAATCCTCCCCCTATTTCCTTGCCATGCTTACCACCCACTTCCCCTGGAACAGTCTTACCGGTTGCCTGGGGAGACCGTGGTTTTGGGTGGAAAGTCTGTACGGCTGTAGGGGTGGTGACCAGGTTCTCTGCAGCAAAGTACCTCTCAACGAGCTCCACCAGGTTGTCTGCTGACTTGGGGTCTCCTTGACTCACCCACTTCTGCAGGGGAATTGGTAGTGACCTCAGGAATTGGTCCATGACCACACGCTCCACTATTTGTGGCGCAGACAGGGACTCCGGCTGTAGCCATTTCCGCACCAGGTGGATCAGATCAAACATCTGCGATCTTGGGGGCCTCTTTTCTTGGAAGAACTGTGGATCCGCTGAGCTCGAACAGCCAAGGTAACACCAAGTCGTGCCAGTATTTCCCGCTTGACCTTCTCATAATCTCCCGCTTCTGCTGACTCCAGATCATAGTAGGCCTTCTGCGCTTCTCCAGAAAGTAAGGGGGCGATCAGTCCTGCCCAGTGGGTTTGGGGCCAACCTTCCCTCTCAGCGGTCCGTTCAAATGTTAGTAAGAAGGACTCTGGATCATCATCTGCCGTCATCTTTGAAAGAAAGCGACCCACATGGATGGCTGAGGGCTTGTCTCCAATATCCTTCATTATCGCAGGTGACCCCTGTGCTAGCGTCTCCACAACCTCAGTAAGGGTTTTCCTATCCGCTTTTGCAGCAGTGGCAAGCTGTTCAAACAGCCTCTGCGATTGCTCCTGTACAGCACCAATCTGTTGGGACAGCACCTTGGTTTGCTCCTGTGCGATAGCGTTGGCTTGCTGTTGTGTAGCATTTGCTTGCTGCTGTGCAGCGTTTGCTAACACCATTTGTTTGAGGATATCCTCCATGTTGTCACTTTAGGTACTGGCCTTTTAAGTAGTAACTTACTACAGCTGCCCGCATTCTCCACCATATGTAACCTGGGGGACAGGTAGTAGATACAAAAGCTCCCTGGGATGAGCAGGCACAGATACCAAGTAAATGGGATCAGTGAAAACAGTGTTATTTATTGGTGCTATATACAAAGTCAATGACAGGTGCTGTACAGTGTGCAGAAAACAAACAGAAGAAAAAATAGCTAAACAAAAGCCTAGCCGTGTCTCGGCTCTAACTACACAGTATTTACAGGCCCTCACTACCAGGCTGGACAAGCCTACTGCTTGTCAGCTTCCACATCCAACAGAGTAACAAGTTTTACAAACCTTCTTGCTCTCACAGACCAATGCTGTCTGTGTTTCCCAGGCTGAGCAAAGGCTGTCTGCTCAGGTGAGCTTTTAATTAAGCTGGTGGAGAGAACAAACACCTGAAGTGGATCCTGGCTCAGAGATCCCTGAATGTATATGAGAGGAGCCTGGGAGATGTATAAACCCCGAACAGGACTTTCCCAAGCTCTCTCTGGGACGCTCGGCCACAATATATATACACACACATATACATATATATACACACACACACACACACACACACACTCTTCATACAGTGTAGCTAGATCTCTAGATCTGACTGCAGGCCATTCCTGGTGTACTTTTTCTAATATACTTCAGGAGGTGTACACAATACCGTGCACCCATAATGCAATTGCTACTACTTTTCTGGTAGTGTACACAATAAATTATAGTGTGGTTTTGCTAAACAAAATTTACAGCATCTCTGGAAGGCCACCAAGGAGAGGCAGACGCTCACAGGCCACTAAAAGAGGGCAAGCAGCCTCTGTGTCTACAGTGGTGGTCGTGGACATGGTGCATCCTCTGCACGTGGCCGTCGAGCACTCCTGTCCTTTTTTTCTGCAGCTGGCCGTGTTATTGAGCCACGACATGCAGAAGAGTTGGTAAAGTGAACAAAGCCGTCCTCATCCTCCTCATCCTCTGTCACCCAGGCTCAGGGTACTTTGTCTGCCAATGCAGCTGCCAAAAGCGGCCTATCCTATCTGCTCCTTGTCAACAGTCACTCCTTCCCTAGCCTCACCATCATGCACGGATGAGTCCCCCAAAATATTCGACCACAGTGTCGGGTACATGCTGCAGGAGGATGCACAGCGTTTTGAAGGCTCCGATGATGGTACCCAGGTTGAGGAAGGGCCCAAAAAGGACAAGAAACTGGCAGTCATGTTCCCCCAGATGCAGCATACTGCCAAGTTTGCTCCAGTGACGAGGAGGGAGGGGATGATGAGGTCACTGACTCTACATGGGTGCCTGATAGAAGAGAGGAGGAGGCACATCTCCAATGAGGCAGGATGCCCTCTAGGGGGCAGTTTAATGGCAGCCACCCTATTGCATCACACCGCAGAGCTAAGCAGGTGCAGGGCACTGCTGACTCCCCACATATTTTGAAAAGTTCTTTGGCATGGGCTTTTTTGAGATGTGTGCAGCAGATCGCACCATTGCTGTTTGCAACATATTGATGAAGTGTATCAAGCGTGGCCAAAACACCAGCCACTTGGGCACCACATGCTTGACCAGACATAATATGTTGACCTCCCATGCAGTCCGTTGGCAACAGCACTTAAAAGACCCACAAAGAACAAGGCGGACCTCTCCTTGCTCCTCATCAGCTGGGATCTCCAACCCCACTATATCTTCAGTCCTCCTAGAAACCTGCACTGAGAGGAATAAAGGTATAGAATTGGGTATCCCAAGTACTTGCGGGCAATCTGCTAGCGGTACACCAACATCCGATTGTAGCAGGCAAATTTCCCTACCCAAGTTGCTAATTCGTCAAATGAAATTCGGTCCCAGCCACCCACATGCTCAGTGTCTGAATGCTAGTTTGGCTAAATTGCTAGCACTCCAACTGCTGACTTTTCAGTTTGTAGACTCTTCCCCCTTCCGTGAATTTGTGGAATGTGCTGTACCTCAGTGGCAGGTTCCCAAACGCCATTACTTTTCACTGAAGACCATTCCGGCTCTCTACCAGCATGCGGAAGGTAATGTCTTGACTTCGAGCCACCCCCATCACTGTCCCTGAGCCACCTCCATCAAATCATTCTCTACAGCAATTACCTTTTGTACCTCCCCCCTCCCTCCACCCCCCCCTCTCACTTTAGAATGTAAGCTCAATGAGCCGGGCCCTCCTGTACCTTTTGTATTGAACTGTACATACAGTAATTGGGTTGTCCCCCTTATGCATTGTAAAGCGCTGCGTAAACTGTTGGCACCATAAATTGTGTATTATAATAATAAAAATATAATAATAATAATAATTAATAATCTGACTTGTTGAAGCTTTGAATGCACATTGTGCAATTCTCACAGTGAAATCAGAGTAAGAGTTGTACAGGAACCTCTCCAGTAATGAAAATTGTCTGCCGATTGCTGGTAAGGCTAAAGTTGCAAGAGCAGCAGATCTTATTAAAATTTTTGAGATTTGCAAGTGGACCCAGAAATTAAATTAGCAGCTATAAATTCCCAGTTCCAGATTTAAGATACATTCTTTTTAGTTCAGTCTTACTTTATTGAGAAACCAAGGAAAACAAACATAATGTTACAGAATTATCACGCAGAAAAAAATACAAAAATAATAGATCAAACGGGAGTCAAGTTGGCTATTTTCCGATAATTGTACAGTTACGAGGCGCAGTGAATTAAAAAAAAAAAGTATAAACTTAGGAAAAAAACTATCACTTACAGGCAATGTTATGGTAAATTGTGTCTTAGTACATTGTTGATTATTAAAGCAACATGTAACGTGGAGAAAAACGATCTCCTGCAGAAAGCATATGCCATGTGGATCACGGGTTGTTCCGTATAAAAAGGAAGCATTGTTTAACTAATGCTACAAAAAGTAGATGAGGATTGAGCAAAGCTTATAGGGTGTGATATAGAATAAGGCAAGGATAGTCAGATTAAGGAGGAGGGAGGGAGGACACTCCATCTAGGCTAAGGTGTGGTGGCATCAAGTTTGCCCTCTGCCCATGTTACAAACCCTGTGGAGTACCGCAACATGGACCAAGAAGTCCACATAATGGAGAATTGTTCCTCTTTATTGCATTCCGGAGCCAACAGACAAAGATACATTCTTTTTTTTCACAGGTCGAGGAATGGCTTAGAAGTTCATGGATAGAAGTAGAACCAATCAGGAGTCTTTCCTCCGGGGAGTTCAGCATTTCATAGGATGTTGTGACGTTATCTTCAAAACCACTTACAACTTTGTGTTTAAACCAAGAACTGGCTCCTGTTGGTGATCTGTTCCCTCCGATTATACCAAATGTAAGAACATTTAGATATACATAGGGCTGCATTTGTTTAAGTTTTGGATATAATTACAGTATGAGTAGTAAAGAGGGTAAAACTCTTATTAGTCTTTCGGGGGGGGGGGGGGATTTCCCATCACTTCCTTTCCAGGAGATGCAACAGGAAGTGGGAGGAAACTCTCTTAGCTGACACTAGTGCAGGTGTCCATATTGGATGATTTACACGATTTTGAATTTTCAATCACATTGTCTCAGTAACAGAGGTCACCAGGACAATTAAAGGTGAATATATGGAAAATACATATAAGAATTCATCTCTAGTCTAAAACTAAATAAGTTCTGTCTATAAATACACTTTACCTGTTTCTGGATATGTATTCTACTGTTTTTAACATCAATTGTATTTTGATTAGATTTTTTTACTTTTTTTTGTAGGTCGGAATTCCAGAAGACGTGATAAAGAGATGTGCTGTTCAGATCCCCAATGCCCTCACATTCATAGCAGAGAAAGGACTTGTACACATGGATTTGAAGACAGAAAATGTTTTGGTATTTGACAAGGAATGTCAATGTGTGAAGATCACAGGCTTTGGCCTTGCTAAGGTCAGAGGGACGGTGATAACCTCCAGGTGTGGCAGCCAATCCTACATGGCCCCAAAAAATGTGTGAAGTGACCATTTCAGATGGACTGGTTGTAGATGACATCCTCAATGTGGGGCGTTTGGTGTCATCATCTGCTGCCCACTTACAGAGGAGTTTTCATGGCGGGTGGCCATCCTTGATGAAGGATATAAACCTTTGGTTGACTGGCAAAACAATTTCAAGGTGGAGAACCCTCCTGAAGAATGGAGAAAACTTCCCACTGGGATACAGAGGATGTTTATTGAGCTTTTGGCAATTGTTTACACCAGAAGAAGTCAAAGTACCAAAGTCCTCACATACACGAGTGAAAGTTGGAAAGAAGAAGATCCCATTGAAAGGAATTCTTCTGCACAGTCTGAGGAATCATTTGGCTTCTCACCTGAACACGTCACAGAGCAGAGTTTCCATCACATCAACTCTCAGCTCCGTGTCTTCTAACCTTCTGACCACAAACACTTCTGGATCTCAGTCTGAGATGATTCCAGAGCCACAGAAGGACAACATGTCAGAGGCACCAATTATGTTTGATGATGAATTCTCCTTACATATTGGTGCAGAGGTAGACGTTGGGTAACCAAGAATTGGTGAGTGATTGGTGAGTGATGCCACGTCTGAAACAACATCACATGTGGCCAAATTTTCTCAGCTATGTGGCTTTGATATAAATGGCAGCGTGTTCCTGTGATTCATGTGCAAGTGTGGTGTGATCTGACCCTTATCTCCCCCCCCCCCGGAGTTCTGGACATGGGGGGGGGGGTGGACAGCTGTGTGCGGGGGTGGGAGGGTTGCAGTTTCTCCTTTTTTCTAAACTCCCTCGGCTCAGGTGTGAATGCAGCCTAACATTTTGGAACTATAATCAGGAGGTTGAGGATGTGGCCAGGTTTTCATATTTTATGGACTCTAAATATGTAAAATGTAAACTTTAATGGCACTGAAAAGGTGAATCAATTTATAATGCCATCAAATGCTTTCTCAAAAAAGCCAGACAAGTAAATACTTAAAGCACATGCACAATTTTTTCCATACTGTATGTTTTCTATGCAAGTCACTATTGATATACATCAGAGAATGGAAACACTAGCCCATGACATTGTCAGTAAAAGGTTTGAATCCTTGATGAGTATCTCCAGAACTCCCACCGAATGTCACAGACTACTAGAGGCAGCAAACAAGTCTTTTCTTGAAGCCATTGGCCCAAAATGATCAGATTTTAGATTTGAGAATGAAGTTGGATATTATATATTATCTGGAAGCTGTTCTGATACTAAAACATCTGCAGAGACCAGGGGGTGGTCAGGAATAGGACTGTGTAGGAGTGGGAGAAGAGAGCAGACCACCAATAATGTCACTTCTGAGCACACAGTGTCTTGTACAATCATTGGGGGTCCAGCTGCATAAATATAGATAAACCAAGTAGCTGCCTTTGCTTTAACAGAAAATGAAGAAATGAGGTTCAAGGTATATTTTCAGAGAGCAAAGCCAACCTTGCTGGATAAGACTCTGCAGAGAACACATTTATTTTCTCATCATTGGGACAGAACATTTACCATGTGGAAAATGACTTAGGAAGATATCATGAGAGTTTCAGACTACCACATGGAACAAGCCAGCTCATCAGTCCTGTATGTGAGACGTAAACAATGAAAACATATTCTGATGTTGACAGGTAAATATCTTTTGCACATAAAACAGCAGATAGATGTTATAGAGAGAAGAAGATAACGGGCACCTGTCACGCCTTTCTCCTGGTCACACACGTTGCTGTGAGCAATACAACCAGCATCCAAGGAAATACCCAAAAGAACCTCCATGTGTCTCTATGCAACCTTAAAGAAAATTAGACATCCCACCAGAATCCAGAGATCAGGAAAAAGTACGAAATGAAAAGTGGAACAAATTTCCTGAGATCTACATTATAAAGAAATACTCGGGATATCCGGTGTTCTGGTCAGAGCTTTTGTTTTCTAAAGCTTACACAAGACCGATGTTCGTTGTCTTCCTTTCACCGGCCTATTCTAGAAATTATTTTGCCTTCCTCCCTCTAGCTTGTTAGGAAAACATGTTTTTTCCTAACATGTCAGAGGGACAGACAGAACTTTTTCTCCTCCATCCTCTGGCTTGTTGGCAAAAGTATTTCTCCTATGTGTCTGAGAGAGACATGACGATACATGTTGTACCCCCCGCTGTCTGATTTGGGGACCATTATAAAGTGGTAGTGAAGTCAGTAAAAAATAGCTGCCTTTCAGTCTCTCTCTTTATCGACCCCTGTGCTCACCCCCCAGTGGAAAGCTGGTATCGCCAACATTTTACTAGTCTGGGAGATTTTAGCCAGGACTCCAGACTCTGTTGCTCATGATGTGGAAGTTCTTCTGGATAGAATGGTCTCCTTCTATTCACAAGGACTACAGCAGATACATAAGTATTTCCTCATGGAGAAGGAACTTGAAAAAGGTGGATATGGAAGATTATTCTTGGAAAATAGGTCAGTGAATTAATCTAATCACCATTTCAATATTTGTTGGAAAAAAATGCATGTATTAGGTTTGTAAATGTGATGTGTAAGATATAGACTTTGTCCCCCAAGAGCTCACAAATTGTAGACTTACTCTAAATCACTCTTAATGAAGAATATCAGGAATATGCAGTCAAAGAATATGGGCCAATGCCAGAATTTATTAATGTTTATACATTTTACATGTATGGAGATGTAACACATTTGTAACATTATTTAGGGAACTAAGCATTGGGTAGCTTCTTCAGAGGAGTTCTGTAAATATCAAAATGTCTTGATGGGTACACATCTGTCTGGAGGAGTGGGCATTGCTGTAAAGCAGAGGTCTCAAACTGGCAGCCCTCCAGCTGTGGCAAAACTACAAGTCCCATCATGCTTCTGCCTGTGGGAGTCATGCTTGTAACTGTCAGCCTTGCAATGCCTCATGGGACTTGTAGTTTAACAGCTGGAGGGCCGCCAGTTTGAGACCCCTGTTGTAAAGGAACCTCCAGTACTGAAATTTCTCAGCCGATTGCTGGTAAAGATAAAGTTTAGCTTTAAATGAAGCACAATACATTCTCAATGCAGGAGCAGCAGATCTTATTACAATTCTTGAGATTTGCAAGTGAACATACAGAAATTAGCAGCTATAAAATTCCAGTTCCAGGATTTAAGAGAACTTGTTTTTCCCCACAGGTCGAGGAATGGCTTTGAAGTTCATGGATAGAATTAGAACCAATCAGGAGTCTTTCCTCCGGGGAGTTCAGCATTTAATTCATTCGTCTCATCCCCATCATAGGATGCTGTGATATTATCTTCAAAACCACTTACAACTTTGTGTTTTCCCCAAGAACTGGCTCCTGTTAGTGATCTGTTCTCTCCGATTATACCAAATCTAAGTACATTAAGATATACATAGGGCCGCATTCATTTCTTAGTTTTGGATAGAATTACAGTATGAGGAGTAAAGAGGGTAAAACTCCTGTCAGTCGCTTTGGGGGGAGATTTCCCTTCACTTCCTCTCCCGGAGATTCAACAGGAAGTGGGAGGAAACTCTCTTAGATGACACAAGTGCAGGTGTCCATGTTGGAAGATTTATATTTACCTTTTGTTCTGACAACTTTAACATTTTGAATGTTCACTCACATTGTCTCAATAACAGACATCACCAGGACAATTAAAGAAGGTGAATATATGGAAAATACATAAGAATTCATCTCTAGTCTAAAACTAAATAAGTTATGGCTATACATACACTTTACCTCTTTCTGGATAAGTATTCTGAATTTATTCCTATATTTACTCCACTGTTTTTACCTTCAATTGTATTTAGATTGGATTTTTAGTAGGAATTCCAGAAGACGTGATAAAGAGATGTGCTGTTCAGATTCCCAATGCCCTCACATCCATAGCAGAGAAAGGACTTGTACACATGGATTTGAAGACAGAAAATGTTTTGGTATTTGACAAGGAATGTCAATGTGTGAAGATCACAGACTTTGGCCTTGCTAAGGTCAGAGGGACGGTGATAACCTCCAGGTGTGGCAGCCAATCCTACATGGCCCCAGAGATGTGTGACGTGACCATTTCAGATGGACTGGTTGTAGATGACATCCTCAATGTGGGGCGTTTGGTGTCATCATCTGCTGCCCACTTACAGAGGAGTTTTCATGGCGGGTGGCCACCCTTGATGAAGGATATAAACCTTTGGTTGACTGGAAAAACAATTTCAAGGTGGAGAACCCTCCTGAAGAATGGAGAAAGGTTCCCACTGGGATACAGAGGATGTTTATTGAGTTTTTGGCAATTGTTTACACCAAAAGAAGTCAAAGTACCAAAGTCCTCAAATACACGAGTGAAAGTTGGAAAGAAGAAGACCCCATGGAAAGGAATTCTTCTGCACAGTCTGAGGAATCATTTGGCTTCTCACCTGAACACGTCACAGAGCAGAGTTTCCATCACATCAACTCTCAGCTCCGTGTCTTCTAACCTTCTGACCACAAACACTTCTGGATCTCAGTCTGAGATGATTCCAGAGCCACAGAACGACAACATGTCAGAGGCACCAATTATGTTTGATGATGAATTCTCCTTACATATTGGTGCAGAGGTAGACGTTGGGTAACCAAGAATTGGTGAGTGATTGGTGAGTGATGCCACGTCTGAAACATCACATGTGGCCAAATTTTATCAGCTATGTGGCTTTCATATAAATGGCAGCGTGTTCCTGTGATTCATGTGATCTGACCCTCATCCCCCGAGTACTGCACAGCTGTGTGCGGGGAAGTGGACATCGGGGGGGGGGGAGGGTGGACAGCTGTGTGCGGGGGTGGGGTGGTTGCCGTTTCTCATTTTTTCTAAACTTCCTCTGCTCAGGTGTGAATGCAGACTAACATTTTGGAACTATAATCAGGAGGTTGATGATAATGTCAGGTTTTCATATTTTATGGACCCTAAATATTTAAATGTAAACTTTAATGACATTGAAAAGTTGAATCAATTTATAATGCCATCAAATGCTTTCTCAAAAGCCAGACAAGTAAATACTTAAAGCACATGCACAACTTTTTCCATACTGTATGTTTTCTATGCAAGTCACTATTGATATACAGAAGAGAATGGAAACCCTAGCCCATGACATTGTCAGTAAAGGGTTTGAATCCTTGATGAGTATCTCCAGAACTCCCACCGAATGCCCCAGACTACTAGAGGCAGCAAACACGTCTTTTCTTGAAGCTATTGGCCCAAAATGACCAAATATTGGATTTGAGAGTGAAGTTGGATATTATATATTATCTAGAAGCTGTTCTGGTACTTCAACATCTGCAGAGACCAGGGGTGGTCAGGAATATGACTGTGTAGGAGTGGGAGAAGAGAGCGGACCACCAATATATCACTTCTGAGCACACAGTGTCTTGTACAATCATTGGGGGTCCAGCTGCATAAATATAGGTGAACCAAGTAGCTGCCATTTGCTTTAACAGAAAAAGAAATGAGGTTCAAGGTATATTTTCAGAGAGCAAAACCAACCTTGCTGGATAAGACTCTGCAGAGAACACATTTATTTTCCCATCATTGGGACAGAACATTTACAAATGTGGAAAATGACTTAGGAAGATATCATAAGAGGTTCAGACTACCACATGGAACAAGCCAGCTCATCAGTCCTGTATGTGAGACGTGGACAATGAAAACATATTCTGATGTTGACAGGTAAATATCTTTTGCACATAAAACAGCAGATAGATGTTATAGAGAGAAGAAGATAACGGGCACCTGTCACGCCTTTCTCCTGGTCACACACGTTGCTGTGAGCAATACAACCAGCATCCAAGGAAAACCCAAAGAACCTCAATGTGTCTCTATGCAACCTTAAAGAAACTTAGAAATCCCACCCGAATCCAGAGATCAGGAAAAAAGTACTAAATGAAAAATGGAACATTACCTGAGAGCTACATTTCAAGATGTATAACGAAATACTAACTACTGTCAATTGTTTGAAAGAATTTTATTTAAATAAACCTTGGCTTGAGAAAAAAAAAAAAAAAAGAAGAAATACTCGGGATCACCGGTGTTCTGGTCGGGGCTTTTGTTTTCTAAAGCTTCCACAAGACCAATGATTTGGTTGTTTGTTGTCTTCCTGTCACCAGCTTATCCTAGAAATTATTGCCCCTGCCTTCCTCCCTCTAGCTTGTTGGGAAAAATATTTTTCCTAATATGTCAGAGGGACACAGACATGTTCTCCCCCATCATCTGACTTGTTGGGAAAAACTTTTCTCCAATGTGCCAGAGATATGACGATTAGGGTTGAGCGAACCTGAACAGTAAAGTTCGGGTCCGTACCGAACTTTTGGGTTTTTGGGTCCCGGACCCGAACCCGAACAATTGCCTGTATGTTCGGGTCCGGTGATCGGCGATGTAATGGCACATTAATAAAAGCCTCAGGGCAGCCAATGACCTTTTGTTTAACTATTGTGCCCTTAGAAGCCATCACAGCCATGCCTACTAATGGCATGGCTGTGATTGGCCAGTGCAGCATGTGACCCAGCCTCTATATAAGCTAGGGGCACACAGCACAGCACGCGACTCTGCTTTAGACAGGATAGGGAAAGGTTCCTGGCTGCTGTTGCTGTGAGGGAGAGATTGAAATACTAGGAGTTAGTCCTGATTCTGCAATCTGAAAGAAAAGATAGCGAGACAGTGTAGGGCAAGGTTCCTGTTGCTGCTTTCAGGGAGAGAGATTTATATAGGAGTCCAGATTCAGAGATCTAATAACTCAGCAATCTGCATAAATTTACCTACTTGGGTTGCAGTGCACAGTCTGTTTTACACTGCCATGAGCCCAGTGCCAGAGAAAATCTAACTTTTATTTGCAAGCTCAGTGCACCAGCACTGCATATGTAACTTACTGTGAGATATACCCTCCTATACATACCGTGGGTGTATTCTGCTCTTCCAAAACACCCATTTGGGGCAAAAAAAAATTGTAGTGTTTTCTGCATATATGCAGGTGTGAGATTTACAATTTAAGTATTTTTCTGCTATTGTGCTATTTAAAAAAAAAAAAATTAGGGCAAAAGAACTTTTTTGAATAGCATTTTCTGCAGTTCTGTAGGTGTGAGATACACCGTTTACATACTGTGGGTGTGTTCTGCTCTTCCAAAAAGACCCATTTAGGGCAAGATCCTAAATTTGGAAAATATGAGAACGTCAAAGGGACGTGGCCCCAGTCGTGGTGCTGCTGGTGGAGCTCCTGTTGCAGGGAGAGGACGTGGTGGATCTGTGCCAGATACACACACAAGTGAAACACCTTCCTCAGGTGCGAGTAGGCGACAGAGCCTGCAGCGGTATTTTGTCGCGCCTAAAGAGGCTGTACGAATGTTGAGGCCAGGACAAGTACAGGCGATAGTAGATTGGGTTGCTGACAGTGCCTCCGGTTCCTTCACATTGTCTCCCACCCAGTCTTCTGATGAAAGATCAGAGTTGGCACCTGAAGCCCATGTCCATCAGTCTTTCACCTCACCCCCTTGCAAATCAGCCAAGCAGTCTGAGCCCCAAATCATGCAGCAGTTTCTTCTGCTTTTCAATGACTCTGTTAGCAGGGTTTCCCAGGGCCATCCACCTAGCCCTGCCCCAGAAGTGGAAGAGATTGAGTGCACCGATGCCCAACCACTTATGTTTCATGATGAGTGCATGGGAGGACCATCGCAGTACGTCTCGGATGATGACGAAACACAGGTGCCAACTGCTGCTGCTTTGGCAATTGTGCAGACAGACAAGGAGGGCAGGGGTGAAGACTGGGTGGAAGATGATGTGGAGGACGATGAGGTCCTCGACCCCACATGGAATCAACGTTATGCAGGTGACCAGTGTAGTTCGGAGGAAGAGGCGGTGGTCGCACAGAGCCACCAGCACAGCAGAAGAGGGAGCAGGGTGCAAAAGCGGAGCGTCTGTCCCCTAGACAGTATGTCTGCTACTGCCCAACGCAGCAAGGGACTGAGCACACCAAAGCCAGGTCCAAGGAGTTCCCTAGCGTGGCAGTTCTTCACACAATGTGCTGATGACAAGACATGAGTGGTTTGCACGCTGTGCAATCAGAGCCTGAAGCGAGGCATAAACGTTCTCAACCTGAGCACAACCTGCATGACCAGGCATCTAAGTGCAAAGCACGAGCTGCAGTGGAGTAGACACCTCAAAAACCGAGAAAGGTCTCTGGCTCCTCCTGCTTCCTCTTCAACTGCAGTCTTGGCCTCTTCATCCACCTCTGTAGTGACAGTGGCACCTGCCACCCCGCAAACAGAGGATCTGCCAGCAACACTACCACCTGGGTCACCAACCATCTCCACAATGTCCCATGGAAGCGTTCAGCTCTCTATCTCCCAAACATTTGAGTGGAAGAGGAAGTACCCCCCTACCCACCTGCGATCCCTGGCCCTGAATGCCAGCATTTCAAAATTCCTCGCCTTTGAAATGCTGTCATTCCGTATAGTGGAGACGCAGAGTTTTAAAAGCCTGATGGCATTGGCTGTCCCACAGTACGTCGTGCCCAGCCGCCACTATTTTTCCAGGCGAGCCATCCCTTCCCTGCACAACCAAGTGGGGGACAAAATCAGGTGTGCACTGCGCAACGCCATCTGTGGCAAGGTCCACCTAACTACGGATGCGTGGACCAGTAAGCACGGTCAGGGACGTTATATCTCCCTAACAGCACACTGGGTAAATGCAGTGGCGGCTGGGCCTGAGGCAGATAGCAGTTTGGCGCATGTCCTTCCACCACCGAGGATTGCAGGGCGCTTCAGTTTGCCTCCTGTTGCTAACTCCTCCGCTTCCTCATCCGGTCAGCGTAACACCTTCACCACCAACTTCAGCACAGCCAGGGGTAAACGACAGCAGGCAGTTTTAAAACTTTCCTGTTTGGGGGAAAAACCCCCAGGAGTTGTGGAGGGACATGGAACAACAGACCAATGAGTGGTTGCTGTCAGTGAGCCTCAAGCCCGGCCTGGTGTTGTGCGATAATGGGCGAAATCTCGTAGCAGCTCTTGGCCTAGATGGTTTGACGCACGTCCCTTGCCTGGCGCATGTGCTGAACTTTGTGGTCCAGAGGTTCCTGAAAAATTACCCCAATATGCCAGAGCTGCTGCAGAAAGTGCGGGCTGTGTGTGCGCACTTTCGGCGTTCTCACCCTGCTGCTGCTCGCCTGTCAGCGCTGCAGCGTAACTTCGGCCTTCCCGCTCACCGCCTCATATGGGACGTGCCCACAAGGTGGAACTCCACCTTGCACATGCTGTCCAGACTGTGCGAGCAGCAGCAGGCGATAGTGGAGCTTCAGCTTCAGCAATCACGCGTGAGTCGCTCTGCGGAACAGCACCACTTCACAACCAATAACTTGTTGCGCTGTTTCGAGTACTCCACCAACATGGCCAGGGCCGATGATGCCGTTCTCAGCAGTACTATCCCAGTTCTATGCCTCCTTGAAAAAAAGCTTCGGGCAAAGATGGAAGAGGATGTGGCACAGGAGGAGGAGGAGGAACCGGATCATTTCAAAGGCTTTCAGGGCAGTCTTTCAAGTGGCTACGAGGATGGGTTCCTGCACTAACAAAACGTCAGGTACACAATTGTTCAGGAAGGGCACAGTTCTGGAGGATGACGAGGTGGAGAATGAGGAGGAGATGGAGGAGGAGGAACCATGTTCACAGCAGGGTGGCACCCAGACCAGCTCATGGCAATCACTGGTGCGTGGCTGGGGGGATACAGAGGACACAGACGATGCACCTCACACAGAGGACAGCTTTTCGTTGCCTCTGGGCAGCCTGGCACACATGAGCGATTACATGCTGCAGTGTCTCCGCAACAACCGCCGAGTTGCCCACATTCTAACTGGTGCTGATTACTGGGTGGCCACGCTGCTGGATCCCCGTTACAAGGACAACATACCGTCCTTAATTCCCTCACTGGAGCGGGATCGGAAGATGCTTGAGTACAAGCGCATGCTGGTAGACGCGCTGATGCTGGCATCCCACCTGACAGCGGGCGCACAGTGGAAGCACAAGGCGAAGGCAGAGGAGGAGGAAAAGGTCGCCAATGCAGCTGGGGCACCGCAAGCACCTCAGAAGGCAGGGTTAGCATGGCCGAAATGTGGAAAAGCTTTGTCAGCACGCCACAACAACCAGTACCACCAGCTGAGATGGAACGTCTTAGCAGGAGGCAGCATTTCACCAACATGGTGGAGCAGTATGTGTCCACAGGCCTACACGTACTGGATGACGGGTCTGCCCCCTTCAACTTCTGGGTCTCCAAATTGGGCACATGGCCTGAGCTTGCCCTTTATGCCTTGGAGGTGCTGGCCTGCCCTGCAGCCAGTGTATTATCTGAACGTGTATTTAGCACGGCAGGGGGCGTTATCACAGACAAGTGCAGCCGCCTGTCCAGAGCCAATGTGGACAAGCTCACGTTCAATAAAATGAACCAGGCATGGATCCCACAGGACTTGTCCGTACCTTGTGCAGAATAGACATGTATACCGGTGTTCTGCCAAAAACTGTCCTGCCATTGGAAGTGGTAAACCTTGCAATTTGAGCACAGCTGAACGACAAGCCCTTGGGGATTTAACCATTAATGAAGACATTATAGTGAAACAGGCCGACAAAGGCGGAAGTCTGGTAGTACAAAATAGATCTGATTACCTCCGTGAGGCACATCGTTTACTATCTGATAGGTACACCTATCTTAGACTTCCTTCTGATCCCCTTCCACAGTACCAACAGGAATTGGTTAGTTTGGTAGAGGCAGCCCATAGAGATGGTATATTAAACATCAAAGAAAAGTGCTTCCTGCTCCCCAAAGTATGCAGCACTCCCTATTTTTACCATCTCCCTAAGGTGCACAAGTCCCTGGTCGATCCGCCAGGGAGACCCATCGTGGCCAGCACAAATAGCTTTACTAGTGGTTTGTCTGTCTACATAGACCACCTTTTACAGCCTATAGTGTGTCAATTAGCTTCTTACATTAAAGATTCTAGCTATGTTATTGACACCCTTAAGGGATATTCTTGGAATGATGTATACATGTGGGCGTCATTAGACGTGACCTCATTATATACGTCAATACCACATGAGGTCGGGATTACTGCAGTACAATATTTTTTGTCAAAAAGTAGTCACATGAATTCAAAACAGTCTAGATTTTTGCTTGCCAGTATTGATTTTTGTCTACGTCACAATTACTTTACATTTTTAGACCAATTTTATCTACAGTGCAAAGGAACGGCAATGGGAGCAAATTTTGCTCCAGGATATGCTAATTTGACCATGGGATATTGGGAAGAACTTAAAATATGGATGGATAATCCCTTCATCCAACCTATCGTCTTTTATGGTCGTTATATTGACGACGTGCTGTTGATTTGGAGTGGTGGTCCCGATCTCTTTGTCGTTAAAATAGGAAACAAATGTAGCAATCAGTTGGGTTTGTCCTTTACACATGAGATAGATCAGACTCAATTAATCTTTCTCGATCTAGTCTTGTCCCATGATGGAGATACCATTATTACTAACAATCACATCAAGCCCACATCAGGGAACTCGTACCTTCATTACAACAGTTGCCACCATCCAACATGGAAAAATAACATTCCGAATGGTCAATTCCACAGATTACGGAGGAACTGTACAAAAACAGAGGATTATGTGGTGCAGGGTAAAAATATGCAAAAGAAATTTGAGGAAAAGGGGAATCAGGTTGACCAAGAAGGGTTGCATCAAACATAGTGTCCCACACCACTTTCGCCATATGCACAACAAGGATTTTGGACAGATGCAGATCTTTGCGATTGAGGCTATTTCAAAGGGTACCCTGACGGATAACAAAAGGTTCTCCCTCCTTTGCCGTAGGGAGACCTTTTGGATATACCTGTTAGGTTCTCTCACGCCTGAGGGCCTGAATGAGGAAATTGATGTCCTCAGTGTTATCTGATAGTTTATAATTATTTTTATTTTAGTTTATTTTTATCATTATGCCATCATATCGCTTCAGGTCCTTGAGGTCCTTTTGCATGGGTATGAGCGTTTTTATACAATGTCGTGTACACTCATAGATGTAACATTTTGGCTCATTGTCATTCATTTTTATAATAGGATTTTAATACAGAAGAGAACAAGGGCCCTTCTGTCATTTATTGGGTCTACTTTAGTGTCATTTTCCTTTAGATTATTTTCAGATTTTTGTTATTAATTTTAGATTATCATCACTATGTAATGGGATGCAGCATGCAAATAATATGGTGTTACATACATCTATACAAACAGTGTTACGTAGTTGCAGGCCCTTTATGTGAGTCAGTCTCTCTTTATATATATATATATATATATATATATATACACACACATACACATTTTTCTTTAGACATTTTTTCATGACCATAATACATGAGTATATTTGTCTAAAATACATAATACATCATTTTCAATTATGTTTTTTACCCTTACATTATATTTCCATTACAATTTTATTTTTTATTAATTTTTTTCATTTTCCAGATCACTTATCCATTTAGTACTGAAATATTTTTATCTTTATTTCTATTTTTTTTATTCTTATTTTTTTTTTTTGTATTATTGCAGTCTCTACCTCATCGACATTCATGTGTTTTTAAGGTATTAAAACAAGGCTTTGTACATGTAGAATGCTAGATGTGTACAAGGGGTTAAATTCACAAGAGCTATTGTTTACTCCCCTTCCTGTCCCCATGTTTTAAAAGCTGTTCATTGCCGGTGGATCCCTTGGCTTTGACAAAGCGCATGCGCGCGAAACATGTAGCTAAAGGTTTCCACAGCAACAGAGTTTATTCACCGCCCGGCAAGTGCATCTCCTCTGCTCCAGTATCGGTCCTTGTTTCCGGCCGTCAGACGCAGGGCGCGTCATCCAGAGTGCCGTCTGATTCAACATCATTCAGCCCGCTCGATCAGCTGATCTGATCGTGGCACAGGGCTTTGAACGGAACGCTGGATCTTTCCCTGGTCTTCACAGCTCCGGTGCCTGCATTCCAGCCATAGGCTGCATCGTGAGAGCGGCGGATCTTACCATCTCCCTTGGTGGCGGTATTGTATTTCTTCTGTTTTTTATGTTTCAATTACAATGACTATGAGTTTCTCCTGAAGGTTTTTGTATCATATTGATTTTACCACATCAATTTTTTATTAATTCTTGGCGTGCATCCAATTAAAAGAACTTGTTATAGTTCTGCTTTCACTGCTCCCATTGAGCGCTGGATTGCCGTTTATTGGATAGTGTCCGGCCCGTACTGCGCAGGCGCAGCGCTTGCGCAGTACGGAGGACAAGGAGATTCACAAAATCTCCGAAGATGAACGGCGCCTGCGCAGTGAGTGCAGGTTCAAGCCCCACCATCCAAGTGGACATGCGGTAGCACATAGTAACAGGGCCCCTCACAGGCTCACTTCGCTCGCCACGCTTTGGGGATAGTGTGGCTTGAACCTGGACTCCCCGCACAGGCGCCGTTAGTCTTCGGAGATTTTCAAAATCCCCCTGTCCTACGTACTGAGCAAGCGCAGTACAGGGCGGACACTATCTGACAGGAACAGAATTCGACACATCACCGGCCTTACCCAGCCATTGTTGTATTTTTGAACCAGTGTTGGCTACCTCTTCCTCCTCCACCGCCGCTTCCACCTACACAGCCACATCCACCACCACCTCAACCTCCTACTCCATATGGACCTCGTCCTCCTAGGTCAAGATTATAATTGTTATTTTTTTTAATTTCAAAGTATTTAATTTTCCCACTAGCTTATCCATTAAATTGAAAAATATTTTTTTCCAGAAAGGGCGTATTATTCTGGGGCATTCCCACCATATGTGTAGCATTGTGCCATTGAGTTTCTGAGGTTCTTAATGACTTCCTGTACCTCTTCTGCTGAGAAGGGGGCCTCCAGCATATTTTTTTTTTAATGTTATTTTGAGTTATTTCCCTATCCACATTTGTTTGCAGAGCACTTGCCATGCTCTTAACACTATTTTTCTGCCATTTGCAGCCCTCTAGCCCTTTCCATTACTTTTTTAGAGCCATTTTAGTCCTCAGAAGTTCGGGTCCTCATTGACCCCATTGGTCCCCCCGGGGTCAAGTTCGGTCCCGAACTCGAACTTTTTTCCAAAGTTCGGCCGAACCTGTCGAACCCGAACATCCAGGTGTCCGCTCAACTCTAATGACAATACATGTTGTACCCCCCGCTGTCTGATTTGGGGACCATTATAAAGTGGTACTCAAGTAAAAAAAAAAAAAAAAGAATAGCTGCCTTTCAGTCTCTTTAATGTGCCCCTGTGCTCACCCCCAAGTGGAAGGCCGATATCGCCAACATTTTATTAGTCTGGGAGGTTTTAGCCATGACCCCAGCCTCTGTTGCTCATGATGTGGAAGTTCTTCTGGATTGAATGATCTCCTCCTATTCACAAGGACTACAGCGGGTACAGAAGTATTTCCTCATGGAGAAGGAGCTTGGAAAAGGTGGATATGGAAGAGTATTCTTGGCAAATAGGTCAGTAAATTAATCTAATTACCATTTCAATATTGTCAAAAAAAGAAATGTATTATCTGTGTAAATGTGATGTTCAAGATATAGGCTCCCCCAAGAGCTCACAAATTGTAGACCTACTCTAAATCGCTCTTAAAGAAGAATAGCAGGTATATGCAGTCAAAGAATATGGCCAATGCCAGAATTTATTACATTTCTATGCATATAAAATGTATAAACATTAACACATTTGTAAGATTATTTAGGCTACCCCTCACCTCTTGTCTGAACTGTATGTGTTACAACCTGTCTGCTCTCATAGAGACTGTTTATTACTACGAATAAATAGGTGTTGGACTTTCAGTGGTGTGGACAGTGACTTACTGGGAGTTCAGGGTGCTACCTCTACCTGCATGGACGGTGGGAATCATTCCCAAGAGAACGTTTGGCTCTGGATGGAAAAACAGACCCAAAAGGTATAGTTTGATTAGCTCCATCTTTGCATACAGTATGGTGTGAGCTGGTGGTGCGCCACACTCTACTTCCTTCTGACACTTGGCTCTCGTCTAGGGGACCAGGGAGGAAACGGTGAGGTCGCTACAGATATAATTACAGTATAAGGAGTAAAGAGGGTAAAAGTCCTGTCAGTCATTTTCGGGGGTGGGGGGGTTCCCATCACTTACTCTCCAGAAGATGCAACAGGAAGTGAGAGGAAACTCTTAGCTCACACTAGTGCAGGTGTCCATGTTTGAAAATTCAAAATTTTGTAAATCATCCATCACATTGTCTCAGTAAAAGAGGTCACCAGGACAATTAAAGAAGGTGAATATATGGAAAATACATAAGAATTCATCTCTAGTCTAAAACTAAATAAGTTCTGTCTATACATACACTTTACCTGTTTCTGGATATGTATTCTACTGTTTTTACCTTCAATTGTATTTTGATTGGATTTTTAGTAGGAATTCCAGAAGACGTGTTAAAGAGATGTGATGTTCAGATCCCCAATGCCCTCACATTCATAGCAGAGAAAGGACTTGTACACATGGATTTGAAGACAGAAAATGTTTTGGTATTTGATAAGGAATGTCAATGTGTGAAGATCACAGACTTTGGCCTTGCTAAGGTCAGAGGGACGGTGATAACCTCCAGGTGTGGCAGCCAATCCTACATGGCCCCAGAGATGTGTGACGTGACCATTTCAGATGGACTGGTTGTAGATGACATCCTCAATGTGTGACGTTTGGTGTCATCATCTGCTGCCCACTTACAGAGGAGTTTTCATGGCGGGTGGCCACCCTTGATGATGAAGAATATAAACCTTGGGTTACCTGAAAAAACAATTTCAAGATAGAGAACCCTCCTGAAGCATGGAGAAAATTTCCCACTGGGATACAGGGGATGTTTATTGAGCTTTTGGCAATTGTTTACACCAAAAGAAGTCAAAGTACCAAAGTCCTCACATACACGAGTGAAAGTTGGAAAGAAGAAGATCCCATTGAAAGGAATTCTTCTGCACAGTCTGAGGAATCATTTGGCTTCTCACCTGAACACGTCACAGAGCAGAGTTTCCATCACATCAACTCTCAGCTCCGTGTCTTCTAACCTTCTGACCACAAACACTTCTGGATCTCAGTCTGAGATGATTCCAGAGCCACAGAAGGACAACATGTCAGAGGCACTAATTATGTTTGATGATGAATTCTCCTTACATATTGGTGCAGAGGTAGACGTTGGGTAACCAAGAATTGGTGAGTGATTGGTGAGTGATGCCACGTCTGAAACAACATCACATGTGGCCAAATTTTCTCAGCTATGTGGCTTATATATATAAATGGCAGCGTGTTCCTGTGATTCATGTGCAAGTGTGGTGTGATCTGACACTTATCTCCCCCCCCCCAGTACTGCACAGCTGTGTGCGGGGAAGTAGACATGGGGGGGGGTGGACAGCTGTGTGCGGGGGTGGGGTGGTTGCCGTTTTTTCTTTTTTCTAAACTCCCTCTGCTCAGGTGTGAATGCAGCCTAACATTTTGGAACTATAATCAGGAGGTTGAGGATGTGGTCAGGTTTTCATATTTTATGGACCCTAAATATTTAAATGTAAACTTTGACATCGAAAAGGTGAATCAATTTATAATGCCATCAAATGCTTCTTCAAAAAAGCCAGACAAGTAATTACTTAAAGCACATGCACAACTTTTTCTATACTGTATGTTTTTTCTATGCAAGTCACTATTGATATATAGAAGAGAATGGAAACCCTAGCCCATGACATGGTCAGTAAAAGGTTTGAATCCTTGATGAGTATCTCCAGAACTCCCACCGAATGTCACAGACTACTAGAGGCAGCAAACAAGTCTTTTCTTGAAGCCATTGGTAATGCCCAAAATGACCAAATATTGGATGTGAGAGTCAAGTTGGATATTATCATCTGGAAGCTGTTCTGGTACTTCAACATCTGCAGAGACCAGGGGTGGTCAGGAATATGACTGTGTAGGAGTGGGAGAAGAGAGCGGACCACCAATATATCACTTCTGAGCACACAGTGTCTTGTACAATCATTGGGGGTCCAGATGGATAGATAGATGAACCAAGTAGCTGCCTTTGCGTTAACAGAAAATGAAGTTTAAGGTATATTTTCAGAGAGCAAAGCCAAATTGCTGGATAAGACTCTGCAGAGAACACATTTCTTTTCTCATCATTGGGACAGAACATTTACAAATGTGGAAAATGACTTAGGAAGATACCATAAGAGGTTCAGACTACCACATGGAACAAGCCAGCTCATCAGTCCTGTATGTGAGACGTGGACAATGAAAACATATTCTGATGTTGACAGGTAAATATATTTTGCACATAAAACAGCAGATAGATGTTATAGAGAGAAGAAGATAACGGGCACCTGTCACGCCTTTCTCCTGGTCACACACGTTGCTGTGAGCAATACAACCAACATCCAAGGAAAAACCCAAAGAACCTCCATGTGTCTCTATGCAACCTTAAAGAAAATTTAGACATTCCACCAGGATCCAGAGATCAGGAAAAAGTACTAAATGAAAAGTGGAACAAATTTCCTGAGAGCTACATTTCACGATGTACAAAGAAATACTCGGGATCACCGGTGTTCTGTTCGGGGCTTTTCTTTTCTAAAGTTTCCACAAGACCAATGATTTGGTTGTTTGTTCTCATCTTGTCACCGGCCCAATCTAGAAATGATTGCCCCTGCCACCTTCTAGCTTGTTGGGAAAAATGTGTTTTCCTAATATGTCAGAGGAATACACGTTCTCCTCCATCCTTTGGCTTGTTGGGAAAAGTTTTTCTCCAATGTGCCAGAGAGACATGACGATACATGTTGTACCCCCCGCTGTCTGATTTGGGGACCATTATAAAGTGGTAGTGAAGTCAATAAAAAATTAATAGCTGCCTTTCAGTCTCTCTCTTTGATGTGCCCCTGTGCTCACCCCAAAGTGTAAACAGTTCATTTCCGAGGTGGAGCAACCCACAGAAAGACCTCGGCCTTCCACCTCAACTGTATCACGGGCGCCACCACTCTGGAGGGAGAAGTCAGAGCTTGTATAGCCACCCCTACACGCACTGTAAAGACTTTGGAGAAAGTCGCGAGCAAAAGTTTGGAGAGCGAAATATCAGAAG
The DNA here is from genome assembly GCA_029206835.1 of Rana muscosa. Classification (NCBI taxonomy): domain Eukaryota; kingdom Metazoa; phylum Chordata; class Amphibia; order Anura; family Ranidae; genus Rana; species Rana muscosa. The sequence goes on along the minus strand of CM055116.1, from coordinate 1,285,872,385 downwards.
ATGCTGCTTCCGTCACCTCGGAGTCCCTACTCTCACCGCCAAAGAGGAAGATTGGTCTTGTCAATGCTTCCTGCGGCCGTGATGGCGCTACGCCCCAGCGATTGCCTGGCCCGGATGGATCCCAAGGGAAAAGTCCTGGACATCCTTGCTCAAGTATAGGCCGAGGTAAGCCAGGGAGCGGGACTTGGTGTTTTGTTGGAGGTTTCGGTGAGCCCATCGGAGGGGGTAACTCCACATCCACACGGAGTTACAGGCCTGCGGAGGAATGTGACACCTCCGACCTGGAGTCGCTCTCCGATGCGAGAGACGACGCTGAAATTGATGAGCTTTTTGAACGGAAGGGCTGGGACAAAATCCCCCTGTCCTCGTCCCGTGTGAGAAGGGGCCCACCTATGTTCACTGGGGATAGTACACCCCGGGTGGAGGCCTCGGTGTTTGAGGAGGGATCCGGTCCCCTGCCTGCCCTTCTGCCCTCGGAGTCGCCTATGCTTGCTGCTGTGGAGAAGCGAGTGCCGTTGCGGGCCCCTATGCCCGGCCTTGAGGTGGTGAAAGCACCTCGGCATCCGGATGCTCGTCTTGTCTGGTGAGGGAGACCGCACTACAATGCCACCTTTGTCCCAGCTACAGAGACTTTTCGGCCAGAAGGTCACCAGCGAGTATGGGTGGGAGTACCCGTACATTCCAAAAGAACTTTTGTATGAAGTGGAGGCCTGCAGGCAGCGGTGGTACGATGATTTCATCTGGACTCACATTAAAGTACCCCAGGCCCGCAGATACCTTTCCTGTTCTCCTTAAGCCTCAGAAAGATTCAAGGACTGTAAAGCTGCATGGATGTTGGGTCGGCACATTCACGCAAATAGGGTGGTCATTTGCCGAAAGGAGGGGGATGATGTTGAATACCATATGGAGCCTTTCGACAAATATTTGAAACCCCTGATACTGCCGCATCTGTAGGAGAATAGACTCCTGTTTTGTTGCTAAACATTCTGGAGTACCTTAGCCGGAACTCAGGGGCTCTGTAACCCGATAAGGGAGGTCACACACCACACATCACTTTTTTTGGAGGGAAGGGGTTTCTCCTCTAGGGGGAGCCTGTTCATTCCAAATCACATACCGTGTTAGATAATGTGTTTTCCCCTCTGCAGGAGAATGTCGATCAAGTCTGCTGAGAATGCGTGAAAAATATTGTTTTCTTCTCCTTAGCAAAGAAAAGTTTATATTGTTATGCAATTGAATGGTTTATCTCTGTGTATGTTCTTTGTTGTGTTTTTTTTATTTCCCTTTTGGTTCAGGCACAAACATTTTTTTTTTCAAATTGTCATATTTTTCTGCTTTTTCTGATTAGTTTGTCTCTGGATTAAATTTATGCTGACAGTGTCAAATAACTGGGGGGGGGGGGGGGGTGTAGCGGGTGGTCATATTTAGGGAAAGCATCTGAGTGGTAACAGGCTCAGATGAAATAATTCTTAGGATTCATGGACCAATTTATGCCAGTGGGGAATATCAATGCTGCCCAGTTCCTTGGGGTCTATAGGTGGCGCTGTCACCATAGGCCGGGGTTGAACCACCATTGGAGAGCTGTGCCCTTTGTGTCCTCTCGTGGCAGTAGTACAGTGGGGCAGGGAACCTGCTGAGCCTGTTGTGGGAGGGTATAAAATGGGGCAGACGTCTTCCGCTCGGGGTCCACGCCCAGGCACCTTCAGCCTGGGGGTGAGTGATGGTGGTCTCCGGGTGCCCTAGGCCCGGAGACGGAGCTGCGGTCTCACCCCAGACACCTTCGGTCTGGGGTGAGGTACTTTCTGGAGGCCTGGGGCCCAGTACCTTCGACTGGGTTCCGCGAGGGATCGAGGGCTTCTACGCCCGAATCTAGGACGGGGAGGCTAGGGAGGTAACCCTATCCGAAGACCAGGTGCAGCATTCGCTGGTGATGGTGTGGCCTCTGGTGACCGTCCGGATGGATGTTCTTTCCCTGACAGGGGCCATCGCTTCTAGAAGGTAGTTCAAGTTCTTACGGTCGGTGGCAGTGACTGTGTCAAGCCTGTTGGTGTTATACCGAACAGGAGAACACCAAGCTTAAGTTTGTGGCTGGACCTTCCTCCCCCACACATTGTCTGAACTGTATGTGTTACAACCTGTCTGCTCTCATAGAGACTGTTTATTACTACGAATAAACAAGTGTTGGACTTTCAGTGGTGTGTACAGTGACTTACTGGGAGCTCAGGGTGCTACCTCTACCTGCATGGACGGTGGGAATCATTCTCAAGAGAAGGTTTGGCTCTGGATGGAAACACTGACCCGAAGGTATAGTTTGATTAGCTCCATCTTTGCATACAGTATGGTGTGAGCTGGTGGTGCGCCACACTCTCCTCCCTGGTCCCCTAGACGAGAGCCAATTGTCAGAAGGGAGTAAACGGTGAGGTCGCTACAGATATAATTACAGTATAAGGAGTAAAGAGGGTAAAAGTCCTGTCAGTCATTTTCGGGGGGTGGGGGGGATTTCCCATCACTTACTCTCCAGAAGATGCAACAGGAAGTGAGAGGAAACTCTCTTAGCTCACACTAGTGCAGGTGTCCATGTTTGAAAATTCAAAATTCTGTAAATTATCCATCACATTGTCTCAGTAACAGAGGTCACCAGGACAATTAAATAAGGTGAATATATGGAAAATACATATAAGAATTCATCTATAGTCTAAAACTAAATAAGTTCTGTCTATACATACACTTTACCTGTTTCTGGATATGTATTCTACTGTTTTTACCTTCAATTGTATTTTGATTGGATTTTTAGTAGGAATTCCAGGAGACGTGATAAAGAGATGTGCTGTTCAGATTCCCAATGCCCTCACATTCATAGCAGAGAAAGGACTTGTACACATGGATTTGAAGACAGAAAATGTTTTGGTATTTGATAAGGAATGTCAATGTGTGAAGATCACAGACTTTGGCCTTGCTAAGGTCAGAGGGACGGTGGTGACAACCAGGTGTGGCAGCCAATCCTACATGGCCCCAGAGATGTGTGACGTGACCATTTCAGATGGACTGGTTGTAGATGACATCCTCAATGTGTGGCGTTTGGTGTCATCTTCTGCTGCCCACTTACAGAGGAGTTTTCATGGCGGGTGGCCACCCTTGATGATGAAGGATATAAACCTTGGGTTGACTGAAAAAACAATTTAAAAATGGAGAACCCTCCTGAAGAATGGAGAAAACTTCCCACTGGGATACAAAATATGTTTTATTGAGCTTTTGGCAATTAGTTACACCAAAAGAAAAGTACCAAAGTCCTCAAATACACGAGTGAAAGTTGGAAAGAAGAAGATCCCATGGAAAGGAATTCTTCTGCACAGTCTGAGGAATCATTTGGCTTCTCACCTGAACACGTCACAGAGCAGAGTTTCCATCACATCAACTCTCAGCTCCGTGTCTTCTAACCTTCTGACCACAAACACTTCTGGATCTCAGTCTGAGATGATTCCAGAGCCACAGAAGGACAACATGTCAGAGGCACCAATTATGTTTGATGATGAATTCTCCTTACATATTGGTGTTGGGAAACCAAGAATTGGTGAGTGATTGGTGAGTGATGACACATCTGAAACAACATTGCATGTGGCCAGCTATGTGGCTTTCTTGAGGAAATAAATGGCTCATGAGATTAAATATAAATTTTGCTTCAGATCAACTGCACAGTTCAAACCATTAGGGCCCCATGTCAAACTAGCAATTCCACACTAAGTGTGTAGTCATTACTCTTTCCCCTGCCAATTCCGCCATTGATTTTACTTTCTTACTAAAGGTATCTCCATCCAAAGCATATAGAGAGATTACCCCCGTTTTTTGGAAGAAAATCCCTCGGTTTTCTTCAGTTGTCCCTCTTCTGATGTGCAAATCTCTATAAAATTGTATTATGCCAATACCAAGAATCCCACAAGTTCATATTGTGTGCGGGGGAGGGGGGGTGGGGGGCTTGCAGTTTCTCCTTTTTTCTAAACTCCCTCTGCTCAGATGTTGAAAGCAGCCTAACATTTTGGAAATATAAAACAGGAGGTTGAGGATGTGGCCAGGTTTTTATATTTTACGGTATCCCCAATGGGGCTTTGGACAGCAGGGTAGTAAAATCAGGAGAGGAGAAAATGGATAGCAAAAAACATTGTATATATACGCTTCATATGTACTGTACCACTTGGCCAGTTCTTTTTTATGCATTTTTATATATATGATACTACTGTATATATGGTACATTGTAATCACATTATATGTTTTTTGCTATTCATTTTCTACTCTCCTGATTTTACTACCCTGCTGTCAAAAAGCCCCATTAGGGATACCGTCCCTTATCCTATTATATCAGGGTTCGCAGCGTTTACATCTCTCCCATATGTGTTTTTCCTAATATGGTTTTTATATTTTATAGATCCTAAATATGTAAACTTTAAGGACATTGAAAAGGTGAATCAATTTATAATGCCATAAAATAGTTCCTCAAATGCCAGACAAGTAAATACTTAAAGCACAAGATAGATAAACCAAGTAGCTGCCTTTGCGTTCACAGAAAATGAAGAAATGAGGTTCAAGGTATATTTTCAGAGAGCAAAGCCAGCCTTGCTGGATAAGACTCTGCAGAGAACACATTTATTTTACAATCATTGGGGTCAAAATGGATAGATATTGATAAACCAAGTAGCAGAATTCGCTTTGACAGAAAAAAGAAGAAATGAGGTTCAAGGTATATTTTGAGTGAGCAAAGCCAACCTTGCTGGAAAACTCTACAGAAGAAGCATTCTTTATCTCATCATCAGGACAGAACATTTACAAAAGTGGAAAATGACATAAGGAGATCTCATGAGAGGTTCAGACTACCACATGGAACAAGCCAGCTCATCAGTCCTGTATGTGAGGCGTGGACAATGAAGACCATATTCTGATGTCGACAGGTAAAAATCTTTTGCACACAAATCTGACATCAGATCGGTGTTAGGCTGGGTTCACACTGATACGACACGACAGTCATACAACTTTCATCCTACTTTGCTCTGCGACATCAGTCCTACATTAATCCTACATTGGTCCGACATCCATCCGACTTTCATGAACAGGATACTACTTTGATCCGACTTTGTGCTAGTCTGACTTGTCCTTTGACCAATCAAAACAATCCCAGGGTGAGATAACTTCCTTTAACTGCTGCTGTAATCACCATGTCGGATGTCAAAAGTCGGATGGTTAGGACACGGATCCTACTTTGATCCGACTTCAATGATATTCAATGGGCTGAAGTCGGAACAAAGTAGTACAGGGAGCATTTTCAAATTCGGACCGACTTGTGTCGGACCAGTTAAGACGGCTCTCATAGGGAATCATTGATTTTCGCATGAGCTCCCAATGTCGGAGCGTTTGTCGGACCAGTGTGAACCCAGCCTTATAGAGAGAAGAAGATAACGGGCACCTGTCACGCCTTTCTCCTGGTCACACACGTTGCTGTGAGCAATACAACCAGCATCCAAGGAAAAACCCAAATAACCTCCATGTGTCTCGATGCAACCTTAAAAAGGAAATTATAAACCCCACCAGGATCCAGAGATCAGGAAAAAGTACAAAATAAAAAGTGAAACAAATTTCCTGAGATCTACATTTGAAGATGTATAAAGAAATACTCGGTATCACCGGTGTTCTGGTCAGGGCTTTTGATTTTTAAAGCTTCCACAAGACCGATCATTTGGTTGTTTGTTGTCTTCCTGTCACCGGCCCATCCTAGAAATTATTGCCCCTGCCTTCCTCCCTCTAGCTTGTTGGGAAAAATGTGTTTTCCTAATATGTCAGAGGGACACAGACAGAACACGTTCTCCTCCATCCTCTGGCTTGTTGGCAAAAGTTTTTCTCCAATGTGTCTGAGAATAATGACGATACATGTTGTATCCCCCGCTGTCTGATTTGGGGACCATTATGAAGTGGTAGCCGACCAGCGGCCACAGTAACTGCGGCAGAGCAACAGCAACAGACTATTAATAAAACAGAGTGAGAAGAGTTTTTAACATTCCTCATATCTAATTATTGGCAACCCTCAGCTCTCTTTTTTACAGTTCCCCTGTTTCTAGATATAACTGCCAATCTTACCTTTATCATTCAAAGTCCCATCAATATATATAGGAGCATCCTTCCTTGTCAGGGGGACGGAGAGTCAATCCCAACAGGCTCCCCTAGGCTTTATCTCCAATCAAGCCGATCCTTGACATTTTACAGGTGCAGTTTTAGCTATTTAATAATGCTTTTTATTTTCCTTGTTTTTTATTTTCTTTTTATATATATATATATATACACACACACACACACACACACACACACACACACACACACACATATATATATATATATAATTTCAAATTTAGAAACTAGTTACAATATTGACTATATGGGCACTTTGTTATAGGTACTCATTCCGTTCCTCTCTATTTCCCACAATGTGCCATAGTGCATATAACAAGCTTTATTGGAATATATTTTGTAGATTTTGATAACCGATTATTAAAAGTGATATAAATTAGATGCAATATATTTTATTAACATTGTAGAAATATACAATGAACATAAATATGTTTTCTATATGATTTTTTGTGTTAATATGTTTATATATCATTACAGCATATAGATAATCTGTTATAATCCGAGGCCCTGATGAAGCGGGTTATCCCTTGAAACGCGTAGGCCCTGTACCTGGATTTTCCAGTTGGGCTAATACCCTTTACTGTAACTGCTTTGAACTAGATCTTAGTCTTTATTTTTTTACAATTATGTGTATGTATAGAATAAAGATGTGTTTATTTTGACATAAATTTCTATGATTTGTGTTTTCATTAGACCTTGCAAGGTACATGTAACACCCCACCTTATTTTGTACTAATATTGTGTGTGTGTGTGTGTGTGTGTGTGTGTGTGTGTGTGTGTGTGTGTGTGTGTGTGTGTGATATATATATATATATATATATATGTATCACACACACACACACACACACGTTGGGTACGTCGGATCGCGCAGCCGAGCCGCCTTACCGAAGTATATCTGCAGAAGGTAATGATTAAGTGTGAAACGCGTCTACGTGACCTCGTGTTGGTGTCTTTGGTGTTATCACTTTGAACAATAAAAGGAAAAATCGGAATTCCTGGATGTTCAGCCATTTCTTCTCTTACAAGTTTCCCACGGAGGCGGGCCGGGGCTGGCAATCTACGAGACATTCCCCCTCAGGTTCCCATCATACACCTGGAGCAGCGGCTCTTTTTCTTTGTATATCTGCGGAAGGTGGTCGGCAAGTGGTTATATTTTTTCTAATAATAATTTTTTTCTATTAAATGGAATTTTCCTTATTGAAGGTTATAGCCTGTAATAAATCTTCATTATCTATCGGAAACTTCTAGGTATAAGTCCCATACACACGATCAGACTTTGACAACAAGGGTCCGACGGACGTGTTTTAAATCGGACAATCTGACCGTCTGTATGCTCCATCGGACAATTGTTGTCGGAATTTCCACGGACAAATGTTCGCTGTGCATGATCTCAAACTTCCCGACAACAAAGGTCCGATGTAGGATAATTCGAGTGTGTGTACACAAATCCGTCGGACTAAAATCCAAAAAAGTACAAACACGCATGCTCAGAACCAATGCTAAACATCAGACAACAAATAGCAGAAGTTGTCCAAAGGGTGGCGGTAAAGAACTGAATAACCACGTGATTTGGTGAAGGTTGGCTGATGTTCTGCCGTGTGTATGCAGAACGAGTTCACGCCCTTCGGACCAAAAATCCACGGAAAAGTCTGACGGAAGTCCGATCGTGTGTACAAGGCTTTACACATGAAATGGTAAAAAAGAAGCTGTGGCCACTAAAGAAATTTTGAAGGGATTATAATTAAGAAAAAAAAATATCTGAAATTGTTCAAAAGAACATAATGGAAGCAAACAAAAAAAATAAAAAAAATAAAGGTTTAAAAAGCATCAAAGATAAAGGTACCCACCACCTTCTAGTGTGAACTATTGCTGCTAGCCCAAATGTATTTAGAAAAAAAAAAGAAGACTCCCAATGGCTTTTGCGCAGCTTCAAAAATTGTTTAGTCTGAAATAAAGTTTCAAATTGATTTTATTATACAAGTATCGAAATTTACAAATTCATATAGCGTAAAAAAAGGGGGGAAAAGTTGAAGGAATGGATTCAATTACATATAAAAGGGACAACATTAAGAGCTCTGGTATACAAAATTTTGTATGGTATTCACATATGTACATCTCACAATAACCATACATAGCTAACCATTTTGGGTTGCCACATACGGATCCCGACGCGTTTCAATCTTTATAACTAACGATCTTCTTCAGGGGGACATGTAAATATCTATGGTGAATTCATGGAGAATTCAATAACTGTTTTCAAATATAATCTAATCTAGAATATATGGTGTTCCATGTAAGGTATGATCTTAACCGCTTGCTGACCGCTGCACGCCGATCTACGTTGGCTGGGCATATTGGCGTAGAGGTACGTCCCCCCCCCTTTAATATGCACTGCCGTGGGTCACGCTCTCGACCCGGTCAGGTACTCCGTGACCGCGCCTGCGGGACCCCATCGCCGCCAGTGTCCCGCGATCGGGTCACAGAGCTAAAGAACGGGGAGAGGTAAGTGTAAACAAACCTCTCCCCGTGCTTCCTAGTGAGCCTGTCACTGATCGTCTGTTCCCTGTTATAGGGAACAACAATCAGTGAAGTCACATGCCAAGCCACACCCCCCTACAGTAAGAATCACACATTAGGTCACACTTAACCCCCTTTAGCACCCCCTACAGGTTAAACTCTTCACTGCCAGTGTGTAATTTTCACAGTAATCAGTGCATTTTTATAGCACTGATCGCTGTAAAAATTACAATGGTCCCAAAATAGTGTCAAAAGTGTCCGATGTGTCCGCCATAATGTCGCAGTCACGATAGAAACTGCTAATCGTCGCCATTACTAGTAAAAAATAAAATTAATAAAAATGCCATAAAACTATCCCCTATTTTTTAGACGCTATAACTTTTGCGCAAACCAATTAATAAACGCTTATTGCGTTTTAACAAAAATATGTAGAAGAATACGTATCGGCCTAAACTAAGGAAAAAAATGTTTTTTATATATATTTGTGGAGGATATTAATTATACCAAAAAGTAAAAAATATTGTTTTTTGTTTTTTTTTTTTCAAAATTTACGCTTTATTTTTGTTTGTAGCGCAAAAAATAAAAACCACAGGGGGTGATCAAATACCACCAAAAGAAAACTATTTGTGGGAAAAAAAGGACGTCAATTTTGTTTGGGAGCCACGTCGCACGACTGCGCAATCGTCAGTTAAAGTGACGCAGTGCCGAATCGCAAAAAGGGGCCTGGTCCTTTAGCAACAAAATGGTCCGGGGCTTAAGTCGTTAATTGTTTATTATTTTTAACCTGCGTAAACAGGTGTTTATGAAACAATATAAAATGTTAATGACGGTCTTAAATGCGCCATAGATATCTACATAACCCCCTGAAGAAGATTGTTACAGTTAGAAAGATTGAAACGCGTCGGGGAACCGTACGTGGCAACCAAAAATGGTTAACTATATAATGGTTATTGTGAGATGTACATATGTGAAATACCACACACAATTTTGTATACCAGAGCTCCCTTATATGTTGTCCCTTATATGTAATTAGATCCATCCCTTCAAATTTTTCCCCCTTTTTTACGCTATATGAATTTGTAAATTTTGATATTTGTACAATAAAATGAATTTGAACCTTTATTTAAGAGTAAACAATTTTTGAAGCTGTGGGAGTCTCTTTTTTTTTGTCTAAAAAGTAACAATTACCACATAGGAGACACCTTTTTTTTTATTATTTAAATGTCAAAGAAAAGTAGGGAAGGAGATGGATTGAAACATTTTTTTGGGACCCTTCACCATTGTAGGTTTGGGAGGCAAAGTTGCCCAAATCACAGAAGAGAAAGAAGACACCAAAATGATAAATACCGTATTTTCCGGCGTATAAGACGACTTTTTAACCCATGAAAATCTTCTCAAAAGTCGGGGGTCGTCTTATACGCCGGTACCTGACATGCAGAATCTCAGTCAGACGGCGGCCGTCCATTTTTCAAAAGCCGCGCCTCCTCCTCGTGCTGTTGCGTGATAGGCGGAACACTCGGCTTCCCAGCAGACAGTGTTCAGCCTATCACGGATGTCCTCTCATCCGAGGCCGAGGACATCCGTGATAGGCGGACCACTGAACAGTGTCTGCTGGGAAGCGGAGTGTTCCGCCTATCACGCAACAACACGAGGAGGCGGCGCGGCTTTTGAACAATGGACGCCCGCGGTCTGACTGAGTCTCTGCATGTCAGGGATAAGGTATGGGATCGTCGAGGTATGCAATGGCACAGTGAGGTATGCCGAGGCATGACTTGTCGGAAGGGGGTCTTCTTATCCCAAAACCAAAATTTTAGCTGGAAATTTAGGGGGTCGTCTTATACACCCAGTCGCCTTATAGGCCGGCAAATACGGTATTGACAATTTAAAAGTTATTTAGAACATCGACAGGACGAGTCCCTCACAAAATTCCAGGGAAAACCTCAACATTACGGAGAAAGTTTTAAAAACGTCTCCACAATTGCAACGAGAAGCCTCAGTGATTCTACCATCAAAGAATATTCAGCAGATAGTCATTCCGTAGGAGGATCTTAAAAAAAAAACACCACAAGAAAAATCACACACAGGCCTCCAAGTAAAGTTGGAGCTTTCATAGACATACAAAAAGTATATTTGGTGATCAGAGACTGAAGAGTGCAGACGTGCGTTTCTCCCCCGATTATTATACAGAGTATACAGCTTAAACTATGACAACGAGGAATCCTAGATCGATGGGAATCACCCTGGAGGACTTTGACTTCCATGACAAGCTTGGAAAAGGAGCTCACGGGAAGGTGTTCCTGGTGACCCACCGCAAAACTTGTACGCAGGTGGCATTAAAGATAGTAAAGAAGAAGTCGATGGTTGGAAACTCCACCTCCACATTTATCGAAAGAGAAATACTAGAAATAGTGATGAACATCCCTCTTCTGTGCCCAAGCCTAAGCCACATTCCAGACAGAGAACCATTTGGTTTTTGTCATGGAACCCCAAGCCTAAGCAACATTCCAGACAGAGAACCATTTGGTTTTTGTCATGGAATCCCAAGCCTAAGCAACATTCCAGACAGAGAACCATTTGGTTTTTGTCATGGAACCCCAAGCCTAAGCAACATTCCAGACAGAGAACCATTTGGTTTTTGTCATGGAACCCCAAGCCTAAGCAACATTCCAGACAGAGAACCATTTGGTTTTTGTCATGGAATCCCAAGCCTAAGCAACATTCCAGACAGAGAACCATTTGGTTTTTGTCATGGAACCCCAAGCCTAAGCAACATTCCAGACAGAGAACCATTTGGTTTTTGTCATGGAACCCCAAGCCTAAGCAACATTCCAGACAGAGAACCATTTGGTTTTTGTCATGGAACCCCAAACCTAAGCAACATTCCAGACAGAGAACCATTTGGTTTTTGTCATGGAACCCCAAGCCTAAGCAACATTCCAGACAGAGAACCATTTGGTTTTTGTCATGGAACCCCAAGCCTAAGCAACATTCCAGACAGAGAACCATTTGGTTTTTGTCATGGAACCCCAAGCCTAAGCAACATTCCAGACAGAGAACCATTTGGTTTTTGTCATGGAACCCCAAGCCTAAGCAACATTCCAGACAGAGAACCATTTGGTTTTTGTCATGGAACCCCAAGCCTAAGCAACATTCCAGACAGAGAACCATTTGGTTTTTGTCATGGAACCCCAAGCCTAAGCAACATTCCAGACAGAGAACCATTTGGTTTTTGTCATGGAACCCCAAGCCTAAGCAACATTCCAGACAGAGAACCATTTGGTTTTTGTCATGGAACCCCAAGCCTAAGCAACATTCCAGACAGAGAACCATTTGGTTTTTGTCATGGAACCCCAAGCCTAAGCAACATTCCAGACAGAACCATTTGGCTTTTGTCATGGAACCCCAAGCCTAAGCAACATTCCAGACAGAGAACCATTTGGTTTTTGTCATGGAACCCCAAACCTAAGCAACATTCCAGACAGAGAACCATTTGGTTTTTGTCATGGAACCCCAAACCTAAGCAACATTCCAGACAGAGAACCATTTGGTTTTTGTCATGGAACCCCAAACCTAAGCAACATTCCAGACAGAGAACCATTTGGTTTTTGTCATGGAACCCCAAACCTAAGCAACATTCCAGACAGAGAACCATTTGGTTTTTGTCATGGAACCCCAAGCCTAAGCAACATTCCAGACAGAGAACCATTTGGTTTTTGTCATGGAACCCCAAGCCTAAGCAACATTCCAGACAGAGAACCATTTGGTTTTTGTCATGGAACCCCAAACCTAAGCAACATTCCAGACAGAGAACCATTTGGTTTTTGTCATGGAACCCCAAACCTAAGCAACATTCCAGACAGAGAACCATTTGGTTTTTGTCATGGAACCCCAAACCTAAGCAACATTCCAGACAGAGAACCATTTGGTTTTTGTCATGGAACCCCAAGCCTAAGCAACATTCCAGACAGAGAACCATTTGGTTTTTGTCATGGAACCCCAAGCCTAAGCAACATTCCAGACAGAGAACCATTTGGTTTTTGTCATGGAACCCCAAGCCTAAGCAACATTCCAGACAGAGAACCATTTGGTTTTTGTCATGGAATCCCAAGCCTAAGCAACATTCCAGACAGAGAACCATTTGGTTTTTGTCATGGAACCCCAAGCCTAAGCAACATTCCAGACAGAGAACCATTTGGTTTTTGTCATGGAACCCCAAGCCTAAGCAACATTCCAGACAGAACCATTTGGCTTTTGTCATGGAACCCCAAGCCTAAGCAACATTCCAGACAGAGAACCATTTGGTTTTTGTCATGGAACCCCAAGCCTAAGCAACATTCCAGACAGAGAACCATTTGGTTTTTGTCATGGAACCCCAAGCCTAAGCAACATTCCAGACAGAGAACCATTTGGTTTTTGTCATGGAACCCTAAGCAACATTCCAGACAGAGAACCATTTGGTTTTTGTCATGGAACCCCAAGCCTAAGCAACATTCCAGACAGAGAACCATTTGGTTTTTGTCATGGAACCCCAAGCCTAAGCAACATTCCAGACAGAACCATTTGGCTTTTGTAATGGAACCCCAAGCCTAAGCAACATTCCAGACAGAGAACCATTTGGTTTTTGTCATGGAACCCCAAACCTAAGCAACATTCCAGACAGAGAACCATTTGGTTTTTGTCATGGAACCCAAAGCCTAAGCAACATTCCAGACAGAGAACCATTTGGTTTTTGTCATGGAACCCCAAACCTAAGCAACATTCCAGACAGAGAACCATTTGGTTTTTGTCATGGAACCCCAAGCCTAAGCAACATTCCAGACAGAGAACCATTTGGTTTTTGTCATGGAACCCCAAGCCTAAGCAACATTCCAGACAGAGAACCATTTGGTTTTTGTCATGGAACCCCAAACCTAAGCAACATTCCAGACAGAGAACCATTTGGTTTTTGTCATGGAACCCCAAACCTAAGCAACATTCCAGACAGAGAACCATTTGGTTTTTGTCATGGAACCCCAAGCCTAAGCAACATTCCAGACAGAGAACCATTTGGTTTTTGTCATGGAACCCCAAACCTAAGCAACATTCCAGACAGAGAACCATTTGTTTTTTGTCATGGAACCCCAAGCCTAAGCAACATTCCAGACAGAGAACCATTTGGTTTTTGTCATGGAATACATGGGAGGTGGAGATTTAGAAAAACGAATACAGAAAACTTCATTAACACTCATAGCCATCAGACGCACGTCTTCTGAATTGTTATGTGGTCTGCAACTGTTACATTCAAGGGCATATTTCACAGGGATCCACAACCCGGCCTATATTCTTATCCATGACAACGGTCATGTTTACTTGGCCGATTTTGGCTGCGCAGAGACCAGGATGTTTGGAAGATTCCTGGAGGGAGAAAACGGAACCCTCCTATATTACGCGCCAGAGGTGATCAAAGAACAACCGCATGATCAGCGAGCAGATTTCTTCTCATTGGGGGATTCTTCTGTACGAAGCAGCCTTTGGGGGTCCATCCATTTTTTAAAGAACGCAATGTGTCACGCCTGCTGTCCTGTATAAATGTATGAGACACCATCTTACCCACGTGATGCTGATCCCAACCTGGCTGATTTTTTTACAGAGGCTCCTGTGCAAAGACCCCGATGAGCGGGAAAAGGCTGAAAGAGAGGTTGGTTTAAAGGGAACACACATAAGATAATCCCATTCCCAGCCTTTTGGCAGGTCTCAAGAGAGATGTTACAGTCTATATGTGCCGTGGGTCCTATATCCAGCTAGTGGGTCTCCAAGGATAAGAATAGAAACACAATTTGGAAAGCCAGCACCACCACGTGATAACACAGACCGACAGTGCCCTCCACCACACGAATTGGCAGCTTACCAAAAATAAGCCCCCGATACACAGTCGGCTGTGACCCAGCCGCAGCCTTTGGTAGAGAAATTGGACCAGGCGACATCAACAGCACACACCCTTCTCTTTTCCCGTTCCTCTCGATCAATAACACCGACCATGGAACCGTTATGAGAAGAGGACACAGACCATAGGAGTAGTACGTATATAAAATTTATTCCAAAACAGTAAATAAAAACTTACCTACAACCATAGAGGTCATCCATCCCGTGGGAGAGGATGGGGTTCTAGCCATCAGGGCCGTCCTCCATATATCCAGGATGGATGGAGACAAGGTTCAGGGACAGACTGGGACCTTCGGTCCCCTCTAGCTCACCAATCAGACCCATGGGATGATAGTTTGTTGGCCAAAAATTCCATCTTTCCCCTTCGAGATAGAGAAGGTTTGGTCGATGATCCATGGTTTGGGGGTTCCAATTATTGCCAACCAAGTGAGAGAAATAATTATCCAGTCACATATGGGCCAAATAGGCCTCCTCCACCTAGATTACCACCCACCTCATCCAATTTTAACAATCAAGGGAGTTGGGGTTTTCACAGGCCCACCCAAGGTACAAAAAGGTTGGGAGAAAGAGGAGAGGAACTAGAGGGGGGCGGAGGGCACGAGCAGTTAAAGCGACCACGAACATAAAAGGACAAGGTATTTTTAATCTCAGTAAACAAACTCTAACAGACGCTGAAAAAGCGATTCTTGATAAAGGACTTAAGTTTGCACCCCCTAAGGGTCTGGATAAATTCCATACTTTTATGGATATTCACAAATTTGTGCGCAAACTCAACATTAAAAAAAAGGTACATGTTAGGGACTACACCCAGAGTTGAGGTGGGACATACCAATTTTGTTCATTCTGGATTGAAAAATGCGTCCCTTTTTAACCCCCCGGGGGCCCTTGCACCATCCCTAAGAGTATTTAGGGATGTGCTCATTAGGGATTTAGACGCCTTACAAGTCAAAAAGGCTAGAATGAACAAAGTACTGCAGGACGGGGGTCGATTCCCTGTGCAGTAATACAAATGTGGTTATTAGACCTGCTGACAGGGGGGGGGGATAGTAGTCTTGGATAGGGCAGACTACATGACCGAAATGTTAAAGATCGTTCACGATCCTAATACATATACCGTTCTACCAGGTGACCCTAAAGCTAGGTACATTAGAGATCTGGAATGTTTGATTAACAGGGGTTTTTATGACGGGATCCTTACTCCTAGGGAAAAGTTATATTTGATCCCTCGAGACCCTCGTACCCCTATTATATACTATCTCCCCAAATTGCACAGGGACCCTATCTGCCCCCCGGGCCGTCCCATAGTTAGTGGGATCGACTCTGTCACGTCCCGGGTGGGCAGATATATCGATTTTTATTTGCAACCATTGGTACGGAAGATGCTTTCCTTTGTGAAGGATTCCAGGCATGTCATCAATTTGTTGTCTGGGATCACTCCAAAGAAGGAAATCTGGATGGTGACTGTGGATGTGGCATCCCTTTACACCATTATCCCCCACCACCTAGGTTTTGATGCAGTCCAGTGGTTCCTTGAGAGAGACTCTGGGCTTCCACCCAAACAGGTGGAATTTATCATGTCGCTTTTGCGATTTGCTGCATCCTCGAACTACTTCTGGTTTAACCAGAAGTTTTAAATCGACAGGATACAGGTGTCGCTATGGGGGCTAAATATGCACCCAGTTTGGCCAACCTATTTATGGCCAAATGGGAGGAGGATGTCATCTATGGTGACAATGTGCCACAATTGGCCTTTTGGGCTAGGTACATTGATGACATCCTCCTCCTGTGGGATGGCCATTATCAGGATCTTGTTGTATTCATGGATGCCCTCAATTCCAATCTCAGAGGGATTGTCCTTCAATACGAGGCCAGCAAGGTCAGTGTGCACTATTTGGATTTAAAAATTGAGATTGGCAATGACTCCTTTGTAACGTCAACATTTTTTAAAGGAGACAGATAGGAACTCCTACATCCCGATGGGGAGCTGCCACCATGAGCCTTGGTTGAAAGGGGTTCCCAAGAGTCAGTACCTTCAATTGCGGAGAAACTGTTCTGATCCTCAGCAGTTCCTGTCGCAGGCAGAGGTCCTGACTCAGAGATTCTTAGAGAGGGGATATCAGAGGGATTTTCTACAGGGGGTTTTAGAGGGAGTCAAAACCACTGAGAGAGAGTCCTTACTGATAGATAAAGTGGTACACGATAATGTTTGCGATTCTATGGGTGTCCCCTTTATCACTTCCTATTCCCTACAACATAGGACCATCAAGGCCCTTATTAATAAACATTGGCACATAGCCACTAATGATGCCATTCTCAAGGCAAGGAGGTTCTACCTGAAAGGCCGAAAATCATTTTTCGGGGTGTACCTAATTTAAGGAACCAATTGGCCCCTAATGTTTTGGATCCACCCACCAAACCCCATACCTTTTTTGATCAGCTCTCGGGGTATTATAAATTTAAGAGGTGTAGGGTGTGCCAATATAATAGTTCTAGGGATAGACGTGTGACTACCTTTGTGTCCACAGCTACCCAATGTCTACACACAATCAAACCCTGCATCACATGCGCCACTGAGGGGGTGGTGTATATGTTACAGTGTCCATGCGGCATGCAATATGTGGGGCGCACTAAGCGACCCCTAAGAGTGCGCCTCAATGAGCATATCACTAATATCATAATGGGATTCAAAAATCATTCAGTATCTAAAACATTACTTGCTGAAACATAATAGGGATCCCTCGGGGACACTTTTTCTGGGTATTGACAAATACAAGGCCCATTGGAGGGGGGAGCCTAATGGTGAGAGAAATATCCAGGTTACAAATGGCCTGGATCCATAGGCTTAACCACTTAACGACCGCCCACCGCCGATTTACGTCGGCAGAATGGCACCGACAGGCAGAATCACGTAGAACTACGTGATCGCCTTTGTGCAGTTGGGGGGTCCATCCGGACCCCCCTTCACTGCAGTGAGCGGCCGTTAAGTGTTCGGGAGCGATCAGGCATGAGGGGGCGGCCGCTCGATTCCGCCCCCCCCCCCCCCCTCGCGATCGCTCCCGGCGAATGAAAGTAAACACAGGCTGGAGGAAGTGATGTCATCTCCCTCGCCGCGGTCTTTTCGTTCCCGGCGCCGAGGAGAGAAGAAGCAGGTTAGTGCACCAACAGTCCACTGACACGTAGGTACACATAGGCACACAAATCACCCCCAGTCACCCCCAGATCACCCCCCAGGTCACCCCAAAGCCCCCAATCACAGTGTCACTGATTGCAGTGATCATTTATTTTACTGATCACTGCATTTAGTGTCATCTGTGATTGTAAAAAGTTGCAGGGCAGTTAGGATTAGGCCCCTTTAGGTCCAGCGTAGCCCCCTAACCCCCCCCCTAACAAAGGTTTAACCCCTTGATCACCCCCCAGGTAAACCTTTTCCGATCGCTGTATTCGTGTCGCTGGTGTTTTATATAGGCAGTTATTTTTTTTTAGGTTCGCCGCAGGTTTTTATTAGTGTCAGGTACCCCCATATATTATTTTAACCCCCTGATTGCCCCTAGAGTTAACCCTTTCACCAGTGATCGCCGTATAAGCGTCACTGGTGTCACTGGTTAGCCAGTAAGTTATTTAGGTTACCCGTCAGGTTTTTATATAGTGTCAGGTACCCCCATATTTAACCTAATAAAGGTTTTAACCCCCTGATTGCCCCTAGTTAACCCTTTCACCAGTGATCACCATATAAAGGTTACGGGTGACGCTGGTTGATTAGTTTGCTTTTTATAGCATCAGGGCACCCGCCGTATATAACCCAATAAAGGTTTAACCCCCCTGATCGCCCGGCGGGTGAGATCAATTAGGTTTTAGCGCCAGAGAGGGTCTGCGTCGCCCCAGGCAGTGTTAGGTTAGTGCCAGTAACGCTAACACCCACGCGCAAAGCATACACCCCCCTTAGTGGTATAGTATCTGATCAGATCTATACTAGCATCCCCAGCGGTTTAGGGTTCCCAAAAACGCAGTGTTAGCGGGATCAGCCCAGATACCTGCTAGCGCCTGCGTTTAGCCCCTCCGCCCGGCCCAGCCCACCCAAGTGCAGTATCGATCGATCACTGTCACTTACCAAACACAACACACATAACTGCAGCGTTCGCAGAGACAGGCCTGATCCCTGCGATCGCTAACAGTTTTTTTTTAAGCGTTTGATATATTTGCTGACGACAGTCAGGTGCTTTTTTTACCTGTGAATCTTACTAGTGTACCCCTAAATTTAGAGCCCAAAATGGCAAGACGAAGGTACACTAGTAAAGAGGCCTACGAGATTCTGAGCATGACAGATAGTGAAGAGGAGGTCACGTATCTGTCAGATTCAGGCTCAGAATATCTTCCCGTAGAAGACAGTGACGTCAGCGGCCCCACGTCAGATAGCTCTGACGACGAAGTTGAGGTCCCTGCTAAGGTCAGGCGTACCCGATCCCGATCTTCTGAGGTTGTTGAGGAGCAAGAACCGCAGGTCTCTCGTATCATGGAGCAGAGTAGTACTAGCGCCGCTATTCCTTCTGGTGAACTGGCAAGCACCAGCGGCCTAGTACAGCCTGGACGTACATCCAGCACTGCAGTAACACTTGGTGACGTGGCGAGTCCCATAAGTGCAGTTCAAGCTGGCAAGCACAAGTAGTGTCCCGCTGCCACCAAGAAGACAAAGGCAGGCCCGTCGTGCCCATACTGCCCTTCCTGCAGAATTCGCCTATCCTGATTGGGTCCCCACCACTTCTGCAGAACCCGTACTTCCCCCATTCACTGCCCAACCTGGTATTCAGGTGGAAACAGCTGATTTTATGCCAATCGATTTTTATCGCTGTTTTTCACGGAAGATCTCTATATATCTATTGTGGACCAGAGTAATTTATATGCTGGTCAATTTATCGCCGCTAACCCCCAGTTGCCTAAAATTGCCAGAAATTGGAAACCAATTACGGTTTCCGAATTTAAGACCTTTCTGGGCCTTTCCCTCAACATGGGCACACATAAATTTCCGTCATTGCGTGCTTATTGGTCCACGCACCCAATTGACCACATGCCCGTGTTCTCTGCCTCCATGTCCAGGGCACGATACGAGCAGATTTTGCGGTTCATGCACTTCAACGACAATGAACTTTGTCGTCCACGTGGGGACCCTGAATACGACCGGCTCTATAAAATTCGGCCCCTCATAAACCACTTCAACGAACGTTTTGCAGCCTTGTTTACTCCCGATCAAGTTGTCTGCGTTGATGAGTCCCTGATTAAATTTTCTGGCCGCTTGTCTTTCAAGCAGTACCTTCCCAGCAAGCGTGCCAGATACGGGGTCAAGCTCTACAAGTTCTGTGACAGGGCAACAGGCTATGTAGTGAACTTTACGGTTTATGAGGGAAAAGACAGTCAGATTGAGTCGGTCAACTGCCCGGATTACATAGGGAGCGCTGGCAAGATAGTGTGGAACTTGGTGTCACCCTTATTCGGAAAGGGGTACCACTTGTATGTGGACAATTATTACACGAGCGTGCCACTGTTTAGTCACTTGTTTGATCATCAGATTGGAGCATGTGGCACCGTGCGACCTAAATCGCCGGGGCTTTCCCCAGCGGCTTGTAGATGCCCGTCTTAGGCTGGGGGAGAGAGCCTGCTTGAAGTGTAATAACTTGCTCGCTATGAAGTGGAGGGACAATAAGAATGTTTTCCTTCTTACCTCCCTTCATGCAGACACGACAGTCCAAATTCCTACGGCGACTGGTGTTGTGGAGAAACCCCTCTGTGTCCACGAATATAACCAAAATATGGGAGGGGTGGACCTCAACGACCAGTTGATGGCGCCGTATCTAATTGACCGTAAGGCGAGACGCTGGTACAAAAAAGTGTCTCTATCCTTATTCCAATTGGCTTTGCTGAACGCTCATGTGCTATACAGAGCTTCAGGCGGGACGTTATCTCTTCTAAAATTCCAGAATGAGATAGTCACAGAACTCCTGTATCCAGGCGGTTCTGCACCTCACCATCCCCAACCAAATGCAGTAAGCCGGCTGCATGAGAGGCATTATTCGTATGTCCTCCCGAGTACCCCTACCCAAAGCCACCCCCAAAAAAGATGTCGTGTCTGTAGCAAGCGCGGATTTAGGCGTGACACCCGTAGTTTTTTGTCCACTCTGTCCTGACAAGCCTGGTCTTTGCCAAGGTGAATGTTTTGAACGCTACCACTCAAAAGTGAAGTTTTAGCGTAGGGTACAGCATTTCACAGACTAGGACACACTTACACAGGGTCTCCCAAGATGCCATTACATTTTGAGAGACCCGAACCATTACAGTTGTAAAGTTACAAAAAAAAGTGTAAAAAAGAAAAAAAAAAAAACGTAAAAAACAAAAACACAAAAAAATATAAAATAAAAAAACCAAAAATAGTTGTCGTTTTATTGTTCTCTCTCTCTCTCTCTCTCTCTCTCTATTTTCTCTCTATTGTTCTGCTCTTTTTTACTGTATTCTATTCTGCAATGTTTTATCATGCTTGCTTTTCAGGTATGTAATTTTTTGTTTTCAGGTGCGCCATTCAACTGCAGCGCGGATCTATTTATCTTGACAGCAACAGCGTTTGCTCCCACGATACATAAAGCCGTGACTCCAGTGCTGTAGGAGGTGATTTCACCACCACAGTTAAAAAAAAGAGCATATATGCCGAAGCATGGGGGCAGCAGGGGCGGAGGAGCGATTTTGCTCCTAATGCCGCGTACATACGGTCGAAATTCCGACGGAGGCCTGCCCGTGGAAAATTCCGACCGTGTGTACGCGGCATAACTTTTTTGCGGGAGGATGCCCCCATGCTTCGGCATATATATATTTTAGGCACAGGTTGCGTTAAAACATTTTTTTATTTTTTACTAGGTTTTGTTTTGGTATTTGCTTTGCAGGTATGGCATGGTAAGGTCTTACTGTTGTACTGTAATGTTACTTTGTTTTAATGTTAACCACCATTTGCTTAGCAGGTACGCCATTCAGTTGCAGCGCGGATCTATTTATCTTGACAGCAACAGGGTGGCAAAAATTTGAATGCAATCTACTCACTGGGAGAATATAGGATGGAAAAGGACCTGGGGGGCGGGAGTTCGAGTGAGGAGGAGGCGTGTCGTGGCGACAGCAACAACAGCAACAAGTGATTCTGGCGTGAAGGGAAAGGTGGGAAGAGGCCCTCTATACTGGGAGGGAAACTAGTCTAAATCACTAATGAGGATGGAGGAGGACTGGAGTCACATGACAGAGGATACTAAACCTCACCCTGGAGATCATCTACCTGCTCATAGGACAGATCTGGAGGCGCATGCGCATCGAGCAATGATGGCGGACGCGTGAGAGACTAGCTCCGGTCCCCGCTCCTACCCAGAGAGATCCCGCACCGCTTACACAGCTCAAAGATTGACACCCTCTGCCTCTGGACACCTCCGGGCATCACAAGGGCAAAGTCGGCTTCCAAGGCTTTATTCCGCCGCCGTCGTCCCGGCCCTCAAAGCTCATGAAGCGCTTCCTGTATAGGCCGCAATCCCCGGCCTCAAGTACCCCAGCAGACCCGCTGGATGCCGCGAATTCACTTCACAACCACGCCAGGTATGCCACACATGGACAGCCCAACTCAGCAATCAGACCCTGCTGAAGTAGTCACAGTGGCGGTTTTAGATGTGAAATTACAAGACCTGACCCGTAACATTGCTAAAGAGGTTGGCAAACTTGCCCAGGAGCTCAGGGGGGAGATTGATCAGTTAAGAGAACGCACTGGCACACTGGAAACGAAAGTTGATGAAATTGTACAGTATGTGCATGTTCTGGAAGATAATGCTGCCCTTAAGCATACAGTATCCCAGATCCAGCTACAACAAGAAGATTTGGAGAATAGGGAACGCCGTCAAAATATAAGGATCTGCGGCGTTCCTGAAACAGTTACTGATAAGGAATTACAGGCCTATCTCCTGGGTCTTTTCGTCACGCTGGCCCCACACATACCAGATATTGATTGGCGCCTAGACAGGGCCCAACAGATCCTTGGCACCAATCCAAGGGACATAATAGTCCGCTTCCACTTCTATGACAGTAAGGAAACCCTAACGGAAGCTACGCGCAACAAGAACCACATTGACTTTAAGGGTTCTAAGATCCAAATTTTTAATGATCTTTCTCCCATCACCCTGGCCAAGCGGCGCAATCTTCACCCTGTTACTGCACATCAACTTCACCAAGTGCCTTATAGATGGGGGTTCCCTTTCAGACTCTTAGCTTCCAAAAGATGGCACTCAATACTCCATTAGAGATCTACATGAATGCGTGGCCTTCGTTCACAACCTGGGACTGCCGCCTATACCTGAGGAGGACCTCTGACTTTGGTTCCTAAACCACTTCAGGCTCCTGCAGCGATTTGGACCATGGCTCGTCAGAGACACCAGAAGGCCTTCTCCACCCAACAACGCTCCAACCTACCCAGGCCTCCTACCTGAGGTCCCATTGCTCCTCTAAAGTGTTTTTCTCTTTGTTACATTCAGATACCCAGACTTTGGCGGCGATTTTCCCGGTATCTGCGGGGAGTGCTCTCTCCTTCCCCCACCATGAAGGCCTTGGTTTACGGCTGTTGATTATTCCTGCTAACATTAAGGTTCCGGTTTTTAATTGTTTTTCCTTTTACTAAACTGTGCTAACTAAGGCAATTTATCAGACATAGGAGCGGGACCCACTCTGTCAATCTTGCTGACCGTAATGATCCTCCAATTGGCCATGGCTTACCCCTTGGTTTCCTGAGGTTTTTTACCCCTCAGGCTTTCAAATTATTTGTTTTGAGAATGTTTGTAATTTTTTTTTTCCAATTTTTTTTTTTACAGGTCATTTTTTTTTACCTGTTTTTTTTTTTTTTTCCAAGTCTTACCACACACTGTCTTCTTACTTAGTGATGCTGATATATGTTTGTTACTTTTAAGCTTCCTTGTATTTAGGAATCCTCTACTCATATGTTATGCTAAGTTGACGTCTGATTTTTCCTCTAAGGTTATTATATGGCTTTAAAAATATTTTCTTGTAATGTCAAGGGCTTGTCAGTTTATTTTATTTTTTTCAAACTTGGCACATGATCCTCTTTTGGATCACTTTATTCACAGGATCCACTGCTAAGAGACCCTAATGGTGCGAGCTTGCCCCTATTTTTCCCCCCTACAAAGAGCATCCTGAGGCAAGACAACAACAAAGGAGCAATAGGAGGAGGAAAGAATCTAGGCAAAGGAAAGCAATCTACCCAAAGTTACAATCAATGGGGGAAATTGTACGGTGACCAGAAGTCAGAGACAGGGTCAGACAATTCCCTGACGACTAATCTGGCCAAGGACAATATGAAAATAATAAATCTTTCAATCTCCAAAAACGACATATTGATTTACTAATTCGGGGTCTTTCCTTTTCTCCGTCAAGAGATATGGACGAATTTGAGATATTTAAGGATCTCAATTTGTTTCTCAGAAGGATTTATTTCAAAACACTTTTCTCTAACACCACCTTGCAACCCAGTGATTCAAATGGTACAAGCCCCGAAGAGTTGGATGCACTCCACCAGCCTGAATCTTTACTGGAGGAAGGTGGTCTATCCTCAAGTGATGATGAAACGGATGATTGCACCAATTGGAAAAAAAATGCTAGTTTAACAATTAGATCTACTAACATGCCCCATTTTAGAAAAAACAAAAGGCTTGGTGTCTTCCTGGACCTGGTCCAGGAAGACCTAAGCAAGTTAAACTGGCAAACATAATCAACAGGAAACCTTCCCTTACCTGAACGTAAAGCCATTCAGGAATTAAAGGAAGCAGAAAACGTGATCATCAAATCAAGCGACAAGGGAGGCAATGTCGTCCTCCTCTGAACAGAACTCTATGAAAAAGAAGTAAAATGACTACTATCTGATTTAAGTACTTATCAAAAATTAGAATTCAATCCCTTTCCCAAGCTCGTTATGGAGATCAATGATAAACCCTTGACGCAACATTACTCTCTAAAAAAGAAGCTGTATATTTGAAGGTGGAAGACTACAATACACCTAACTTCTATATTATTCCAAAAATCCATAAACATAAGAGTAACCCCCAGGAAGACCAATAGTTTCTGCAATCAAAGGACCCCTTGAGAGGGTAGGTAAATATATTGAGAGTCTAGTTAAAGAAACTTCCCTCATATGCAAGAGATACAACGGATGTCCTCAATCAAATACAGGACTTGGTCATTCCTGAGGGGGCTCTCTTAGTAGGTATCGATGTAGAGTCACTCTACACTTCGATCCCAAATGAATGGGGTATTTTGGCGGTCCATCACTTCCTGGATCAAAGCTTTCCACAAATGGCAGCTCAAAATGAGTTTGTGATTGATCTCCTCGAGTTAGCCCTCAAAAACAATTTCTTTCAATTCGCAGGTCAATTCTTTTAACAATTGAGAGGCACCTCCATGGGAGCGCCCTGGGCCCCTGCCTATGCATGTTTGCACCTGGGCTGGTGGGAGGAGGACACTGTCTTCACCTCGCCGTTGTACCTCAGCCACGCTAGGTCTTGGCTGAGGTACATCGACGATGTCTTGATGGTGTGGACTGGCACCCTACACGAGCTCGTTAGATTTATAGAGGAACTCAATGTGAACACCCGCAACATACGACTGACCTATACTGTGGATAGTAGCCAAATCCCCTTTTTGGGATAGATAAGGGTAGACTCTCCACTAAAACATTTTGTAAACCAACGGTGGCTAATACTTTTTTAATGGCAGACAGCCATCACCCTGAATCTCTTAAAAAGGGTATTCCAGTCGGCCAGTTTCTCCGTATACGGAGGAATTGTTCGTCTGAAAGTGATTATCAACAGGAATCAAATGCCCTATAATCGCAGATTCCGTGGACGGGCTAAACAAATTGCCGGTCGGCACCGAAGAGAGGATCTAGTTGGACCTAAAATGTGTACATCGATCACATCTGGGAAACCAATTAGATTTATTACTCCATTCGGAAATCAGTGGCAACAAGTGACAAATATCCTCTCCCAACATTGGCATATCCTTACCAGATGCAGCACATTGAGGAATATCGTTGGAGAACGTCCATTGGTGACAGCCAAACGAGCTAGAAACCTGCGTGACGACCTAGTTCAGAGTAAATTTAGATGTCCCATTGGAAGAAACTGGCTCACCGCCATGCCTAGAGTTAAAGGCATGTTCCCCTGTGGACACTGCAATACGTGCAAGTACATAGATACAGCCAAAACCTTTAGAGACTCCACATCTAAAGAGAGGTACGACATTAAAACTTCATTAATTGTGGTACTTTGAGACTGCTGTATATACTGGAGTGTCCCTGTCATCTCCTATACGTGGGGAAAACCAAACGACAGTTACGTGTACGTTTTTCGGAACATCTTAAGAGTATTCGTCTTACGGAGGACACCCCAGGGGCACAGCATTTTCTCGAATACCATCAAGGTAAAAGTAGAGGCCTAATGGTAAAAGGCTTCAATGTCCTAGATCTACCGGAACGCAGGGGTGACTACAATACAATACTCATCCAGAGGGAAAAATCTTGGATCTTTCGGTTACAAACTCTCCAGCCCAAGAGGTTGAATACTGAAATGAGTTTAAAAAAAAAAATCTACAACCTTAAAACTATTTTTATCCAATAATTCCCTTTGGATAGATGTCTTCACGTAGTAGCCCCTACATTATTTTCCTCAAATGTCTGCCGAATCAGGTCCTTTCTCCTACCTCAAATTATTAGTTCTCTACTACATTCAATTTATTCACTCCATGCTGTAGCACTCCTATATGTGCACTAAATTAATGCACATCTCTCTATATGTGCATTTAACCAGTGCACTTTCTTTTCTCTCCCCACATATACCAGGCTTTTCCTCTATTTAGAAAAGACCGCTCTAATGGAATTTCCTCTATCCATTTCTTGTTGTCCTAAGGAAAGGTGGATATGTGATGTAAACCTACCTGGATTTAGTTAACCTCTGAGAATATATCTCTGAGTATCACGGAGGATAAAGGATCAGAGCAGCAGTCTATCCTGGCCTTTTCCCTATATGGGTGTATTAAGTGTTGTCGCCACAAGATGGCGCTGTACAGAGAAAATGGTGGCTAAACTATGATTGGTCAATTGACCCTATATAAATCTAGTACACTAGTAGTTACCCTTCATCCTGTTGAAGAGACTGGTTCAGGTCACGAAACATGTAGATGTGTCTCTCTGCAGATATTTAAGGACATTGCTGCTGTGATTGAAATGCTCCTGGACTAACTTTTTGTTTAGCTGAAGTCTATGGAAGTTTTTTTTTTTTTTTTTTTTTTTTTTTAAAGCCCATGGCGTGTGAAACACACCCAAAAACTCCACCCGGTGCCAAAAAAAGTGCACACACAAAGAGTGAAACACAAAACGTGCAACGGGTGTAACACTTGTCCTCCACTAGGAAGGACCTTACCCTGATCCCCCGGGGCGTTAGGCTCCAGACGGGGACTGAGGTACATCACGTGGTCCATCTGGCCGAAACCAGACGGACCCCTTTCTCTGGAGGGTCTGTCGAAACAGACCCACCCAAGTACTAGGTGGGGCTCCCCCGAAGGGAGACCCCGTGAGAGCAGGCGAACTAAGCCAGAAGGCCATGTCCACCGACTCCCAAGTCGTTTAGGGCAGGCCCGAGGACCTACACCCTACTAAACACAATCAACAAAAAAATACAAAAAAGTGACACACACGGTGATAAATAATAGGATTTTTATAACAGCTTACCTGTAAAATCCTTTTCTTGGAGTACATCACGGGACACAGAGCGACATAGTCATTACTAATGGGTTATATAGTTACCGTCAGGTGCTGGCACTGGCAACTTCCAAAACCGGAAGTACCCTCCCCTATATAAGCCCCTCCCATCCGGGAGCACCTCAGTTTTGTAGCAAAGCAATAAGTGTCCCCAAAGAGGGGCGGGAGCTCTGTGTCCCGTGATGTACTCCAAGAAAAGGATTTTACAGGTAAGCTGTTATAAAAATCCTATTTTCTTTCTCGTACATCACGGGACACAGAGCGACATAGTCATTACTAATGGGATGTCCTAAAGCAATGCCAAATGAGGGGGGGGATACACCATATATAAGCTGAGCGCTATCAGACATGAGGATCTTTTGCGGCCTGCAACACACTGCGCCCAAAGGCGACATCCTCCTGACTTCTAACGTCCACCTGGTAGAACCTAGTAAACGTGTGTACCGAAGACCATGTTGCGGCCTTACAGACTTGAGCCAGGGAGGCCTGGTGATGCCCTGCCCATGAAGTTCCAACTGCTCTCGTGGAGTGCGCTCTAACTTTGAACGGAGGCGGTCTCTTTCTCAAGCCATAGGCTTGTATTATGACCTGTCGAATCCACTTGGCTAAAGTAGATTTTGACGCTGCCTGACCCTTTCTGGGGCCTTCCGGCAGAATAAACAAAGTAACCGTTCTGCGAATCTGAGCAGTGGCTTTTAGATAAGCTTTAACTGCTCTTACTACATCCAAAGAATGCAATAACTTTTCCTCTACCGAAGTAGGCTTGGGGAAAAAAGAAGGAAGAACCACATCTTGGTTCAAATGAAAACTCGATACCACCTTAGGAAGAAAGGCTGGATGAGGACGTAACACTACTCTGTCCTTATGGATAACCAGATATGGCTCCTTACAGGACATAGCTGCTAATTCCGATACTCTTTTAGCCGAACAAATGGCTACTAGAAAAATCAATTTCCTGGTGAGAAGCACTAAGGAAATATGCTGTAATGGTTCAAATGGTTGTTTCTGTAGAACCGACAGAACCAAGTTTAGATCCCATGGACATATGGGAATATTAACCGGAGGCCTAATACGCATCACTCCTTGTATAAAGGCTCTGACTAGTGAATGCGAAGCCAAGGGCCTTTGAAAAAATATTGACAAGGCCGAAATCTGACCCTTGATAGTACTCAAGGCAAGCTTCCTATCTACAGCCCACTGTAGGAAGTCCAGAATCCTACCTATTACGTACTTATGTGGATGCCATTTCTTGGCCTCACACCACGCGATGTACGCCTTCCAGATTCTATAGTAGATCTGCCTGGATACCGGCTTCCTGGCATTGATCATGGTAGATACCACAGCATTAGAGAGCCCTCTCTTTTTTAGAATGTGGGCTTCAATAGCCAGGCCGTCAAACCTAGGGCTGGTAAGGAAGGGTGGTATATCGGTCCTTGCGAAAGCCGGACGACGTGGGAGAGTCCAAGGACTCCCCACTGAAATTTTACAATCTCCGCGTACCACGCTCTTCGGGGCCACGCTGGAGCCACCGGAATCTCCGGTTTCTTTTCTACCCTGATTCTGCGGATTAATCGAGGTAACCATTGTGGCGGTGTGAATGCATATATCAGCTTGAACTGATCCCAAGGGAACACTAGGGCATCCGAGCTGCAAGCTAGGGGATCCCTTGTCCGAGAGACAAACCTGTCCCCCTTTGCGTTGAATCTGGATGCTAGAAGATCTACATCCGATGTTCCCCACCGCTGACATATTGTCCAGAAAACCTCGGGGTGAAGGGACCCTTCCTCTGGGCCTAATTGCTGGCGACTTAGAAAGTCCGCCTTCCAATTCTCCACTCCTGGAATGAATACCGCAGATATGGCTGGGACATATTTTTCTGCCCATTTCAGGATGTAATTTACTTCCCTCTGGGCTGCACGACTCCTGGTGCCCCCCTGATGATTGATATATGCCACTGCTGTGGCATTGTCTGATTGAATTCTGACAGGGGACCCTTGGAGTTTGGATGTCCATGCTACTAGGGCATACCGGGCTGCTCGTATCTCTAAGAGATTGATGGGCAGGGCCTTTTCTGCATCCGACCATCTGCCCTGTAGAGACTATTGCTCCAGTACTGCTCCCCAGCCTATAAGGCTGGCATCTGTAGTGACCACCTTCCAAGAAATCGGACTGAAGGATTTCCTTTTTTCCAGATTCTGGGGAACCAACCACCAACGGAGGCTCTTGCGAACGGAAGGGGACAAGGACATTGTAAGTCTAGGGCCTGAACTTTTTTGTTCCAGGCTGACAGTATGGCCCCTTGCAAATTCCTTGAATGGAATTGACCGTAGGGTACTGCTTCGAATGATGCCACCATTTTTCCCAGCAGCCTCATATACAGGCGTATGGACGGCTGTCTTTTTTGTACCCACTAAGTGGATCAAATCTTTCAAAGACAACACCTTTCCTCGAGGCAAGAATATTTTTCTCTGGCCTGAATCCAACCTTAGCCCCAAGTATTCCAGACTTTTGACTGGTTTTTAGGGCTGACTTGTCTCGGTTGATAATCCAACCGTGAGATTCCAGATACTTGATCGTCTTGTGAACGACCACGTCTAGTTTTTTCACTGAGTGGTCTATCATCAACAAGTCATCCAGATATGCCATTATCATTACACCTTGTGTTCTTAGATTGGCCAATAAAGGGCCAGAATTTTTGTAAACACTCGTGGTGCTGTGGCCAAACCGAAGGGTAAGGCTCTGAACTGAAAATGGCGCCCTTCTACTGCAAAGCGTAGAAATTTTTGGTGGACTGGAAAGATGGGAATGTGCAAATAAGCATCTTTGATGTCGATCGTGGCTAACCAATCCTCCCCTTGTAGGGCAGTGCCACCGATCGGATCGACTCCATCGGAAAGTCCTGATATACAGGAATTTGTATAGCCCTTTTAGAATTAATATGGGCCTCCCGACCGCGTTTGCTTCGGGACTGTAAAGAGGTTTGAGTAAAACTCAAACCCTCATTCTTCCAGGGGAACCTCCATAATTACTCCTTGGAGCAATAGTTGTTCTAGTGCCAACAGGAGGGACTCTCTCTTCCGGGGATCCCTTGGCACGTTTGACCTCAAAAATGGGAAGGAGGAGAGTCTTTTAACTCCAAACTGTATCCCAAACCTACTGCGGAGAGCACCTATCTGTCTTGATCGTGTCCCGCCAGGTCTCATGCGAACAACTGGAGTCCTACCCCCACCCGACTGAGTGGGGGCTTCAATGAATTTCACTTTGGGGGAGGTTTTGTACCTCCCCTGACCCAGGGTTTCTTATTACCCTGCTACTGTCCCTGTTTTTTACCCCCGGGATTTGACCGAGGAGGCCGTCGGAACTGTTACACAGCCGATGCCCCAGGGACTGGAGAAGCAGGCCTCTTAAAGAGGGACCTCTAACTCTGCTTTTAACCGGCAAGAGCGTATTTTTACCGCTGGAAATTTTCTGGATATATTTGTCCAGGTTTTCCCTGAATAAGCGTTCACCATGAAATGGGACGCTAACCAGCCATTCTTTACAGGGAGCTTCAGCAGACCAGTTTCTGAGCCATAGGAGCCTACGCATATGTACTATAGACAGCGTAAGGCGGGAGGCCTGATGGACTGAATCCTCTATGGCATCAACCGCAAAGCCTAAGGCTCTAGGTAGATCAGCTAGGGCAAAGCCTGCTGATCTGTCAAGTCCCTCAAGACCTGTTTCAACTGATCCTTCACTGCTTAGCAGACCCCAATAGCTGCTACTGCTGGTTGTATCACCAAGCAGATTTTCATAAGGACTCCAATCTTTTATCTATTGGGTTCTTGAACATTTGGACATTATCCACTGGACATGTCAGTGATTTATACATACAAGAGATGGCTGCGTCCACTGTAGGGACCTTCCATTTTTTTTTTTTTTTTTTTTGATGAACTTATCCTCCATGGGATAGACCACCGGAAATCTCTTGGGGGAATAAATATTTTCTCAGGACGTTCCCAATCCTGGTAAATGAGCCCTTTCAGTAAAGGGTGAAGTGGAAAAGAACAAACAGTCTGGGGGCTTCTAGCGACCCCAACGAGGATACAGTAGTGGTTGATGGTTCCGCAAGGTGCATTTTTAAATGCTGATCGGACCATGTTAGTCAGAGACTGAACCCATAATCTTTCAGCTTGAGATGCTGAGAAAAGGTTCCCCCACTGTTGATTCCTCTATAACAGAATCAACCTTATCCTGATCCCCTTCAGGCAGGTCGATCCCTGTATGGGACTGTTGCTCTGCTAACAGGCACGCTGAAGGAGGAGACGGAGATCGGGCGTGCTTTCCCTGACAGGGAGGCAGCGATAAATTTTGACAATCTCTCTCTAATCCTCCCAGAGCTGAGGAAAAAACCTCATCTGTTACATACACAGGAGCAGGTGACTGAGGACAGCCATAGTACCAAGTACCCCTGCGGGGTCTCTACGGTCACTTACCTCTGAACTTCAGGGGAGACTGGTGCAGCAGAAGTATGCCCAAGATCCTCAGAGCCCGATGAGACCCCCTTCGCTTCCTGGAAGATTCAGTTCCGGAGCTACTGGACGGCATATTCCTAAGCCTAAAGCTGAGGTATTCCAGCCGTAATACACCACTTTTACTGAGAATAGTCTAGCACAATTGCTGCTATATCACAGTTGGTGTCTACTAATGTGCCTTTCTAGGGGATGCCTGTATCAACCGCTATGCTGTATGCCTTTAAATGTTGCCAGCTCTGTCTCTGTACTTCATAACCAGCTTATCTGCAATAATGTGGCTTTTTTAAAAACCTGCTGGGACGCCCGCACATGCGCAGAAGCGCTGCGGCGCGCACAGAGCGTCATCCCCCAGGCCCCGCCCCTTTTTCCGGCCACCTCTATATATAGAGGCGCGCGGCCACATGCGCCTCGGCGCTAATTTTCAAACATGGAAACCAGGGACAGGAGCCAGGGCCCCCTTTGCCGCAGGCCGGGGGATAGACGAACACTGCAACATGGCAGAGGAAACAGTTTCCTGTAGGAGAACTCACCAGCTGCCTGGACTTTGCTCTCTGAGAAGAAACTAGTCCATATGACAAGAAAAACATTCCACAGCGGCCTCTAGTGGACAGGTACCGCAGTTTAATATACTAAACATATATAAAAAAACATTCTTTTTTTTTTTTTTTTTTTTTTTTCTTGACCACCATTAAAAATTATTACATTTTTTTAGTAGTTACAGGCATGCACAGATATTAGCGGGAATACCGTTAGGTAACAGACAGAAAGACAAATTAGGCTTGGGGGTCCCCCAATAGAACCAAGTTCCTGGGGGCCCCCACTTACCTGTTCCCCGCCGCAGGACTTTGTTTGGTCCACAAAAGCCCAAACTTCACCTATCACGGCAGGCATTGTAATCAAACCTTCAGGGACCGGGTTCCCAAGGATTCCACTCCCCTGGACCTGTATAGCACCCTGCACAG
Organism: Rana muscosa; assembly: GCA_029206835.1. Lineage (NCBI taxonomy): Eukaryota > Metazoa > Chordata > Amphibia > Anura > Ranidae > Rana > Rana muscosa. The sequence goes on along the minus strand of CM055116.1, from coordinate 1,285,839,476 downwards.
AAAACATCTTGGTCGTGGGTATGACCAGAGCTCTGGATCCCAGGGTCCAGCTCTCCTAAGAGAAGCATTACAGGCAGAACCTTGCTCTTCTCTGCAAGGCCCGGGTACCGACCGTTTAGCTATGAAGCTTTTTTGGTCGGATCCGGAATAGCTTACTGAGGCCCAAAAGAACCTGTACGCAAGCTCAGTGAAAAACACATGTTTCTTCTTGGCCAACACCTTAGACACTGGCAAAAAACTGAGGTGCTCCCGGATGGGAGGGGCTTATATAGGGGAGGGTACTTCCGGTTTTGGAAGTTGCCAGTGCCAGCACCTGACGGTAACTATATAACCCATTAGTAATGACTATGTCGCTCTGTGTCCCGTGATGTACGAGAAAGAAAAAAAGAAAGTGGGGAGAAGGAAGGTGGGAGAGTGAAAAGTGGCCATTGTGCAATACAAATGGCCAGGCCCTCCGGCCAGGAATAAAAAATTCCTCCGGTCCTAGCCAAAAGGCCCGGCCCAGGAGGCAGGTGCTAAAAAAGTGTGTTCATGGTGCAGTGACCGTGGTGCCATATATCAATGTGACCCTCACTCACAGTGATCGTCTGGCACCCTTGGGACTGCCACTCCAAGGGCACATACACCATGGGCTTTTCGGTTCCTATCCGACCCCCCGAACGGTCAGTGCAGCCCTCTGTCCTGCTGATAGAGAGCCCTTCAAGGTTTTCTCAGGGAGAGCTGCCCTTTTTACAGCCTCCACCGATACTAGCCCTTCCAGACTCCCATCAACCCGGCGGATTTGCATGGCCTCGCCCTGCCACATCTTACCAGGCTTGGCCAGCTCCTCCCTCCAGATCGCCAACAAGGACAGCACTCACACCATCCGGCCAGAAGGCCAGAATAAGACTCGGCAAAAAGATCAGACCAAATGCAGCATTCCATCCTCACCAGGAGCACCCTTCCAGACGGCTCAGACTCGACCATGGGCCGATCCCCAGTTTACTGTCAGGCAACCATGAATTATGAAGAGGTAAGTAAAACCTTGGACAGAGGCGTGGCTGTGGACGTGGTATACTTGGATTTTGCAAAAGCGTTTGATACAGTTCCCCACACACAGCTCATGTGTAAGGTAAAGTCTACAGGATTGGACATATCAGTTTGTAAATGGATAGAAAACTGGCTAAAAGACAGAATTCAGAGAGTAGTAGTTAATGATTCTTACTCTGAATGGTCCAAGGTTATCAGTGGTGTACCCCAAGGTTCAGTGTTGGGACCCTTACTTTTTAATATCTTTATAAATGATATTGGGTCTTTGCAGATGACACTAAGCTATGCAGTGGAATAACGTCCTTACAGGATGTCGCCAATTTACAAGCCGACCTCAATGTTCTGTCTAATTGGGCGACTATGTGGCAGATGAGGTTTAATGTTGATAAATGTAAAGTTATGCACTTGGGGGCTAAGAATATGAATGCATCATACATACTAGGGGGAGTACAACTGGGGGGATCCGTAGTGGAGGAGGATCTGGGGGTTTTAGTAGATCATAAGCTTAATAATGGCATGCAATGCCAAGCTGTGGTTTCCAAAGCGAGAAAAGTCCTTTCTTGTATTAAGAGAGGTATGGACTCCAGAGAGAGAGATATCATTTTGCCCCTGTTCAAATCATTAGTAAGGCCTCATCTGGAATATGCAGTTCAGTTTTGGGCCCCAGTTCTCAAAAAGCATATCGGAGAACTAGAGAAAGTGCAGAGAAGGGCAACCAAACTGATAAGAGGCATGGAGGAGCTCAGCTATGAAGAAAGATTAGAGGAACTGAATTTATTCACTCTTGAGAAGAGGAGATTAAGGGAGGATATGATTAACATGTACAAATATATAAGGGGTCCATATAGTGAACTTGGTGTTGAGTTATTCACTTTACGGTCAACACAGAACAAGGGGGCACTCTTTACGTTTAGAAGAAAAAAGATTTCATCTCCAAATACGGAAAGGTTTCTTCACAGTAAGAGCTGTGAAAATGTGGAATAGACTCCCTGCAGAGGTGGTTCTGGCCAGCTCAGTAGATTGCTATAAGAAAGGTCTGGATACTTTCCTAAATGTACAAAATATAACTGAGTACTAACAGTTCTAGGTAAAGTTGATCCGGGGTAAATCCGATTGCCTCTCGGGGATCAGGAAGGAATTTTTTCCCCTGCTGTAACAAATTGGATAATGCTCTGCTGTTTTTTTTTGCCTTCCTCTGGATCAACTATGGGTATAGAATTGGGTATATGGGATTGCACGATATTTTTTTATTTTATTTTAGTTATTTTTTTATGGTTGAACTGGATGGACTTTGTCTTTTTTCAACCTGACTAACTATGTAACTATGTAACCAGCATAGTCACTACCGAAACCGTCCTTCCAGGTGCAATGACGCCATTGGATTTTCATCCACCCTCCCCATGTAGGAGGTGCTTCAGCGCATCCTCTGGCAACTGATAAGAACAGATACTACACTTGATCTTAGCCAAAAGGCCGAGAAGCGATGAAGTCTATGGAAGTTCCTTTACTTGCAATACCTCCACTCACCACTACGTCCCCACAGCGCATCAGAATCTTGCTACACCACTCTGCTTCCAGCTAGGGTGAACCTCAGATCAGGTGGATGTGATCATGTGACCCGCTAAGCCAAGCGGCAAACAGGATCTGTAGGCACAGGTCTCGGCTGCACAAGAGCATTCCACCCATCTTGCGTCCTGCTTAATATTTACAGGACATCGTCTAACATCCAGAGAGGACCGACACTTGGAAGTCTCCCTCTACTGTGAGTATCACCACAGCTTGAATGAGGTAAGAGACACGTTTCTTAGTGGTTCCCCACACAGGAACTTCAGGACAGCAAGTTACAGGTTAGCAGATTCAGTTTTGATACTGCCAGGTGGCCATATATTGGTTTATTCAAGAAAAGTCAGGGGAGTATGTGAGATTGGAGGAAAAATAATGAATGCCAAGTTAATCTGGGCTCAAGTGAACTGCCTTTGCTCTAATTTGTTGTGATTAAAATTCAAATGCTTTTAAAAAGTTTTGCAGCACCATTCTACAGCCATCTGCATTGGATCACTATTTTGAAAATTGCTGGACTGCCTCTGTGATCCATTACAAACAGATCTCTGTGCTGTTCCACGTGTTTGGAGTTGTTGCTAATACTTGTTTCTTTTCCACTATCATTTGCAATTTTTATTCATAGCTCTCTATCGGATCAAAGTACTGTATATACTCGAGTATAAGCCGAGTTTTTCAGCACATTTTTTTGTGCTGAAAATGCCCCCCTCGGCTTATACTCGAGTCACCTTTTTGCGCCTGATCTCCCGGACTTTGGGGACCCGGTCCTGGCCGGCCGTAGGTCTCCTGGACCCCAAACTTGGCACACATGTAGCCCCATTCTTCTTCTACAAGTGTGCAAAGTTTGTTGTCCGGGGGACCTACGGTCGGGGAGCACCGATTTTTTAAACCCGGGTACCCCTTCCATAGACTCCCATGTTAAAAGGTCATTTCTCTGGTGATTTTGGGGATCCGGTAACGGCCGGTCGTAGGTTCCCTGGACCCAGAACTTAGCACACATGTAGCCCAATTTCTCCTCTACAAGTGTGCAAAGCTTATTGTCTTGGGGACCTACGGCCAGGGAGCACTGATTTTTCAAAGCCGGGCACCCCTTCCATAGACTCCCATGTTAAACGTCAGTCTATGGACGGGCACAGTGAGGCAAAGTGAGGCACGCAGATGGACATCCTAGGCTTATACTCGAGTCAATACGTTTTCCCATTTTTTGTGGTAAAATTAGGTGCCTCGGCTTATATTCGGGTCGGCTTATACTCGAGTATATACGGTATATAAGAACTTCCATAATTTCCGCACTATCAAGTGGGATTAACCCTTCAGTCTACATCAGTGATTACGGTTTATATCCAGGGCTCATTAGCATTATTTTCAATGGTATCTCAGCAGCAGGTCCTTTACATCTGTTCTTTTAATACTGTAGCGGGGGTCTAAATTTAGGGGGGGATACACCTGGGTGGTAGTATGACCCAGGTGTGTGTAAATCCTAGAGGATTTGGACGACTTTCAGTCGTGGAGGACTTTGGTGGTGTACTATTCTCCTTGACCTGGGGTGGCGGTGTTCCTGCAGGTCGAGGTAGAATCACTGCCACAGTGCTGTCCTTTTTGTCCCGTTCCGGCGGTGGTACAACGGGGGCGGAGAACCTGCTGTGGCGTTACGGGAGGAGATAAAGGGGTGAGACGCCCTCGCCACGAGGTCTTCTACATCCGGCGCCCAGGCACCTTAGGCCTGGGTGCGGCCGGTCTGGAGTTCTGGCCCAGGCACCCATGGCCTGGTCGGTGCAGTGTTGGCGTCCATCTCAGGCACCTTAAGCCTGGGGTGAGGTACTACACCGGAGGCCTGGGGCCCAGTAACTTCGACTGGGCTCCGCGAGGGTGGATGAGTCCGAGGGACCCTGAGGTGGATGGGGCCCATGTCTGAGGTGAGGAGGCCGGAGGTTACCCATCTGAAGAGTCCGGAGCAGCATCAACCCGGTGACGGAGGGGCCTCTGGTAACTCCCTTGGAGGGACATCTTCCCCCTGACAGGGGCCGCAACGCAGCGAAGGTACTCCATTCATGTTCTTCAGAGTCGCTGGTAGAGACTCATACATTTCAAGTTCCTCTCTCTAGCCAATGGCTATAGCAACCGCTGGTGAGACCACAGTGGTTTAGTTTATCATTAGGACAGTGCCTTGACCTGCTCACCCCACCGTATTGAACTGTTTATGGATCTCAACTAATTGGCTAACAAAGAACTGTTTATTGTGTGTTACAATAAAAGAAGTGTTCGATCCTTATCGGTGTGTGGAACTCTGGTTAATGGGAGTGAAGGGGAGTGTCAGCACAGCAGGACTTGGTTGCGAATAGAAACACACAGGCCCGAGAAGAATACTTGGTACTGGCCTTCACCTCACCTGCTGCAATGGGGAGGACATGGGCCGTAGCGCATCTCACCCTCACGTACAACATACCCCTAGACAGAGAAGAGGGGGTGAGGCCGCTACAATACAACGTTGTACTTTTTACTGTATTTAATTTGATTCAGATTACCTGGAAGGCTGAGCCCCCTGCCTGGAGCTTTTTGAATTTTTCCACATTTTGTTATGTGCACCATTTAAAGTCTCCTTTTTGATATGATCTAACAGGTGTAGGTGAATCACTTCATTGACCTTCCATTGGAACGCCTTTTGTTCCAATCCTTTCTGCCCCGTCACCTTGGACCTCGCCCTACACGTTGCTTTACCCAAAACATGCCGCTAACGAGTCCCTTCTACGGAATGATGAAAACAAAGATCGACTCAAACAAAAACTAGTAGAATTATTTCTCCTAAATGAAGGCTCAGTTTTAGATACATCCACTTTTGAGGGAGGCCCATAAGGCTTTTTTTCGAGGTGAATGCATTTCTGCCGGTTCACGCTTAAAACGTGATTCTATTAAAACAGAATTCGGACCTCTTGGCCCAATTGTGTGCGGCAGAGATGCAGTTACTTCGCTCCCCCACAGTGTCCCACTTACATTCTGTGGTGTCTATTCGCAACCGTATTAAGTCTTGTGATATGAATAAAATCTATGCTATGGTCCTGCCAAAAGTTTTATGAATACGCTGATAAACCACATATGATGCTGGTTCATAGGCTTAAGCCCCGCCCATTTCTATCTAACCCGAACATATTATACAACCAGATGGCTCCCCTACCTACTGTTCTCAGACCATGTCTAAAGGTGTTTGTAGACTTTTATAATAAGCTTTACAATTGTTTGAGCATGGATCCACAGACCAAATTTACGCAAGAAAAGCTAGATTATTTTTTATCGTATTTGCATCTACCGAAATTGTCACCAGATTCAATGCTCCTCCCACTAGGCCCTTTGAAAATGTGACGTATGACGAAACATGTCAGGGCAGAGCTACGCATTGACGTCACCACGCTTTTACATGACCCCGGAAGCACTGGTGTTTGCTTAGATATTTTATTGCGGTCAAACTTTAACCTTCTGTATTTTTATTATGTTTGAACCTATAATAAATGTTACCGTGTTAAGGATAACACACCATTGGAGCTTTTTTTTATCCCCCAACATGCCCCAAACCGGTAAGAGAGAGTGCTCAGCTTCCTTAACAGGGAGAGGGTTATTTTCATATACCGGACGGAGAAGCGGCAGCTGCGGTGAGGAGGAAGCTATGAGCTCGGGGATATCTGCAATCTAGATCGATTCAAGACCCTGCAGAGGGTTATTTCTGCAGGCGATCACGACCTTGCCATTGGGAGGTCCACCTTATCTGGTAAGGGTCCCCATTATCTTTTGGTGTGCATCACAAGGAGAAGCCTACCCTTCATCCCCTTGGTGGTGGATTTCACCTGCGACTACAAATATACTTTCAATGCATTTCTTCTTTTTTTTCTTTACTTTGAAATTGAACTCACTCTTCTCATCACAAATGGACTTTTGAGCACATCTTCTGTTTAATTTTGCATTTATATTTACATTCATTTATCAGTGCAATATTTTTTCTGTAGTATACATATCATATGTGTGGATAATTTTATTCTATTTTCGTGCATATATGTTATATGTTGCAGAATAGGGGGATTTTTTCTTTAATACTTATCTACATTGAGTACATGATCACCGTCTATTGATTTTTTGAGTATTCATACAGTTTCTTTCAGATTATAGGGATTATCCCAATTATTCTTAAAAGCGCGACTATGTTTACTTTTTATTCTTAATAGCGCGACTTAATTTCACTTGTTACCATTAGCGCGGTAGCATTTCTAACAATGCTCCTCCCTTAACAGGTCCATCACCACTGAAGAATTGTCTGACGTAATTAAACACCTGCCCATGCACAGAGCCCCAGGCCCAGACGGACTTCCATATTCCTTTTACAAAATCTTCCTCCCAACCTTAGCTCCACATTTGTTAAACCTATTCTCCTCTCGGCTTCAGGGCACCTTGCCACATTCCACTTTTTTACACGCATATGTCACCGTCATTCCCAAACCAGGCAAAGATCCGTCCATTCCAGACAATTGTCGCCATATTAAATTCGGATTACAAAACCTTCACAAAATTATTAGCAAACAGACTTTCATTGCTACTCCCATCACTGATACACAGAGATCAAGTAGGGTTTGTCCCCACGAGGCACGCAAGCAATACGCAACACACGATCTATTGATTAACTAAAACTAAACATCCCGCATTGATATTCAGTCTAGATGCCCAAAAAGCATTTGATCGCCTCAGTTGGCCTATGTTTGCAATTATATCACAATATGGTTTCTCTGGACCCTTTATCCAAGCTCTCAGGGCTCTATATTCAAATCCCACCTCACAGGTACAGCTCACCTCCCATTTATCATTTCCGTTTTCCCTTAGCAATAGTACTAGACAGGGCTGCCCTTTATCACCTTTACTTTTTATTCTGAGCCTTGAACCCCTGGCAGCGGCCATACGTGGATTCCCTGATGTCTAAAGGTGTACGACTAAGACAACAGGAATACAAACTCTTATTGCAGATGATTTTCTTTTTACGCTCACGCACCCACACACATCTCTCCCTTCCCTACATAGCATCCTATCCTCCTTTAGTGGCATCTCTGGTTTTAAAGTAAAATTGGCGCTTTGCTTAGAAAGTTTGGAGACCCCTGCTTTAAAAGGTGAGTGACTTGTGAAGTAGTAAACCCTTTTGCTACTTACCTGCAGGAGTATTCTGGATGGAGATGGATGGAAACTGCTATACTGAAAACCATTGAGAGAGGCTCAGTCCTGTGCATGTAAACCCCTTAAGGCTCGGTTCACACTGGAACTGGCTGCGGATCGCACAGGAACACTGTGCATATCCCCAAGCTCCGGTTCAAGGGTGAATCTGTGCCAAATCTTTGCCTGAATTTGGCCCTGAAACTGAGCTAGACGCACAAGAGTTTATGTGAAGTGCACTCCGCAGTCGCCCGGGGATATGTGAACCGGCCACATTCTCCTGCAATGCAAATAGGATGCAGGGAAATCCGAATCCTATTCACATAGGTGTGAACCCAGCCTAGAAGGTGCAGTAAACCTATTTTGTATATAGGTCTAAAAAGGAGAGAGTTGCTTCCACAGAAACACCTGAGGATGGACCAAAGTCCTGTTAGTGAGAGAATACTAAACAACGTGGAGATCATCCACCTACTGATCGGAGAGGAATATGCTGTCATTAAAAAGACTTCTCTTAAAGGAAACAAAAAGAAGAGAGAGAGAGCACCATTACTTTGGCTCTTCCTCCTATCCTGCAGCAGATTCTAGAAGTAACCCAGAAGATGACTAAGCTGCTGACGAGGTTACTATAAAAAAGGTGTCAAGATGCTGTCGTCCATATCTCCATGGAGGAGTGGGAATATTAAGGAGAACACAAAAGTATGTGTACAAGGATGTCATGGTGGAGTGCGGGCCGCCATTCAAGTCACCGGAGTGTGAGAAATCCGTAAGAAAAGAGGCCTCCCTCAAAACCCGAGAAGTCACCAAGAGAGAGAGAGAGTTATAAATTTCAGAGTGCAGGATATGGTGCTAAAAATGCTGGACGTCCTCCAGTCAGAAAACAAGTTGGGCTCTATGTGACTATGCCAAGTCCCTACACATGGGAGTCCTCATATTTATGGGTCTCTCTAGACATATGCTCATTATACACCTCATACAGTTGGCCTTCAGGCCGACGCCCATTTTCTTGACACACACCCTACCCTTAATACACAAGTCGACTATCCTTCTGACTACCAAGTTTTGTTTGGAGCACAATTATTTTCTGTTCGATGGTGATTATCATTTACAGAAACAAGGAACAGCTATGGGGGCAAATTTTGCCCCAGCTATGCAAACTTGACTATGGGACTGTAGGAGAGACCAGGTGTATTTGGGTTGACAACCCTTTCTCTGCACACCTGGTCTTCTACGGTCGATATATAGATGATATCATCATCATTTGGGATGGCCCTCTTAGTTCTGTCAAAGAATTTGTTAACTATTGCAATGCCAATGATTTTGGTCTATCTTTTACCTCAGTAATGGATCCCGAGTCCATTTTGTTTTCTGGCGCACCTTGTCCTTTTTACCTGTCTTCCAGAGTTTGCTTCAACTACAAAGGGAACTGCCACTGGTGCTTTAAATCAACCCCTTTCATCATTTGCTGAGACTTGTTGTTCACCAATCATTTTAACAATTACTATATCCCAACTGTAATTATTCACACAGTGTATGTTTTGACTTTTGAGCCATCTTTTCCTTTCCTGGCTCTATGTGACTTGCTGAAGCTTCCAATGAACATTGTGAGAATCTCAGTGTGCGGTAAAATCAGAGTAAGAAATGCAGGAGAGGTTCCTGTACAGATGAATTCTGGTAAGGCTGAAGCTTACAGTAGCATAATTCATTCTCAATTTGAGAGCAGACGATATTGTTAAAAATGATTACGTGAAACATACAGACATTACCAGCTTAAAATCTCCAATTCTTGATCTAAATAATTTTTTTTTATTTTTTTTTGCACAGGTTGAAGAATGGCATTAAATATCCTGGGAAAAAAAAACAGAACCAGTTAAAAGTTTTTCCTCCGGGAGGTCAGCATTTCATCCTTACTTTCAATTCATCCCAACACCACCAAATGCTGTGGCCCCACCTTCACTACCACTTTGTATTTGCTAAAGAACTATCACCTCTTGGTGATGATCTCTCTATGATAACAAAAGTACAAAAAGATACCAGTATGGAGAAGTTTTTTTTGTTTTTTTTTTGGTTGGAAAATATTGGAGTTATAAAAATATTTAAAATCAATGCCATTATATACACATTAGAGGACGCGTTAAATAAATACATTATATATATATCACACACACACACACACCAGTAAGGGGGAGTGTAGCTGAGCTGATTTTGGGGATGAGGTTTTAACCCCTTCGCGCCCGGCATACGAGTATTCACGGCCACAATGTGACTCTACAATGCCGGGAGGCCGTTATTATACGGCCTCCCCTTTCCTCGTTCCGAGCGCGCATCGGAGAACTTCTGTGCTGGCCGTGTCCCTGGGACACAGCCATTCACAGATCGCGGTAAATAGCCAATCACAGCGGCTATTTACAGCGCGATCGAGGAGACCAATGAGAGATGATCTCAAATGTAAACATATGAGATCATCTCTTAGTGCCTGCTCTCCCTCCTCACACAGAGACCGCGTGTGAGGAGAGAGAGTGATCTGTCATTGTGCCAGTGAGTCTGAGCTTTTGTCAGTGCCCAATCAGTGCCCATAACAGTATAACAGTATATAAAAACAGTGAATACAGTGAAAACACAGTGCCCACCTGTGCCATCTGTGCCCACCTGTAGAAATCTGTGCCACCTGTGATCAGTGCCCATTTGTGCTCATCTGTGCCACCTCATCCGTGCCCACCTGTGCCACCTCATCCGTGCCCACCTGTGCAATCAGTGCACATCTGTTCCACCTCATCTGTGCCGCCTCATTAGTGCCATCTGTGCCGCCTCATTAGTCCCATCTTTGCCATCAATAAGTGCACATCTGTTCCGCCACCTCCGTACCCATCTGTTCCGCCACCTCCGTACCCATCTGTTCCGCCACCTCCGTACCCATCTGTTCCGCCACCTCCGTACCCATCTGTTCCGCCACCTCCGTACCCATCTGTTCCGCCACCTCCGTACCCATCTGTTCCGCCACCTCCGTACCCATCTGTTCCGCCACCTCCGTACCCATCTGTTCCGCCACCTCCGTACCCATCTGTTCCGCCACCTCCGTACCCATCTGTTCCGCCACCTCCGTACCCATCTGTTCCGCCACCTCCGTACCCATCTGTTCCGCCACCTCCGTACCCATCTGTTCCGCCACCTCCGTACCCATCTGTTCCGCCACCTCCGTACCCATCTGTTCCGCCACCTCCGTACCCATCTGTTCCGCCACCTCCGTACCCATCTGTTCCGCCACCTCCGTACCCATCTGTTCCGCCACCTCCGTACCCATCTGTTCCGCCACCTCCGTACCCATCTGTTCCGCCACCTCCGTACCCATCTGTTCCGCCACCTCCGTACCCATCTGTGCCACCTCCGTACCCATCTGTGCCACCTCCGTACCCATCTGTGCCACCTCCGTACCCATCTGTGCCACCTTATTAGTGCACATCTGTGCAATCAGGGCCCATCTGCGCCACACACCTGTGAAGTCGCATCACCACCGCCAGCAACCAAAATGTCAAAAAAGGTGTTTTACCGCCGAGGAGGCATACCAAATTCTTTCCACGCCTGAGAGCGACGGGGAGCTCTCTTTTTCAGATTCCGATTCAGGTTCTGAGTCGGACGTAAACTATGAGCCAGTCTTTAGTAGTGGAACAGAGACAGCCTCAGAGGAGGAAGATAGTCGGCCCGCCAAAAGAAGGCGCTCTGCTGAGGCAGCAGTAGCATCCACCAGCACCGCAGTGCCATCCACCAGCACCGCAGTGCCATAGCAAGAAAGGCCAAGGACCCATGCCGGCCTTCCCTATGCCCTCCAGAACCCCTTGTGGCTTCCTCCTAATTCAGGAGAAGCCAACATTCCCCCTTTCACTGCCCAGCCAGGAGTCCAGGTGAATACGGACAATTTTTCCCCAATCAATTTTTTCAATTTAATTTTTACCGAGGACATGCTAGCCAACATTGTCACCCAGTGCAACCTATATGCCCAGCAATTTATTGCAAGTAATCCTACATCCTATTATGCCCGTCCCTTCGAGTGGTGAGACCTAACGGTGGAGGAGTTGAAGGTTTTTTTAAGCCTCACATTTTGTATGGGACTCAACCCAAAAAACACTTTGTTCCTTTTTGTCCAAACGCCCCATCTACCATATGCCAATATTCTCCAGCGTAATGCCCAGAACCAGGTACCTCATGATCATGAGGTTTCTCCACTTCAATGATAACACCCAGTGCCTTCCACGAAATCACCCAAATTATGACAGGCTTTTCAAAATTCGGCCCTTACTAAATTATTTTTCAGAAGTATTCCCCCAGTTATATACCCCGGACCAACACATATGTGTGGATGAGTCCCTTGTAAAATTTAAAGGCAGGCTTCAACTAAAGCAATTTATCCCCAGCAAAAGGGCCCGCTATGGGGTGAAGGTGTACAAACTCTGTGACCGAATCACAGGGTACGTGTATGGCTTCCTAGTGTACGAAGGGAAGGACACCCAGCTGCATCCCTCCAATTGCCCAGACTACTTGGGAACAAGTGGGAAAGTTGTTTGGCAACTCATCAGCCCCCTACTGGAAAAAGGCTACCACTTATATGTGGATAACTTTTATACATCCCTTCCCCTGTTTCGCAACCTGCACCTGAAGAAGACGCCAGCATGTGGCACGGTCAGAAATAACCGGAAGGGCTTTCCTCAAAGTCTTGTGAATAGGAAGTTGAGAAGAGGAGAGAGTCGGCAAGTCTGCGAAACCAGGAGGTTCTGGCAGTGAAGTGGAAGGACAGAAGGGATGTATATATGTTATCTTCCATCCACAACGATACCTTCGTGGAAAACCCCAGAAGGAATGGCACCACCATCCAAAAGCCCAAAATGTATCCAGGACTACAATTCGTTCATGGGGGGGAGTCGACTTGAACGACCAAATGCTGGAACCATATCTTTCCACAAGACGGACATACCATTGGTATAAAAAAGTAGCAATTTATTTTTTTCATTTGGCCATATATAACTCTTATATTATTTATCGCAAGTCCACCCAAAACCCCCTAAGCTTCCTTGGCTACCAGGAGGAAATCACCACTGCCCTGATATTCCAGAGTGGCCCACCCCAAAACATCCGATCTGATGTTATGAGTCGACTCTCCGAACGTCACTTTCCTGATAAAGTCCCTCCCACAGCAACAGGCCGACAACGTCAAAAAAAATGCAAGGTGTGTGCCAGTGGAGGAGTCAGACGAGACACAGTTTATTATTGTGCTGAGTGTCCTTCCCAACCAGGCCTCTGTGTAATTGGCTGCTTTCGCCATTACCATACTTCACTAAATTATTAGTGAAGTATGGTAAACGTAATCCTCAGTTCCTGCCTTCACACCCCTTATGCTACTGCCTGCTTTGTAACTGACCCTGGCTTGTTATTCGACCACGCTTCTGCCTAACGATTCTGTACTACCTCTGCCTGATCTGGAACTGACCCTGGACTGTTATTCGACCATGATTCTGCCTAACAATTCTGTACATACCTCTGCCTGATCTGGAACTGACCTTGGACTGTTTGACCATGCTTTTTGCCTGCCTCTTGGATTGATCTTGTACCCTGCTACTGGACTAGTGGGATTCAACACAGGGGTCTCACATATGTGAGGGGCTTCAGAAAAGTTTTTCTGGATGAAGAAAACAATTTTTTTTGTTTTCTCATCCGAGATTAGGGTCTGGAGACTCGGAGGCTTCAAAGAGATTTGGGTGGGAGAAGCCTCTACCCCTGTCCCCATTCTGTCCTGAACAAGGCCCTACTTCTGCCTGCTGCCTGTAGGACCTATGCCATCATGCCTCTGCCCGTCACATGAACTGACCACAGCAAATGGATCTGCCTACTACCAGGACTAATATCTTTGGCACTGCTGACAATATTTCTGCCTGCCCTGACACAGGACTGTTTATGGACAGTATCCCTGCCTGCTGCCTGGACAATTGTGTATGCCATTGCTGACGAAGTCCCTGGACCAGCCTGGACCAGTGCTATCCTGCTGTGTAGAACTGCGCTACTAAAACCACAGGTAATCTTTTGTTTACGCTTTGCTCAGCACAATGTATTTTGGGGTGTAATTCTTGGTATGTGCATGCTATGTGTCCTTAGAACATCTGATGGTGTTCCTTGCATGTTGGGCCTCTGTATGTGGACAGGCTTCTGGAAAAAAATGAACTGTTCAAAAGACTCATTATGCCTCATAGATTATACGTTGGGGTGTTAGCTTTCCAAAATGGGGTCATTTTGTGGGTGTTTCCATTGTCCTGGTGCTCCAGGGCCTTCAAAAGTGTAATAGGTAGTCAACTAGTCATGCCGCGTACACACGATCATTTTTCCCGTCGGGAAAAATGACATTTTTTTTTTTCGCCGAGAAAAACGATCGTCTGTGGGCTTTATGCCGTTTTTCTCGTTGAGAAAAACGGCAGGAAAAACGACGAGAAAAATTAGAACATGTTCTAAATTTTCTCATCGTTTTTTCCATCATTTTTTTCCGCTGCAGTTTTCCCATAGGGAGACACTGCCGCGGAGCCCACAGACGGTCGTTTTTCTCGTCAAAGAAAAAAATGACGGGAAAAACGGTCGTGTGTGGGGGAACAGGCCGTTCCCTCGTTTTTCATTTTTTTTCATGCCGTGATTCACGGCGGTATTTTCACCGCCGTGAATCACGATCGTGTGTACGCGGCATCAGATGTGTAATTTATGCTCGTAGAACACCTGATGGTGCTCCCTGCATGTTGGGCCTCTGTATGTGGCCAGGCAGTAAAAAAGTCCCACACATGTGGTATCGTAATACTCAGGAGGAGTAGCAGAATGTATTTTGGGGTGTCATTAGTGGTATGCACATGCCATGTGAGAGGAATAAGCTATTACAATGAAAATTTTGAGGAAAAAAAAAAAAATCGTAATTTTGCAAAGAATCGTGGGAAAAAATTACAACTTCAAATAACTCACCATGCCGCTTACTAAATACCTTGGAATGTCTACTTTCCAAAAAGGGGTTATTTGGGGGGCATTTGTACTTTCTTGGCATTTTAGGGTCTCAAGAAATGAGATAGGCCGCCAGTACATCAGATGTGATAATTTTTTTATGATTTGCACTATAGCTTGTAGACTAAAACTTTCACACAGACCAAATAATTTCCAAAAATTTGGGGTTATTTTTATCAAAGATATGTAGCAGTATAAAATGTGGCCAAAATTTATGAAGAAAAATAATTTGCAAAATTTTATCACAGAAACTAAGAAAAATGCGTTTTTTTTTTCAAAATTTTCGGTCTTTTTTCATTTATAGCGCAAAAAATAAAAACCCCAGAGGTGATCAAATACCACCAAAAGAAAGCTCTATTTGTATGAAAAAAAGGACAAAAAAATAATTTGGGTACAGTGTTGCATGACTGAGTAATTGTCATTCAAAGTGTGAGAGCACCGAAAGCTGAAAATTGGTCTGGGCAGGAGGGGTGTTTAGTGCCCAGTAAGCAAGTGGTTAAAGCCTCCGGTGTTTTTGCTTTAATTTGCCCAGTGGGCAGCTATGAATACGATTTATCATTTGTGAAACCTGAAGGTCTGGATCTTTTTTTTTTTTTTGGGAGAGATATAGGAGGTGTAACGGTCTTCGGCAATGAAGTGGTTGGGTGCTGCAGGTAGTTTCAAGGCAGCCTTTGTTAAAATTGGTGACAATCCCTGGTTCAGAATCATCACCAGAGGCTGATTTGGTCGTGTGGATACGTTGATATGGTGAGGTCCCTGGTGAGCATGGGATATGAACAGGGGCCTGGAAAGTGGCACTGCAATTGAGGGTGCTGGGCAATGTGGTTCAGCACCTGCCCTGCTCAGCTTTTATGGGAAGGGATAGGCTGACCATTTACTATGAGGGTCAGACTAAGGTTTGCAATAAGCGTGGAGAGAAAGGCCACTTGGCATCATCCTGCACCATCAAGAAGTGCTCATTGTGCCAGGGTTTAGCCAAAGATTGCACCCAGATTCAGCGCAATTTGTGCCAGAAGCTGGGTTATCCATTATAGTCAGTGCCCAAAGCTCCCGCCCCTCCCACTCACTAGTCACACGGCCTCTCTCATTAGCGATTCATACTGAGCTATAGCCCCTCCCCTTCAGATTTACCTTTTTCTGTCATTCTCTCTCGAGTGATTAAAAAGAAAAAACAAACTTGATCTAAGAAAAAAAAACTGACCCCCATATTTAATTTCCCAGTTCTTCATTTGCAGAATTCTGTGAATGAATAGACTACCATTATGGAAAAGTCTTTTCAGATAACGGCTTGTGGTTCTGAATGAAATATTGGGGGGCGCTGGTGAGCATACTCGTAGTTCATGAATTTTTCCTGGAATATAGTAACTGCCGGCCTGTATTGGAGGTACAGGTAGACAGCTATACTGACAGTCTGCAGGAGCCTGACATTGTACCAGAGATCCGCTGATCGCAATGCTTTATAGGCTTCTAAGAAGAAAAAAAATGAAGTTCACATTTCTTACCTGCAAAAAAAATGTGCATTTATTTATTTTTTAAGGCGAGCTTCTCTTTTAATCATTATGTGAATTATCCTGTTATTACATTACTTATGTGCAAAATTGCGTGTGCTAATCTTTGGAAACCAGGCCAAACTTTTTTTCTTCAGGCAAGCAAAACGTCCTACTGATCCATTTTAATTTTTAACTAATTAATGAGAATAATGCCCAACTTTCCACCATCCACAAGAAACATGCTGCTTTCCACCATTAATTCCAGTATGATCCAGAGGAATGTGTTGTAGATTAAAAAAGGGAGAACGGTAATTATATGCATTTGGTGCCACGTCCAGTATATGAAACAAATAACCCCCTAAAGTGGACTTTTAAGACACAGTTTGTAAGAAAGTATTTAGAAGTATTGGAGTAAATAGTTAGAGCTATCGGAGTAAGACAAAGTTTGTTTATTCAACATATTACATAAAAGTTAGACAATAAAACAGGGAATGTATTGTATATCTACATTATCACCATGTATTGTTATAACCAAGTATAGTTCCTCTTGCAACCAACGCGTTTCGGAGTACGAATATCTCCTCCTTCAGGGGGTGTACAGGTCCTTCTCAAAAAATTAGCATATTGTGATAAAGTTCATTATTTTCTGTAATGTACTGATAAACATTAGACTTTCATATATTTTAGATTCATTACACACAACTGAAGTAGTTCAAGCCTTTTCTTGTTTTAATATTGATGATTTTGGCATACAGCTCATGACAACCCAAAATTCCTATCTCAAAAAATTAGCATATCATGAAAAGGTTCTCTAAACGAGCTATTAACCTAATCATCTCAATCAACTAATTAACTCTAAACACCTGCAAAAGATTCCTGAGGCTTTTAAAAACTCCCAGCCTGGTTCATTACTCAAAACCGCAATCATGGGTAAGACTGCCGACCTGACTGCTGTCCAGAAGGCCATCATTGACACCCTCAAGCGAGAGGGTAAGACACAGAAAGAAATTTCTGAATGAATAGGCTGTTCCCAGAGTGCTGTATCAAGGCACCTCAGTGGGAAGTCTGTGGGAAGGAAAAAGTGTGGCAGAAAACGCTGCACAACGAGAAGAGGTGACCGGACCCTGAAGAAGATTGTGGAGAAGGACCGATTCCAGACCTTGGAGGACCTGCGGAAGCAGTGGACTGAGTCTGGAGTAGAAACATCCAGAGCCACCGTGAACAGGCGTGTGCAGGAAATGGGCTACAGGTGCCGCATTCCCCAGGTCAAACCACTTTTGAACCAGAATCAGCGGCAGAAGCGCCTGACCTGGGCTACAGAGAAGCAGCACTGGACTGTTGCTCAGTGGTCCAAAGTACTTTTTTCGGATGAAAGCAAATTTTGCATGTCATTCGAAAATCAAGGTGCCAGAGTCTGGAGGAAGACTGGGGAGAGGGAAATGCCAAAATGCCTGAAGTCCAGTGTCAAGTACCCACAGTCAGTGATGGTCTGGGGTGCCATGTCAGCTGCTGGTGTTGGTCCACTGTGTTTTATCAAGGGCAGAGTCAATGCAGCTAGCTATCAGGAGATTTTGGAGCACTTCATGCTTCCATCTGCTGAAAAGCTTTATGGAGATGAAGATTTCATTTTTCAGCATGACCTGGCACCTGCTCACAGTGCCAAAACCACTGGTAAATGGTTTACTGACCATGGTATTACTGTGCTCAATTGGCCTGCCAACTCTCCTGACCTGAACCCCATAGAGAATCTGTGGGATATTGGGAAGAGAAAGTTGAGAGACGCAAGACCCAACACTCTGGATGAGCTTAAGGCCGCTATCGAAGCATCCTGGGCCTCCATAACACCTCAGCAGTGCCACAGGCTGGTTGCCTCCATGCCACGCCGCATTGAAGCAGTCATTTCTGCAAAAGGATTCCCGACCAAGTATTGAGTGCATAACTGAACATAATTATTTGAAGGTTGACTTTTCTTGTATTAACACTTTTCTTTTATTGGTCGGATGAAATATGCTAATTTTTTTAGATAGGAATTTTGGGTTGTCATGAGCTGTATGCCAAAATCATCAATATTAAAACAAGAAAAGGCTTGAACTACTTCAGTTGTGTGTAATGAATCTAAAATATATGAAAGTCTAATGTTTATCAGTACATTACAGAAAATAATGAACTTTATCACAATATGCTCATTTTTTGAGAAGGACCTGTATATTGGCAGAGGAGGCTTTTTATAATCTACAACATAATTTGAAAAAATGAGCATATGACAACATACATATGTCTGTATATAAGACATTGTATAAAGAGTTTGTAAGAGTACACTTACACATAGAGAAATAGTAGGGTGAATTTACATTCCATTCGCTCCCAGCTGATGTTCACCAAAATTGACCGTGGAAATGGTTTCTTCGTTTGCATTGAAAAGAGGCAAATTCAAACTAGTACCTGAAGAAACCATGGGGTTAATAATTATTTACCATCCCCCTAATAAAACAGCTGATTTCCTAGAGGAGATATGCCAAGTACTCACTAACCAGTCCTTGCGTTATAATAAAAACATTGCGCTTGGAGATTTCAACTGCTGGGCGGATGATGTTGAACATCTAGGTCGCCCCGCAGCTGATATATTTTGCTGGGAGCATAGGGTATATCCAGGGTGTTAGCGGTCCCACTCATACGGGGGGGCCACGCCCTGAACTGGGTTCTATATCGTGGGCTTCATTTAAATTTGGTTTACTCATGATGTAAAAACAAATAAAAAAGAGGAACCTCATATTCCTTATGGAAACATCCCTGTAAAAATGACACGGAATTGATCCAAAGTGTCTGCAGATGATTTTGCCAGACATTTTGTGAAAAATATAGATAATCCAAGTTTCTCTAAATCTGAGTCGGTCGCTGGAAAAAACGTTTTTTTTTTTTTCAATACGGCTATTATAAAAACCCTTGATTGCCTAGCTACTTAAAAAAAAATCTCTATAATATTAAGGGAACCTGAGAAAAATCAGCTCTGGTTCTCTCAGGAGACAGACAAGAGAATTAAAATGGCAAATCATTTTGGAGCCTGGAGAAAATCTCCAAATGAATCAAAATGAAATTACTGTATATACTTGAGTATAAGCCGAGTTTTTCAGCACTTTTTTTGTGCTGAAAATGCCTCCCTCGGCTTATACTCTTGTCACCTTTTTGCGCCTGATCTCCCAGACTTTGGGGACCCGGTACTGGCCGGCCGTAGGTCCCCTGGACCCCAAACTTGGCACACAGGTAGCCCGCTTTTCCTCTACAAGTGTGCAAAGTTTGTTGTCTGGGGGACCTACGGCCGGGGAGCACCGATTTTTCAAAGCCGGGCATCCACACAGGGAGGCTGGGGCACAGGGAGGCAGGGGCACAGGGAGGCACGGGCACAGGGAGGCACGGACACAGGGAGGCACGGACACAGGGAGGCACGGACACAGGGAGGCATGCAGATGGACACCCTAGGCTTATACTCGAAGCAATACTTTTTCCCAGTTTTTTGTGGTAAAATTAGGTGCCTCGGCTTATATTCGGGTCGGCTTATACTCGAGTATATACGGTACTGTATATTACTAATTTAAAAAATTACAAGGAAGTTATCAGAAATGCTAAAAAAATTCTCAAAAACAAGATTAAAAAAAACACGACAAATTCATCTGCAAAGCTCTTCAGTGTGGCCAAGTGATTGGCTAATCCCACGTGTGGTCAACCTGAAGAGAAAAACTCTATTGAGTTGTGCAAAATTTTATCTTTCTATTTTAAAAGAGAAAATAGAAGTTACAGAAAAAAATATTTCATCAGTGGAGGTGGAAGAAATATGCCCACCGTATGATATGCAGGGACCCGTTTCTCTGTATTTTATCCGGTGACTCCAGAAGATATTAAAATGATCCTCAAATCTCTTAGGCTCCATGTACACTGAAGCTCAAAAACAGCCGTTTTGAACGCCAGATTTCTGGCAGAAAAAGCTGCTTTAAAATATAGCTTTTATCTGCGTTTAATGTGCGTTTTTATTGTATAAACACCAAGGACACTCCAAAAATCCCACAATGCATTGTTATTACAGTGGGAGCCATTGCAGCAGAGCAGAAAGAGCACTTTCTTGAGCAGGGAGGTGTCTACTGTTGCTCGCTGCGTTCACTATGGATCCAGCTGTGAAGACAATGCAGGAAATACTCCTTATTTTGTTGCCGTCGAATCAGAAGACAGAGAGAATTGAATGAGGAGGACCAGAGTTCGTCGACAATGGACCCATCCGTTGATGGACCAACGCTTATCTTCAGGATATTTCACCAGCCTATACATTCAGCTGCGGAACTATCCTGAAAAGTTTTTCAACTTTACAAGAATGTCAGTTCTTCTTGAGAGGCTGCGACCACGTATTACTCGAATGGACACCCAGATGAGGATGAGCGTGTCTCCTGAGGAACATCTCCTGGTGACACTCATAATTTTAGTCATGTTAATGTTGGTCCTTTTTTTTTTACAACATTTTTTTTTTTTTTTAACAGTCATGTGTTCCGCACTTGTATTAAAAAAATAAAATAATTTCTTTTAAATATTTTTTGCCTTTTTATCATTGACAATTTGTAATGTCCCAAATTGTTTTGATTGGTCAATGTTTTATCTCCAAATAAATTTCTGTTTAATTTTTAATTTTTTTTTAGGAAAATTATTTGATCTAAAAAAACGTAAGTTTGTAACTTTTTTCCCCAATTAAAAATTATTATTAATAATATTTTTTTTATTTTTTGTAGGTTCCTGGCCACAGGACAATCGTTTGTCTCGCTACATCACTATTTTCTGATGGGTGTATGCACGGTGGCAAAATTGACCCTGGAGACCTGCCTTGCTCTGTTGGGAGGAGTTAAATCCTGATATGATGCCTGAGCCTACAGAAGAAAACTTGGGAACAGGTGTCTAAGGAATTTTGGGAAAAGTCAGTTTCCAAACTGTATAGGAGCTCTGGATGGAAAGCATGACCGAGTGAAAAAAAACACCTAACTCCGGGTTGCGATATTTTAACTATAAAAAGTATTTTTTCCGTTGTACTTCTGGCATTGGCGGATGCAAATCTGCGCTTCATATTTGTGGATGTGGGGGGCCTATGGGAGTCAGGGGGATGCCTGAGTATTCCGGGAGTCTGCACTGGGTCGTTGGCTGCACGAAGGACAGCTAGGTATTCCTTCTTGTAGGGCACTACGGAGCCCAGTCTTCCACTGGTGATGATAGCCGATGAAGCTTTTGGCTTAGCAGAAAATCTAATGCACCCATATAGTGGAGATTAAGCCGAGCCAGACGTGTTGTGGAGTGTGCCTTCGGAGTATGTACAGCAAAATGGCGTGTACTTCTCTCCGCCATTCAGCTTGATGTGGAGAACGCTATAAAAAGTCGTCCTAGCATGCTGTGTGCTGCATAACTTTTTTTAATTGCGAATGAGAGAGTCTCCACAGAACCTGCACCCCCAAACCCAGCACATGATATGCAATTCATGGACTTGCCCAGCACTGCTACAGTTCTAAACATCCGAAATCAGTTTGCCAATTTTTTTGTTTACCCTACTGGTAGTTTGGCCTGGCAAGACCAATATATTTAGCTTAATTTTTCTTGATACTATCATCTTTGTTAACTAATGGCCCGAAAAAGAAACAGGAACAATTGTGTATACCATTCATCACAACGTATTCCACTCAGCATTACATGATAAAGAAAATCTTACGGAGACATTGGCATCTTTTGGGAAGTGACCGTATTATCAACACATTCCTCCCAGCAGTCCCACAAGTTATCTTTAGAGGTGCCCCTTCCCTTAGAGATAGAGTGGCACCTAATGTGGTTGACCCTCCGCCCAAGAAAGTCTCTTTTTTCCAAAAATTATCTGGGTACCACCAATGCCGTCGGTGCCAGGTGTGCTCTTTGAACAAAATTAAGTCAAAGAAGACCGAATCATTTGTATCCAGTAGTACTTCAAAAACTCATAAGATTGATACTTTTGTCACATGTAGTTCCACAGGCGTTGTCTACCTCCTGCAATGTCCTTGCGGGATGCAATATATTGGAAGGACAAAACGCACTATGCAAATTAGGTTGGGAGAACATATAGCTAACATTAAGAGTGGCTTTCAGTATCATTCGGTCTCTAAGCACTATGACTTATACCACCAGCGCAACCCAGCTGGGACTTCTATTATAGGAATTGATAGATACAATTCTCACTGGAGGGGTGGGTCTCTTGTTAGGGAAATTTCCCGTATGGAAATGAGTTGGATCCATAAGGTCCGTTGCTACACCCCGTATGGGCTCAACGTCGACATTGATGTCAATGCATTTATCGATAACAGCTAGGGGGACATCTTTGTATAGCATTGTGAACTGGATCTAAGCTCTCGGGACATCCCTATCTTCCAATTTCTAATTTTTTTTTTGCTAATATCAATTATGGTTCCCATTCAAATAGAGATCTTTGGGGGACCAATGATATTGCGACTAATCTTTCAGTTATAGACAGTGATCTGTGGACGTCTCATGGAGGGTTGCCCTTGTAGATGCCTACGGATTTTATTTCACTACATATTAATTTTTGGATTCTTTTTTTATATTATGATACGTGTGTGGTGGGGGCTTCGGGTGCACCCAACACATTTGTCATAATTATTTTTATACTCATTTATTGAGCTCAGCTGACTGATAATCTGATTAGCTCTAATATTTTTCTTGCAACAATTTCTTTTCTTAGTTCCTTCTCTCATAGGGGTGTTTTTTAATGGAGATTGCACTTTGTTTTTTCCAAATAGAAAACATTGATTGTAATGGAGAATCCGTCCACTAGGTGGCGGTAACATTACATTAATCCAGCAATGAAGAGACAATTTTAATATCCAAAAATATTTTTTCATACGGGTTCGCACATATCGATACATAGAATATATGCAGGGTAGTGATGTGAATCCTTTCACATTGTGTTTTACTACACCAACGTGATGTTCTGCAGCAGCCTCACACTTTACGTATCTGTACAATCAGGATGTATACAGATGTAGTGTGATTGCTGCTTCTATTCATGTGACCAGACTGTTCCGCCTACATGTCTGATTAATATCTAACATTAGGATCAAGCATCAGTGCTTTTTTTTATGTAAGGGCAGTTTGCCCATTTTCAATATGGCGACACCCGCATCGGAGATGCTGAAAGCTCAGATCCAGGCGGACTGTCATTGTTATTACCATTTGTTATTGCCATTTAATTTAACTTACTCCAAGTGAGCGGATGTTTTAGTTGTGATCTTTTGCTCTCTTATGTCGGATTAATATCCGACATTGAGACCAAGAGATAAATGTTTTTTATTGTAAGGGCAGTTTGCCCATTTTCAAGATGGCGACACCCGTAGCGGGGATGCTGGGAATTCAGTTCTGGGCGGACCTAGTTACTGTTCATAGCATATAAAATGGTGGTGGGTCAGCACGCCGCCCGTGCCCCTGGATGACGACAGGTTTGTCGAAACGACGTAGGGAGGAGCGGCGTGCTGACGTCACCACAATACGAATCCCGGAAGAAACGGGTAGTGAGAGCCGGTCGGCCTTATACACAACCACTGCTGTTTATTATTACATATGCTGTAAGTGCATTATTTTATTTGAATAAAGGTTTTAAATTACTGGATTACACTATGGGGCTTTCTTTTTCACCCTAAATATGATCTGCGGAGATATCGGGGGACTACAGACTAAAACCCAACTGAATATAAAGTACAGAGAGAGCCAATTAGAGACCCTGGCGGGGATAAGAGCCATCTACTCAGACTGATCTCTTTCAGGGATCAGGATATCTGGTAAGCAGTCTGAGAAGGATAAGGTGGTGGATTTCTGTCGTATCAGCGCTTTTTCTATGGTGTTCCAGTTTGAAGTCACAAATTAATTTCAAAGAGATTGTACCCATGCACTTCATTTCTTTCTTCTGAGGACTTTTTGTCATGCATGAACTGCCATTGTGTACCAATACTAAAGGAAAAGAGTGTGACACTGTTCAATATCTCTGCCTAGAGGCTCAAGGAATATATTTCATTATATATGTTTTATTGCATAGTCAGGTGATATCATAGTGTGATCATACACAATAAATTTTTGATCATCCACTCATTATTCATTCACCACGTTTTGATACTTTGTTGCACAGCTTTAGTTTCTTTTTAATATTTGTTTTTTGTGGGTGTCTCACATTTTTTAGTTGCAGCACAGATATTGATTTATCACTATATGTTTTTTACAGACAGCGCAGTATACTTATTCCCATTTTATTATCCTTTACTTACCTGAATGTTCTCACAGATTAATAAAAATTACATGTGTATTCATTTCAATTAAATTAATTAAATAAATTAAATTCATTACAATAAAGTTTCGTTTTTTTCTTTTTTTTTATTTATTTTTTTTAGAATGGAAAATACTACAACCAAATTTGCTGACAACTGACCATCAACTGGCCAAAAACTTTTTATGCAATGTCAAAAAGGGTGACACGTTTAAAAGAAATTAAATGTAGTAAAAAAATAAAAAAAATAAATAAATCATAGTTCTTCAAAATCCGGAGAATCACTCTGATTCCAGGCGTGGTGTTTTGGAGGGATTGTCGGTGTCAAATTGATGACCCTGGTGTTGAGGTGTGGGTGGCAGGCTTGCAGGAGGCACATTTTGTGCATAGGAGGAGAGACCTGGTAGATTGTAGTAGGCAGAAGGGAAACCTTGAACAGTGTGAGGGCTGCTAGTGGACAGGCTTGGCACATTGTTTCAATTGTACACTGCTGGACCAGGAGGAGCAGTGCAAGAGGGAAGAGACGCATAGCTAGAATGGTGGCCCAGGAGGAGCGTTGGCAGATGGACCTGGCACATTTGGGGGGTGGTATACTGCTGGACCAGGAGGAGCAGTGCAAGGAGGGAAGAGACGCATAGCTAGAATGGTGGCCCAGGAGGAGCGGTGGAAGATGGACCTGGCACATTTGGGGGGTGGTATACTGCTGGACCAGGAGGAGCAGTGCAAGGAGGGAAGAGACGCATAGCTAGAATGGTAGATTGGTGGCCCAGGAGGAGCGTTGGCAGATGGACCTGGCACATTTGGGGGGTGGTACACTGCTGGACCAGGAGGAGCAGTGCAAGGAGGGAAGAGACGCATAGCTAGAATGGTGGCCCAGGAGGAGCGGTGGAAGATGGACCTGGCACATTTGGGGGGTGGTATACTGCTGGACCAGGAGGAGCAGTGCAAGGAGGGAAGAGACGCATAGCTAGAATGGTAGATTGGTGGCCCAGGAGGAGCATTGGCAGATGGACCTGGCACATTTGGGGGGTGGTACACTGCTGGACCAGGAGGAGCAGTGGAAGAGGGAAGAGACGCATAGCTAGAATGGTAGATTGGTAGCCCAGGAGGAGCGGTGGCAGATGGACCTGGCACATTTGGGGGGTGGTACACTGCTGGACCAGGAGGAGCAGTGCAAGGAGGGAAGAGACGCATAGCTAGAATGGTAGATTGGTGGCCCAGGAGGAGCGTTGGCAGATGGACCTGGCACATTTGGGGGGTGGTACACTGCTGGACCAGGAGGAGCAGTGGAAGAGGGAAGAGACGCATAGCTAGAATGGTAGATTGGTGGCCCAGGAGGAGCGGTGGAAGATGGACCTGGCACATTTGGGGGGTGGTACACTGCTGGGCCAGGAGGAGCAGTGCAAGAGGGAAGAGACGCATAGCTAGAATGGTAGATTGGTGGCCCAGGAGGAGTGTTGGCAGATGGACCTGGCACATTTGGGGGGTGGTACACTGCTGGGCCAGGAGGAGCAGTGCAAGGAGGGAAGAGACGCATAGCTAGAATGGTAGATTGGTGGCCCAGGAGGAGCGTTGGCAGATGGACCTGGCACATTTGGGGGGTGGTACACTGCTGGGCCAGGAGGAGCAGTGGAAGAGGGAAGAGACGCATAGCTAGAATGGTAGATTGGTGGCCCAGGAGGAGCGTTGGCAGATGGACCTGGCACATTTGGGGGGTGGTACACTGCTGGGCCAGGAGGAGCAGTGCAAGAGGGAAGAGACGCATAGCTAGAATGGTAGATTGGTGGCCCAGGAGGAGCGTTGGCAGATGGACCTGGCACATTTGGGGGGTGGTACACTGCTGGACCAGGAGGAGCAGTGCAAGGAGGGAAGAGACGCATAGCTAGAATGGTAGATTGGTGGCCCAGGAGGAGCGTTGGCAGATGGACCTGGCACATTTGGGGGGTGGTACACTGCTGGACCAGGAGGAGCAGTGCAAGAGGGAAGAGACGCATAGCTAGAATGGTAGATTGGTGGCCCAGGAGGAGCGTTGGCAGATGGACCTGGCACATTTGGGGGGTGGTACACTGCTGGACCAGGAGGAGCAGTGCAAGGAGGGAAGAGACGCATAGCTAGAATGGTAGATTGGTGGCCCAGGAGGAGCGTTGGCAGATGGACCTGGCACATTTGGGGGGTGGTACACTGCTGGACCAGGAGGAGCAGTGGAAGAGGGAAGAGACGCATAGCTAGAATGGTAGATTGGTGGCCCAGGAGGAGCGTTGGCAGATGGACCTGGCACATTTGGGGGGTGGTACACTGCTGGGCCAGGAGGAGCAGTGCAAGGAGGGAAGAGACGCATAGCTAGAATGGTAGATTGGTGGCCCAGGAGGAGCGTTGGCAGATGGACCTGGCACATTTGGGGGGTGGTACACTGCTGGGCCAGGAGGAGCAGTGCAAGAGGGAAGAGACGCATAGCTAGAATGGTAGATTGGTGACCCAGGACGAGCGGTGGAAGATGGACCTGGCACATTTGGGGGGTGGTACACTGCTGGGCCAGGAGGAGCAGTGCAAGAGGGAAGAGACGCATAGCTAGAATGGTAGATTGGTGGCCCAGGAGGAGCGTTGGCAGATGGACCTGGCACATTTGGGGGGTGGTACACTGCTGGACCAGGAGGAGCAGTGCAAGAGGGAAGAGACGCATAGCTAGAATGGTAGATTGGTGGCCCAGGAGGAGCGTTGGCAGATGGACCTGGCACATTTGGGGGGTGGTACACTGCTGGACCAGGAGGAGCAGTGGAAGAGGGAAGAGACGCATAGCTAGAATGGTAGATTGGTGGCCCAGGAGGAGCGTTGGCAGATGGACCTGGCACATTTGGGGGGTGGTACACTGCTGGGCCAGGAGGAGCAGTGGAAGAGGGAAGAGACGCATAGCTAGAATGGTAGATTGGTGGCCCAGGAGGAGCGTTGGCAGATGGACCTGGCACATTTGGGGGGTGGTACACTGCTGGGCCAGGAGGAGCAGTGCAAGGAGGGAAGAGACGCATAGCTAGAATGGTAGATTGGTGGCCCAGGAGGAGGGGTGGAAGATGGACCTGGCACATTTGGGGGGTGGTACACTGCTGGGCCAGGAGGAGCAGTGCAAGAGGGAAGAGACGCATAGCTAGAATGGTAGATTGGTGGCCCAGGAGGAGCGTTGGCAGATGGACCTGGCACATTTGGGGGGTGGTACACTGCTGGGCCAGGAGGAGCAGTGCAAGAGGGAAGAGACGCATAGCTAGAATGGTAGATTGGTGGCCCAGGAGGAGCGTTGGCAGATGGACCTGGCACATTTGGGGGGTGGTACACTGCTGGACCAGGAGGAGCAGTGGAAGAGGGAAGAGACGCATAGCTAGAATGGTAGATTGGTGGCCCAGGAGGAGCGTTGGCAGATGGACCTGGCACATTTGGGGGGTGGTACACTGCTGGACCAGGAGGAGCAGTGCAAGGAGGGAAGAGACGCATAGCTAGAATGGTAGATTGGTGACCCAGGAGGAGCGGTGGAAGATGGACCTGGCACATTTGGGGGGTGGTACACTGCTGGACCAGGAGGAGCAGTGCAAGGAGGGAAGAGACGCATAGCTAGAATGGTAGATTGGTGGCCCAGGAGGAGCGTTGGCAGATGGACCTGGCACATTTGGGGGGTGGTACACTGCTGGACCAGGAGGAGCAGTGGAAGAGGGAAGAGACGCATAGCTAGAATGGTAGATTGGTGGCCCAGGAGGAGCGGTGGAAGATGGACCTGGCACATTTGGGGGGTGGTACACTGCTGGACCAGGAGGAGCAGTGGAAGAGGCACCATTTCCAAATTGCTGGAGTTATTTGGTTCAACAGGAGAAGCAGTGCTGGAGATGTTGCCAAAAGGAGACCCTAAAATGGGTGGTGTTGGAGTCCCACTCCTTTGCG
The DNA here is from genome assembly GCA_029206835.1 of Rana muscosa. Lineage (NCBI taxonomy): Eukaryota > Metazoa > Chordata > Amphibia > Anura > Ranidae > Rana > Rana muscosa. The sequence continues at coordinate 1,285,810,958 of CM055116.1, read as the reverse complement.
CCACCCTGCAGGCCAACACATAGGTGTACATGTTCTCCATGCACTGCTTCTCCCGTTCAGAATCTAAATCTGACAGCAGCATGAAAAGGCTGCGACAGAAAGTCGCCTGAGGATGACTGGGATCCATAAACACGTCATTTTGGTTTTTTATCTAAGTCCGCAATCAGCTGTAAAATTCTTTGGAACATTTGGTTGCTGTTGCTGTTGTCTGGATGCTGCCGACGGTTACCACGTCCCCGACCAACACTGGAAGATGATGTATTATCAACTCTAATTTACATATGAATAAAAAAAGCAGATAATTGATTTTTAAAAAAAGGGATAGATGACACTCCCAGCTTCTGACAGCATGGACACTGGTATTTACATTTGGTGAAAAACTCGCCTGAGAAACACTTCCTTTCCTCTGATCATCCTCATCTGCCACTGTAGCATTCCAGTTTGATGTGGTTCTAAAAAAAGGTAACAGAAAGGTTGTGACTACTGTTCAAACCAACGTCTTAGTTATTTTCAAAATATTAAAGTTAATTTTTTTTGGTCAAAAATTACATTTTTTTTTTTTCAATTTACAAAATCAAGCTGTATAAAAATGTGAACAAATTAAATTTTATTTTTTAAATCCTTTACAATATTTAGTGATTTTTAAAAATCTCAAAATAATGAATATTTAAATACACACTTGTAATATTTTATTTTTTTAAAAAATATAATTTTAATTGATTTTAAAATAATTGATTATTAATATAAAAGTAAAAAAAAAAATTCAAAAAAATTTTCAAAAAAGATATTTTAATTTTTTTTATATATATATTTTAACAAACAGCAAAAAGTGCACTCCGAAGAGAGCGATTCCTCAATGGGACTTTTTAGGGTGACTGTTGAAAACCTCTATATAGAGTAATGTAGTACAAAAGTATTGGTCATAAAGACTGATTTACACCGATGAGGCGGCACGGATGGGCACCGATGAGGCGGCACAGATGGGCACCGATGAGGCGGCACAGATGGGCACCGATGAGGCGGCACAGATGGGCACCGATGAGGCGGCACAGATGGGCACCGATGAGGCGGCACAGATGGGCACCGATGAGGCGGCACAGATGGGCACCGATGAGGCGGCACAGATGGGCACCGATGAGGCGGCACAGATGGGCACCGATGAGGCGGCACAGATGGGCACCGAAGAGGCGGCACAGATGGGCACCGAAGAGGCGGCACAGATGGGCACCGAAGAGGCGGCACAGATGGGCACCGATGAGGCGGCACAGATGGGCACCGATGAGGCGGCACAGATGGGCACCGATGAGGCGGCACAGATGGGCACCGATGAGGCGGCACTGTACTGTAATGTGGTACTATTGGATGCCAATCAGTGCCAAATAATGCCTGCCAATCAGTGATGCCCATTGTGGGCACTGATTGGCATCCATTGTGGGTACTGATTAGCATCCATTAGGGGCACAGAATGGCATCCCTGGTGGTCTAGGGAGGCATCCCTGGTGGTCTAGGGAGGCATCCCTGGTGGTCTAGGGAGGCATCCCTGGTGGTCTAGGGAAGCATCCCTGGTGGTATCCCTGGTGGTATAACTGGTGGTCCAGTGGCATCCCTGGTGGTCCAGTGTGGGCATCCTCGGGGGGGCTGCGCTGATAATCGATCAGCACAAACCCCCCCTGTCAGAGGAGCAGCCGATCGGCTCTCCTCTACTCGCGTCTGACAGACGCGAGTGAGGAAAAGCCGATGACCGGCTTTTCCTGTTTACATTGTGATCAGCCGTGATTGGACACGGCTGATCACGTGGTGACACCCTGCAACAACGATCGGCGCGCAGCGGCTCAAAATCCTGAGGACGTCATATGACGTCCAGTCAGGATTTTGAAACCAGTTTGCCGCCGTCAATCTGCTATAGGGCGGGCGGCAAGTGGTTAAGCTCAGATTTGATAAAAAAAATGCCAAACGCTAATTAGCGGCCGTTTATGAGCGTTTGGCCTTTTTTTTGCGTTTTTTTTACCGCCAAAAAACCGTCAATTTGAACGCAAATTTCTGGCGTTCAGAAAAACGCCCATTAACTGCACTGCTCATTAACGCCCATTAACTGCACTGCTCATTAACGCCCAAAAAAAAAAACGACCATGTATACATGAACACATAGGCTAACATAGAGTGCAGTTAATGAGCTTTTTCTAAAAAACGCCAATAAACTGCAGTTGTACCAGCTTCAGAGTACATGTTGCCCAAGAGTCTCGTCCCCATCACTTGATCCCTGCATTGTGCAGTTGGTGAAGGACTCCTCAGATACTCTGGCGCCTTTTATTGCAGACATTGTTGGCATGTCATTTGCCACCGGTGTCGTTCCGTGTATTCTGAAGCAGGTGGTGGTTATACCCCCTGCTAAAGAAAGCAAACGCGAAGCGTACCGTGATGAGCAACAATCGCCCTATTTCCACCCTGCCGTTTCTGGCAAAGATCATGGAGCGAGCTGCGGTAATGGCAATTTCAACCTCACCTGGAGACTAACAACATTTTTGATGACTTCCAGTCAGGATTCCGACCTGGGAGAGGTCCGGAAACAGTCCTGGTAAAAAGTCCAGGACGATCTACTCTGGGACCTTGGATGAGAATGAAGCTTCGGCCTTGGTACTTCTGGATTTGTCGGCAGCTTTTAATACCATCGACCACTCTATACTTTTGGATAGGTTGAAGGTGGTGGCGGGAATGGATGGTATAGCTCTGGCATGGGTAGCCTCGTTCCTGCGAGAAAAGGGTTCAGAGGGTAAAGCTGGGACCATTTTATTCCTCTGATAGTTCCCTGTCTTGATTTATCTCTGATCCTTTTTAACATTTATATGAGGCCGCTGCTGTACATCATTAGCCGTCACAACCTCCCGTTCCATGTCTATGCTGACGACACATAGGATCTACTTCAAACTACCCAAGAAAGGGGAAGGTCAGGTCAGGTCATGCTGGCCTCCTGCTCGGAGGAAATCCAATCCTGGATGGGCGCCAATTATCTCAAACTAAATGACACCAAAACGAAATGCATCATCTTCAGTAACCAATAAATGGACACTGATTATGCTAAGAAATTGGACTTTAAACGGCACGTGGGTACTTCATGTAAAAATCTAAGGGTTTTTTATTGTAGAAATACATAAAAACAATAATACATTAAAGGCTGTTTGTATTATTATCAGTACAAGGCCCAGAATAATGCTCTCATATCACTCCCAACAACTACAGTTATTTTGGTAAACTCGAATGAGTAAGGTACATATCCAAAAGAACATTAACAGTTGAAAAATACAAATGTGAAGTGAATAGCCTTAAAATGGGTCCAATTGCAGAAAAACGTTCTTGCTCTACATGTTACGCATATCATTACTTTGCTGAAGGATTTGCCTACCGGAGACAGACACCCTTTCAAGGTCGTGGGCCTAGGAGAAATAAATTTAAACGGCCAAAAGTAGGGAATGATATGGGGATTACGGACGAGGATACTGAATCCGATTCAACCATATCTACTTTTTCTTACCAGCAAATCAGCAGCGAGAGGACCGACGAATACGTACAATAACAGTGGTGGACGTAAGAGAGGTTATGGTGGTGGGCAATTCACTCCTTATCCTAAAAAACGACCTGATAACTATGACACAAGACCAGTTGACCATTCACTTTGACATGGTGCTACACCGGCCAAAGGTAATGGGAATAATCCACAGACATATATGGGTCCCACTGCACAAAAAGCACTACACATGATGACTCAGCAGAGCCAAAATTACGAATACTCCTTCGACATCATACCCCGCAGGGTTGGGACCCAGGGGAGGGCTGGGCCAGGGTGGTAATTGCCCAGGCCGCCCTAACTTATGTCCAAAATGGCCGGCAGCCGCTGCCCGCTACCATTTTCTTTTTTATTCTGGTCTAGGAAGCCGGGCCGGGGCCATGGCCATGGTGGCCGACCACTAGCTGTTGCATTCCGGGAGTTGTAGTCCGCACTCAAGCTTCTGGTGGGTGGAAAACACAGCAGCGCAGAGGAAACTACAACTCCCTGGGACCGGATTCTTGGAAGCAAGCAAAGGCAGGGTGTGCCAGTGAGTCAGTACGCAAGGCTGCAAGGCTGGGTGCTGGCTGCAACTTGACCCCAGGATCAGGAGTGTTACCCCCCCCCCCCAGGACAGTGTTTCTCAACTCCAGTCCTCAAGGTGCCGCAACAGGTCATGTTTTCAGGCTTTCCATTATTTTGCACAGGTGATTTAATCAGTTTCACTGCCTTAGTAATTACCACAGCCGTTTAAACTGAGGGAAATCCTGAAAACATGACCTGTTAGTGCGCCTTGAGGACTGGAGTTGAGAAACACTGCCCCAGGAGACCGTGGCGAGCAAGGACCTGCTGAGCTGAGATCGCTGAGGTGAGAGACCCTGACACCCCTAGCTGACCCCCATCTCCCCCCCCCATACACCCCATGTAACTTGCTCCAGTGATCAGGCTGCATTGATGGGCACTGGAGTTGGCTGCACTGATGGGCACAGGTGAGGCTGCATTGAAAAACCAGATGGGCCGTGGCTGGTGAGCTGATTCGGCGGTTCAATGGGCCACTTGACTGGATTTGCCCCCCAGGCCTAAGGCCGCCAGCCCTCCACGTTGGGACCCACTAACATGCAAGTACCTAATCTGTCTATGGATACTATTCCACAACCTTCACCTTTCCAATCCCCCTTTGGACACCCAATATACATAAATCAGTACAATTAGACGTTTAAAAAAAACAGAGCACCCTTGACTCTCATATTAACCAAAACACTCAAATTCTAAATTTTCCAACACTAGGATTACTACCGCTTCCAACGTAGAATTGGATGTGCCCTTACTCCTCATTATTTTTCGATTGAAGAACTAAATGTACTTAAATTTGGTTTAAGTTTTTGTCCTTCACAAACTCTAGACGACAGGTATGAACTTATCAAGGACGTTCACATATTCATTAGGAATCTAACATACGAATTCATGTTTGATAAAGACTGCATACGTGCGAAAGAGGAAAAGGAATTCTCTGAAAGCATAAAACATTTTAAAATGGAGGAGTTTAGAGCTTTACATGATTTGATACTGTTGTTGGAAGAAAACGATTATATGGACATACCTGATGACAACATACCTGTTCTAGCTCAACCTTCTGTCAAGAAGTTTAAACGAAAATCTAGAAATTTTCCTGATTTGACCACCACCCCTCAAGCATGGGCATTTCTATGTAGTATTGTTGGTGATATAAAACGGTTTGAAATCCTACCTAAAAACTCACTAGGGCACAGTGACAGACCATGAAATACAAAATCATCCCGATGTCATCGTTAAGGGGGCTGATAAAGGGAGGGAATATAGTTCTTTTGACTAGGAATCTGTATGAGACTATCTCAAGATTCTATCCAATCGTGATTGGTATTGCCCTATTACTCTGACACGTACTGCCTCGTTTAAAACTGAATTTTTGGAGATCATCAATGATGTCTTCACGAGAGGTTTGATAGATCAAGATGTTTACTATTACCTGAATGTCCGGTCTGCCAGGGCGGCGACATTCTATGCACTACCCAAGGTGCATAAGAACCCTTTGTCGCCTCCTGGGAGACCGATCATTTCGGGAATTGGTTGTTTCACTGAAAATGCCAGTAGGCTTGTGGACTCTGTTTTGATGCCACATGTTATGGCTCTCCCTTCCTATACCAGGGATACCTTGGCCCTCCTTAGGCAGATTGAGGGAATGGCTCCCTGCTTGTAACCTTGGATGTGGAGGCGTCATACATCCCTCACGAGCGGGGAGTCAAGACGATACGCACCTTCCTTCATGAAGAGGATCACCACCATTGGCCATACAATGAATTCATTGTGCGATTGTTACAGTTTATTCTTACTCATAACTGGTTTCGTTTTTGTGATTCCCACTACCCTCCAGGTAGAGGGCGTAGCAATGGGCACCTGTTGTGCCCCTGGCTACGCAAACCTGTACCTAGGGGGGTGGGAGAGAAGCCTGTTCTATAGTGAACCTATGGCTACATACACTGACCATATACTCGTCTAGATGCGATACATCGACTATGAATTCATCCAACAATCCTCGAGTGCCGATCCAGATCGGCGAATCTGGCCAAATTGAAGATTCCAAAATTCAAAAAGAAAAAAAAATGCGGAGGGAGAACGAGTGAAGTACAAGGAGCTGAATTTTGGAACTCCTTGCCTCCGAAACTGAGACTTGAGAATGACTTTCTGAGATTTCGAAAGGAATTGAAAACCGTACTTTTTGTACAAGCTTTTGGAGTCACCTAATTTTAATGGGGTGTGACGGACAAACCCCCAGGTTTTTACTGAGTGTTGTCATTCTGGTATGTTGGTTTTCCTAAGGTCTTTCAATGTCTTTTATTTTGCTCATCGAGGCCTTCGGGTAAGACTGCGTAGGTTAAGCATTGTAACTTGAGAGAAGAGCAGTCATGTGACCAGGCCCAATATGATGCTATTGTAGTCATTCCAGAAATACCGTATTTATCGGCATATAATGCGCACAGGCGTATAACACGCACCCTAACTTTAAGAGGGAAGTTTAAGGGAAAAAAACTTTCCACGGCCCCCTGCGTATAACACGCAGGCACAGTTTACCCTCTATTTTCAGAGTAAAAAAGTGAGTGTTATACGCCAATAAAAACAGTAATTAAATTTGGGCATTCATACAGGAGCCCTTGTACCATTGGATCTTTGTGGATGGTGAGGTTTCAGAGCTAACTGGTTGAGGAGCACTGATCTTAGGGCTGTCTCAGTTTTCTGACTAAATATTGAATCTCCTGGACTTTTCCGCTGTCATTCCACTGGAATACAATTCCTTGTAAGTGCTGCAGTGACGATTGAACAAACACTGGAGTCTTGGAGTATTTATTTCCCTGAAATCCAGAAGAATGTATATAAAATAGCCGGCCATTTATTCAACATTAGGACCAATGGTGAATCTGAAAAAATCCTGGAACTGTACTTACCACACCATCTGTGCTTAAATGATGTACTAATACTGGGATTGCCATAATCTTCAACGCACATCCCGTCTGTCGATTAGGAGTACTATCAGACAAAGAGAGACACTACCTGATACCTGCCAGCAGTAAGATTCCCACCATATATACATTACCAAAAATGCACAAGGATTCCACTAATCCACCTCCAAGGCCCATCGTGAATAGCATTGTTTCCATTGCATCCAGAATGGGACAATACTTGGACAAATTTCTGCAAAAAAGCGTAGCAATGACACGATCTTACCTTAAAGATACCAAAGACTTCCTAAATTGTCTACAAAGTATCAAGGTTACAGAAGGACAAGAACTTCTATTAGTAACAGCCGATGTATCATCCCTCTACTCGATCATACAACACGACGGTGCTCTACTTGCCCTCAATTGGGCCTTGAGACATAGGGATGTTGGCCATGCCCTAAACTTTTGTCTGTCACATAATTTTTGGTATGCTAATACATTTTTTTGCTAAATGCCGATGAGTTGCGATGGGGGCCAAGTTCGCACCGAGCATCGCAAACCTCTTCATGGCAGAATAGGATGACAAAGTCATTTTTAAAAACAGAAGGGTTGAACTTATTTTTTATAAGCGTTTTATTGACGATCTGTTTTTTATCTGGGCTGGATCTGTGGACTCTACTGGATTTTTTTAAAGGTTTTAAACACTAAGAACAATAACATCAAGTTAACATCTGACTGGCACAGTGAAGTAATCAATTTCCTGGATGTAACAGTCTATCGCCAGAACTTAACTTGAAACGAAAGTGTTTTTTAAACCAACGGATAGAAAACGGCTACCTACCAACTACCAGTGGGCACCACCCCCAATGGCTTAAGAACATCCCTAAAGGGGCAAAATATGAGAGTAAAACGCAACTGCTCAGAGATTGATAACTTCTTTACACAATCTAAAGTGCTGACGGATAGATTCACAGCAAAAGGCTACAATCGGGTGGCCCTGGAAAAGATTGTAGAAGAAGTAGGACTAGTACCAAGGGAAGTAACTACAAACAAAACCAGAACCAGCACCAGGTGAAGCCAATACTAAAGAATGGGGCTTCATATCACAGTTCCACACACACAATACAAAGTAGAGGCAATATTCAATCAACACTGGCATATACTATTATTGGATAAAAAAAAAAAAAATTGGGTCCAGTACTACCCCCCAAACCACAGTTCTTATATAGGAAAGCCCCGAATTATGGGGACCGCATAGTCAAAAAAATTCTGGACCCGCCAAAAAAAAAAACATTTTGGGCTCGAAATGGTTTCTTTGCCTGCAGGAGATGCAAAGCATGCAGGGAAGTAGCACGACCAATGAGAGGTTTAGAGAACTTTGTTTCCCTTTCAAATAACCAGTTTGATATCAAGCAATTCATTACATGCAATAGTAGCTTTGTGGTATATGCTTTAAGATGTCCCTGCGGGCTCCTCTATAAAGGACGTACCAAAAGATTACTCAGAATACGTATAGCTGAACATATTCACAATATAAAAAAAATAAATCGGTTTTAAAGAACCACAACGTATCCTTGCATTTCAAGCTCAAAACATAACCAGGACGCCTCAGGCCTAGAATTTTGGGGCATTGAATGTTTAGAGCAACATTGGAGAGGCTCTCAAAGAGTACGTGAACTATCCAAAACGTGACACCAAATGGATTTTTTTAACAGATGTTTTAGTACCAAAAGGACTTAAATGTAGAATTGGAGGCAGGCCAGTCGAATTGGCGTACTCAGAGTTGGAATCTACTATCCGGGTGAAAGACCTGGAGAAGCCCGCGTCTCAGATTTATGGGTCCCTGCTGGTTGCTGCTATCCCCGAGCTGTCTTCCCTCCGCAGGAAATGGGTGGAGGACATACCGGGGCTGGACGCGGACGACTGAAGGGAGGTTTGGGATTATCCCTTCTCCCCTCTGATCTCAGCAAGGGACAAATTAGTCCAATATAAAATTGTCCACAGGGCTCACTACACGCCTCACAGGCTGCACCAGATGTCACCGGAGCATTCTCCGGAGTGCTGGCGCTGCTCCTACCGGCCAGGGGGTTTCTTCCATATTTTCTGGGCTTGCCCAGCAATTTTACAGTATTGGAGTGAAGTGCTACGGGTGATCAATAAAGCCACCGGGACTTGCGTCCCATGCGAGCCCATACACTGTTTGCTAGGACTGGTTGACCAACTGCCAATACTCAGAGCCAGAAAAACACTCATATCCCTGTTGTTGTATTATGCGCGCAAAGCCATTACAATGAATTGGAAACAATCGTCTCCCCCCTCTGTTAAATTTTGGAAAAACTTAGTTAATGCCAGTTTGCCCCTATATAGAGCCACGTACTTGTCTAGAGGTTGTCCGCACAAATTTGAAAAGGTATGGAACTGTTGGTTAGATGACAGAAGCACGGCAAGTGATACAGTGACCATTGTCTAGACTTCTATTGTATCATTGAAATATCGATCTATTAACCCAAATAATGTTTCCAGGCTACCTTCCTCTATCAATACCACTTTGAAGCATGACGTATATTGACTGAACCCTCTCCCCAAGCTTGGGGTTGTAGTATAGACTAAGTTAAGTTTTTTGTTATTTGTCGCCCTGTGACGGTCTGATGCCGAAACAGGGTAATGGCCCCTGCGTGGGCAGCTGTTATGCCTAGGTGTAGGCAAAATGTGTGTATGTTTTATAAAAATTCAATAAAAAGATTAAAAAAAAAAATGTAGAATTGGATATCAATTGTTTCATTAGTGACTCTTGAGGGGACCCAGAGACACTCCTATCCGCTATCCCTTTTGTTTCATTTAAATATCTAAAATTGTTAAAATGTTACTCTCGCTTTGTGGAATTAATCCCAGCCTGTCTGGTTTTAATTATTTATCCCTAGCCTGCCTGGTTTTAGTTTTTCTTATATGAAACTAATCCCAGCCTGTCTGGTTTTAAATGTTTTTTTCCCTAGCCCGCTGGGCTTTACTTTGTATAATGACTGTTCTGTAATTTCGCCAACGGACAGTCAGAGCAACAGAGATCTAGGGTGGACATTTCATCTATGTAATCTCATTATTTGATTGGGTTTTCGGATCTCAGTGTTTCCTGTGGATGACCGCATTTGTATTATTTTGATCTTTTGCCATCTTCGGCATTAGATATGCGAGTGCTGGCGACCTATGGAAAGCGCATGTATCTGAAAACCTCATAATGATTACATTTCGTTCCAGCTCTGGGCTCGTATGTAGCCAGAAGCCATCAGAGCTGGAGGGAACATCGACCCCATATTGAAGGGTTAATGAAACACTGCCACTGGAGAGTATCCACATACAGGTCCTTCTCAAAAAATGAGCATATTGTGATAAAGTTCATTATTTTCTGTAATGTACTGATAAACATTAGACTTTCATATATTTTAGATTCATTACACACAACTGAAGTAGTTCAAGCCTTTTCTTGTTTTAATATTGATGATTTTGGCATACAGCTCATGAAAACCCCAAAATCCTATCTCAAAAAATTAGCATATTTCATCCGACCAATAAAAGAAAAGTGTTTTTAATACAAAAAAAGTCAACCTTCAAATAATTATGTTCAGTTATGCACTCAATACTTGGTCGGGAATCCTTTTGCAGAAATGACTGCTTCAATGCGGCGTGGCATGGAGGCAACCAGCCTGTGGCACTGCTGAGGTGTTATGGAGGCCCAGGATGCTTCGATAGCGGCCTTAAGCTCATCCAGAGTGTTGGGTCTTGCGTCTCTCAACTTTCTCTTCCCAATATCCCACAGATTCTCTATGGGGTTCAGGTCAGGAGAGTTGGCAGGCCAATTGAGCACACTAATACCATGGTCAGTAAACCATTTACCAGTGGTTTTGGCACTGTGAGCAGGTGGCAGGTCGTGCTGAAAAATGAAATCTTCATCTCCATAAAGCTTTTCAGCAGATGGAAGCATGAAGTGCTCCAAAATCTCCTGATAGCTAGCTGCATTGACCCTGCCCTTGATAAAACACAGTGGACCAACACCAGCAGCTGACATGGCACCCCAGACCATCACTGACTGTGGGTACTTGAAACTGGACTTCAGGCATTTTGGCATTTCCCTCTCCCCAGTCTTCCTCCAGACTCTGGCACCTTGATTTCCGAATGTACTTTGGACCACTGAGCAACAGTCCAGTGCTGCTTCTCTGTAGCCCAGGTCAGGCGCTTCTGCCGCTGTTTCTGGTTCAAAAGTGGCTTGACCTGGGGAATGCGGCACCTGTAGCCCATTTCCTGCACACGCCTGTTCACGGTGGCTCTGGATGTTTCTACTCCAGACTCAGTCCACTGCTTCCGCAGGTCCTCCAAGGTCTGGAATCGGTCCTTCTCCACAATCTTCTTCAGGGTCCGGTCACCTCTTCTCGTTGTGCAGCGTTTTCTGCCACACTTTTTCCTTCCCACAGACTTCCCACTGAGGTGCCTTGATACAGCACTCTGGGAACAGCCTATTCGTTCAGAAATTTCTTTCTGTGTCTTACCCTCTTGCTTGAGGGTGTCAATGATGGCCTTCTGGACAGCAGTCAGGTCGGCAGTCTTACCCATGATTGCGGTTTTGAGTAATGAACCAGGCTGGGAGTTTTTAAAAGCCTCAGGAATCTTTTGCAGGTGTTTAGAGTTAATTAGTTGATTCAGATGATTAGGTTAATAGCTTGTTTAGAGAACCTTTTCATGATATGCTAATTTTTTGAGATAGGAATTTTGGGTTGTCATGAGCTGTATGCCAAAATCATCAATATTAAAACAAGAAAAGGCTTGAACTACTTCAGTTGTGTGTAATGAATCTAAAATATATGAAAGTCTAATGTTTATCAGTACATTACAGAAAATAATGAACTTCATCACAATATGCTAATTTTTTGAGAAGGACCTGTATATAAAATTGTGTTTTGGGTCAGTGTATTTATTATTACCCATACATAGGGCCATTATCCATTTTTAATACATCATCACAGACTCACGCTGTATGATGGGTCCATGATCCACACACTATATAAATATATATATACATACATATATATATACACACACACACACACACACACACACACACACATACATACATATACATACATACACACACTAGTTGTAAATAGAGTCCCTTTTAGATCCCTACAAGGTATACTACACAGATTGTTATAAAGTATGCATTATGCTAAACAGATCTTTTAAATGTTTTTTTAGATATTTAATAGTATTACCAAATGTATGGAATAAATTATGTTTATATGACATGCTGCCCTGCAAAGCTCAGCGCCGCGCTTGTATACTGATCTATAAGTCAGCAAAGATCATGGATGAGTAGCGCCGGCCGGCTTAGCACAATACTTCCGCCCAGTCTGGCAATGTCACGGATCCGCCTGCGTGATGACGTGGGACGCAGACCGATGTGTCTGGTGACATTCAGGGGGCGGGAGCCGTGTATACTTAAGGCCAGTTGTTGTTGCGTTAGGCCACGCCCTCAGACAAAATCAGGAAGTGACGAAACGCGTCAGCGCGTGACTACGCAACGAACAACCGGAAGTGACGTTTGCGCTCCACGGGCTTGCAACCAGGAAGACACCGGAGGAACTAGCAAACAGCGATCATCAGGGGCAAGTCTATCTAAGCGCTAAACACTACATTTTGCCTGCTTTTACATGTATTTGGTACGCATTTATGTAAGGGGGTACTAAGGGTTTTTTTTTTCCCAATCAACTGTCCAAACGGTACTGCCCTATGTGGATGTGTTTGTTTCCTCACACATGACAGAGTTACCTGGGAAATAAGTAAATCTTATGGTGGAAGGCAGAGATGCTGAAGGTGGATGGCGATTGAATGCTCATAATTATCCTATATCTGGTGAGTGCATCCCCAAAAAGGGGAATTTTACCCCCCACGCTGTGAACATCTTTTGGTGAAAGGAGCACTTGTCACTAGGATTCTGATCAGTCACAGCCATACTCAGTTCATTCATTATCTTTGCTTCCTATATGAACTACTATATAGAGGACGCTCAAATGAACATTTGATCGTAGCGCTGCTACAGGTTTTATTGTGGACTTTTTCTTTTAAGTTTGAATTTCACTGTTTGCATACCGTTTCTTACATAGTTTGGTTTTTTAAGCAACTGCATTTCTTAGTTACATTTTATTCTAGGTGTGCTTTTATCTTTTGAGTTTTATCCTAAGCGCAGAGTGGTACTGATAGGTAGGGCCAATTTTTTTTAGTATATTTTATGCACTGCTCATCACCTGTCCAATATAGTCCCAACAGTGAAGCATGGTGGTGGCAGCATCATGCTGTGGGGGTGTTTTTCAGCTGCAGGGACAGGACGACTGGTTGCAATCAAGGGAAAGATTGAATGCGACCAAGTACAGGGATATCCTGGACGAAAACCTTCTCCAGAGTGCTCAGGACCTCAGACTGGGCCGAAGGTTTACCTTCTAACAAGACAATGACCCTAAGCACACAGCTAAAATAACAAAGGAGCGGCTTCACAACAACTCCGTGACTGTTCTTCAATGGCCCAGCCAGAGCCCTGACCTAAACCCAATTGAGCATCTCTGGAGAGACCTAAAAATGGCCGTCCACCAACGTTTACCATCCAACCTGACAGAACTGGAGAGGATCTGCAAGGAGGAATGGCAGAGGATCCCCAAATCCAGGTGTGAAAAACTTGTTGCATCTTTCCCAAAAAGACTCATCAAAAGGGTACAAATACTAAATACTGAGCAAAGGGTCTGAATACTTAGGACCATGTGATATTTCAATTTTTCTTTTTTAATAAATCTGAAAAAATGTCAACAATTCTGTTTTTCTGTCAATATGGGGTGCTGTGTGTACAATAATGAGGAAAAAAATGAACTTGCAATATAACAAATAGTGAAGAATTTAAGGGGGTCTGAATACTCTGTACCCACTAGTTCCAAAACACTAATAAAATATCCATTGATGTACATATCCAGTGAAGAGAACACATATAACATCAAAGTGGCAAACGTTTTGGGTCCCACTACCAAGGAGCAAATAAGCTGCTCACCTCCATGCCATGACTTCTGAACTAACAGGAAAGTCATGACAAACATGCCCCCTTCAGGGACAAATCCAAGGACTGTGATGCCGCTGACAACGCTACTCCAAGTGCGGGGCTTTCGTTCCAATGTATATACGTCATTAAAAAGCAAACAATAGTGCTCTCTGTTTTTTCTAACATAATTTTTGATGAACAAACACACACTCGCATTCATAGGCACTGTCTTCAGTGCACATGCAAAAATGCTATGGTACACGGCGATCATACACCACACAAAGAGCTAGCTGCACGAGACGTCATTGGCAAACAGCTAGCTGCACGAGACGTCATTGGCAAAGAGCTAGCTGCACGTGACGTCATTGGCAAAGAGCTAGCTGCACGTGACGTCATTGGCAAAGAGCTAGCTGCACGAGACGTCATTGGCAAAGAGCTAGCTGCACGAGACGTCATTGGCAAAGAGCTAGCTGCACGTGACGTCATTGGCAAAGAGCTAGCTGCACGTGACGTCATTGGCAAAGAGCTAGCTGCACGTGACGTCATTGGCAAAGAGCTAGCTGCACGTGACGTCATTGGCAAAGAGCTAGCTGCACGAGACGCCATTGGCAAAGAGCTAGCTGCACGTGACGCCATTGGCAAAGAGCTAGCTGCACGTGACGCCATTGGCAAAGAGCTAGCTGCACGTGACGCCATTGGCAAAGAGCTAGCTGCACGAGACGTCATTGGCAAAGAGCTAGCTGCACGAGACGTCATTGGCAAAGAGCTAGCTGCACGAGACGTCATTGGCAAAGAGCTAGCTGCACGAGACGTCATTGGCAAAGAGCTAGCTGCACGAGACGTCATTGGCAAAGAGCTAGCTGCACGTGACGTCATTGGCAAAGAGCTAGCTGCACGTGACGTCATTGGCAAAGAGCTGGCTGCACTTGACGTCATTGGCAAAGGGTTCCTCCCCATATGGGTTACGTCCTAGACGGGACTTCGTCAGAGGTACTGGGGAGCACGTTGTCTGGCTGTGGTGTGAGGGGGGCTCCAGCTGTTGGCAGGAGGTTCAGGACATGATATGTAATATTATGTATACAGAAGATAGGATAGCTTGTCATGATCCACTGCCTACCCACAAGTAAGTGCACTCCTCTCTCCACGGGGTCATTCCACAACTAGCTGTGTTACTTTTAGCCGCCAGCTTCCCTGCTGAGACTTTGAGAGAGAGATATATGTGTGTGTACATTGATACATTTATATATAGTGCCGTGCGAAAGTATTCGGCCCCCTTGAACTTTTCATCCTTTTGCCACATTTCAGGCTTCAAACATAAAGATATAAAATGTTAATTTTTTGTGAAGAATCACCAACAAGTGGGACACAATTGTGAAGTGGAACGAAATCTAGTTTTTTTTAAACTTTTTTAACTAAGAAAAAAAATGAAAAGTGGGGCGTGCAAAATTATTCGGCCCCCTTGCGTTAATACTTTGTAGAGCCACCTTTTGCTGCGATTACAGCTGCAAGTCGCTTGGGGGATGTCTCTATCAGTTTTGCACATCGAGAGACTGATATTCTTGCCCATTCTTCCTTGCAAAACAGCTCGAGCTCAGTGAGGTTGGATGGAGAGCGTTTGTGAACAGCAGTTTTCAGCTCTTTCCACAGATTCTCGATTGGATTCAGGTCTGGACTTTGACTTGGCCATTCTAACACCTGGATATGTTTATTTGTGAACCATTCCTTTGTAGATTTTGCTGTATGTTTGGGATCATTGTCTTGTTGGAAGATAAATCTCCTTCCCAGTCTCAGGTCTTTTGCAGACTCCAACAGGTTTTCATCCAGAATGGTCCTGTATTTGGCTGCATCCATCTTCCCCTCAATTTTAACCATCTTCCCTGTCCCTGCTGAAGAAAAGCAGGCCCAAACCATGATGCTGCCACCACCATATTTGACAGTGGGGATGGTGTGTTGAGGGTGATGAGCTGTGTTGCTTTTACGCCAAACATATCGTTTTGCATTATGGCCAAAAAGTTTGATTTTGGTTTCATCGGACCAGAGCACCTTCTTCCACATGTTTGGTGTGTCTCCCAGGTGGCTTGTGGCAAACTTTAGACAAGACTTTTTATGGATATCTTTGAGAAATGGCTTTCTTCTTGCCACTCTTCCATAAAGGCCAGATTTGTGCAGTGTACGACTAATTGTTGTCCTGTGGACAGACTCTCCCACCTCAGCTGTAGTTCTCTGCAGTTCATCCAGAGTGATCATGGGCCTCTTGGCTGCATCTCTGATCAGTCTTCTCCTTGTCTGAGCTGAAAGTTTAGAGGGACAGCCAGGTCTTGGTAGATTTGCAGTGGTCTGATACTCCTTCCATTTCAAAATGATCGCTTGCACAGTGCTCCTTGGGATGTTTAAAGCTTGGAAAAACTTTTTGTATCCAAATCCGGCTTTAAACTTCTCCACAACAGTATTACGGACCTGCCTGGTGTGTTCCTTGGTCTTCATGATGCTCTCTGCGCTTTCAACAGAACCCTGAGACTATCACAGAGCAGGTGCATTTATACAGAGACTTGATTACACACAGGTGGATTCTATTTATCACCATCAGGACAACATTGGATCATTAAGAGATCCTCGCTGAACTTCTGGAGTGAGTTTGCTGCACTGAAAGTAAAGGGGCCGAATAATTTTGCAAAGTTTAAAATATCCAATAGATTTCGTTCCACTTCACAATTGTGTCCCACTTGTTGGTGATTCTTCACAAAAAAATTAAAATTTTATATCTAAGTTTGAAGCCTGAAATGTGGCAAAATGATGAAAAGTTCAAGGGGGCCGAATACTTTCGCAAGGCACTGTATATCTATTTTATATTTTTACATATGGGAAGATTTGGCCTGCTATAGCTCTACTGCTCCGTTTACCACAAACCATACTACTTGTGTTGCTTGCGTCTAGTTCACGGTACGGCTCCGCCCAAAAGGTGTCTGTTTTTCGCTGGGTGGGAGGCACCCTCGGTGGCTCCTCCCCTCCACCTGGTTGGTGTACCGCATGCACATGGTCCTATATAAAAAGGAGTAGAGGTCTGTACACTGCTTGGCTCTGATGAAGGAGATGTGCGATTCGAAACGCGTCAGCCGGCAGTGCATCCCACTACGTCCTTTATGATCTGGAAGAGTGTGTTGTGGATTCCACTTGTTGCAGCCTTCCATGGCATCGTCTGTACATTGCGAACAACTCTTGTACCTTTGTGAGTACCTTTTCATTGATTTTATCTAATAAATTACCCCAACGATATTACACTAGGCTGGTGCGCCCTTTTCTCTCTTTTTTTTCGCTTGTCATGATCGGCCTGATGAAAAAGTTGTTCATAATACAGAAAATGCAATACGGCCTTCTGGCAGCAGTGACCCGGACATTTGGGCAGAGGGAGCCGGTGCTGCGGCCTAGTCAGCAAGGAGAGAAAAAGCTTCCAGGGACCACAGTCCGGCCCTCCCAATGTCTGAAGGAAAATAAATTGGCCCTTTGGTTTAAAAAGTTTGGAGACCACTGCTTTAAAAGGTGAGTGACTGTGGAGGAGTAGTAGATCCTTGTTCTACTTAGCTGCAGGACTATTCTGGATGGGGATGGATGCAAACTGCCATACAGAATCCATTGAGAGAGGCTCAGTCCTGTGCATGTAAACCCCTTAAGGCTCGGTTCACACTGGAACCGGCTGCAGATCGCACAGGAACGCTGTGCATCCCCATTCTCCGGTTCAGGGACAAAATCTGGGCCAAATCTTTGCCTGAATTGAGATAAAAAAAGGACGCACACTGTTTCTGTGAAGTGCGCTCCGCAGCCGCCCTGGGAGATATGTGAACCGGCATCCAATTCACATAGGTGTGAACCCAGCCTAAAAAGGAGAAGAAGGTGCTGTAAACCTATTTTGTATATAGGTCTAAAGAGAAGAGCGTTGCTTCTACAGAAAACACCTGAGGAAGGACCAAAGTCCTGTAAATGGGAGAATACTAAACAGCTTGGAAATCTTCCACCTGATCGGAGAAAAAATATGCTGCCATTAAAAAAAGACTCCTCTTAAGAGAAACAAAAGAATAGAGAGCACCATTACTGTGGCTCTTCCTTCCATCCTGCAGCAGATTATGGAAGTCACCCAAGAAGACAACTGAGCTGCTGACAAGTGAGGTTTCTATAAGGTGTCAAGATGCTGCTGATGTCTATTTTTCCATCGGAGGAGTGGGAATATGTAGGAGGACACAAGGATTTGTACAAGGATGTCATAATGGAGAGGGGGGCCACCATTCACGTCACCGGAGTGCAAGAAGTCTGTCATTTTATTTTTCAGATTCTCTCAAATCCACTATCTGGACAGTTGGACATTCCTACGTTTTCTGGGCTGCTAAACATGCCGGAACCAGGACCTACTCCTCCAATCTAGGTCTGAACTCGAATTCTCAGTTTTTTTGGTCAGGCATTAGGGGTTTGAGGTGGCGGAACCTGAGAGACCACTTGATTCAATTTCCCCGAAAATAAGCCCGGGTCTTATAATAATTTTGGCAACAAAAAGACACAGTAGGGCTTATTTTCGGGGTAGGTCTTACCATGTAATAATGTGCTGCCTTCTCTCCCCCTCTATCTCCCTGCCTGATAGGAATCCCCAGTGTGAACTGAGTTAAAATGCTTGTAAAATTCTATAATCCACTCTAATACACTAGTATTTAATGTACATTGTGTGTGTTTCTGTAATATAAAATTGTGCCAAATACCTTCGTTATAGCGCCGCTCTGTGCTTCTGTGACCCGCTGGAGCTCTCTTCCCCGCATTTATATTACAGAAACACACATTTGTACATTATGTACTACTGTAATAGAGTGGATTATAGGATTTTACAAGCATTTTAAAATGGGGCTTATTTTCGGGGTAGGGCTTATATTGCAGCCCTCCTGGAAAATGACGCTAGGTCTTATTTTTGGGGTAGGTCTTATTTTCGGAGAAACACGGTAGCATCCGGCCCTCTCCTCAAGTTTTGGTCACCCATGCCGGGGCAAATGATCTAGGGAAGGTCAAGACTTGGGAGCTGCTCTGTGAAAGAAAGAGACCTTTTATTCTATTATGCTTATGTTTCCATCTGCCATATTGGCATTCTCCAAGATGATTCCTAGGCCTATCTGGTCTCCCTCTGGTAGCTTATTTTATGTGGATAGGCTTAGGAGACGTCTCAATAGGGCCGTTCATAACTTTCTACTTTCATCTGGTGGAATATCATTTCACCACGCTGAATTGGAAGGTTTTGTTCCGGGTTTATTTTGCAATGATTTGGTGCATTTATCAGCAATTGGCCTGGACATATTTAATATGGGCACTGCAAAATTTGATCGAAACAGTGTTGGGGGGGGGGGCCTCAGCCAGTAACTTCTCTTCTGGCTTCAGCCTGTGGGGAGTAGTCGGCCAGCATTGTCTGGATCAGGGTTTCTTAACTCCAGTCCTCAAGGCGCCCCAACAGGTCATGTTTTCAGGCTCTCCATTGTTTTGCACAGGTGATTTGATCAGTTTAACTGCTTTAGTAATTCCCACAGCCATTTCATCTGAGGGAAATCCCAAAAGCATGACCTGTTGGGGCGCCTTGAGGGCTGGAGTTGAGAAAACACTGGTCTTGATGGACAAGGCAAAAAGAACAAAATTCTTCTGGACATCAGCACTCCGAATAAAAATTGCCTTTATTTGTAAAATCCAAAAACCACACTACAGGTCACAGCACACTGGTCAAGTTGACGTGTTTCACACTGTACTAGTGTTTAATCATAGCTATAATTAAACACTAGTACAGTGTGAAACGCGTCAGATGGACCAGTGTGCTGTGACCTGTAGTGTGGTTTTTGTTTTTTTGGGGATTTTACAAATAAAGGCAATTTTTATTCGGAGTGCTGCTGTCCAGAAGAATTTTCTTCTTTTGCCTCGTCTATGTGCGCATTGCCTGCACCCGTGTTTTTGGGAAGAAGTGATTATTTAGAAGACATCCACACCTGAGCGGCTTCTCATTGTCTGGATGGACACCGTGTCGTTTTGATTAATGTATTTTAGCCAGGATGGCTTCATATTTCATTTAAATTTGAGTTATCAGGTTACCCCTTGGATAACACCGTGGCCATTGTTTAAATTGCTTTGGAAAAAGGTGGCTATGGAAGAGTATTATTGGCAAATCACAAGATAACAGGTCAGTAAATCTAATCAACATTTCAATATCCTCTACAAGTATTTATGTATATGTGTTCAAATCTGATCTGCAAGATATGGACTTTCTCCACAAGGTCACCAATTGTAGACTTAATATGAAATTAAAAAAAAGGAACAATAAAAGTTGAATCCCTGATCAACGATCTTAATGAAGAATAGCAGGTATGTGCAGTGAAAAAATAAGGTCCGGTAATAGAATTTATTACAACTCTATCAATAGAAAAATTTTAAATCATTAATCCATGTTGGCAAGATTATTTGCATGGACATTACCGTATATACTCGAGTATAAGCCAAGTTTTTCACCACATTTTTTTGTGCTGAAAATGCCCCCTTCGGCATATACTCAAATTCACCTTTTTGCGCCTGATCTCCCGGACTTTGGGGACCCGGTACCGGCCCCTGGACCCCGAACTTAGCACACATGTAGCCCCACTCTCTTTACAAGTGTGCAAAGTTTGTTGACCGGGGAGCACAGATATTTCAAAGCCGGGCACCCCTTCCATAGACTCCCATGCTAAACGGTCATTTCTCCGGTGAATGTGGGGACCCGGTACCGGCCGGCCGTAGGTCCCCTGTACCCCGAACTTGGCACACATGTAGCCCCACTCTTTCTCTACAAGTGTGTAACGTTTTTTGTCTGGGGGACCTACAGCCGGAGAGCACCGATTTTTCAAAGCCGAGCACTCCTTTCATAGACTCCCATTTCAAACGTCAGTCGAGGCATGGGCACAGCGAGGCATGGGCATGCACATGGACACAGCGAGGCAAAGTGAGGCATGCAGATGGACGCCTTAAGCTTATACTCAAGTCAATAAGTTTTCCTAGGTTTTTGTGGTAAAATTAGGTGCGTTGGCTTATACTCGAGTATATACGGTGTCACAAGATTCAGCAGTCAGGACAAGGGGTGAGAAAGAGAAGGAGCGGTATCTTTTTAAGATAAGTATTGCTATACTGCCCTGTGTATTACCTGAGTTGAGACCACCGCATGGTGAGTCCTTTGCTGGAATCCCCCTTTTTATTTTGACATCTTGAATCGACACCTTTCAAGCTTGTGAATTCCATCCATGATCGTTGAGGGTGCGAGTCTACAGACAAGTTTTGAGTTTGCCCTGTGGGGATACCATGCTCTAATGACCCACTGTCGCTGACAAGTGTGTCCATCGGCTTTGGTAAGAGAATTTAACCTATTCTCTTCTATGAAGATTTGACGGTCCATATGGTTACTATCACGTTTGTGTGGACTTTCATTTTTCAATACTTGGTTTGCACTTATCCTTGAGACCCAGGGTGAATCCTGGGCCTCTCTGAACACTTAACGCTTCATTTTTTATTTCTAGATTATTTAAATATTTGTCACATTTTTTTGCAGCAGCTTTTCGTGTTACAGTATAATTTTAAGACAAGCGCACATTTTTTCCATTTTTCCACAGTAAGCGTTGGGCAGACTCTCTTGGGACAAGTTTTGCAAATACCAAAATGCCTTGATATTATGTCTGGAGGAGCAGGCATTCCTAGACAGGCTGTATTTGCATGCAGACCACCCTAGATAATCTGCATGCAGAGTCAATATAATTAAAAGAACAGAAATCCAGTAAAAGGAACAAGTGAGGGACAGTCATGCTGGGCAGGATATGGTGCTAAAAATGCTGGATGCCCTCTAGTCAGAAAAAAAATTGGGCTCTATGTGACTTGCCGAAGCTTCCAATGCACATTGTGAGAATCTCAGTGTGCGGTGACATCAGAGTAAGAAATGCAGGAGAGGTTCCTGTACAGATAAGCTACTGGAAACTTCAGCCTTACCAGCAGTTAACGCATTCTCAATCTAAGCAGCAGCAGATATTGTTAACATGATTACGTGAAACATACAGACATTACCAGCTTAAAATCTCCAATTCTTGGTCTGAAGTATTTTTTTTTATAGATACCCCGAAGGGTCCCGACACGCATAGCAGAGTTCCTGGGAAAAGAGGACCCAGGAACCAGAAGCAGCACAGAGCGGCAGAAAGGGTGGAAGAGAGAGAGGCTACGCGGGGGGGGGGGGGGGGGGGGACAGAACCAGTGAGCAGTTTTCCTCTGGGAGTTCAGAATTTCATCCTTACTTTCAATTTATCCCCACACCACCAGATGTTGTGGCCCCGCCTTCACCACCTCTTTGTATTTGCTCAAGAACTGTCACCTCTTGGTCCTCTGCTCTCTATGGTTATAACAAAAGTACAAGAAAATATAAGTATGGAGAAATCCTTTTTTTTTTTGGTTGGAAAAGATTGGAGTAATACAAATATTTAAAATCTTTGGTA
Source organism: Rana muscosa (assembly GCA_029206835.1). Taxonomy (NCBI): domain Eukaryota; kingdom Metazoa; phylum Chordata; class Amphibia; order Anura; family Ranidae; genus Rana; species Rana muscosa. The sequence continues at coordinate 1,285,788,368 of CM055116.1, read as the reverse complement.
TTAGATACATTAGATAAATATATAGACAGTATATTTTTTTGCTCATAATGTGAAGAGTACGACATTGAAGCAATGTTGGAAGATGAAATAATACATGAACGGGGGCAATTACGCAAAATACAATTATTATTGTACAAAAACACGTTAGAGAATCTATCTTGAAAATAAAAAACCAGAAATGACCAATAAACACCATTGGGGGGGGTGACCAATAAACACCATTGGGCGGGGATGACCAATGAACACCATTGGGCGGGGATGACCAATGAACACCATTGGGCGGGGATGACCAATGAACACCATTGGGCGGGGATGACCAATGAACACCATTGGGCGGGGATGACTAATGAACACCATTGGGGGGGTGACCAATGAACACCATAGGGGGGGTGACCAATGAACACCATTGGGGGGGTGACCAATGAACACCATTGGGGGGGTGACCAATGAACACCATTGGGGGGGTGACCAATGAACACCGGAAATATTGGGTTGTAGACTTCCATCTTTAGAAGAAATGGAAGATTCTCACTGCCTGGGTAGAGTGAAGAAGATTAGGAGGATTCATTCCATCCCCGGGATCACTTCTTCCAGCTCCTGACTTCTGGAAGACATTCTAGGAATATCAAAGCCACAACATAGAGATAGAGATAGAGGGAGAGGGAGAGGTTTCTACGGGTGATAAAGGCAACGAATGTGTATTTACCTCACTCTAGGTAATATATGGTTAGGGACAATTGTAGATTGCTATGTGAATGGATGTTTGGTTATTCTTTAAGTATTTTTATCAATAGGAGTGAAGTGTTGATTTTGAAATATGTGGGAGTTTTCTTTTTTCTGTAATTCCATTGTGGCCTTTTTGTGCAATGACAATACATCTTATCTAATCTACCTGGATAATCTCCAGGAGACCAGATAGTGACAAAGGGATTGTTAATTTTAGTGTGGAGCCAGAACCACCAATAGAGAGCAGTGATCTGATGTGTGAGGGGAAAATGTTCTCACAAAAGGAGAGGCAGCGGCCATTTTGTTGTAGCTCAGAAGTAGTAGTGGAGTCTCTTGTGGAATGGTGTATGCCCAATGCACAGGAGGCATTTATATTTGTTATCACAGCCCTGAAACAAGCATGCTTTATCTGTAAGAGAAGTGCTAGAGCTATTTATCTCTATGCTTGTTTCTGGTCAGCCAATTAGTGTTGAAATTAAAGCATCAGAACGAAAGCCAGGGAACAAGCATGGCCAAATGGTGAGCTCTGTATAGGAAACCTCCATGATATGACCCTTCAACAGATTACATCACACATCTCCCAAGAACAGTAGCCCGTAACACTGATAAAATGAGCGTGATGGAAAGGAGCGTTAAAGCATATAAAAATGATCACTGTGCGTCCCGAATGTTTTCTGTGCTGATCACTGTCCTTCAGATTATTCTCACATTCAACATTACCAGTTACAAGGAGACGGCTGTGTTTAGACTACAATTATCTAGATTGTGGCCTGAGATCCTCACATAAAGTGTTGTCATGAAAACTTCAATAGATTACAAAAGGTCACTGATTATCCCAAATGTACAGAGAGGTAACAATGAGAGAAGATTCTGGATCAGGAATGTAAAAGAAAAAAAAAAGGGATAGGGGGTTTCAAGATCCCCGGCCCCTTTTCTAATGGGAATGCAGCAGTAACAGGTTTCAAGGCTTCCCTTAGAAAAGTAGATCACACGAGATAGGGGGGTGCATTGAAACCCATGGTCTGGGGGGTTAGAAGCTTCTGGAAGCCTGAGGGAACCCTATAAAAAGGGGTTTCTGACAGGGGTCATCTGCCAGTCGCCTCAGGAAGTCATCAGCGGCAGAGCTTGTCAAAAGGGCTGTAATACTAGGCTCATCGCCGCCAACTCTTGAGGTGATAAAAATGACACTACTGCGACAGCTGATCTAAAGAGCGGAGGCGAAAGGAGGAGACAAGTGGATTCGACATTGCCTCGCCTTACCGGATGGGCTAGAGGCTGAAGCAACGACAGGCGAGGCCAGTGGCGACAGATCCAGAAGAGGCGGTGCGGAAGACATCATGCAGGAAGAAGGGGGCTCGGTTCCAGTTCCAAGTCCGCGGGGTCAAGAAGTGCCAGGAGGAGCTGGCGACAATTAAGGGCAGTCGAAGAGGAGGGGAAAAGTTCAGTGGCCGTATAACCCTGCGAATTCTGAAGCCCTGCTTTGACAGTCAGGAAGGTCCTGTGAAATCTCAACAAGTGAGTGGACGCGCAAAACCTGGTGAGATTATTTTTGGCTGATATAGGTTTATATGTTAAATGTTTATTGTATTGTTAATGTGTGTTAGGCCTGTAGCCAGTTAATTGTACTGGTGACTGAGGGATTGATCATCCCTGGGTATCCGATATAGCCTGCAGATTGACAGGATAAACCACACATCTTTGCGGAAAAAGTGGGAGAAAATTTATATTTTTTAATTTTTCGTTTTTAAGCTTTACATTTTTTACCCACGTGCTGTTCCTATAGAAGTTCAAGGTGCCCTTCAATTTAACAGGAGAGCTCTGATGAAGAGTGTGCTCTGTAGAAATACAAGTTACAAGCTAGTTTTTTTTAAATAGCGTTGTACAAGTTTTTTTTTTGGTTTGATTCCTGTGTGTGTGTATTGTAAGCAGCTGTTGTAAAGACAGGTAAAAGTTACGGTAATCAGATTTTTCTGTAGATCTGTTTGTGTGTATTGTCTAAGCAACTGTTCAAACAGGTTTTCAGTGTAGCAGATTTAACATAACAATGGATTTTCTAGAAAAATTCCTTAAGAATGGCGCTATTCACTTTAATACTATACAAAGGAATGCTGTAAGACACCAATTCAATGACGTCTTAGAGAATATAATAAGTATGGTTAAAAAGGCGGATGCAGATTCTCGTGATCGTATTGAACAATTAGTGACCGAGAAATGTGTATTGGAACAGAAAGTTAATATGTTAGTGGAAACTTGTAAAAACAGAGAGAAAGTTGCATTAGCTCTTTGAATCGGAGAGAGTCGGAGAATGAGCGTATTATAATACTGCTTAGGAAGGAATTAGCTGAATGTGCAATGGTGGAGGATACCTCCGCACATGCTCAGTGCACAGCAAAGGGAGGTCAAGCAGCATACAGAAAAACCATATGCGGTGGTTGATGCAAGTAATATTAATATTATAGAAAATCAAGGTTGAAGATTTAAATAGAAGTGCGGTAACCGCGTCGGAAAAATGATTCTGGAGTCAAATCAGGGGAGACGTCTGAGGAGTCCATCGCTAGTGATTACTCCTCAGACGATCAAAGTGTAAAGTCTGTTCAGATTAATGTTATGCAACAATGTGAGTCTCCATCGCCTTATGCTCAGAGAAGGACCCATGCAGGGAGAACAACCCTTAAATGTTATTTATGTAAAGGGGGGGGGGTCACATCGCCAAATATTGTTGGGCGGCAAAAAATGACATCAAAAGATCTCAACACCCCAAAACGACCCCAAGGCATTATGAAGTGTATTCGGTGAGATGGGGTAGCAATAGGCATAGGGGCCATAATACTCAATTAAGACAGGAAAGGCATTAGTAAAATGGGAGGGAGCCACATGTTCAAACATAACAATGGGGGGAAACAATGGTAGCAGCCCTTAGGGAGCTGCAGGGATGCTGAGAATTTTCTGGTTAATGTTTCTTTGCTATTAAGATGTGAGTTACAGGAGGTTTGCCCTTCATGTTTGGAATATTAGAGTATCTTGAAAGAGATTATATATTATATATATATATATTCTCGAGGATAGGCCTCTGGATCGTTATTTTGTTTTTAAAATACTCTTAGTTTCAATTTTTTTTAATAACATTCCAATATTTGCCCCCTGGGCTAATCTACAATTCTGGCTTGTATGTAGTTGGACGTAAATGCCATTGCCATTTTTCCTGAGAATTATGGCAAAGTTTTCCAATACTGCCTGCTTAGTATAGGAAAATATGGCAAAATGTTCCCCCAGCATTACAATTAATGGGAAACCGCTTGGGGGACTTAAAAAGTCAATTGTATGTAATAACCGTCTTTGTGTTCCTTTTTCAAGAGACCAGGGAAGAAGTTAAACTGCAAACAGGAACAAAAAATTCTTCTGGATAGCAGCACTCCAAAAATAAAATCCTTTATTTTAAAATTCAGGGATCCAAATACACACTGCACATCACGTCACACTGGTCAAAAACCAACTAACGCGTTTCACACTGTACTAGTGCTATCCAGAAGACTTTTTTGTTCCTGTTTGCTGATATTGCCATTGCTTGCACCCTTGGCTGCTGGGAGGAGGTAATTTGGAGGATTTCTACACCTGAGCGGCTTCCTTTTCTCTGCTTTTCAAAAGAAGTTAAACTGGTTTGGATACTAATGTTTGCAGATCCTTCAAAGTGAAAAAACAACAATGGGAAAAATTTTCAGAGCAGGGGTTAGGTTATTGTAAATGCATAAATCGATTATCACATGGTACCATGAGCTTATTAATTAGTAATTGTTTGCAAACAATGAAACAAATAAATAATAGTCAGACATTAATGGAGTAAAGAGTTACAAATTAAGTTACAAATGTTGTGATGATGTTGGTTTTTTGTTTTTCCCATTAAATAATTCTCTTCCAGATCAAAATGAGCACTTACTCTTCTCCTGAGAAAAGTCCATGGATGTCTTTAATTAAAGTTGAGTGTTTGTCATTGTTTGATGATGGTTGTCTTGCCATGTTGTTGTGTGATGGAGAGATTTTTTTTTTTTAATTTTTATTTATTTGAATTTCTTTTTTTTTTTGAAAAAACAAAATTTTTTTCCCCTTTCTCTCCATTTTTTCCCATACATTTTTTCTTAAAAAAAATTCTTTGAAATGTTATGATTATAAATTTTTCATTTTTTTTTTGTTAATTTTTTTTATTATTATTGTTTCATCTATTTTATTTTTGGTTTCGTTCAGGTGGAAAAATTGTTAGGTTTAGTACACCTGAAAAGGGGGTCATAAACAACTGACTAGGTGGTCATTGACATGTCCTCAATTAGCAGCTGACTACATTTTGTCTAGGACAAGAGTTGGTAGGAAGCCATTTTAGCTGCGTTAGTTTTTTTTTTTTTTTTTCTCGTTTGTTTTTCTTTTCATTCAGGTGTAAAAAGTTCCAAAGGTTTAGGATTCATCCACCTGAAAAGGCGGAGTAGTGCATAGATCTGAAAGTACAGATAATGCATTGTTTTTTTTTTTTTTAATGCTTACAAGTTTGAATTTTGAGAAACAACGTTCACGTTCATTTTAGATTTTTGCTCATACCATGGGGATCCATTTTAGAGTGGGTTCAACCTAAAAGGAATCAAGGTTGTTTTGATAATTTGTTCAGAAGTCAGGAATACTAAAATTCCTGTGTTAGTAGATATTATGGATAAGAATTTGATTCTGCTCTTGTTTTTAACTTCCAGAATCTTGGTGGAGCGAGATTGGAGAGGATTCTGGAACAGAGATGAAGGATGTTCATCTGGTTGGCTGTTCGTCTGTGCCATACAACACCGAAAATTTGTTCTGATAAACGTTCAGGAGAGAAAAGATTCAGATTAATACTTGAAATATAAGATTTCTTTTTCTTATGGACAATTTTTGCGCTGATACTGAATCTGAAGGACTTTGCCCAACAACGAGACTTGTGAGAAACATTTTGCCAAAGTCTCTCCTGTCATTTATGATGCAAACGGACTATGAATACAAACGCAATGGGTTGGAGGTTGGGGGAAGGAATATAAAACTTATCCAATCCTTCAGAACAAGAGATATAAAAATCCTATTATTACAACAGCTTACCTGTAAAATCCTTTTCTTAGGAGTACATCACGGGACACAGAGCGACATAGTCATTACTAATGGGTTATATAGATACCGTCAGGTGCTGGCACTGGCAACTTCCAAAACCGGAAGTACCCTCCCCTATATAAGCCCCTCCCATCCGGGAGCACCTCAGTTTTGTAGCAAAGCAATAAGTGTCCCCAAAGAGGGGTGGGAGCTCTGTGTCCCGTGATGTACTCCAAGAAAAGGATTTTACAGGTAAGCTGTTATAAAAATCCTATTTTCTTTCTCGTACATCACGGGACACAGAGCGGCATAGTCATTACTAATGGGATGTCCTAAAGCAATGCCCAATGAGGGGGGGGGATACACCATATATAAGCTGAGCGCTATCAGACATGAGGATCTTTTGCGGCCTGCAACACACTGCGCCCAAAGGCGACATCCTCCTGACTTCTAACGTCCACCTGGTAGAACCTAGTAAACGTGTGTACCGAAGACCATGTTGCGGCCTTACAGATTTGAGCCAGGGAGGCCTGGTGATGCACTGCCCATGAAGTTCCAACTGCTCTCGTGGAGTGCGCCCTAACTTTGAACGGAGGCGGTCTCCTTCTCAAGCCATAGGCTTGTATTATGACCTGTCGAATCCACTTGGCTAAAGTAGATTTTGATGCTGCCTGACCCTTTCTGGGGCCTTCCGGCAGAATAAACAAAGTATCCGTTCTGCGAATCTGAGCAGTGGCTTTTAGATAAGCTTTAACTGCTCTTACTACATCCAAAGAATGTAATAACTTTTCCTCTACCGAAGTAGGTTTGGGGAAAAAAGAAGGAAGAACCACATCTTGGTTCAAATGAAAACTCGATACCACCTTAGGAAGAAAGGCTGGATGAGGGCGTAACACTACTCTGTCCTTATGGATAACCAGATATGGCTCCTTACAGGACAAGGCGGCTAATTCCGATACTCTTTTAGCCGAACAAATGGCTACTAGAAAAATCAATTTCCTGGTGAGAAGCACCAAAGAAATATGCTGTAATGGTTCAAATGGTTGTTTCTGTAGAACCGACAGAACCAAGTTTAGATCCCATGGACATATGGGAATATTAACCGGAGGACTAATACGCATCACTCCTTGTATAAAGGCTTTGACTAGTGAATGCGAAGCCAAGGGCCTTTGAAAAAATATTGACAAGGCCGAAATCTGACCCTTGATAGTACTCAAGGCCAGCTTCCTATCTACAGCCCATTGTAGGAAGTCCAGAATCCTACCTATTACGTACTTATGTGGATGCCATTTCTTGGCCTCACACCACGCGATGTATGCCTTCCAGATTCTATAGTAGATCTGCCTGGATACCGGCTTCCTGGCATTGATCATGGTAGATACCACAGGATTAGAGAGCCCTCTCTTTTTTAGAATGTGGGCTTCCATAGCCAGGCCGTCAAACCTAGGGCTGGTAAGGAAGGGTGGTATATCGGTCCTTGCGAAAGCAGGTCCGGACGACGTGGGAGAGTCCAAGGACTCCCCACTGAAATTTTACAATCTCCGCGTAACACCCTCTTCGGGGCCACGCTGGAGCCACCGGAATCACTGGTTTCTTTTCTACCCTGATTCTGCGGAGTAATCGAGGTAACCATTGTGGCGGTGTGAATGCATATATCAGCTTGAACTGATCCCAAGGGAACACTAGGGCATCCGAGCCGCAAGCTAGGGGATCCCTTGTCCGAGAGACAAACCTGTCCCCCTTTGCGTTGAATCTGGATGCTAGAAGATCTACATCCGGTGTTCCCCACCGCTGACATATTGTCCAGAAAACCTCGGGGTGAAGGGACCATTCCCCTGGGCATAATTGTTGGCGACTTAGAAAGTCCGCCTTCCAATTCTCCACTCCTGGAATGAATACCGCAGATATGGCTGGGACATATTTTTCTGCCCATTTCAGGATGTAATTTACTTCCCTCTGGGCTGCACGACTCCTGGTGCCCCCCTGATGATTGAATTCTGACAGGGGACCCTTGGAGTTTGGATGTCCATGCTACTAGGGCATACCGGGCTGCTCGTATCTCTAAGAGATTGATGGGCAGGGCCTTTTCTGCATCCGACCATCTGCCCTGGAGAGACTATTGCTCCAGTACTGCTCCCCAGCCTATAAGGCTGGCATCTGTAGTGACCACCTTCCAAGAAATCAGACTGAAGGATTTCCCTTTTTCCAGATTCTGGGGAACCAACCACTAATGGAGGCTCTTGCGAACGGAAGGGGACAAGGACATTGTAAGTCTAGGGCCTGAACTTTTTTGTTCCAGGCTGACAGTATAGCCCTTTGCAAATTCCTTGAATGGAATTGACCGTAGGGTACTGCTTCGAATGATGCCACCATTTTTCCCAGCAGCCTTATGCACAGGCGTATGGACGGCTGTCTTTTTTGTACCCACTAAGTGGATCAAATCTTTCAAAGACAACACCTTTCCTCGAGGCAAGAATATTTTTCTCTGGCCTGAATCCAACCTTAGCCCCAAGTATTCCAGACTTTTGACTGGTTTTTAGGGCTGACTTGTCTCGGTTGATAATCCAACCGTGAGATTCCAGATACTTGATTGTCTTGTGAACGACCACGTCTAGTTTTTTCACTGAGTGGTCTATCAGCAACAAGTCATCTAGATATGCCATTATCATTACACCTTGTGTTCTCAGATTGGCCAATAAAGGGCCAGAATTTTTGTAAACACTCGTGGTGCTGTGGCCAAACCGAAGGGTAAGGCTCTGAACTGAAAATGGCGCCCTTCTACTGCAAAAGCGTAGAAATTTTTGGTGGACTGGAAAGATGGGAATGTGCAAATAAGCATCTTTGATGTCGATCGCGGCTAACCAATCCTCCCCTTGTAGGGCAGTGGCTACCGATCGGATCGACTCCATCGGAAAGTCCTGATATACAGGAATTTGTATAGCCCTTTTTAGAATTAATATGGGCCTCCCGTCCGCGTTTGCTTCGGGACTGTAAAGAGGTTTGAGTAAAACCCAAACCCTCATTCTTACAGGGGAACCTCCATAATTACTCCTTGGAGCAATAGTTGTTCTAGTGCCAACAAGAGGGACTCTCTCTTCCGGGGATCCCTTGGCACGTTTGACCTCAAAAATGGGAAGGAGGAGAGTCTTTTAACTCCAAACTGTATCCCAAACATACTGCGGAGAGCACCTATCTGTCTCTGATCGTGTCCCGCCAGGTCTCTTGCGAACAACTGGAGTCCTCCCCCCACCCGACTGAGTGGGGGCAACCCTTCAATGAATTTAACTTTGGGGGAGGTTTTGTACCTCCCCTGACCCAGGGTTTCTCATTACCCTGCTATTGTCCCTGTTTTTTACCCCCGGGAATTGACCGAGGAGGCCGTCGGAACTGTTACACAGCCGATGCCCCAGGGACTGGAGAAGCAGGCCTCTTAAAGAGGGACCTCTAACTCTGTTTTTAACCGGCAAGAGCGTATTTTTACCGCTGGAAATTTTCTGGATATATTTGTCCAGGTTTTCCCTGAATAAGCGTTCACCATGAAATGGGACGCTAACCAGCCATTCTTTACAGGGAGCTTCAGCAGACCAGTTTTTGAGCCATAGAAGCCTACGCATATGTACTACAGACAGCGTAAGGCGGGAGGCCTGATGGACTGAATCCTTTATAGCGTCCACCGCAAAGCCTAAGGCTCTAGGTAGATCAGCTAGGGCAAAGCCTGCTGATCTGTCAAGTCCCTCAAGACCTGTTTCAACTGATCCTTCACTGCTTAGCAGACCCCAATAGCTGCTACTGCTGGTTGTGTCACCAAGCTTGCTGTAGAAAGAAGCAGACTTTCATAAGGACTCCAATCTTTTATCTATTGGGTTCTTGAACATTTGGACATTATCCACTGGACATGTCAGTGATTTATACATACAAGAGATGGCTGCGTCCACTGTAGGGACCTTCCATTTTTTTTTTTTTTTTTTTTTTGATGAACTTATCCTCCATGGGATAGACCACCGGAAATCTCTTGGGGGAATAAATATTTTCTCAGGACGTTCCCAATCCTGGTAAATAAGCCCTTTCAGTAAAGGGTGAAGTGGAAAAGAACAGACAGTCTGGGGGCTTCTAGCGACCCCAACGAGGATACAGTAGTGGTTGATGGTTCCGCAAGGTGCATTTTTAAATGCTGATCGGACCATGTTAGTCAGAGACTGAACCCATAATCTTTCAGCTTGAGATGCTGAGAAAAGGTTCCCCCACTGTTGACTCCTCTATAACAGAATCAACCTTATCCTGATCCCCTTCAGGCAGGTCGATCCCTGTATGGGACTGTTGCTCTGCTAACAGGCACTTTGAAGGAGGAGACGGAGATCGGGCGTGCTTTCCCTGACAGGGAGGCAGCGATAAATTTTGACAATCTCTCTCTAATCCTCCCAGAGCTGAGGAAAAAACCTCCTCTGTTACATACACAGGAGCAGGTGACTGAGGACAGCCACAGTACCAAGTACCCCTGCGGGGTCTCTACGGTCACTTACCTCTGAACTTCAGGGGAGACTGGTGCAGCAGGAGTATGCCCAAGATCCTCAGAGCCCGATGAGACCCCCTTCGCTTCCTGGAAGATTCAGTTCCGGAGCTTCTGGACGGCATATTCCTAAGCCTAAAGCTGAGGTATTCCAGCCGTAATACACCACTTTTACTGAGAATAGTCTAGCACAATTGCTGCTATATCACAGTTGGTGTCTACTAAAGTGCCTTTCTAGGGGATGCCTGCATCAACCGCCTCTATGTGCCTTTATATTGTTGCTAGCTCTGTCTGTGCACTTCAACAGCCAGCTATAATGTGCTTCAAAACACGCTGGCCGCCCGCACATGCGCAGTAGCGCCGCGGCGCACACCTGAGCGTCATCCACCCGCTCCGCCCCTTTTTCCAGATCACCTCTATGAATAGAGGCGCGGGCACGTGCGCCTTTTTTGAAAACAACAAGGAGCTAGATGGGAGCCAGGGTCCCTTTGCCGCAGAGCCCGGGGATGGATGAGCGCAGCAACAGGGCAGAGGAGACAGCTTTCCAGCAGAGAACATACCAACTGCCTGGATTTGATTCTGGAAGAAAAAAATCCACATTACAAGAAAAGAACCATAGCGGCCTCTAGTGTCTAACACAGGTACCGCGGTCTTACATTTTTTTTTTTTTTTCTTGCCTACTATTAAAATTTTTAAATTTTCTCAGTAGTAACAGGCATACACAGAATATTAGCGGGAATACCGTTAGGTAACAGACAGAAAGACAAATTAGGCTTGGGGGTCCCCCAATAGAACCAAGTTCCTGGGGGCCCCCACTTACCTGTTCCCCGCCGCAGGACTTTGTTTGGTCCACAAAAGCCCAAACTTCACCTATTACAGCAGGCATTGTAATCAAACCTTCAGGGACCGGGTTCCCAAGGATTCCACTCCCCTGGACCTGTATAGCACCCTGCACAGAAAACATCTTGGTCGTGGGTATGACCAGAGCTCTGGATCCCAGGGTCCAGCTCTCCTAAGAGAAGCATTACAGGCAAAACCTTGCTCTTCTCTGCAAGGCCCGGGTACCGACCGTTTAGCTATGAAGCTTTTTTGGTCGGATCCGGAATAGCTTACTGAGGCCCAAAAGAACCTGTACGCAAGCTCAGTGAAAAACACATGTTTCTTCTTGGCCAACACCTTAGACACTGGCAAAAAACTGAGGTGCTCCCGGATGGGAGGGGCTTATATAGGGGAGGGTACTTCCGGTTTTGGAAGTTGCCAGTGCCAGCACCTGACGGTATCTATATAACCCATTAGTAATGACTATGTCGCTCTGTGTCCCGTGATGTACGAGAAAGAAATATGTTTTTTCTTTTTTATTATGGGTGGAGGAATTGAAAGAAGGAAAATGTTTTTAATGTGTGACATGTATTGACGTAACTGAATTAATATGGTGCAGGTACCTAGGAGGTTGACACTTATGCATAAAAGGTGTCTGGTACCAGGTGACACATCAATGGGGTGAAAACTTCCTCGTAGGGGGGGTGTCTCAATCTTTGCAGTCCTTTAGAGAAGCTCTCGGTTAGTGGACATGTGGGACACCAGAACCGGACATGTGGGAGATACACCTAATTGATGTCTCACCTGAGAAGTTTGAAACCCTGCACAGGTAATGCCAGTGACTACACACAGGAGCATGCTCCGTTGAATAAAAAGGGAATAAACACTGGCTACCAGGGTACAGTATGCCTTCACCACATGGCGCTTCAGCATCTCATAGTGGTTGATAAAAACCTATCACCCTATATGTGCTGAATATACTCTGAATCAAGTGCGGTCAGTATATCAGTGGCTTGCTCCCGTGTGGCGGGGCTTTGATAAACATTCAACAGAGTCACATAAATACCCAGTGTAAAGTGGCTCAAGATTTTGTCAACCATGGTGAGAGGTTGGTAGAGAGTGTGAGATGGTATATGACAAGTATATGTCATTGGCTCTGGCGTGCACACAGGGGCTGGCGGAGTTATCGACCAGCATCAAGCTGATCGACAGTATCTCTATATGAGGGGCAGTGGCCTGATGAGTTAGCATCACCGCTCAGTAAGACTTTGCCAAAACACGGCGCTTACACTAATCCAAAGTGGTGGTGGAATGCCTGGATGGGCTGTACTGGTTTAGATTGTGGAAGGTTGTGCTGTATGATCCCATATACAGAAGTGCAGACTCTGTCTGTATATTTGGTGGCATCAATGGGCTTACTGACTAGGGATTCTATCTATCTAGTTGCATTTGTGGCTAAGTGACCCACAGGTGATCAGAGACTACGGAAGCTGGGGGCAGGTTGATATTTCCCTCAGTCGGAAGCATGACAACGATGTCCTTTGCTTACCAGGTCAATACACAGTACTCTGTGTTCTGGATGGAAAGATCACTGCTGGAAAGGAAGCGCCTGGATATTATTTAGGACATAGACAAGTTTGTTTCTTTGTCCTAGAGCAGGGGGTCTCAAACTACCGGCTCGCGGACCAGTTAAAAATGGCCCGCAGGCAGGGCCAATCCTGAACAAGTTTTTTTACTGCACAGGCACCGCAGAGTGGGAGGCACCAAAGATCTTTACCTCTCCATCTCCTTTGTCCTCTCGGCTGCACGCTGCTGCAGCCTAGAGAGAGAACAGAGCGGAGGAAGGATCCGCCCATAGCCCCGCCCACCATGCACTGACGATCGATCAAAGCCCCGCCTCAGGGCGGGAGATTGTGTTCTTTGAGTGCCCTGGCTGTCACTAGGCCTCTGTGGAAGCCAGGAGCTGACAGGAGGAAAGGACTCGGGAGGCAGACGATCCTAACTGCCAGGAGAGGTGAGTGAGCCATCACACTGAGGCAAAGTCCTTAGTGTGGTGACTGGGGTAGAAATTTGTGCAGTGTGGGGGGTATTTTTTGGAGTGTGGGGGGTAAATGTGTAGTGTGGGGGGGTAATTGTGAAGTGTGGGGGGGTAATTGTGAAGTGTGGGGGGGTAATTGTGAAGTGTGGGGGGGTAATTGTGTAGTGTGGGGGTAATTATGGAGTGTGGGGGGTAATTATGGAGTGTGGGGGGTATTTTATGAAGTGTGGGGCTATTTGTGCAGCGTGGGGGGTAATGTTGGGGGTTAATATTTTGTTTGCTGACACCAATGCTGGGGGTTAATAATGCGTTTGCTGACACCAATGCTGGGGGTTAATAATGCGTTTGCTGACACCAATGCTGGGGGTTAATAATGCGTTTGCTGACACCAATGCTGGGGGTTAATAATGCGTTTGCTGACACCAATGCTGGGGGTTAATAATGCGTTTGCTGACACCAATGCTGGGGGTTAATAATGCGTTTGCTGACACCAATGCTGGGGGTTAATAATGCGTTTGCTGACACCAATGCTGGGGGTTAATAATGCGTTTGCTGACACCAATGCTGGGGGTTAATAATGCGTTTGCTGACACCAATGCTGGGGGTTAATAATGCGTTTGCTGACACCAATGCTGGGGGTTAATAATGCGTTTGCTGACACCAATGCTGGGGGTTAATAATGCGTTTGCTGACACCAATGCTGGGGGTTAATAATGCGTTTGCTGACACCAATGCTGGGGGTTAATAATGCGTTTGCTGACACCAATGCTGGGGGTTAATAATGCGTTTGCTGACACCAATGCTGGGGGTTAATAATGCGTTTGCTGACACCAATGCTGAGGGTTAATAATGCGTTTGCTGACACCAGTGCTGGGGGTTAATAATGCGTTTGCTGACACCAATGCTGGGGGTTAATAATGCGTTTGCTGACACCAATGCTGAGGGTTAATAATGTGTTTGCTGACACCAGTGCTGGGGGTTAATAATGCGTTTGCTGACACCAGTGCTGGGGGTTAATAATGCGTTTGCTGACACCAATGCTGGCGGGTAATAATGCATTTGCTGACACCAGTGCTGGGGGTTAATAATGTGTCTGCTGACACCAGTGCTGGGTTTAATAATGCGTTTGCTGACACCAATGCTTGGTTAATAATGCGTTTGTTGACACCAGTGCTGGGGGTTAATAATGTGTTTGTTGACACCAGTGCTGGGGGTTAATAATGCGTTTGCTGACACCAATGCTGGGGGTTAATAATGCGTTTGCTGACACCAATGCTGGGGGTTAATAATGCGTTTGCTGACACCAATGCTGGGGGTTAATAATGCGTTTGCTGACACCAATGCTGGGGGTTAATAATGCGTTTGCTGACACCAATGCTGGGGGTTAATAATGTGTCTGCTGACACCAGTGCTGGGTTTAATAATGCGTTTGCTGACACCAATGCTTGGTTAATAATGCGTTTGTTGACACCAGTGCTGGGGGTTAATAATGCGTTTGCTGACACCAATGCTGGGGGTTAATAATGCGTTTGCTGACACCAATGCTGGGGGTTAATAATGCGTTTGCTGACACCAATGCTGGGGGTTAATAATGCGTTTGCTGACACCAATGCTGGGGGTTAATAATGCGTTTGCTGACACCAATGCTGGGGGTTAATAATGCGTTTGCTGACACCAATGCTGGGGGTTAATAATGCGTTTGCTGACACCAATGCTGAGGGTTAATAATGTGTTTGCTGACACCAGTGCTGGGGGTTAATAATGCGTTTGCTGACACCAATGCTGGGGGTTAATAATGCGTTTGCTGACACCAATGCTGAGGGTTAATAATGTGTTTGCTGACACCAGTGCTGGGGGTTAATAATGCGTTTGCTGACACCAGTGCTGGGGGTTAATAATGCGTTTGCTGACACCAATGCTGGCGGGTAATAATGCATTTGCTGACACCAGTGCTGGGGGTTAATAATGTGTCTGCTGACACCAGTGCTGGGTTTAATAATGCGTTTGCTGACACCAATGCTTGGTTAATAATGCGTTTGTTGACACCAGTGCTGGGGGTTAATAATGTGTTTGTTGACACCAGTGCTGGGGGTTAATAATAGGATTTTTATAACAGCTTACCTGTAAAATCCTTTTCTTGGAGTACATCACGGGACACAGAGCGACATAGTCATTACTAATGGGTTATATAGATACCTTCAGGTGCTGGCACTGGCAACTTCCAAAACCGGAAGTACCCTCCCCTATATAAGCCCCTCCCATCCGGGAGCACCTCAGTTTTGTAGCAAAGCAATAAGTGTCCCCAAAGAGGGGTGGGAGCTCTGTGTCCCGTGATGTACTCCAAGAAAAGGATTTTACAGGTAAGCTGTTATAAAAATCCTATTTTCTTTCTCGTACATCACGGGACACAGAGCGACATAGTCATTACTAATGGGATGTCCTAAAGCAATGCCCAACGAGGGGGGGGATACACCATACATAAGCTGAGCGCTATCAGACATGAGGATCTTTTGCGGTCTGCAACACACTGCGCCCAAAGGCGACATCCTCCTGACTTCTAACGTCCACCTGGTAGAACCTAGTAAACGTGTGTACTGAAGACCATGTTGCGGCCTTACAGATTTGAGCCAGGGAGGCCTGGTGATGCACTGCCCATGAAGTTCCAACTGCTCTCGTGGAGTGCGCCCTAACTTTGAACGGAGGCGGCTTCCTTCTCAAGCCATAGGCTTGCATTATGACCTGTCGAATCCACTTGGCTAAAGTAGATTTTGACGCTGCCTGACCCTTTCTGGGGCCTTCCGGCAGAATAAACAAAGTATCCGTTCTGCGAATCTGAGCAGTGGCTTTTAGATAAGCTTTAACTGCTCTTACTACATCCAAAGAATGCAATAACTTTTCCTCTACCGAAGTAGGTTTGGGGAAAAAAGAAGGAAGAACCACATCTTGGTTCAAATGAAACCTCGATACCACCTTAGGAAGAAAGGCTGGATGAGGACGTAACACTACTCTGTCCTTATGGATAACCAGATATGGCTCTTTACAGGACAAGGCGGCTACTTCCGACACTCTTTTAGCCGAACAAATGGCTACTAGAAAAATCAATTTCCTGGTGAGAAGCACCAAAGAAATATGCTGTAATGGTTCAAATGGTTGTTTCTGTAGAACCGACAGAACCAGGTTTAGATCCCATGGACATATGGGAATACTAACCGGAGGACTAATACGCATCACTCCTTGTATAAAAGCTTTGACTAGTGAATGCGAAGCCAAGGGCCTTTGAAAAAATATTGACAAGGCCGAAATCTGACCTTTGATAGTACTCAAGGCCAGCTTCCTATCTACAGCCCATTGTAGGAAGTCCAGAATCCTACCTATTACGTACTTATGTGGATGCCATTTCTTGGCCTCACACCACGCGATGTACGCCTTCCAGATTTTATAGTAGATCTGCCTGGATACCGGCTTCCTGGCATTGATCATGGTAGATACCACAGCATTAGAGAGCCCTCTCTTTTTTAGAATGTGGGCTTCAATAGCCAGGCCGTCAAACCTAGGGCTGGTAAGGAAGGGTGGTATATCGGTCCCTGCGAAAGCAGGTCCGGACGATGTGGGAGGGTCCAAGGACTCCCCACAGACATCTTTACAATCTCCGCGTACCATGCTCTTCGGGGCCACGCTGGAGCCACCAGAATCACTGGTTTCTTTTCTACCCTGATTCTGCGGAGTAATCGAGGTAACAATTGTGGCGGTGGGAATGCATATATCAGCTTGAACTGATCCCAAGGGAACACTAGGGCATCCGAGCCGCAAGCTAGGGGATCCCTTGTCCAAGAGACAAACCTGTCCACTTTTGTGTTGAATCTGGATGCTAGCAGATCTACATCCGGTGTTCCCCACCGCTGACATATTGTCCGGAAAACCTCGGGATGAAGGGACCATTCCCCTGGGCATAATTGTTGGCGACTTAGAAAGTCCGCCTTCCAATTCTCCACTCCTGGAATGAATACCGCAGATATGGCTGGGACATATCTTTCTGCCCATCTCAGGATGTAATTTACTTCCCTCTGGGCTGCACGACTCCTGGTGCCCCCCTGATGATTGATATATGCCACTGCTGTGGCATTGTCTGATTGAATTCTGACAGGGGACCCTTGGAGTTTGGATGTCCATGCTACTAGGGCATACCGGGCTGCTCGTATCTCTAAGAGATTGATGGGCAGGGCCTTTTCCGCATCCGACCATCTGCCCTGGAGAGACCATTGCTCCAGTACTGCTCCCCAGCCTATAAGGCTGGCATCTGTAGTGACCACCTTCCAAGAAATTGGACTGAAGGATTTCCCTCTTTCCAGATTCTGGGGAACCAACCACCAATGGAGGCTCTTGCGAACGGAAGGGGACAAGGACATTGGTAAGTCCAGGGCCTGAACTTTTTTGTTCCAGGCTGACAGTATGGCCCTTTGCAAATTCCTTGAATGGAATTGACCGTAGGGTACTGCTTCGAATGATGCCACCATTTTTCCCAGCAGCCTCATGCACAGGCGTATGGATGGCTGTCTTTTTGTACCCACTAAGTGGATCAAATCTCTCAAAGACGACCCCTTTTCTTGAGGCAAGAAAATTTTTCTCTGGTCTGAATCCAGCCTTAGCCCCAAGTATTCCAGACTTTTGACTGGTTTTAGGGCTGACTTGTCTCGGTTGATAATCCAACCGTGAGATTCCAGATACTCGATTGTCTCGTGAACGACCACTTCTAGTTTTTCCACTGAGTGGTCTATCAGCAACAAGTCGTCTAGATATGCCATTATCGTTACACCTCGTGTTCTTAGATTGGCCAATAATGGGGCCAGAATTTTTGTGAACACTCTTGGTGCTGTGGCCAGACCGAAGGGTAAGGCTCTGAACTGAAAATGGCGCCCTTCTACCGCAAAGCGTAGAAATTTTTGGTGGGCTGGAAAGATGGGAATGTGCAAATAATAATCTTTGATGTCGATCGCGGCTAACCAATCCTGCCCTTGTAGGGCAGTGGCCACCGACCGGATCGACTCCATCCGGAAAGTCCTGATATGTAGGAATTTGTTTAGCCCTTTTAGATTTAATATGGGCCTCACGTCCCCGTTTGGCTTCGGGACTGTAAAGAGGTTTGAGTAAAACCCGAGCCCCCATTCTTCCAGGGGAACCTCCATAATTACTCCTTGGAGCAATAGTTGTTCAAGTGCCAACAGGAGGGATCCTCTCTTCTGGGGATCCCTTGGCACGTTTGACCTTATAAAGTGGGAAGGAGGAGAGTCTTTTAACTCCCATCTGTATCCCAGATTTACTGCGGAGAGCACCCATCTGTCTCGGATCGTGTCCCGCCAGGTCTCTGCGAACAACTGAAGTCTTCCCCCCCACCCGATTGAGTGGGGGCAACCCTTCATGCATTTGACTTTGGGGGAGGTTTTGTACCTCTCCTGCTCCAGGGCTTCTTGTTACCCTGCGATTGTCCCTGATTTTTACCTCCGGGATTTGACCGAGGAGGCCGTCGGAACTGTTTCACAGCCGATGTCCTAGGGACTGGAGAAGCAGGCCTCTTAACCACTTGACCACTGGGCACTTAAACCCCCTTAATAACCAGACCAATTTTCAGCTTTCGGTGCTCTCACATTTTGAATGACAATTACTCAGTCATACAACACTGTACCCATATGAAATTTTTGTCCTTTTTTTCACACAAATAGAGCTTTCTTTTGGTGGTATTTAATCACTGTTGGGTTTTTTATTTTTTGCGCTATAAGAGAAAAAAGACTGAAAATTTTGTAAAAAAATGTTTTTTTTTTTCTGTTATAAAATTTTGCAAATTACTATTTTTTCTTCATAAATTTTGGCCAAAATTTATACTGCTACATATCTTTGGTAAAAATAAGTACAAATTGGTGTATATTATTTGGTCTTTGTGAAAGTTATAGAGTCCACAAGCTATGGTGCCAATATCTGAAAATTGATCACACCTGAAGTACTGACGGCCTATCTCAATTCTTGAGACCCTAACATGCCAGAAAAGTACAAATACCCCCCAAATGACCCCTTTTTGGAAAGAAGACATTCCAAGGTATTCAGAAAGAGGCATTGTGAGTTTTTTGAAGTTGTCATTTTTTCCCACAATTCTTTGCAAAATCAAGATTTTTTTTTCTCTTTTTTTTTTCACAAAATTGTCATATTAGCAGGTTATTTCTCACACACAGCATATGCATTCCACAAATTACACCCCAAAACACATTCTGCTATTACTCCCGAGTATGGCGATACCACATGTGTGAGACTTTTACACAGCGTGGCCACATACAGAGGCCCAACATGCAGGGAGCACCTTCAGGCGTTCTGGAGCACCCAGGCCAATTCTGACATTTCTCTCCTACATGTAAAAATCATCATTTGTTTGCTAGAAAATTACATAGAACCCCAAAACATTATATATGTTTTTTTAGCAAAGACCTTAGAGAATATAATGGTGGTTGTTGCAACTTTTTATCTCGCACGATATTTGCGCAGCAATTTTTTTAACGCGTTTTTTACGGAAAAAAATGTTTTGTGCTTAAAAAAAAAAAAAACAGTAAAGTTAGCCCAATGTTTTTGCATAATGTGAAAGATGAAGTTACGCCGAGTAAATAGATACCTAACATGTCGCCCTTAAAAATTGCACACACTCGTGGAATGGCGCCAAACTTCGCTACTTAAAAAATCCCCATAGGCGACGCTTTAAATATTTTTACTGGTTACATGTTTTGAGTTACAGAGGAGGTCTAGGGCCAAAATGATTGCTTTCGCTCTAACGTTCGCAGAGATACCTCACATGTGTGGTTTGAAAACCGTTTTCATATGTGGGCGGGACTTACGTATGCGTTCGCTTCTGTATGCGAGCTCACGGGGACAGGGGCGCTTTAAAAAAAAAAAATTGTATTCTTCATTTTACTTTATTTATTTTAGTTTGACATGTTTTTCCGCCCTAAACATTTTTTTGATCACTTTTATACCTATTACAAGGAACGTAAACATCCCTTGTAATAGGAATATGGCATGACAGGTCCTCTTTACAGTGAGATATGGGGGGGGGGGGTGTCAATAAGACCCCACATCTCACCTCTAGGCTGGGAAGCCTGAAAAAAAACAAAAAAAAAAACAACAATCCTGGCTTTGATCGTAGCGGTGAGTCGGTAGAAGCACCGGAGGGCGGCGGGGGGGGGGGACATCCCCTCTCGCCTCCCGTAAGAATGATCAAGCGGCGGAACAGCCGCTATGATTGTTCTTATGGTGTAGGGAATCGCCGGCTGAAAAAGCTAATATCTGAATGATGCCTGTAGCTGCTCCCATCATTCAGATATCCCCGCACAAAGTCAAGGACGTCATATGACGGCCGGAGGGCGGGAAGTGGTTATTGCAGAGTATTGCCGGGCATTGCGGAGTATTGCAGGGCATTGCGGAGTATTGCGGACTATGGCAGGGTATTGCGGTGTATGGCAGGGTATTGCGGTGTATGGCAGGGTATTGCGGTGTATGGCAGGGTATTGCGGTGTATGGCAGGGTATTGCGGTGTATGGCAGGGTATTGCGGTGTATGGCAGGGTATTGCGGTGTATGGCAGGGTATTGCGGTGTATGGCAGGGTATTGCGGTGTATGGCAGGGTATTGCGGTGTATGGCAGGGTATTGCGGTGTATGGCAGGGTATTGCGGTGTATGGCAGGGTATTGCGGTGTATGGCAGGGTATTGCGGTGTATGGCAGGGTATTGCGGTGTATGGCAGGGTATTGCGGTGTATGGCAGGGTATTGCGGTGTGTGGAGGGTATTGCACAGGGTATTGTGGAGGGTATTGCACAGGGTATTGTGGAGGGTATTGCACAGGGTATTGTGGAGGGTATTGCACAGGGTATTGTGGAGGGTATTGCACAGGGTATTGTGGAGGGTATTGCAGAGTATTGTGGAGGGTATTGCAGAGTATTGTGGAGGGTATTGCAGAGTATTGTGGAGGGTATTGCAGAGTATTGTGGAGGGTATTGCACAGGGTATTGTGGAGGGTATTGCAGAGTATTGTGGAGGGTATTGCAGAGTATTGTGGAGGGTATTGCAGAGTATTGTGGCGGGTATTGCAGAGTATTGTGCAGGGTATTGCAGAGTATTGTGCAGGGTATTGCAGAGTATTGTGCAGGGTATTGCAGAGTATTGTGCAGGGTATTGCAGAGTATTGTGCAGGGTATTGCAGAGTATTGTGGAGGGTATTGCACAGGGTATTGTGGAGGGTATTGCAGAGTATTGTGGAGGGTATTGCAGAGTATTGTGGAGGGTATTGCAGAGTATTGTGGCGGGTATTGCAGAGTATTGTGGCGGGTATTGCAGAGTATTGTGCAGGGTATTGCAGAGTATTGTGCAGGGTATTGCAGAGTATTGTGGAGGGTATTGCAGAGTATTGTGGAGGGTATTGCAGAGTATTGTGGAGGGTATTGCAGAGTATTGTGGAGGGTATTGCAGAGTATTGTGGAGGGTATTGCAGAGTATTGTGGAGGGTATTGCAGAGGGTATTGCAGAGTATTGTGGCGGGTATTGCAGAGTATTGTGGCGGGTATTGCAGAGTATTGTGGCGGGTATTGCAGAGTATTGTGGCGGGTATTGCAGAGTATTGTGGCGGGTATTGCAGAGTATTGTGCAGGGTATTGCAGAGTATTGTGCAGGGTATTGCAGAGTATTGTGCAGGGTATTGCAGAGTATTGTGCAGGGTATTGCAGAGTATTGTGCAGGGTATTGCAGAGTATTGTGAAGGGTATTGCAGAGTATTGTGCAGGGTATTGCAGAGTATTTTGCAGGGTATTGCAGAGTATTGCACCAGGGTATTGCAGAGTATTGCACCAGGGTATTGCAGAGTATTGCACCAGGGTATTGCAGAGTATTGCACCAGGGTATTGCAGAGTATTGCACCAGGGTATTGGCAGGGTATTTTGCAGAGTATTGCACCAGGGTATTGCAGAGTATTGCACCAGGGTATAGCACAGGGATGGCTGAGCAGGGATGGATAGATGGCTGGATCTGTGACTGCAATTGTCACAGATCCAGCCCACAGTGCTGCTGCTGCCATCCGCTCCCTCCCCCTCCCCTCTCACACTGTACCGATCGGTACAGAGAGGGGAGGGAGGAACCGGCGTCATCAAATGACGCCGGTCTGTTTACAAGTGATTGCTCCGTCATTTGACGGAGCGATCACGTGGTAAACGGCCGCTATCAGCGGCGATTTACCGCGATTCAAGATCCGCCGGGTCCTCTGGACCTGGCGGTCACGGAGTTTCCCGTGTGCGCGCCCCAGGGGGCGCGCGGGAGCGCGATTCTGGGAGGACGTTATATAACGTCCTCCCAGAGTTAAGCAACCACCTTGTCGACGTTATTTGTCGGCAGGTGGTTGTTAAGTGGTTAAAGGAGGGACCTCTAACTCTGTTTTTAACCGGCAAAAGTGTACTTTTACCGCTGGAAATTCTCTGGATATATTTGTCCAGGTCTTCCCCGAATAAGCGTTCACCATGAAATGGGAAGCTGACCAGCAATTTTTTACAGGGAGCTTCAGCAGACCAGTTTTTGAGCCACAGAAGCCTGCGCATATGTACTACAGACAGCGTAAGGCGGGAGGCCTGATGGACTGAATCCTTTATGGCGTCCACCGCAAAGCATAAGGCTCTAGGTAGATCAGCTAGGGCAAGAGCCTGCTGATCTGGCAAGTCCCTTAAGACCTGTTTCAACTGATCCTTCACTGCTTGGCAGACCCCAATAGCTGCCACTGCTGGTTGTGTCACCAATCCTGCTGTAGAAAAGCAGATTTTAATAAGGACTCTAATTTTTTATCTATTGGGTCCTTGAACATTTGGACATTATCCACCGGACATGTCAGTGATTTATTCACACAAGAGATGGCTGCGTCCACTGTAGGGACCCTCCATTTTCTGATGAACTTATCCTCCATGGGATAGACCACTTGAAATCTCTTGGGGGGAGTAAATATTTTGTCAGGATGCTCCCAATCCTGGTAAATGAGCCCCTCCAGTAAAGGATGGATCGGAAAGGAACAAACAGTCTGGGGAGCTTTTAGCGACCCCAACGAGGAGACAGAAGTGGATGATGGCTCCGCAAGTGGCATTTTAAATGCTGATCGGACCATATTAGTCAGGGACTGAACCCATAACCTTTCAGCATGTGATGCTGAGAATGGCTCTTCCACTGTTGATTCCTCTACAACAGAATCGACCTCATCCTGATCCCCTTCAGGTAGGTCGACCTCTGTATGGGACTGTTGCTCTGTTAACAGGCACTCTGAGGGAGGAGACGGAGATCGAGCGCTTTTCTCCTGTGACAGGGAAGCAGCGATCAATGTTGTCAATCTCTCTTCTAGTCCTCCCAGAGCTGAGGAAAAAACCTCCTCTGTTACATACACAGGAGCAGGTGAACTGAGGACAGCCACAGTACCAGGTACTCCTGAGGGTGCTCTACGGTCACTAACCTCTGTTTCTTCAGGGGAGACTGGTGCAGCCGAAGCATGCCCAAGATCCTCAGAGCCCGATGGAGACCCCCTATGCTTCCTGGGATTTTTAGTCCCGGAGTTTTTAGACGGCATTATTCTTAAGCCCAAAGCTGAGGTATTCCAGCCGAAATACACCACTTACTGACAATAGTCTAGCACAAATGCTGCTATAAAAACAGTTGGTGTCTACTAAATGTGCCTTTCTATGGGGATGCCTGCATCAACCGCTTGCTGTATGCCTTTTTTAAATGTTGCCAGCTCTGTCTCTGCACTCCATAGCCAGCTCACAACACATAATTGTGGTTTTTAACATGCTGGGACGCCCGCACATGCGCAGAAGCGCTGCGGCGCGCACAGAGCGTCATCCCTCAAGCTCCGCCCCCTTTCCCGGCTCACCTCTATATATAGAGGCGAGTGCACGCGCGCGGCCACGTGCGCCTTCGGCGCTAATTTTGAAAAAGGAAACCAGGGACAAGAGCCAGGGCCACTTTTGCCGCAGGCCGGGGGATGGACGAGCATTGCAACATGGCAGAGGAAGCAGTTTCCCACAAGAGAACTCACCATCTGCCTGGACTTGCTCTGATAAAAAGAAAAACTAGTCCACATGACAAGAAACGTTCCACAGCGGCCTCTAGTGGATTAACACAGGTACCGCAGTCTAATATATTAAATATATATATATTTTTTTTTTTTTCTTGACCACTATTAAAATTACTACATTTTTTAGTAGTTACGGGCATGCACAGATATTAGCGGGAATACCGTTAGGTAACAGACAGAAAGACAAATTAGGCTTGGGGGTCCCCAATAGAACCAAGTTCCTGGGGGCCCCCACTTACCTGTTCCCCGCCGCAGGACTTTGTTTGGTCCACAGAAGCCCAAACTTCACCTATCACGGCAGGCATTGTAATCAAACCTTCAGGGACCGGGTTCCCAAGGATTCCACTCCCCTGGACCTGTATAGCACCCTGCACAGAAAACATCTTGGTCATGGGTATGACCAGAGCTCTGGATCCCAGGGTCCAGCTCTCCTAAGAGAAGCATTACAGGCAAAACCTTGCTCTTCTCTGCAAGGCCCGGGTACCGACCGTTTAGCTATGAAGCTTTTTTGGTCGGATCCGGAATAGCTTACTGAGGCCCAAAAGAACCTGTACGCAAGCTCAGTGAAAAACACATGTTTCTTCTTGGCCAACACCTTAGACACTGGCAAAAAACTGAGGTGCTCCCGGATGGGAGGAGCTTATATAGGGGAGGGTACTTCCGGTTTTGGAAGTTGCCAGTGCCAGCACCTGAAGGTATCTATATAACCCATTAGTAATGACTATGTCGCTCTGTGTCCCGTGATGTACGAGAAAGAAAATGCGTCCGCTGACACCAGTGCTGGGGGTTAATAATGCGTCCGCTGACACCAGTGCTGTTGTTTTTGAAGTTTGAAAGTTTGCATGCGGCCCCCATGGGATATGAAAAGTTGTCTTGTGGCCCTCAGGTAATTTGAGTTTGAGACCCCTGTCGTAGAGGATACCGATGTTACGTTAGGTCCAAGAAACACCCTTGTTCCATGACTAACAGTAGGTAGGGGTGCATGATATGCCCTGGGCATGGTCACTGAAATCCAGTCACAGAGATGGAATTTTGTGGGTTTTGTCATATTTTGAGAGTTATATGTGTTGATAGACTCAAAACTTATATAGGAAGCTCACCCGCTTATCTAAGCAAGGTGAGGGACAAATTGACGGTAGGATCTCTTCATACAAATTAGAGACTTTGCAGCCAATTTAGAGCCCTGAGGTACCGCAGACAGGCCAAGTTGCGGTAGGAAAGACCACTGTGGGCAAGCCTGCCCAATCCCGACCTGTATCTACAATAAAGAGTAGGAGGTTGGGAGCGGGAGGCGTAATTGGATGGATAATATATATGCATATATTATGATATTGGGTTGATTTATGTCATGGTATAGTGTGATAAAAAGTATATATTAGGCTAGTAATATGGCCAAGTAAGGTCCTCCTCGAAGCTCTGTATCCTAAAGATGGTTGAGATGTTGCTCTGAGTGTGTGCGAGTGAATGGTGAGTTAATGGACACCCCTTGCCGGTACTATACCCCTTCATGAAGATGTCAAGAAGAAGATACAGAATGGTGACCTGGAAGCTGTCACGGAAAAATGATGTTGGTGTGTCACACAGTAGCAAAGCGGCATGCGTGGGGAAACAGCAGGTTAAGACCGTTATGGACTGTTCTATAGGAGCTGGTTCTGAAGCCTATGTTTAGAGGCGCAATACGATAAAACCATTGAGGAATATTCCATAAGAGCTGTTTCTGAAGCACATGTTGAAAGGCAGTTAAAGACTGTTCCAGAGGTACTGGTTCTGAAGCACATGGTGGAAGACAGTTATAGGCGGTTCCGTAGGAGCTGTTTCTGAGGCGCATGTTGAAGAACGCAACACATTAGGACAGTTAAGGACTGTTTGGACCATATGGACTGTTCAATGGGAGCCATGTCTGAAGTAGGGTGATATGCGCTCTTCAGGCGCAACGCGGCATATGTTGCAAGAAATATCATTTCTGGGTCTTGTACATACTAAGCTGAGGCTTGTCCTGCTGTGCCCTGGAGGACAAGACGTGCCCCCTCCCCCCTCAGGCAATGTCTGAAATCCTGTTAATTAGCCCCTTGCGAAGACAAAAAGGGAAGAGCAGAAAACTATTGGAGATTATATGGGCAATATCGCCCGCAGAGGCCAGGTATGGCAGGACAATCAGTAACAAGACAAGGATCATGGAAGTGCAACGATTGGTCGAGAGACAGATGGGCTGGCAATGGGAGGGAGTTCGAATGAGTAATGAGTGAGTTTTGTAAAAAAGGGTTTGTAACACAGAGCTCAGCAAGGACCTATGTGTTATCTGGCTGGGACCTTGCTCTGATGGCCATTTTGGGCCTAAGACATGCGGCCTGCAGAAGACTACAAATGCCTACGGAGGCCTAGTTCTCTGTTACATCTGAGCCCAGCCAGGGAGTGTACTGAGAGGAGTGTTAAGTATCTTTCATTATTATTATTGTTGATATAGACTGTATCTGATGTCTGTTCAGAGAATTAGTCAGCAGTTCTGGGAAGAAGAGATACCCGAAGACCCGGCCTTCTTTGTATTATATGAAACAAAAATCCCAGCTAAGAGACATAAAGAAACGATAGTATGCCATCTCCTGAATGCAGCTAAAGCATCTATACCTGGCATTTGGAAGCAAAGGCAACCCTCATGAATAGGACTATGGCTCAAGAACGTAGAGGAAATGAATCAAAATGGAAGAACTGTTATGGACAGCACGACAGAAAAGAGAGACCTATCGGAAAACATGGTCTGCATGGAATCTCTTTATTGGGTCAAAGGAGGGGGAGAGGCTTAGGGGAGTAGTATAGAGGATCAGTATATTCTTGACGAAGGAGGTTGGGGTGGAAGCGAAAGGATGCATTGGAGTGGGGAGGGGAGAGGGGGCTCCCTGTATTTCTTTTTGTTCCCCTTTTTTTTTCGTGTCTTGTTTCGTTGTGTGTTGGGAGGGACAGAGACAGATACCGTATTAAGAATACTGGACTAGACTGAGTCAATAAATGCATGACCAAATGGAGATGGAAATTTGGAATGATAGAGAAGTGTGTTTTTTTTTGTGATCTTGAATAAAATAAAATGTATGTAAAGTCTGAAATGTAACCATTATCTTGATAGAGGAATAAGTTAATTAGGTTACTATGCTACTTTGTTATGCTGAGGAAGATGTCTTGAGACTCACCTTACTTTGTTTTTTTCAAATAAAGAAAAGATTTAATGAAAACAATTATAAAAAAGCTGCAGATGGGCTACAGTAGCGACTATAAAGTGCTCCAAAGTTTGGTCAACAAGGTCAACACATGCTACGTAGAACATGTATGATTAAACTGTGAGGGCTGACAGTGTGAGCAGAAAAAAAAAAACGATCACCGGCTTATGTGCAAAGGACATCGGGCCCAAAGAGGAAGACGCAATTCTGCCTCATCTGTGACAATCAGTAGCCCCTGCCAGTGCCACCTATCAATGCCCACCAGTGGTGCCAATCAGTGTCACCTATCAGTGAACATCACTGCCAACTATCAGTGCCACTTTGTCAGTGCCCACCAGTATCAATGCCCTTCTGTGCCACCTCTCAGTGCCCACCCTTGCCGCCTTATCGGTGCCCATCAGTGCAGCCTTATCAGTGTACATCAACTTAGGAGAAAAATTACCTTTTTTAAAAGGTTATTACTAAATATAATATATATATATATATATATATATATATATATATATATATATATATATATATTGTGACAGAGCATCCCAGAGAGAGCCTGGGAAAGTCCTATTCGGGGTTTATACATCTCCCAGGCTCCTCTCATATACATTCAGGGATCTCTGAGCCAGGGTCCAGTTCAGGTGTTGGTTCTCTCCCACAGGTTAATTAAAAGCTCACCTGAGCAGACAGCCTTTGCTCAGCCTGGGAAACACAGACAACGTTGGTTTGTGAGAGCAAGAAGGTTGGTAAAACTTGTTACTCTGTGAATGTGGAAGCTGACAAGCGTTAGGCTTGTCCAGCCTGGTAGTGAGGGCCTGTACATACTGTGTAGTTAGAGCCGAGACACGGCTAGGCTTTTGTTTAGCTATTTTTTCAGCACACTGTACAGCACCTGTCATTGACTTTGTATATAGCACCAATAAACAACACTGTTTTCACTGATCCAATGGACTTGGTATCTGTGCCTGCTCATCCCAGGGAGTTTTTGTACCTACTACCTGTCCCCCAGGTTACAATATATATATATATATATATATATATATTTTTTTTTTTTTTTTCATTACATACATACACACACACACACACACACACACACACACACATATATATATATATATATATATATATATAAATAATATTTATAAATTCGGTCTTTTGTATTTTTTGAAAAAAAAAATGCAGAGGTTATCAAATACCACCAAAAGAAAACTCTATTTGTGGGGGAAAAACTGAGTAAAATTTCATTTGGTTACAGTGTTGTATGACCGTGCAATTGTCAAAGTGCATCAGCGCTGAAAGTTGAAAATTGGTCTGGCCAGGAAGGGGGTTTAAGTGCCCAGTAAGCAAGTGTTTAATATAAAGCATCAGTTGCCTTTCACTATAAACAACATTTTTTGGGCCAGTCCTAGAAATCTGCATCTGATTTAATATAAATTTACATCAAAATATGTATTTCTGTGGTAAAAATGTGTGACCGCGCTGTGTTCGGCATGCACGCGGGAGCGCGAAATATGTGCACAAGAGCAATCGACATGTACCTGCGGCGCGCACCTGTTTCCGGAATGGGCGGACACCATACAGGAAGTTGCTAGTACTGCTGGCAGTTTTGCTAACAACATGCCAAGATCTCTGTTCTCCAGGGCCGAGATGATTATTTGTGTAGCGGGGCCTCCATTGGGCTGCCGCAGAGACTTATGGGTGGGGTATAAAAGAGAAGGGCGAGGCTAAGCCCGGCCTCTTTGGACATCGCGCGGCTGGCAAGAGGACTTCCTGTGCGGACCTGCTGAGAGTGCAAGGCCCGAGGCCTGGGCCTTGCGCACTTCCAGAGAGCCTTCCACCTCACTGCGGAGCCTGAGCGGCTACAGACATCTACCTGCTTCGGGATGTCAGTGGACCGGAGACCAGGCGGAGGCAGATCCTGTGTGCGTGGACACAGCGGTGGGAGTTCCGGACTGGGATCGAGTCCGGAGGGGTGAGAGAGCACCTGCTCACAACTATAACTGAGTACTTTGTTAGGCCTATTGACTGCCTTGGCCCAGCGAGTTATACTTCCCTTTTCCTCCTGTCAGGAGACTAGTTGGAGGACAGAGTTACATAGTCTCCGGGGAGTTTCTTCCGTTACCTTAGACCTTGTGGATTACAAATATTGTTCCTGTATGTGCACCACGGATCATCTGGCATTGGAAGATTCCTAATCTAAAGACTGAGATTTATAAAGACAGAACCAGCGGCTCCCTTCTTTTGGGGGGGATCGCTACACATGGGGGCATCGTGTCCGGGATGTGTGTTGTGTCTGAATTTGAACTCTGATCAAGCACTAAAAAAAAATTGGAAAAGGGGTGCCCCTGGGATTGTGTGGATTGGAGTAAATTATGGATTGCCACCAAGTATATATAGAAAAATATAAAGAATTTTATTTTACATAATACACATATATATCAAAAATGGTTTAAAATCAAAAAGAGGAACAGACATATACAGTCATTGAAGAACAATTGCATGAGGACACCTTACTACTTGAGACATATAAGTCATATAGCTAGTGGTGACACAACCGACATGTTTCGGATACTCGAGCTATATCTGTGATAGCCTCCATTATTTCCTTCTTCAAGGTTCATGCAATAGTTTGAAGACAATTTAGTCTCTATATAAGAGAAAAAAACAACATAGTATGTGATAGCTGTATAATACACAACAGTGTACTGACATGATTACATTATTTTGAATTTCTCCCATATGTGGGCAGCTAGAAGATAGACAGTGTTGCAAAGAGAAAATAAAAAATAAAATAAACAATGAGAGAGGAAAAGAAGAAAGGGGGAGGGGAGAGAGACAAAGGGAAAAAAAAAAAGAAGAATAAATATACATGAAAGTTCATTTAAGAATACATGAATGTATATATACATCGTATAATTGTATGTCTATACGATACAGTACATCTATATCAAATAGTGTTGCATACATACATTTCCAATGGTAATATAAACATCAGCCGTTTGGAGGAATTGTCCCGGTGATATAGAGCCCAAACGGATATGGTGCGAGTTTAATGGTCGCATAAAGACAATGCAGCGGCCAAAGAGACACTGCAGACAAGATGACAGAGCCACGGGGAAATGTATAAGAGGACCAACACCAAAAACGCCCCTCAAAGCTCACAGGGAAGCCTCAAATTGCAGCGGACAGACTGCCACGGCCTCTCTGTAAAAACATACATACATGGATTATAGTTTCTAGATCGCAGACCAGCCCTGTAACCAGGCATCCCATAACTCTGATGAAGTGTTTAAAAAGAAGCTTAGTACCTGTCAATGTGGCGCAAAGACATCCACACTCTGGCTGTGTCAGGTGGGACTTTTTATAGAGCTGTCGCTGGTGTTGCAGCCAATCAGCTCAAATGGCGCCAAAGGTAAAGCTGCAAAAGGGAGGAATTCAACCAATGGGGTAGAGCGTGGGAGGCCACAACAGGGCTAGACTATGCGTCCGGGTAGAAACCCAATTAACTGCGTATTGTAAATGAAAAGAGAGGTTCTTATAGGACAGGCATCGCATACAGAGGCCGCCCTCGATCCCGGCGGCGTCCGGCGTCATCGCGCACCCACGCAGACGTGAAAGACGTCACACGACGCCGGCGCGGTGACGTCAGACGTCGACCCGACCGCCAGCACAACGAAAAGGGCGGAAGTGCTAAAAGAAAATCACTCCGTTGCCCGCACCAGACCCAAAAAGGTCAGCGCAAAGGCAGCACAATTGTATGTGCTGCGCCAAATGGCGCCATCGGAGGAATGGGGAAAAATTGACTAATCCAACACCCCATGGGTAGTAAACCGTATAACATGAATACCCTCCGTCCCATATGTATGTAATTCTTGGGACAGGGAGAGAAATTTATTCATATGCACATAACCGTCCATTTGCTCAAGTATGAGCAGTCAGCCCCCGATTATCAAAACAACCGGGGGCTGTTTTTGTGCTGGGGAGCGTCAGTGGGCCCAATGGGTGGTCCCCAAATCCCCGGGCTCCAATATGTCAAAAAGTGCAGGGTACAATTGTCATTTGATTAATTTCTAAATAATAAACAGTAATCAACAATGTAATAACTAGGCACTAATCTCCAGTGGGCGAATCATCAGGTAAAGTTCCACCAAATAGATCCAATCTTGTTTAAAAAGGATTTTTTAGTTTTTACATAAATATCTAACCGGCATACATCAGAAACATTAGTACACATGTTATACAGCTGGCATAGTTCATACATATTTATTTATTTTTCATTCAAAATTTTTTTTGAATGAAAAATAAATAAATATGTATGAACTATGCCAGCTGTATAACATGTG
The DNA here is from genome assembly GCA_029206835.1 of Rana muscosa. NCBI lineage: Eukaryota > Metazoa > Chordata > Amphibia > Anura > Ranidae > Rana > Rana muscosa. Next base: position 1,285,756,512 of record CM055116.1, on the reverse strand, counting down.
TACTAATGTTTCTGATGTATGCCGGTTAGATATTTATGTAAAAACTAAAAAATCCTTTTTAAACAAGATTGGATCTATTTGGTGGAACTTTACCTGATGATTCGCCCACTGGAGATTAGTGCCTAGTTATTACATTGTTGATTACTGTTTATTATTTAGAAATTAATCAAATGACAATTGTACCCTGCACTTTTTGACATATTGGAGCCCGGGGATTTGGGGACCACCCATTGGGCCCACTGACGCTCCCCAGCACAAAAACAGCCCCCGGTTGTTTTGATAATCGGGGGCTGACTGCTCATACTTGAGCAAATGGACGGTTATGTGCATATGAATAAATTTCTCTCCCTGTCCCAAGAATTACATACATATGGGACGGAGGGTATTCATGTTATACGGTTTACTACCCATGGGGTGTTGGATTAGTCAATTTTTCCCCATTCCTCCGATGGCGCCATTTGGCACAGCACATACAATTGTGCTGCCTTTGCGCTGACCTTTTTGGGTCTGGTGCGGGCAACGGAGTGATTTTCTTTTAGCACTTCCGCCCTTTTCGTTGTGCTGGCGGTCGGGTCGACGTCTGACGTCACCGCGCCGGCGTCGTGTGACGTCTTTCACGTCTGCGTGGGTGCGCGATGACGCCGGACGCCGCCGGGATCGAGGGCGGCCTCTGTATGCGATGCCTGTCCTATAAGAACCTCTCTTTTCATTTACAATACGCAGTTAATTGGGTTTCTACCCGGACGCATAGTCTAGCCCTGTTGTGGCCTCCCACGCTCTACCCCATTGGTTGAATTCCTCCCTTTTGCAGCTTTACCTTTGGCGCCATTTGAGCTGATTGGCTGCAACACCAGCGACAGCTCTATAAAAAGTCCCACCTGACACAGCCAGAGTGTGGATGTCTTTGCGCCACATTGACAGGTACTAAGCTTCTTTTTAAACACTTCATCAGAGTTATGGGATGCCTGGTTACAGGGCTGGTCTGCGATCTAGAAACTATAATCCATGTATGTATGTTTTTACAGAGAGGCCGTGGCAGTCTGTCCGCTGCAATTTGAGGCTTCCCTGTGAGCTTTGAGGGGCGTTTTTGGTGTTGGTCCTCTTATACATTTCCCCGTGGCTCTGTCATCTTGTCTGCAGTGTCTCTTTGGCCGCTGCATTGTCTTTATGCGACCATTAAACTCGCACCATATCCGTTTGGGCTCTATATCACCGGGACAATTCCTCCAAACGGCTGATGTTTATATTACCATTGGAAATGTATGTATGCAACACTATTTGATATAGATGTACTGTATCGTATAGACATACAATTATACGATGTATATATACATTCATGTATTCTTAAATGAACTTTCATGTATATTTATTCTTCTTTTTTTTTTTTCCCCCCCCTTTGTCTCTCTCCCCTCCCCCTTTCTTCTTTTCCTCTCTCATTGTTTATTTTATTTTTTATTTTCTCTTTGCAACAATGTCTATCTTCTAGCTGCCCACATATGGGAGAAATTCAAAATAATGTAATCATGTCAGTACACTGTTGTGTATTATACAGCTATCACATACTATGTTGTTTTTTTCTCTTATATAGAGACTAAATTGTCTTCAAACTATTGCATGAACCTTGAAGAAGGAAATAATGGAGGCTATCACAGATATAGCTCGAGTATCCGAAACATGTCGGTTGTGTCACCACTAGCTATATGACTTATATGTCTCAAGTAGTAAGGTGTCCTCATGCAATTGTTCTTCAATGACTGTATATGTCTGTTCCTCTTTTTGATTTTAAACCATTTTTGATATATATGTGTATTATGTAAAATAAAATTCTTTATATTTTTCTATATATACTTGGTGGCAATCCATAATTTACTCCAATCCACACAATCCCAGGGGCACCCCTTTTCCAATTTTTTTCAAAATTACCGGGATGTGATTGGTAAAAATGGTAACTTGCCCTGTATCTGCTGGCTAATGGCTTCATCTCCCCCCAATCAATATATTCTGATCAAGCACTAGAGCAGCAGGTATGGACATTTTTAAATTTGTGGAAAATCGCACAGTGGATCTCAAAGATGTTTTTGCAACTAATCCCATCACTGAAACAGGTGACCTTGATACCAATTTCAGGAAGTTTGACCACCTAATGGAGAAAAAGGTAAGCATATGGTGGGTTCTTACTTCACACGAACAATACATAAAGGAGGGATTAGTCCCAAGAAGGCTCAGGTGGGACATTCCTATTAATGACGGGCTAATTTGATAAGGATTCAGTAGAGGAATGGTTCCAGTTCTTTAATAAAAAGGGACTGGAAGTATTACAATTCCTCCTGAAGCGGAGAAAACTAACCACTATAAACAAATTGCGGACTGTAAAGTTATATTAGAAGAAGGATACAAGGAATCAGATTCCTTTCTAACCCTCACAAACCAACTTAAGTCTTAGAACAGAAAGATATCGATATAAAGCAAAGGAAAAAAAAGAAAGTATCTTAGGGATACTAATGATTACAAACTAGATCAAGTATATAAATGACAATTAAACATTAAAAGTGGGAAAACAGGGTCTACCACGTCTTCTCCAGGTAGAGAGGTTCGGATTCTATCTTTGGAGCGTAATTTCAGACCTAGGTCGCCAGAAAGGTACAATTAGTATGAGAAATCACCAAGAGTACCAATTATGATAGACCCAATAGGGGGGATATGAATGAATTTAGGACCCCAAAACCCTGGTGGAGAAATAAGAATGGCCACAAGGGTGGGTCCAAATCCCCCAAAAAACCCTATTGGAAAAACAATAAGAACAACCATAAACCCAATAATGCCCAGGATCGCCAATATGGGAACCAGGGTGGGTACTCCCAGGGACCTAATGGAAATTATAGCCAGTATAATTCTGACAGGACGGATGAGAGGGAAAATTATACATACCCAGTCCAATACCATCAGCAAGGGGGGCAGAACCACCATTATCCAACACAAGGTGGATACCCCCCGCATGATCAGCATTATTATGACAATAGAAGTCCAATTAAGACTCAAAATAAATATGAACCATTGAGAAATTATGAAGATGAGGAGAGACCCAGCTCCTCTTCTTTTTTAGATTATCGCAGGGGAGAGAGAACCCCACCCCGGCACCAACTAGTGATGTACCCCAGAAGCCCAAAACAGAAGAGGGGATCAAGAGGAGGCTATAGGAAACAAAAAAAAAAGTTGAAGTAGGGGAGGGTATACATAATATAAGTGGGATTGAATTAACAAAAACTGAACTACTGGCCTTAGACAAAGGATTGAAATATGCACCAAAAAAAAACAGCTCTATAAATTTGAAGCGTACGTATATTATGAAATATACAAGGAAGTTGAATATAAAAAAATATCTATTGAACACTCAAATCAATGTGACTAATAAAGTGGATATACCAGGGAGGGTAGTACAGCATAGCGAGTTACGGAATAAAATCGCTATTTAACCCACAGGTATCAAATAATCAACATGTGGAAGTGTTAAATAAGATGGTACTACGAGATCTGGATAAATTGAAAATCAAAAGAATGCCTGATCCACAGGCTATCCATAGAGGAATAAAAGAGCTGGAAAAAAAAACAAAAAACGGGTAGTAATTAGGCCTGCCGATAAAGGGGGCGCCATTGTGGTCCTTTCAAAAGAGTATTATCATTAGGAACTAACGGGGCAACTAAGTGATATCAATACGTATATCAAGTTAAGAGGCAAACCGACAAATGAGTATAAAGAAGAACTGTCTAAATTGATTCTAAGAGGATGTATGAGGAATATTCTAACAAAAAACGGGAGGAAAAAAAATCTTGTGCCTGATATGTGCAGAGTACCGGTGATTTATACAATACCGAAAGTGCATAAAGATTTATTAAACCCACCAGGAAGACCTATTATTAATGGTATACAATCCCTTAGTTCAAGACTGGCGGAGTATGTGGACAAATTTATGCAACCATTGGTGTCGAAGACTCGTGCGTATTTGAGAGATACAAAACATCTCTTACAAATTTTGGATAGGATGGAATTAAATCCACAACAGAAGTATATTATGGCTACAGCAGATGTTGCTTCTCTATACACTAATATAGAGCATGGACAAGCTAGTAGAGCTGCGAAATGGGGATTGGATGGTTTTAGTAATATAGCATCCAAACAGAAAAGATTCATCCTGAGGAGCCTAGCGTTCGGACTTCAACACAACTATTTCTGGCACGGAGTACTATAGGTAATTAAATGGGATAGCGATGGGCGCTAGGTATGCCCCGAGTGTTGCGAATATCTTTATGTCCGAATGGGAGGAGACGGCTGTATATCTGGATGAACGTGAATATTTAATGCTCTATAAACGGTTCATTGATGACTGTGTGATTATGAAAGCACTCCGATTGAATTCTTTAAAAAACTAAATGATAATCAAAATAATATCAAATTAACGTATACTATAAGTGATAAGGCCATACAATTTCTGGATCTTGAACTAATATTGGAGAACAACAAGATAAAAACCAAAAACGCACTTTAAACCGGTAGAAAGAAACAGCTACATTCCAACAGATAGCTGTCACTTTGACCCTTAGTTAATTAATACCTGTATACCCAAAAGGACAATTAATAAGGCTCCGGCGGAATTGCACAGATCAAAATACATTCTTAGAACAAGCGAATACTATTGGCAAGAAATTTATTTCAAAAGGGTATAGTGAAGACTTTATTCACGAAAAAATAAGGGGAGGTGTATCATATACCTAGAGACTACCTAATTAAAGGATAAAGATAGAGAGAGCACAGAAACCAAATCTCAGGAGGTACCAATTATCATGGACTTCAACATCCAACATAAACAGCTGGAAAAAATCTTTAAGAAACACCAGCCAATACTAAGAGCTGATAAACAGTTACAAAGTATACTACCAGACAGGCCGAGGATTGTATACAAAAAGGGCCCCCACTTTGAGGGATCTAGTAGTGAAAAAATATCCCAGACCCTCCAAGGAAATCCAATTCACTTACCTTTTTCCAAGGAAAGGGTTTCTATCCCTGCAAGAGATGTTATGCTTGCAGAGAAACAAAATTCCTATGTGCTTGAATGTACATGTTCATTACAGTATATAGGTAGAACTAAAAGACCTCTTTGGAAAAGGATTGGGGAACATGTACAAAATATAAAAGGCAGGTTTTCCCAAACACGTCTCTCGACATTTTGATCTTTGTCATAACAGAAATCCTGCTGATTTAAAATTTGGGGCTATACAGAAGTTTAAACCACATTGGAGGGGAAGCCATAGGGTAAGAGAAATAAGTAAAAGCGAAACCCGCTGGATTTATAAAAACCGCACTTAGGCGCCAAATGGTTTAAACGTTGATTTGAACTGTTTTATTTCAGATTATTAATCAATTAATTATTGGCCCAGTTATTATTCATTTAACTTCCCCTCTCCCTCTTTTCTCTTTTGTGTTTATTCGGTGGATTCTGCATGAGTTTGTAAATATCCGCTGGAGTATGAAAGGTAAAGGAAAACAGAAGGCGCACCGACCTAGTGCATTACCAGTGGCTAGGTTTTATTTAAAAAGTTTGATGCTGTGAATCCGCTGGAGTATATCATGCTGAGCATATAGTAGAGTGAGGGGGATAGTAAATGGATGTATTTGGGAAGTATGGATTGTATCCATGTAGGACAGAGATATGCAATTAGTGGACCTCCAGCTGTTGCAAAACTACAAGTCCCATCATGCCTCTGCCTCTGGGTGTAATGCTTGTAGCTGTCAGAGTCTTGCTATGCCCCATGGGATTTGTAGTTCTGCAACAGCTGGAGGTCCGCTAATTGCATATCCCTGATGTAGGAGGTGAGTCTAGGTACCCATCACATCTCCTTGGGTGCTTCAGATCATGTGAGAAATCTATGGATTACCTGAACCATGGTATTTTGGTTCCCGTATATATTTTTATAATTTTCATATTTTATGATTATATGCTTAATTGTACTCTGTAGGATTTATTCCTATTTTTATTATGGGCATTTTAATAATTTGCCATTCTGCTATATATAATATATATTTTTAAAGGATTATTTATGTGGATTTTATATAATGGAGTTCCACCTTTATGTCTACGTATGAAGTAGTACTCAAAATTGACCACTGGAGGAACCAGTAATGTTTAGGATGGCAAAAGTGCGATTGTTATGTCTGCTAATACACAATCCAGTCCACCAAAGCCACAGCCATTGTGGAGACTGTGCCCACTTCAACAGATGAGATTGAAACCACAGAATGTGGCTGATCTTAATGATGAGAGGGAGATCAGCATCCCTTCAGAGACTGTATCAAACCCAGAAAGTGTGACTGAGATCGTCACTACTACTGACATTGTCCGCCTCCGAAAAAAAACTGGGAGGTCATCAACGGCACAGACAATGCTCCGGACTGTGCTGTTCTTTCAAGAAAGGAGAGTGTTCCTCCACTGACCACCCAAGAAGAACCTGCAGAGGATAAGATCCACCCCAGCAAAGAATCTGTCCAACCTGCCAAGCAGAATGCCACCCCTGCGGGCAGAGGTCAGTCATTATTTAGCAAGGTCAGGGCTTTTTTTCCCGTATAAAAATAATATATTTCTTCTAAAAAAAGGAAAGAATTGCAAACATACAAGTTGGTCAGCTATATTTTATTTAGAGATGTTTCATATTGGTGGGGACTTGGTATACATCGGAACAGACCAGAGATGATCTACAAAATATAACTTGGAACCAAAAGGAAAATGTTGGTGGAGGCTCCTCCCCCCCAGCCTGTTTTTTGATACTACAGAAGTGTATATAGCACACCCCTAATTATATTCTTTATTGCCAGTGGTGACCAGTGACTTATATAGTACACCGCCTGTTTCAGTGGTAACACTAAAGTATCTACTGTAATACTTCATTGCTCATAGGTGTTTGATTTCCCCCAATATGAGTCCCTTATATTGGTGCCTCTTTAAAAAGCCTCATTTCCATTGGTCCTTACCTAAAACTACATAAGAGTCTGCATCATCCATCTGGGAGACAGATAATATCAGTTAATGGCTCCATAACAGAAAAAAAACTTGGTACATTTTTGGACATCTCCGCCCTTGAGTTACCATGCACCTGCTGCAAAATATAGATGGACTGTGCATTCCCGCGACGTCAGTCCTGGTGGCTGTGGACGTGGAGACGTGTACAGCTCAATCCCACATGAAAAGGGTCTGGCATGTATCCAACAAGTAATTTCTCAGAATAGCCACTTTGATAAGAAATTAATGACTTCCTACTTGGGGCTCTGGAGATCATTCTCCATCATAATTACTTTACCTTCAATGGTTCCCATTTTCTCCAGGTTCAGGGTGTTGCGATGGGGACCTTATGTGCCCCATCGTACGCCAATCTGTACCCAGGGGAGAGGGAACAGATGGTCAATACGAGGAAATGGCAACCTTTATGGAGGGCATTGTCATTTGGTTTAGATACATCGATGACCTGTTCCTTATATGGGATGGGCCCAATTACCAACATTCCCTCCATCACCTTAATTGCAACAATTTCAAATTTAACATTCACCATGACATGGGACTATCAAATCGATCACAATTCTTGATGTCACCATTCACAACGATGAAAAGGGCCTACAGACCAGCAGTCTTTACAGGAAACCCATGGCGGGTAATTCCATTCTACATGCTAGCAAGCTTTCACCCACAAGCACTTATTTCTTCCATCCCCTACAGACAGCACCTCAGGACAAGAAGAAATTGTTCAGATGACAAAAGTATTCAAAAGTGAGTCGGATATACTCAGAACAAGACTTCTGGCTCGTGGCTATTCAAAACACGTGCCTGAAGAATTCCCTAACCTTAATACAAACTCTAATGTGTCAGCCTTTGTCAAACTTGCAAGCAGAGACATTCGTAAAATCAAATCACCAGATTTTAGAAATGACAATCTAGGGCCGAACGTGAGGCCCTTAATACCATTAAAGACCATCCCATGATAACAATCAAACCCTCCGACAAGGGGGGGTAACATTGTGGTGATGGATAATGACTTCTACGTGGATATGTGTTCTCAAATACTAAGCAACCCAGATTGGTATTGCAAGATACCAGCAAATAGAATTGAGATATTCCACAGGGAATTTTACTGTCTGGTTGATCGAGCCAATACTGACAAAATTCTCAATAAGGCAGAATGGGACTTTATATGCACACAATACCCACGTATTCCAACATTTTATTCTCTGCCAAAACTGCATAAAAGTATGACACACCCATCCGGAAGACCCATCCTCTCCCGTAATGGCTCTCAAACTGAGAAACTTAGCAAAGTTTGTGGATGGCGATTTACGCCCCATGTTCTCAGTCTCCCAAGTTACATCAGGGATATCCCACAACTACTACAAAACATACATACAATCCCCCCAGACCTCAGCCTATCAAAGAGTCAGTTAGATTTATCACCACCTCCTCTGCCCACCATAATACCATAAGAACAATCTTAACCAGGCATTGGCATCTACTTACTGAACATAATATCGTTCACAAACAGGTGCAACCCAAGCCTGAGCTAGTTTTCCGTAGAGCCCATTCACTGCAGGACCGCCTGACCCAAAGCCATTATGTACCTGGTAGTTTTCCTAGATTAGGGCCTAACGGTACAATTAAATGTGGTGGCTGCCCCTGGGTGCTGGAGGGGAAGCACTTCCACCCACGCACATATTCCGATTGTGGCACCAGGGGTGTTATTACACCTCATGGTCTGTAAGTGCAAAGCCTTTTATATAGGCAAGACCATCAGGGAATTCAGGCAGCAAATTGGGGATCACCTCTATTATTACGGTAGTGGTAAACTTACCACTATTGGGAGACACATTGGTCTTTACCACCGATAGCATCTAATCGGTGGTCCGTTTTCTGGTCCTAGAAGTCATCGCACTCCTTCTTTCCCCCTTCCCCTCTTTTTTTGTTCTCACTTTCCCCCTCAAATCCCCCCTCCCCCTATTTTTTTCCCCTCTTCCCCCCCCTCTCCCCTCCCTCTCTGTGTGCCTTTCTCCCTCTCCCTATGTGTGGATTTGGGTGTACTGCCCATTTGCTGTAATCTATGTTGGTGGATATGCTGTGCATAGCCCCCTCAGTGCCACCTTCTGGGACCCCTGGTCTCGATGCCCCATATGGGATAACAAACCCCCCCCCTTTTTATTCCAGAACTCTATAAGTGGTGATTGCTTAGTTGTTTTCTAAGAGCTATGTTATGCAATTTTTGCTCAAAGTATTATTTTGGATTACCGTTCTCTTTATAATTTTCTTCCTGTCATTTGTTGATGTCTATACTCGTCTGCGTCCCGTGGGGTGGTCATGTGACAATGCCAGGGCTTGTTTTTAAGTGACATAATTTGAATGCAGGTCGGTTTACTGTACAGCGAGCTGAGCTGTGTTCAGTACACAGGACTCAGCACAGCAGGTCCCGTACCAACCACATTGACTACCAGTCCTGGTTGCTCGGGCTAACGACCGCTCCATTAGGGTCATTGTGAAATGTGTTCTGCAGCAGTGTTCAATGATGTAGGTCCACTGATATAACAATGTGGATTATACATAAATATTAACTTTCTCTTGCTCTCAGTGAAATACTTTCCATTCTTGCTCCTTTAGTCAGTTTGTTTACAAAGATAATACATTTGAGACTATCAGGGGGCAGACCGGGTGCACGCGCCAATCAGGGCGGTGCACTCCGGACCTGCCCAGAGACCGGAGGTAAGACTTCCGCCCACAACAGGGCACGGACGTAGGAGATGGAGTGCGCATGCGCGGTGACGCAGGCGCAGCTGGATCACCTCCTCGTTAGTGGGCGGGCGGGAGCAGAGGATGTATAAAGTCCGGTTGCTGTGGTGACTGGTCACACCCTCAGAAGTCAGGAAGTGACGAAACGTCAGGGCGTGACCAGCAAACCAAGCATACCGGAAGTGACGCATATGCGCTTCAGAGCCTGCCGAACCAGGAAGCGCCAAAGGAACTACACTACGGCGCTCATCAGGGGCAAGTTTCAAGCGCTGAAGCGCTCATTTTTCAATATACCTGTTTATTTCAACTTTGTGGTACGCATTTATGTAAAGGGGGTACTTGGGGATTACTTTATAATAAATTTTCAAAACAGTACTACCCTATGTGGATTTGTTCTTCTTCCTCACATATACACCAGCGGTATCATTGAAGTAGTATTGAGGTTAAAGAAGACAGAACAGAATAGAGGATGATGTCTTATGTATGCCTATACTGATTTAACATCTGGTGAGTGCATCCCCATTAGGGGACTTTCAAATCCCCCCACGCGGTGAAAACACACTTGGTGAAAGGAGCACTGGAACTAGAATTTGAATCACTACCAGACTCATCGTTCACTATCTACACTACCTATATGATTGAAAAATATATAGAAGACGCACATTTGAATTTTTGTTCGTAGCGCTGCTACAGTTTTATTCTGAACTTTTTATATAAGTCTTTTATTACTGTTTTATATTCCATCTACGTCTGATTTTAAGCGGCTGCTATTTTATTTATTGCTATCTAGTGCATTTATTCTGGTGCTTTTATCTTTGTGGTTTTTTCATTAGCGCAGAGTGATACTAAGAAGGGGGGGGCATTTTATTTAGTATCTTTTATTCTATACCAGTACAATACCTCCGCCCAGCTGTGGAGTTTGTAACAAACCCCCCCCCCCCCCCCGTTTCTTTGTCATGTTAATTGTACTATGTATTATTTTTCTAATTTTGTAACATTGTTCTAAATAAAATGTTTTAAATTTTATCGAATGCTTTGTTCGGGTGCCGTAATAGTCCCAACATCCTATGAGCGATTAGGGTTTTAGGAGTAATCCCTTCACATATCCCCAACCATTCTTCATGTCTCAAACGTATCTCGCGTGACCAAAACATCAGCCGCTTGGGCACCACATGCTTGACCAGCCATATATGTTGACCTGCCATACAGCTCGTTTGCAAGTGTACCTTAAAGACCCACACCAAAGAACAAAGCGGACCTCTCCAACCCCACTATACCTTCAGTCCTCTCTGAAACCTGCTCTGAGAGGAATGAAGGTGTAGAATTAGGTGTGTCACAGCCAAGTACTTGCGGCCACTCTGCTAGCAGTAAACCGACGTCCGATTGTAGCAGGCAAATTTCCCTGCCCCAGCTGCTGGACCGTCGAAAGAAGTTCACTCCCAGCCATCCACATGCCCAGCGGTTGAATGCTAGCTTGGCTAAATTGCTGGCACTTCAACTGCTGCCTTTTCAGTTGGTAGACTCGGCCCCCTTCCGTGAGTTTGTGCAATGTGCGGTTCCTCAGTGGCAGGTTCCCAAACGCCACTTTTTCTCAAGGAAGGCGATTCCGGCTCTCTACCGGTATGTGGAAGGCAATATCTTGGCCTCGCTGGACAGGGCGGTCAGCGGTAAGGTGCATATTACTGCTGACTCATGGTCCAGCAGGCATGGACAGGGACGTTACCTATCTTTCACGGCCCATTGGGTCACTCTTTTGGCAGCTGGGAAGGATGCAGGACAAGGTGCAGTAGTGTTGGAGGTTATTCCACCACCACGCCTCCAAAATGCTACTAATGGTTGTGACACACCTCTCTCCTCCACCCCCTCCTCTTCTTCCTCCTCCTCCTCCTCCATGGCCTCTTCCTGTGCTTTGTCCTCGGAACCAGCTGTGCTCCGTAGGCGTTCAAGGGGCTACGCAAGTACGCAGGCAAAAAGATGCCATGCCGTGCTTGCGCTGGTGTGTTTGGGGGACAGGAGCCACACTGGGGCAGAGGTTCTGTCAGCTCTGCAGGGGCAGGCTCAGAGGTGGTTGACGCCACGCCAGATTAAGCCAGGAATGGTGGTTTGTGACAATGGCACCAACCTCCTCTCCGCCCTCCGACAGGGACAACTGACCCATGTGCCCTGTGTGGCTCACGTCCTTAACCTGGTGGTGCAGCGGTTCTTGGGCAGGTATCCGGGCTTACAGGATGTCCTGAGGCAGGCCAGGAAAGTCTGTGTGCATTTCCGCCGATCATATAATGCCAGTGCTCACCTGGCTGAGCTGCAAAAGGAGTTGAACCTGCCCAAGAACCGCCTTATATGTGACATGCCCACCAGGTGGAACTCAGCATTGCTGCATGTGCAGCCGCTGCAGCATGGCCAGAGGGCCATCAATGAGTACCTGTGCGACTACGGCACCAGGACAGGGTCAGGGGAGCTCGTTTTTTTCACCACGCCAGTGGGGCATGATCAGGGATTCAGGGATGCATGCACTGTCCTGGCACCATTTGAGGAAGCCACGAGGATGATGAGCAGTGACAGTGCATGCATCAGTGACACTGTACCTCTTGTCCACCTGTTGGAGCATACGCTGCGTGGAATAATGGACAGGGCACTTGAGGCAGAACAGAGTCAGCCCCAAGGTATGAGCAAGTTCCAGCAACCATCACCAGCATCTGATATACATGGTGCAGGAATACCTAGGGGCAAGGTCAGACTTGGACACCTTTCCCACCGAAAATTCTCTGGGTTACTGGGTCTTGAGGATGGATCACTGGCCAGAGCTTGCACAGTATTCAATTGAGCTACTGGCCTGTCCTGCATCCAGCGTTCTTTCGTAACGCACATTCAGTGCTACTGGAGGCTTTGTAACCGATCACAGGGTGCGTCTGTCCACCGACTCTGTTGATTGACTGACCTTCATAAAAGATGAATCAGTCTTGGATCACCACCAGCTGCCAAGCACCTGAAGCTGATGTAACTGAATAATTTTGTTTTTAAATGTCGCATCCCTTCAAGACTGCCTATGCTGATGCGCAGTGACTGTCCTGTTATGTTGACTGACTATCCTCTTCCTCCTCAATGATCCTGCTGATAGCTTGGAAGAACATTTTTGGTTCTGTGTGCCGCCACCAATGGCTAAAGCCCAATTTTTCAGCCCCTGTTTAACAGGGGCATGTCAATTTTTGATGCAATGCTTTGCAGCAGGGCTCATTCCTGCACTCTAACTAGATTATCTGGGAGAGGTTGCAGTGTCGTGGCACCAGCGCCTAAGGCCCAATTTTTCAGCCCGTTTAACAGGGGCGATTATTTACAATTTTTTATGCAATGCTTTGCAGCAGGGCTCATTGCTGCGCTCCAAGTACAGTATCTGTGATGGGTTGCAGTGTTTTGGCACCAGTGCCTAAGGCCCAATTTTTCTGCCCCTGTTTAACAGGGGCATGTAATAACAATTCTTGATCTAATATTTCACAGCTGGGCCCATTCCTGCGCCCACCAAGAGTAACTGAGGACTTACAGGTCTTGTGGCACCACCGCCATCACCAAAGGCCCAATTTTTCCTACCACTGTTCAACAATGGCATGCAATTACAATTCCTGATATAATAGTTCACAGCAGGGTGTTCCAGCGCTCACTAAGATTAACTGTGAGGGCTTACAGTGTTGTGGCCACAACACCACCTAAGGGCCAAGTTTCTGCAGAGTATATAGGGCAGGCTCCTACTTTCAAACAAACATCCAACTTACAAACGACTCCTACTTGCAAACGGAAGGAGACAGACAACAGGAAGTCAGAGGAAATCTACCCCTAGGAAGGGAAATTCTCTCCTGTAAGAGTTAATAAGGGAAAAAGGTGTCTCCTCTTTGATGCTTTATCACCAATCCTTGTTTCAATAAAAACCACAAATTTTCCAAAAACATTTGTCATTGGGACGAAAAGTGAGGTGAAATGTTCTGAACAGGTGGACAGCAAAACAAAACAAATGTTACAGGGGTGATAACTCTTCTCTATGTTCTCCAAAAAGCTTAAAAATAGATTTTTGGGCTAGAGCTACACTTAAAAAATGTACCAGTTCGAAATTACAAACAGATTCTACTTAAGAACAAACCTACAGTCCCTGACTTGTATGCACCGCCTGTATACTGCTGTTCAGAGTATATAGGGCCTTTTTTATTTTGTGTGCGGGATTCCCCTTAATATCCATACAAGACCCAAAGGGGCTGGTAATGGCCTGGGATAGGGTAGCCATGCCATTTTTCTCAATGATTTTCATCCATATTGCCGGGACCAGACATTACATTAAAAGGCGCAAGCAGTATTAAAAGGCTTTTTTTCCTTTAGAAATGTCATTTTGTGCAGGGACAGTTCTAAACACGGGAAACACATGCCTCTAAAGCGGCATACTTTAAATATCGTACCTGGGGGTGTCTAAAAGAATATTTCATTTTTTTTTTCACTTTATGCGTCATTAAAATCACTGCTCCCGAAAAAACTACAGTTTTTAAAACTTATTTTTGCATTGATACATGTCCCCTGGGGCAGGACCAGAGTCCCCAAACCCTTTTTAGGACAATAACATGCATATTAGCCGTTATAATTCGCACTTTAGATTTCAAACGTTCACGTCCATTGTATTTAATAGGGTTCTAAAGTTTGCGCAAACTTTCGGTCCGCTCACAGGTTCTGGTGCGAACTGCACGGGTGGGGGGGGCTTTCGGCTCATCCCTACTGTCCAAGTGTCTTCAGATCCGGTTCTCATATCCAACATTACCAGTTACAGAAGACAGCTGCGTTTAGGACTACAATTATCTAGATTGTGGCCTGAGATCGTCACATAAAAAGCGTGGTCATGAAAACTTGTATAGTTAAACAGAAGGTCACTGATTATCCATATTGTACAGAGAAGATTCTGGATCAGGAATGTCACCGGTCCATGACTCAGGACAACCGATTCATCGGAGTGCCAAAAACCACAGGTAGCACCAAGTTTGGAAGAAGCTCATCATTTTAGAAAAGTGTTAAAAAGTGTACTGAGTACAAATATTCATCACACGTTTTTTTTTCACATTATTTACATAAATTTTTTATTTAGTGTATCTAGTAGCACAGAAGTTTTTTTTTTGTTTTTTTTTAAATGCGTTTATTCCTTCCTCAGGATATACTGTCTGTTACTTGCCCTTCGTCTGAAAAAATTCATCCCTCTGAGGCTAGGGCTCAGGGTAGCTTGAATAATGTCATGCCCATTCACACTCCCAATATGTCATGCAGACCTAGTGTTCCTGAATCTTGCTTAAAAAGGAGTTGATGACTGGCAATGGTAAATTGTAGCCCAAATGGGGAAACCTCACAGTGCAAGGGTAAAATATGGAAACATTTTTTTGATGTGGTATCTCTCCTTCCCTTTATGGTGAAATCTGATAAAAAAAAAAAAGAGGGGATGAGAAACAGGAGCATGAGAGGCGTAGGGCCAATCCCCAGGACTTTTTATAATTGGCTTCAAGCATATTTTCTAGTGTATTAGCTGAAGAACACCCAGAGCTGTGTGGCGGGTTATTTCCACATTTAGACGACCTGTTGAAGGCATTTAAGAATTTTGGAGGGCTGGGATGGTATTCATATGACAAATCCTTCAGGCAAAAGCTGTCCGTTCACGCCTTGCTTAAAGTGGGGAATGAAGGAAGGATGTTGGCTTCATTTGATTTTACTTCCAAAACAGGTCACATTTAAAACAGGGTGCAGTTAACCATTTGAGTCTGGCCTATAGAAAAGGCTACCGTTTCGTGTTCAACGAAAACCAATGTGTCAAGGAAAATGGCCATAGGTCTGGCAATGTTGCCAATACACGCCATGGCCACATCCCGCAGACTTCCGGGCAAATTGGTGTACGCAGATGCGCAAGAGATGCTGGCGCCCACTGGCCTATATAAACCTGCTGCTGAGATCTCTGAATTGCTGGATTATCGTGTTCCCTGGGCTTCTGTGTATTCTGATCTTGGGCTTCCCATTACAGACCCTGCGGTGAATTTGCACCTTCCACCTCCCATTTTCATCCCTCATATCCTGTACCCCGCTACCAGCAGGATTTTTGGCATGTACGCCAGTCCCCAGCATTACCCCGTCCCCAATCCTCATGGTGAGCAAGTATCCACCCCCACCTATCACCACTTGTGATCTACCAACCCCTTTATTTTTGTTAAATATCTTTGACTGAAAATAAATGTGTTCAATTTGTGTTTTATATGATGCACAACAGCACTTGCTTTGCCCTCTGCCTTCAGACAATCGTAAGCGAAGCCAAAAAAGGGCCATCATACGCTTGCCAAAATGGAGAGGGCAAAAGACTCCTTTGCCCTCTGCCTTTTGAAAAGCGTATGATGGCCCTTTTTGGGCTTAGCATACGTTTGCCCGAAGGCAGAGTCAAATGGACTTGAACACTCATTGAAAAATGGACATAAAGCAAACTTATTTCGTAATGATTTTTTTTTTTTTTTTTTTTAACAAACACCAGTAAGCAAAGCTAGATGTATTTAATTTTTTTTTTTTTTTTTTTTTTTTTTATATAGACATAATCATTCTGCCATGACACCTCTCCATCAGGGGATACAAAATAATTCTGCAAATTGGTTTTTGAATGCTCATGACACGTGCCGCAAGTCCATAAATTGGACCCCTCTGAGCTTGGTTACTGGGCTCCGGTTCAACATTGCTGCTGTCATTGTCCCTTAGAAAATTGTGAAGAAAGCAGCATGCCAGGACTACTTTAATGGCGTTCTCAACATCAAGTTACATACTTGTCAGCAAAAACTCGCCATTTGGCCGTGCACACGCCAAACGCACATTCGACAACACGGCTGAGCCTGTAATTGGAGATCTTTTGGTCGCTGGCTGAGACCATAGGCACTGTATGGCCTCATAAGGTTTTCAGCCTGTAATAACCAATGCAGTTGGATTTTCTTCCATAGTAAAGCTCTCTCCTCCAGACAGCAAGTAACCATGAGAATACCCCACCCTGATATCTGGGGGCCGATGTAGGGGGGAGTAGAATGTGCATGTTTTATGGTTGTTACATGTGTCAAGAATAGGGGACTTTAGATTTTTGCGATAATTTGCCAGAATCCTGGTCAGCTTCAAAACTCTTGATGGAAGCATCTTGCTATAGGGACCCTTCACTTGGTTCCTACCCAAGTTTGAAAGTTTTTTTTCCCCCCTTACCCACCCTTGGTGTTGGGTAACCATTTTATCTATAATGGTTGTTTTTTGGGAAAATGTTTATCTTTATAGATTGCTGTATATCGCCCAAAAGCATTATCACAGAGGTTCTCAACCCTGTCCTCAAGTACCCCCAACAGGCAAAGTTTTGGAAACTTCTTAAGACTCCTACACACAAAATTAGATTTTCCTGCAGACAAAGCCTCAGACTTTTGTCCGAAGGGCGTTGGCCAAAAACTTGTCTTGCATACAAAAAACAGCACACAATTGTCGGCCGACAAACCCAAAAACGTAGTGACGTTCTGTGTGAAATTTCAGCTCTTGAGCGCCACCCTTTGGGCACCTTCTAAAGTTGTGTTTGGTGAGCGTCAATTCCGAGCATGCGTGTTTGTACTTTGGATTTTTGTCCGACTAATTGGAAGGAGATCCTGAAGGCAATGTTCTGGAATTGTGAATGGAACCTCCACCCAATGTGTGTATAGAGAGCTCGATGGGCCAGTGATGGAGGAATTCCTGACACCAAAGTATTATACATCGCACACTAATGTATTCTTAAATCGCACACCAATGTATTCTTAAATCGCACACCAATGTATTCTTAAATCGCCCACCAATGTATTCTTAAATCGCCCACCAATGTATTCTTAAATCGCACACCAATGTATTCTTAAATCGCACACCAATGTATTCTTAAATCGCACACCAATGTATTCTTAAATCGCACACCAATGTATTCTTAAATCGCACACCAATGTATTCTTAAATCGCACACCAATGTATTATATTGGTCGATTATGTCTGTATCTGACCATTTCACTCCATTGGTGATCAGTGATGGAGGAATACCTGACACCAAGGTATTATATAATCATCAGACAACACTAATGAGGGTTTATCTTTCGTTTTTTTCTATCGTGTACAACTAATAAAGTATAAGGAAGCAATGGCTGTTACCAGAGGGGTGATATCACCAAGTGTATTCCACATTACTGGAGCTGCTGGACACAATATAATGAGATGATGGTGAGAAGTAGAGGGGGAAGGGATCAGTGAGCATCAAGGCGGCAATTAGGAGCACACATGGGGCTAATGAGCCCATCCCCCCTGAACTGAGGACTAAACTCATCACTATATGGGAAGAGCCTGCAGTGTGTATGGGGAGGACGACGACGCTTTGTATTTACCGCTTGAAAAAAGCAGTTTAAGGCCTTCACACATACACACCGCATGGCCCATAGAGCTCTCTATATACACACAGGGTGGAGGTTCCATTCACAATTCCAGAACATTGTCTTCAGGATCTCTTTCCAAATACAAGTTTGGTATCAGCGGCTCCCTACACAGAACACTGGACTTTCTGGATCTTCTCTTCTTTCTAGGAGTTCAGAAGAGACAACCAAGTCCTAAAAATGAATGATTTCCCTGGACTGAGCTCCGTCTCGGATATAGAAATCTCCCGGTACTGATATACAAAGTTGTTTCTCTCCCTATACTGAGATAAAAGTCTTCTCTGTCTATCTCTGTGCTGATAAATCAATCAAGATCCTCCCTACAAGCAGCTTCAATGTCCTCCTTCCCCCACACAGCACACCTCCCTCTCCCAACACACAAATGGCTGACTGCTTCTCCTCTCCACCCAGATATAGTCACCATTCACCCCGCCCGCTCATCACATGACCACTACCGACCAATGAATGCAAAGGTGGCCCAAACACCAGCCCCTCCCACTCACTAATCACATGATCTCTCTCATTTGCTATTCATATTGATCTATAGCTCCTCCCTTTCACAGATTAACCCGTTTATGTCATTCTCACTCTTGGATGATTTATAAAATCTTGATATAAAAAAACTGACCTCCATATACATCTATTGAATGGAGGAACTCATCTGGTGTTGTCTCTGAAGCCCTGTACACACGGCCGAGAATCCCGTCAGGAAAAAAAAACTTTGGTTTTCCTGACGAGTTCCCTGGCAAGCTTTTCTTGCCAAGCCGTGCATACAGACGGCCATTCAAAAGAACCACCGTAATTTTGAATGGCAAAGAACGCGCTGACGTCATCGACTACGACGAGCATGCGCTCGTCACATTTGATGCCGTTGCCACCATCTTGCTTCTTACCGCGCATGCGTCAAAGTCTCATCGAGCATGCGCGGGCTTTACCGGAGGACAGGTAAGCTTGTAGCCTCCATACACACACACACACGGTTTTCTCGTCGGGAAACAGGCTGACGAGAAGATAGAGAGCAGGTTCTCTATTTTTCTCATCGAGATTCCCGGCAGTTTTCTTGACGAGAAACCATACACACGAATGGTTTTCTCTGCAAAAAAACTCTCCCAGCCGTTTTCTTGCTGGTTCTTGCCGAGAAAACCGGTCGTGAAACATGGAAACTGGTTCCTACAGACAATTCCTCACTTTTCCTCCAATAATAGAACTATGCTGTGCTAGTGATAAGATCCTTTCCTCTCTAGGATCAGATCAATATCAACCAATCCATGACCAGCCCCAATCATGCCAACACCTTCAGTCCATGGCACACAAGGCCCGTGGGCACAATCCAGCTCACTGGGCCATATCATATGACTCTTAAATTTTGCCAGCTCCAGCTCTTACCCTCTTGCTTCCCACTGTCACTGTAAATTTCTGTTTTTACAGCGACAGCTTTGCTCTTGACAGCTCCTGGATCTATTCTAAGACCCCTTCCGCACTGGGGCGGTTTGCAGGCGCTATTGCGCTAAAAATAGCGCCTGCAAACCGACCCTAAACAACGGCTGCTGTTTCTCCAGTGTGAAAGCCTCGAGGACTTTCACACTGGAGCGGTGCGCTAGCAGGATGGTAAAAAGAAGTCCTGCTAGCAGCATCTTTGGAACAGTAAAGGAGCGGTGGGTGTGTTTGCCGCTCCTCCACCGCTTCTGCCTATTGAAATCAATGGGACAGCGCAGCTATACCGCCGGCAATGCGCCTCTGCAGAGGCGTTTTGCATTGGTTTTTAACCCTTTTTCGGCCGCTAGCGGGGGTTAAAACTGCACCGCTAGCGGCCGAATAGCGCCGTAATTTTGATGGTAAAGCGCCGCAAAAAATAGTAGCGCTTTACCGCCACCGCACCTCCCGCTCCAGTGTGAAAGGGGCCTAACAGATCCCTGTATGCACTCATGGAAGGGGACAGATCTCCTCAATCTGTCAGAGCGATCAGGCAAGGCAGAGCCAAGTACATTGGGCACTTGAGCTGCCTACACAGGAGAGAGACTTTGGAACCCTTTTTATTTTTTTTATTTTTTTTGGGTGGGGGGGGGTTGTGGTATGAAAAAGGAGGTGTGTGCAGAGTCCAGGAGATGTGGAAAAGAGATTTTGCACATTGTACACAGCACATCTTTAAACCCCGCACTCTGCACAGAGTGCGCCCCTCAACCCCGCACTCTGCACAGAGTGCGCCCCTCAACCCCGCACTCTGCACAGAGTTCACCCCTGAACTCTGCACAGAGTGCACCCCTGAACTCTGCACAGAGTGCACCCCTGAACTCTGCACAGAGTGCACCCCTGAACTCTGCACAGAGTGCACCCCTGAACTCTGCACAGAGACAGAGTGCACCCCTGAACTCTGCACATAGGGACTCTTAATTTTTTTGATGTAGGGGCCATTGACAGTAACTGGGGATGGGGTGCTCTGAACATCTTTATTTTTAAGAAAATACAAAATAACTGGCACACACCGCTGATAACTTACCACCAAGAAGCTCTGTGTGGCAAAATTCTGGAACCGGACAACATAATTGACCACAGTCATGAAAAAAGTGAACTTCCTTAATACATGGCGCCTGAATCATCGTCAGTTCCAACCATTTTTTGAAGGAGATGGGGACGGCGCATACAGATGTAAGGTGGCTGAGTTTGTTAAACTTTTGGAAGAAATTGACCTTTCATGCAATGTAAAGGGAGCCCTTGGCCCCAACGGTCAGATCCACACTGGCTTCGTAATTTTGAAATGTTTTGTAACATTACAGAGTATCTCACCCGACTGAATCAGAGGCTGCAGGGCCACAAACAAGTCTTAACAGCAATGTATAACGCAAATCACAGCTATGGAGGGAGAAATTGCGCCTATGAAAGTCCCAGCTTAAAAATTGTATTTTATCTGTCAGAGCATCTCAACCACATTCTCGGGTGCTTTTGCATGTGCTTGAATGGTTACCAAAGTGAATCAGCTGAATGATTAATTCAATCAGCACTTCTGACTTTTAAACAGCACTAAACCTTTACCAACTTTGCCAATATTTTTCAACATCCATGTTGACATTTCACTGCATCACCTTCAAGGAATTAATAGAACTTCAGTGCAACAGAAGCCTGAGAGCAAAGTTCCGGGTCGATTACATTTACTGTCTCCTCCCACAGCTAAGACTTCAAGCTTTACAAGGAAAGCCCTATGTAGACACGACCGGGATTCCCGTCGGGAAAAAAAAAAAAAAAACGGGATTCCTGCCAAGCTTGGCTTGCGTACAGACTGACATTCAAAATCCCATCATTCTAAAGCGCGGCGACGTACAACACGTACGACGGCACCATAAAGGGGAAGTTACATTCCAACGGCGTCACCCTTTGGGCTGCTTTT
Source organism: Rana muscosa (assembly GCA_029206835.1). Taxonomy (NCBI): domain Eukaryota; kingdom Metazoa; phylum Chordata; class Amphibia; order Anura; family Ranidae; genus Rana; species Rana muscosa. The sequence goes on along the minus strand of CM055116.1, from coordinate 1,285,734,862 downwards.
GCTGATCTCGTGTTAGTAAAAGTTTGGTGAGAGACGATTTGCGCTTTTCAGCCTCGTGCTTTTCAGTCCGTTACAGCGCGACTAATGTGATATCTCCATTCTGAACGTTAGTTTTACCAGAAGGAGCGCTCCCGTCTCATACTTGATTCTGAGCATGCGCGTCCCCCCCCTTGGACAAACATACACACCATCGGTTTTTACAGGTTCTGTATTTTTCTCGCCGGGATTCCAGGCAGTTTTCACGACGAGAAACCATACACACGAACGGTTTTCACGGCAAAAAGCTCTCCCAGCAGTTTTCTTTTCGAGAAAACCGGTCGTGTGTACGAGGCTGAAGGGTTAAAGCACAGGAGTGTGAAAAGCGTCTGACGATCCTCTGTGGGTTGAGTGCGTGCGACATGTCTTTCATTCCTATTTTTTCACAAAATACGCTTTTTTTATACTCCCGCTATCCCTCTTCTTTTCTACCTGCATATGGGGTTTGCGGACCCAGGAGTTTTTTGGCAGCTGAAGATCTCATAGAAGTGGTGCTCACCATCAGGAATTCTGGGGCCCCTTACACAGCTTCAGGCATGGGCCCCCTGGAGCAGAGGAGAGCCGGGGGGGGTGGGTGCTGCCACCGCAGATTGAGACAAGGGGGGGGCTGCCGCGAATTGAGAAGCAGGGGGTGCTGCCGCCACGAATTGTTGAGGTCGGGGGGGGCTTTGGGTGCTGACGAACCCCAAAAAAAACAAAAAGAACTAAAAAAAAAGGGTGGTTGCCATCCGGGGAACTTTGGGCCCCTTACAAAAAAAAAATATCTAAAAATAAAAAGGGGGGTTGCCATGCGGGGCCCTGGGGACCTCCGGGCCCCTTTAAAAATAAAAAATTATAAAAATAAAAACGGGGGGGGGGTTGCCATCCAGGCCCATGAGGACCTCTGGGCCCCTTACAGGTGTACTGCCTGTACCCCCCTGATGGCGGCCCTGGCTCACCCCATTTGCCTTCTTCAAGCTTGTCCATGTTTGGAGGCACCTGCCTATGTGAACAAATGTTTTCAGTCATAAATCTGAACAAGACCAAGCGCAGATCACTGACGACGACGTCAATGCTGTTTTATGGATCGCTACTGCACCAGACCTAAAGCCAGACATCAATGGACTGACTTCAGGAAATCAGTGTCAGTCCTCCAGCCAGAAAAAAGTTAGACAAAAAGTTATTGTAATAAAAATTGCTTGGCAATATTTGTCTGATGCTAACCGCTTGCCGACCAGCACACGCCGATATATGGCTTTATATAGGTAGATTTTCCTGGACTCTCATCCAGCACTGTGACTGTTGCTATTGACCAGCCCGTACGACTGCTGCCTTGGATCAAATTCAGACCCCTTTCACACTGGGAGCGGTTTCCAGGCGCTATTGCTCCTAAAAATAGCGCCTGCAAACCGACCCTAAACAGCAGCTGCCGTTTCTGCAGTGTGAAAGCCCCGAGGGCTGTCACACTGGAGTGGTGCGCTAGCAGGACCGCTCCAAAAGTCCTGCTGGCAGCATCTTCGGAGCGGTGAGAGGAACGGTGTTGTTTACCGCTCCTTCCCATTGAAAGCATTGGGAAACCGCGGCTATACCACCGGCAACGCGCCTCTGCAGAGGCGCATTGCCGGCGGTATTAACCCTTTTTCCGCTGCTAGCGGGGGTTAAAACCGCACCGCTAGCAGCCAAATACTGCCGCAATTCCGACGGTATAGTGCCGCTAAAAATAGCGGCGCTATACCGCCAACGCACCTCCCGCCCCAGTGTGAAAGGGGCCTAAGCCACCTCATCCATTTAAACCCGAACACATATGAATCACACAGGTTCTGATGTTAATTAAGGTGGTAATTAAACTCACTTGGTGACTTATCTACATTAAAATAGCCACAGAACCCGTGTAATTCATATATGTGTTCGGGTTTAAAGGGATGAGGTGGAAACTCTAGGCCTAACTGTGCCTAATCTGGAAGCCTTCAGATCTTTAACGCTGTCTTCTGGTAGGTGAATGTCAATTTGAAAAGCCTTTTTTTTTTTTAACCGAGATAAAAATGTGACTTTTTTTTTTTTTTTGCCTGCCCTAGAAATCAATGAGAAGCCAGGCAGCTGTATTATACGAACACCACACACATTTTATGTGAAGCCAACTGCATAAGGAAAACGCCCAGTGCAGTGCTAATCAGAACTTCACATGTGATGCCTCTCAGTGCTATTAACACATTTTCTATAAGGTCCCGAGGTCAGTTTTCATTAAAAGCTATTGGTTTTCCGCAGCACACAAGGAGTTTTTATGCGTTTGTTTTTGTGGCACATTCTATTGAAAGTTTATATCTTTGTTCAAATCAACTTTGCACTTTGTAACACACAAAAAATGTCAGGGCTTGTGTTGGTCGTAGATCGCACTGTCATCACTCCGCAGTTCTACTTTAGAAATGGAAGGGGCACCACCTCATGCAAAAAAAAAAAAAACCTACGTTAGGGCTCTTTCACACGGGCGGATCCCGTCATGATCCGCCCCGTTTATATCCGCTTGCTCAGCAGAGATCGCTCCGTTGATCCCCGCTGAGCCGGCAGATGACTTGTCCGTCTCTGCACACTGCACATCGTTTCCTCTATGGGGGGATTGGATGAAAACGGACTGTTTTGTCCGTTTTCCTCCGATCCGATGACGGATGGAAAAGTAGGATTTTCCTCCGTCATGCTAAACGGACCATAGCCGAGACTGATGTCGTCGGATGTTCATCCGCTATCCCATAGGGATACATGTATGTCCAATTTTCATCCGAAAACGGATGGATGAAAAACGGACATACGGAACGTCCGTGTAAAAGGGGCCTTAGGCTGTTTTCACACTTTGGGCGCTTTTCAGGCGCTATTGCGCTAAAAACAGCACCTGCAAAGCGCCGCTCCTTTCTCTCCAGTGTAAAAGCCCCGAGGGCTTTCACACTGGAGCGGTGCGCTGGCGGGGCGATAAAAAAAAAAAGTCCTGCCAGCCACATCTTTGATGCGCTGTGGGAGCGGTCAATACACCGCTCCTACAGCGTCCCCTGCCCATTGAAATCAATGGGGAAGCACGGCCGTACCGCCTGCAAAGCGTCGCTGTAAAGGCGCTTTGCGGGCGGTTTTAACTGCAAAAACGACGGAAAAGCGCCGGTAAAAATAGCGGCATTTACCACCGACGCGCACCCGGCTCCTCTGTGAAAGTACCCTAAAGCCCTGTACACACAAATCGGATTTCCTATGGTTTTTAAACCAATGGATTTTTCCATCGGAAATCCGATGAAGCTGACTTCCATCAGTCTTGCCTACACACCATCAGTCAAAAAACCGACTGTTCCAAACGCTGTGACGTAAAACACTCCGATGAGCCGAGAAAAATTAAGTTCAATGCTTCTGAGCATGCGTTGGTTTTTTAACCAATGGACTTGCCCATAGACGATCGGAATTTGCTATCGGTTTTTTATCCATCGGAAAAATTTAAAACATGTTCTATTTTTTGACACCGATGGAAAAAAGACCGATGGGGCCCATACACGATCGGTTTGTTCAATGACAAAAAAATCCATCGGACTGTTTTCATTGGTAAAACCGATCGTGTGTACACGGCTTAACACAACATATTTCAGGGCTTGTGTTGGTCGTAGATCGCATTGTCTTCACTCTGCAGTTCTAAAAGGTGATATCAGATCTACCGGCAGAAATCTCCTCCACATCTCAGTGCCCAAGAAGATCCGGCGTGGTGGTCGGGCTTTCTCCCACCAGGGTGCCGTTTTTGTGGAATAGCCTCCCTGTCGAGCTCCAGGAGGCCCCTACTATCACGTTCTTCCGAGGGTTACTGAAGACTTGGCTTTTCACGCAAGCCTTCCCTGCGTAGCCTCTCTCTTCATCCCCTTTCTGCCGCTCTGTGATGCTTCTGGTTCCTGGGTTCTCTTTTCCCAGGAACTCTGCTATGCGCGTCGGGACCCTTCGGGGTAAGACCGCGCTATATTAAGATACCTCTCAACTCAAAAGGCCCATACACACGATTGGACTTTTTGACAACAAGCTTCCGACGGACCTGTTTTAGCAGGAAAATCCAACCGTCTGTACGCTCCATCAGACAAACTTTTTTCGGTTTTCATGTGGCGAACATCTAAATCAGTTTTAAGGACCACAATGTCTCATTGCATTTAAAATTATTCCATGACAAGAATCCTGCTGGTCTCAAGTTTTGGCGAGTGGACCACCTCAAACCATCATGGAGGGGGTCCAACCTAGTCAGAGAGCTATCCAAACTTGAGACTCAGTGGATATACTCTGTCGACACTTTATCTCCTAAGGGGTTAAATGTCGACCTTGATATCAATTGTTTTATCAGTGACTATCGAATTACCTATCCATTTTTTTTTTTTTTTTTTTAAGTTTTATTTATTGCTTTTGACATAAACAGACCCAGCAGGCCATACACAAAACACAAACTATTTACAATTCTTCAGCATTGGCTCCCTCTCCCTCCCTCCAGACCCCCACCCAGCAACAGGAATAATACAGTTATAAGGTCACTTTTACTCGGTAACAGTCTATATGTTGTTTGGAAATGTCAAATATTCACAATCATATTCAACTCTTACTGCAGGTGCATTTATAATAAGTGCCACTCAATCCGCCACCGTAAGTTCACTTATTCATCCAACTGCCCCATACTTTATCAAATTTCTGAGGTGCGCCCCTACTAGCATAAGTAGCTTTGTACAGCGGTGCAGCTCTATTCACCACCCCCTTCTATGCTGATACCAGTTTCCTGGCATAATACAGTATATGAGAATCGTCAACAGAGTACGAGTTGCTCTCCTTGGGGCTAGATTGTCTACCAGTCCCAAGACCTCAATTGATGGCTGTACTTGGCTGGCCGTTACCTCAGCTATGCAATCTGCAACCCCCCTCCAGAACCCCTGGATGGATGAGCAATTCCAAAAAATATGCATGAAATCGGCCGTGAGGGAACTGCACCACCAGCAACACAGAGACTGTGTAGGGAATATCTTGGCCAGTCTAGCTGGAGTAAGATAGATACGATGCAGGAATTTAAATTGGATGAGATGGTCCCTAGCAGAGACCAATCTGGTAAAATGAATGTCCCATACATCATCCCAGTCATCCCTGTCCATCTGGGGGAACACCTCACCCCACGCCGCCCTACGCCCTAAGGAGATCACCTCCCTCACCGAACAACTGTTTATATATTTTAGACAAGGCCTTATCTAAAGTGTCCTCTCTCAGTAAAGACTCCAAATCACTAGTTTGCATGGTGATACCAATATCTCCAAATTGGGCACTAAATGCATGTCTGAGCTGAAGAAAATGAAACAAGTGCGTGTTGTGCAGATTAAACTTGGCTTTAAAGGCGTCAAACTGTAAGAGTTTCCCAACCCCCACTATGTCCCTCAGAGTCTTAATGCTATATTTAGTCCAGGTGATTGGATCGGGGTATTCACAAAAAAGTGTTCTAACTGAGGATTCTTCCAAAGTGGTGTGTAAGGAGAAATCTCAGAGGCGCCACCGCACCATGTTCACTGCCACCCATGCCCTACAGGCGGCACGCATGGATATTGTGAGCCTATACGGAGCCCTGATTCCCCGAAGCGGGAGATGCGTCAGTGCCTCAAAAGAACCAACAGCCGCCTCTAGCGTATTAGCAGGGTCTTCCTCAGGTAGAGTAGAGTAAACCACCTGTGGACAAATACTAGCTGACCAGCTAAGAAATACCGGTGGAAGTCCGGGACCGCCAGTCCCCCTTGTTTCCACGGCAGTTGTAACACCCGGAATTTAATTCGGGGGTGTCGTCCCTGCCATAGGAAAGTTATGAGACGATCGATTTTTTTATTTTGATAATTCACCAGTTGCTGGTTTTAACACAGTGGTTTTACCGGTCTCTGCTTCCAGTTTTATACATATTTCCTTTTTATATTTCCTTTTTTATATTTTAACTTTTACATGGTGTATAGAGGTATGGGGAATTTTAATTCCTGCTTCTTAGTGTATGAGTTTAGAGTGTTACGGACCGTCAATTAATGTGATTTTTGTGAATATATCACTGATTGTATGGTTGGAATAATAAGCACTTTTAATAATAAGCACTTTTGTGGTTTTTCCATGATTATGTGATGTTGGCCGTGGTTACATTGTACTAACCTGTGATCGCGACACTTAGTACATTGTTTTCTGCTAACATACAAAATATATATGTTGTTAATACATATGTGTTACAAACAGTTCAGCACTTTGGTTCTGATAGCTCTGATTATGGTATTCAGACTAGGGATGAGCTTTGTGTTCGAACATAGTCTGTTCGACCGTTTGCCGAATTACAAACATTATGGGCCGTTCGCACCAAATTCGAGTGGCGCGGCACGGCCCATAATTCACTGCGGCATCACAGTGCATTGCTGGCTGATGATTGGCCAAGCATGCACTATGACCCACATGCTTTGGCCAATCACAGCGCGCAAAAAACGGAGAGCCATAATTGGCCAAAGCCAGGGTGGATTTGGCCAATTATGCCTCAGGGGATTTAGTACACCCCCCACACTATATAAGGCTGCCTGGAAGTCGGCCTTGTGTAGTGTGTTGCGGCGTTGGTTAAAATACAGACGGAGAGAGAGAGAGAGAGTGTATTTTGATTTGAGTTAGAGCAGGCAGGCGAGTCAGCTGCAGTTACAGTGTGTAGAGGATATACAGTATATGCATCCCAGGTGTTGTATATATTATTTATACACTGTATTCAGTTTAGCTAGATCCGTTCCTGTTCTCTATACTGTGACAGGCAGGCAGGCGATTGTGCTAGCTGCAGTGTTTCACTTAGTGTACTGTGTGCTTTGCATGGCGTTCACCTAAAGCTCACCTGAATACAATTCGTGGTATTCTCATAATAAAACCACAGGCAGGGAGCTGCATTAATTTTATTTAGTGTACTTCTGTCTTTTGCACAGCGTTCACTTAAAAGCAACCTGAATACAATTGGTGGTGTTCTAATAAAACCACAGGCAGAGAGCTGCTAGTATTTTCAGTTAGTGTACTATGTCCTCTGCACAGTGTTCACCTAAAACTAACTGAAGACAATTGCTGCTTTTTTCTCATACTAATACCACAGCAGGCAGTTGATTCTGATAGCTGCATTATAATCAGTACAGAGAGAGAGAGAGTGAGATATAGATATATATAGATAGATAGATATATCTCTATATATATCTATCTAATATACACACACACACATCCCACCTTTGTGCAGCTACATCACACTGCAGGCCATTAGTATGTCTGGAAGGCAAACAAGGAGAGGCAGACAGTCACGAGGCAATAAAAGAGGGCAAGCAGGCTCTGTGTCTAAAAGGCAATAGTGCTGGTTGTGTACACGGTGCATCCTCATCAGCACGTGGCCGTGGGACACGCTTGTCCTTCTTTTTGGCAGCTGGCCATGTTGAGCCGCAACATGCCGAAGACTTGGTAGAGTGGATGACCAAGCCGTCCTCCTCCTCCTCATCCTCTCTCACCCAGGCTCAGGGTGCTTTGTCTGGCAAAGCAGCTGCCAAAGTGGCCTCTTCCCCCGGCTCAATGGCATCAGTCACTCGTTCCCTAGCCCCACCATGTCCTCCTGAGGAGTCCCCCGAACTGTTTGACGACAGTGTTGGGTACATGCTCCAGCAGGATGCCCAGCATTTTGAAGGCTCCGATGATGGAACTCAGCTAGAGGAAGGCAGTAACATGAGCCCAGAAAGAGGGGGTGCCCAACAAGGACAGCTTGCAGTCATGTTCCCTTAGCTGCAGCATACTGCCAGATTTGCTCCAGTGATGAGGAGGGAGGGGATGATGAGGTCACTGACTCCACGTGGGTGCCTGATAGGAGAGAGGAGGAGGAGGAGGTGGCACATCTCCAAAGAGGCAGGATGCCCTCCAGGGGCCAGCTTAAGGGCAGCACACCAACTGCATCACACCGCAGAGCTCCGCGGTCTCTGCGCGTTATTCCAACAGTTCTTTGGTGTGGGCTTTTTTTCAGACGTGTGCAGCAGATCGCACCATTGCTATTTGCAACATATGTCTGAAGCGTATCTTGCATGGCCAAAACATCAGCCACTTGGGCACCACGTGCTTAACCAGACATATGTCGACCTGCCATGCAGTTTGTTGGCAAGCGTACCTAAAAGACCCACACCAAAGAACAAAGTGGACCTCTCCTTGCTCCTCATCAGCTGGGATCTCCAACCCAACTGTGGAGAGGACTGAAGGTATCTTCAGTCCTCTCTGAAACCTGCACTGAGGAATGCAGGTGTAGAATTAGGTGTGTCACAGCCAAGTACTTGCGGACAATCTGCTAATCGGTACGCCGACATCCGATTCTAGCAGGCAAATTTCCCTGCCCCAGCTGCTGCACCGCCGAAAGAAGTTCGCTCCCAGCCATCCACATGCCCAGCGGTTAAATACTAGCTTGGCTAAATTGCTAGCACTTCAACTGCTGCCTTTTCAGTTGGTAGACTCTGCCCCCTCCCGTGAGTTTGTGCAATGTGCGGTTCCTCAGTGGCAGGTTCCCAAACGCCACTTTTTCTCACAGAAGGCGATTCTGGCTCTCTACCGGCATGTGGAAGGCAATGTCTTGGCCTCAATGGACAGGGCGGTCAGTGGTAAGGTGCATATTACCGCTGACTCATGGTCCAGCAGGCATGGACAGGGATGTTACCTATCTTTCACTGCGCATTGGGTGACTCTGCTGGCAGCTGGGAAGGATGCAAGACAAGGTGCAGTAGTATTGGAGGTTGTTCCGCCACCACGCCTCCAAAATGTTACTACTGGTGATTCTGACACACCTCTCTCCTCCACCCCCTCCTCTTCTTCCTCCATGGCCTCTACCTGTGCTTTGTCCTTGGAACCAGCGGTGCTCTATAGGCGTTCAAGGGGCTACGCAAGTACGTAGGCAAAAAGATGTCATGCGGTGCTTGAACTGGTGTGCTTGGGGTACAGGAGCTACACTGGGGCAGGCTCAGAGGTGGTTAATGCCACGCCAGCTTAAGCCAGGAAAGGTGGTTTGCGACAATGGCACCAACCTCCTCTCCGACAGGGACAACTGACCCATGTGCCCTGTTTGGCTCAAGTCCTTAACTTGGTGGTGCAGTGGTTCTTGGGCATGTACCTGGGCTTACAGAAGGTCCTGAAAAGGCCAGGAAACTGTGGGCATTTCCGCCGGTCATATAATGCCAGTGCTCGGCTGGCTGACTTCCAAAAAGGAATACAACCTGCCCAAGAACTGCCTAATCTGTGACATGCCCATCAGGTGGAACTCTAAGTTGGCCATGCTGTAGCAGCTGCACAAGCAACAGAGGGCCATCAATGAGTATCTGTTGCAATATGGCACCAGGACAGGGGAGCTTGGATTTTTTTCCACACGCTAGTGGGCCACGATCAGGGATGCATGCACTGTCCTGGCACCATTTGAGGAGGCCACGAGGATTGTGAGCAGTGACAGTGCATGCATCAGTGACACTGTCCCTCTTGCCCACCCGTTGGAGCATAAGCTGCGTGGAATAATGGACATGAGACTTAAGGCAGAACAGAGGGAGGAAGAGGAGGCCTTCCTTACCTCCTCAAGGCCGCCCGCCTATCACACAGGAAAATGACAAGGAGGAGGAGGATTGTGTCAGCATGGAGGTGGAGTCTAGCACTCAGCATCAGCAGCAGTCTTCAAGGGATCAATTACAGTCCCAAGACACACATGGACTTGTACGTGGCTGGGAAAAGGTGGCTAAGGATCATGTCGTTGTGAGTGACACAGCAGACTCTGGACCGAATGCCTCAGCAAACCTACGGTGCATGGCCTCCCTGATCCTGCAAAGCCTGCAGAAGGAACCTCGTATTTGTGTTATCAAGGAGAGGGATCATTACTGGCTGGCCACTCTCCTTGATGCACAATACACGGTTAAGGTTGCGGACCTTATCTTGCCGTCGCAGAGGATAAAGCATCTTCAGGAGGCCTTGCAGAAAGGTCTGTGCAACACGTTCCCAGAGACTGGGAGGTTACAAATTCCTGGTCCTGGACAACGTGTTGCTGAGGCTTTGGTCAGTTAATGAAGGAGCGGTGGAGAAGGTGGCCGTCTGACCGATGGGTTCAGACAATTGTTTAGTCTGCAGCCCCAAGGTATGATCGGTTCCAGCAACCATCGCCAGCGTCTGGTTTACATGGTGCCGGAATACCTAGGGGCAAGATCAGACTTGGACACATTACCCACCGAAAATCCTCTGGGTTACTGGGTCTTGAGGATGGATCACTGGCCAGAGCTTGCACAGTATAATATAAATAATATTGATGCGCTAAAATCAACCCTAAATTGACTATACAGATGATCCGTGATAGTTAAATAGCAATAAAACCAACTACAACACATATGCAAAATACAAGTGCAAATATGAGAAATACAAAAATCCACCAGTGAAAAAAAGCAAAGTTGCACCTATCTGGGTGCCTTGGAAATTATTTGCAACTTTGCTTTTTTTCACTGGTGGATTTTTGTATTTCTCATATTTGCACTTGTATTTTGCATATGTGTTGTAGTTGGTTTTATTGCTATTTAACTATCACGGATCATCTGTATAGTCAATTTAGGGTTGATTTTAGCGCATCAATATTATTTATATTATTCACATTTAGTATTAGAAATACTTTTATTGATTGCGGCTTTAATTATTTGGTTTTCCTTAGTTGATTGGTTTCACAGTGGTTTATTTATATTTTGCACTTTACTGTGCACCATTTTTAGCGCTTTTAGTATCTATTATCACATTTAGCTTGCACAGTATGCAATTGAGCTACTGGCCTGTCCTGCATCCAGCATTCTTTCGGAACGCACATTCAGTGCTGCTGGAGGCTTTGTAACCGATCACAGGGTGCGCCTGTCCACCGACTTGGTCGATCGACTGACCTTCATAAAAATGAATCAGTCTTGGATCACCACCAGCTACCAAGCACCTGATGATGATGTAACAGAATAATTTTCTTTGAAATGTCAGATCCCTTCAAAACTGCCTATGCTGATGCAGAGTGACTATCCTCTTCCACCTCAATGATCATGCTGATAGCATGTAAGAACATTTTTGTTTCTGGGCACCGCCACCAGTGGCTAAGGCCCAATTTTTCAGCCCCTGTTCAACAGGAGCGTGTAATTACAATTTTTAATGCAATACTTTGCAGAAGGGCTCATTGCTGCGCTCCAACTACAGTATCTGTGAGGGGTTGCAGTGTTGTGGCACCAGTGCCTAAAGGCCCAATTTTTATGCCCATGTTCAACAGGGGCATGTAATTACAATTCTTGATCTAATAATTCACAGCAGGGCCCATTCCTAGAGTAACTGTGAGGACTTAGTGTTGTGGCAACACCACCACCAAAGGCCCAATTTTTCCTACCACTGTTCAACAATGGCATGTAATTACAATTCTTGATATAATAGTTCAAAGCAGGGCGTTCCAGCGCTTACCAAGAGTAACTGTGAGGGCTTACAGTGTTGTGGCAACAACACCTAAGGGCCAAGTTTCTGCAGAGTATATACGGCAGGCCCCTACTTTCAAACATCCAACTTACAAACGACTCCTACTTGCAAACGGAAGGAGACAACAGGAAGCGAGAGGAAATCTACCCCTAGGAAGGGAAATTCTCTCCTGTAAGAGTTAATATGGGAAAAAGGTGTCTCCTCTCTACTGATGCTTTATCACCAATCCTTGTTTCACTAAAAAAAAACAAATTTTCAAAAAACGTTTGTCATTGGGACGGAAAGGTGAGGGGAAATGTTCTGAACAGGGGCACAGACAGCAAAACAACTTTTACAGGGGTGATAACCCTTACCTATGGTTTTCCAAAGAGCTTAAAAATAGATTTTTTGGCTGGAGCTACACTTAGGCTGGGTTCACACTGATACGACGCGACATTCATCCAACTTTCATCCTACTTTGCTCTGCGACATCAGTCCTATATTGATCCTACATTGGTCCGACATCCATCCGACATTCATGAACAGGATACTACTTTGATCCGACATTGTGTTAGTCTGACTTGTCCTTTGACCAATCAAAACAATCCCAGGGTGAGATAAATTCCTTTTACTGCTGCTGTAATCACCATGTCGGATGTCAAATGTCGGATGGTTAGGACAAGGATCCTACTTTGATCCGACTTCAATGATATTCAATGGGCTGAAGAAGATCAAAGTCGGACAGAAGTAGTACAGGGAGCATTTTTAATGTCGGACCGACTTGTGTCGGACCAGTTAAGACGGCTCTCATAGGGAAACATTGATTTTCACACGTCATGCGACATGAGCTCCTAATGTCGGAGCGTTTGTCGGACAAGTGTGAACCAGGCCTTAAACAATGTACCTGTTCCAAATTACAAACAGATTCTACTTAAGAACAAACCTACAGTCCGTGTCTTGTTTGCACCGCCTGTATACTGCTGTTCAGAGTATATAGGGCCTTAATATCCATACAAGACCCAAAGGGGCTGGTAATGGGCTGGAGGGGGGGTACGGGTGGAGGGGTACCCATGCCATTTTTTCTCAATGATTTTCATCCATATTGCCGGGACCAGACATTACATTAAAGCCGCAAGCAGTTTTAAATGGCTTTTTTTCCTTTAGAAATGTAATTTTGTGCAGGGACAGTTCTAAACACGGGAAACATGCGCTACTTCACAGGCATACTTTAGACACCCCCCAGGTACGATATTTTAAAAGGGATATTTCACTTTTTTTTTCACTTTAAGAATCACTGCTCCTAAAAAAACGGCTGTTTTTAAAACTTTTGTTTGCATTGATACATGTCCCCTGGGGCAGGACCCGGGTCCCCAAACACTTTTTAGGACAATAACTCTCCATATTAGCCTTCATAATTAGCACTTTTGATTTTGAACGTTCGAGTCCCATAGAATTTAATAGTTCTAAAGTTCACGCAAACTTTTGGTACGTTCGCAGGTTCTGGTGCGAACTGAACCGGGGGGGTTTTCGGATCATCCCTATTAAATCATTTACTATATAATTTCTTATGAGAGAATAATTTAATTGGACGCTTCAATTATTTGGATCTATCCCTTCTTGGAATTTTCATTTAATTATTGGTATATGGGTTCATCTGTGAATTTTTTATCATTATCTCCAAATTTTAGGCTCAACCATTTTGTATTTTTATTTAATCGATTATAAGCGTCACATCACCTGCTTTTTAGGATTGATCATTTTATTTAGTTAATAAATGGTTTTAATGTTTCAATAAGCGCCACATTAACCACCTTTACCATTCTGTACAATGCTGCCTCCTATCTGCTCCCATTGTTCCTGAGCCCAGTCCTGGTTCCTATCTGTTCCCTACATTTCCAGTTATCTTGTTTGTCTGTGTTCCCCATTTAGTACATATTTCATATACTTCCTTTGGTTTCCTGGTTACTTAGGTCACATAGTTGGGTATTTTGTAATTGGGTTTTTGGTTTACTTATATATCTTTGTTTGCTGGATTTCCTGTTTTCTGGCATTTGAATGTTATTTGTTTCGCTATGATTAAAATTATTTTACTATATTTTTTTTAAGTATTTATATAGAACTGTTGATTTATGCAGCGCTTTTCATACATATTGTACATTTACATTTGTGCCAAACAATAATGTAGCGCCCACCCCATTTACGGGTGCTATATACCCAAATTTAGGGGCTGGTCTGAGATAGTGGTTGGGCTCAGACCATTCTCAATTTATAGGTTGTGCCATTTTATTTCCAGGTGGTATGCCGGTGTGCAGTTCCCAGTGGCCTATAGGTGGCACTGCCATAATGGGTCAGGGCTTAAAATTTCAAGTCTAGACCTACTAGCCAGGCAAAAAACGTATTATCCACCAGTTACCACACTAAAACGTGCCGCGGTCCAACCCCGCCCCCTTAAAGCTTATGAAAAAAAAATTCTTTAGAATAAAGAGTCCAATGTGTACCTCTTTAATGTTCTGAACAAAATGGGCATCCCTGAGGGCTTTTTGTCCTCTATAAAAGGTCCTTATATGACGGATGTACCAGCCAGGTTTTAGTCAATGGCTTCATGGCGGAAGACTTTGGCTTAAAGCAGGGATATGCAATTAGCGGACCTCCAGCTGTTGCCAAACTACAAGTCCCATGAGGCATAGCGAGACTCTGACAGCATCAAGCATGACACCCAGAGGCAGAGGCATGATGGGACTTGTAGTTTGGCAACAGCTGGAGGTCCGCTAATTGCATATCCCTGGCTTAAAGTGTGGTGTGAAGCAGGGATGTCCTTTGTCACCATTGCTTTTTGTCTGTGCCATTGAGCCACTTTTATGCTCCATCAGAAAGGATAAGGTGATCAGAGGAGTTCATGTGCCATGGAGTGGAGGGCTGCAAGTAAAAATAACTGGGTACATGGATGACCTTGACATGTTGTGTACTGACACCACATCTGTTCAAAGGGCAATTAAAAGAACAGAATATTTCTGTGCCGCTTCTGGATTTAAATTAAATTTAAATAAGAGCAGCATGATGGAAATTGGAAGCCGTCGCTGGATTGCCCAATACAACAAAAGGAATCTATAAAAATCTTGGGCACAATTTTTACCTCTAAAAATGATGGAGAGGAGTCATGGAATATGGTTGTGGACAGGATACACAGAAAGGTTATAGGCTGGAAGATGCGGCAGTTAACCATTGAACGGCGGATTTTACTAAATAAAATGGTTCTTTTACCTATTTTATTGTACACAGCTCTCACTTTCCCCTCCACCAGTTTTGCACCCACGTCAGATTGTACGAACATGTTTTCTTTTTGTTTGGGGGGCTAAAATGGAGAGGTTGAAAAGAATATACATGACAAAACCAACAGAAAAAGGTGGGAAAGGTATGCCTGATATCAAGCATTTTGTACCTACAAAGTATTTAGTTCTATGCCTTAAAACAAGTAATAGAGGCGCATTATACAAGAATGCTATGCTTGAAAAAGGAGCGCCGTTCACAACATCCACAACGAGCCCGCTCGGAAACGCGTCGCACGTTTATGACATCACAGCCCGGCGCTGTGTACTGTTGTGCTGCCCAAGTGCTGCTCAAGCCTCGTTTTGAACCAGATTACATGGTCGCGCTCCTCCGTCCACCAGGAAGTGCAGTGTGCACTTGCGATCGCAGCACAGCGCTGCCAGCCATCCGACTTAGATGTCTCCCCTCCTATCTACTGTGTTTGGAACCACAGATTGAATGAAAACCACTCTGTTTTTACTCACTCCGCTTTCTTAACATTAAAACAAACTCCAGCTTGCTGTGGCAACATCAAGACCTGTCCAGAAGGAAATCCTCCTGCTTGCTTACCATCACCGGCTTCCCTGACAGGATTCTCTGTGATGACAGCTCCATGGACCCTCTGTGACCTGTAGTTCATCTACTCCTCTGCCCAGCTCAATGCAACTGTTTCATCTATTGTTACCAATTAATGTTGTTTTGATATACATCTCAGAGGCGCCCCTCTCCTTGTCTTTTCTAGTTCTATGCCTTCAAACTTATAACACAGAAGCACTTTGGTAATTTTTTCTGAAATATGCAACAGGGTTTACCTTTCGGAGACTCGGTTGGTATAGTTTATCTTTAAAAATGCCTCACTGCCTTGACCCCCCCCCCCCCCCCCATGGTTTTACACCGTCTTGCAAACCACCATCTCTGATTATAATCTTCAAACTAAAGCTCAGGAAGATATTTGCAATAAATTAAGGTTGAAACTGCATTTTAAACTTTGATTCCCATTAGTCTTATGCCAGAGAAGGCGGTACAAGCTGTTTGGGCATAAGCTAGCTGTAAGCAGCTCTTTAATTCTCAAAAAGACATAACATGGGTCTGTGTGCACGAATGTCTGCCTACCAAGGCATTTCTGTACAAGAGTGGCGTCACGTCATCACCCAAGTGTCCAAGGTCCTCGTGCAGAGCTAATGAAACAGTAAAACACTTGCTATGGGATTGCTTCTATGCCAAAGAACTTTGGAGGAAGGCAAAACCACTTTTGGAACAGGTGGCGGGAATTAAAGAGTTAAACTTTGATTTAGTTCTTTATAGTAAAGTGGACACTATACCACAGGCAAAAATTTATTGTGTTATGGAAAATGATAAACTCTTTTAAAGAAGCCCTGTGGAAGGTCAGAAATAAAATAATCTTCAATTCAAATGAGGTTACAGTTCAGGAATGTAGAGCTTTAAAGCAATGCGTTTATATGTTTTACTTGATGAAAAGTACTCTACAAACAATAGCAGGATTTGGTGTCAGGACAAATGGGTTACACGTTTTAAATAACTACTGCAAAATTCAAATGTATTGCATGATATGTATAATCTGTATCACTTAGTAATGTATTCTTGTTGACATGTGTTGCAAAGTTGAAATGTGAACTTGTATTTAATTTTTATTGACCCAATAAAGTTTTAAAAAAAGCTCAAAATATAAAAAACTACAATTACATCAGGGTCCCCATAGGACCCCTCCCCCTCTTACATCAGGGTCCCCAGAGGACCCCTCCCCCTCTTACATCAGGGTCCCCAGAGGACCCCTCCCCCTCTTACATCAGGGTCCCCAGAGGACCCCTCCCCCTCTTACATCAGGGTCCCCAGAGGACCCCTCCCCCTCTTACATCAGGGTCCCCAGAGGACCCCTCCCCCTCTTACATCAGGGTCCCCAGAGGACCCCTCCCCCTCTTACATCAGGGTCCCCAGAGGACCCCTCCCCCTCTTACATCAGGGTCCCCAGAGGACCCCTCCCCCTCTTACATCAGGGTCCCCAGAGGACCCCTCCCCCTCTTACATCAGGGTCCCCAGAGGACCCCTCCCCCTCTTACATCAGGGTCCCCAGAGGACCCCTCCCCCTCTTACATCAGGGTCCCCAGGTCATTTACCTTAAGCTGGCGGGTGTAGGGATGTGCACTATTGGCAGGCCTCTCCTTCATGTGTCCCCCCTGGTGGTGGAGAGCGGACCTCTCCTTCATGTGTCCCCCACGGCGGTGGAGAGTGGACCTCTCCTTCATGTGTCCCCCACGGCGGTAAATGTACAGGGCATTACTGTGCTCGCCAGAAAGGAATTTACCATCGCATTTGGCGAGCGGAATTTTCAAGCCCAGGTATAAAGTCTGAGGTAGCGAAAAAGGAGAGAGAATCTTTGGGGAGAGGAATTGATGAAATAAAGGAGATGTGTGAGATGAAAAACAAAGCAGAAAAATTGAAGTGCATGAAAGAGGGTAGACATCCTGAAGGACGACGTGGAGAGTCTCCAGGAAGAAAAAGCCAGACATAAGGAAATATATACAGCTTCATTGAATGGTTGCTGGAGTGGTTAGTGGGATTTCTCTATAGAACAGATGCAAGTCATCCTTGAGGCAACATTTGTTTTTACCACAACCACAGAGGATGTTTTTTTTTTTTCCCCAGTGTTTCGGTCGTGGTGTTAATTTGAAGCAGCACGTGGACGATTTATTCAGTTGGATTTTTCACACATTCTTTATGGACATCTGTTGTGTCTTGTAGAGTTTTACTCATTTATTTAGAATTTGTAGCCTATATATATATATATTATTAAAGATAAATGCTTCCAATAAAATAAAAAAAAAAGGATATGAGAGGACAGGGATATGACAATGGAGCTAATATTAAAACAGTGGTGTACAAAACACAAGTACGAGAGTTAAATCCCAGAGCCTTTTTTTTTCCTGTGCAGTTCCCATTCATTGAACTTGGTCATCAGCGATGCTGCCTCGGCATGTTCTGAAGCTTCTAAGTTTTTTGACCTAATAAAAAGTGTATATATTGTATTTATTGGTGTAGAACACGTGCCGGCATAGAACACGCGCCGGCATAGAACACGCGCCCCAATTTAAGAGGGAAGTTTCAGGACAAAAACTTTTTCAAATAAACCACTTTGAAGCAAAATAATGGTCAGTGGCAATCAATGCAGCCTGATTAGTGCCCATCTGCTGCCTCAATGCAGCCAGTGTGCCCATCTGCAGCCTGAAATCAGCCTCTGTGCCCATCTGCAGCCTGATCTGCGCCCATCCAATGCAGCCTGATCTGCGCCCATCCAATGCAGCCTGATCTGCACCCATCCAATGCAGCCTGATCTGCACCCATCCAATGCAGCCTGATCTGCGCCTATCCAATGCAGCCTGATGCCCATCTGCAGCCTGATGCCCATCTGCAGCCTGATCTGCGCCCATCCAATGCAGCCTTAGCCGCACCATCTCTCATGCAGTGCAGGAAATCAGGAGGGGGACGAGCTCCGCCGTCATCACCGAGCCATCATCTTCTGTTTACAGTACACAGTCCCGCCTCCACCATTGGACCAGCTCCTGTGATTGACAGAACACTGGTCAAATGCCGGTGGCGGGACATGTGTGTGATGTCAGAGCCGAGTAAAACAGGACATGACGGCTCGGTGATTCAGGCGGCGCTCGTCCCTCTCCTTCTCCTCCGAGGTTCGCTATCGGCGTATAACACGCACCCGGGATTTCCCCCCTATTTTCAGGGGGGAAAAGTGCGTGTTATACGCCAATAAATACGGTACATCCTTATCTGCATCTACCCACCGTTGGCAAATCCTAAAACATCATCTTGGACATTCACAGATTACAGTGAAACCACTGAGCACCACACGGTGAGAGAGTCGTCCTGGAAGCAGTGAAAGCTATCCGAAACCAGGTTGGGAAAATGTATGATGCCATATCTGCAGTTATGGGAGGATGAAACCGGAGCAGCTCGTGGCAAAACCCTGGCAGCATGCAGAGGAATTACAAGGAATATGTGTAATTTTAATTTCTTTGTGGTCTAGTGTTGTGGAATGATGTACTCTTCCATGTAAATATTGTAAGCAAAAGACTGCAAGAGATTGATGTCGATATCTCTGCAGCAGTTCAACAACTTCAGATGACAAAATCATTCCTCCAGACGAATCGATCAGATGATGAATTTGAAAAGGTTTTTGAAAAATGTAGAAAAGATGGCAGAGGAACTTGACATTGAGCCGGCTATCCACTTTGCAGAAGTTCAGGATCGCCGCAGAAGAATCCATTTTGACTATGAGGCAGAGGATGAAAGCATCAGTGATTCTAAGAGATTAACCACTTGCTGACCAGCGCACAACTATATACGTTGGCACAATAGCTCGACTGGGCATATGGGCTTACAGGTACGTCCCCATTGTGGGCATGCACGCCCTCCGTGACTGTGACCGCAGGTCCCGCGGATTTGATGTCCACCGGGAGCCTCGCGATCGTCTCACGGAGAGGAAGAACGGGGAAATGCTGATTTAAGCAAGCATTTCCCCATTTTTCCTAGTGAAACGACACAGATTACAGCTCCCTGTGATCGGGAGCGGTGATCAGTGACGTGTCACACGTAGCCCATCCCCCCCACAATTAGAACACATCCCTAGGTCACACTTAACCCCTTCAGCGCCTCCTACTGGTTAACCCCTTCACTGCCAGTGTCATTTACACATTAATCAGTGCATTTTTATAGCTCTGATCGCTTTATAAATGACAATGGTCCCAAAATGGTGTCAAAAGTGTCCGATGTGTCCGCCGCAGTGTCGCAGTCATGATAAAAATTGTTGATCACTGCGCCATTACTAGTAAAAAAAAATAATAATAATAATAAAAATGCCATAAAGCTATCCCCTATTTTGTAGACGCTATAACTTGCGCAAACCAATCAAAACGCTTATTGCAAAAAAATTATTTAAAAATATGTAGAAAAATATGTGCATCGGCCTAAACTGAGGATTTTTTTAATTTTATATATATATATATATATATAGCGGGTATGTACTATTTAGGGGCAGCATCTGGGTGGTAGTATGACCCAAATGCACTAATTGGTAGAGTAGGGCTGTTTTCATTCGTGTGAAGACATCAGGGGTGCTCAGTTCCCTGCGGCTCAGTAGGTGGAGCTGTCGCTTTGGGCCGGGGTTGAACCACCACTGCAGTGCCGTACCTTTTGTGGCCTCTCGCGGCAGCTGTACAGCAGGGCGGGGAACCTGCTGTGCTTGCTGGGAGAGGGGATAAAAGGGGGCGGACATCTTCACCACAAGGTCCGAGTCCCAGGCACCTTCAGCCTGAGGGCTGCTGTCCAGGCGCCTTTGGCCTGGACACATGGAGTTTGTGTTCCATCCCAGACACCTTCAGTCTGGGGTGAGGTACTTAACCGAAGGCCTGGGGCCCAGTACCTTCCACTGGGTCCCGCGAGGGAGGGATCGTCCCAAGGTGCCCCTGGTGTCGGGTGCCTGAATTCAGGGTGTAAGGGCCCAGAGAGGTGACCCTCCCATAGAGCTGGTGCAGCATATTGCCGGTGACGAGTGGGCCTCAGGAAAGGACATCCATCTGGACGGTCTCCAAACAAGGGCCAACTACAAAAGGAAGGTAGTTCATTTTTCACGGCCAGTGGCAGCGGTTCACTTAATCAACCCTAGGTCGGTGGCAGAGACCTGCTCCCAGGCCTGTGGCAGGGGCCTCAACAGTTCACCTGGTCGGTGGCAGCGGACAACCTCACGGTCGGTGGCAGAGACCGTGCGCGCTTTCAAGCCTATTTGCACTAGAAGGAATAGGAGAGTTCACTGTGCCTGGACCTACTTGTATCCACACCCTGTCTGTTCATTTAAAAGTTCAACTGATGCTGTTCACTTGTAGGGATGAGCTTCGTGTTCAAGTCGAACATACGTTCGACTCGAACATCGGCTGTTCGATCGTTCGACGAAGATCGAACGATTTGGGCCGTTCGCGCCAAATTCGAGTGACGCGAACGGCCCACAATGCACTACGCCATCGCAGTGTCATCCAGGCGCTGTGATTGGCCAAGCATGCACTGTGACCCCGCATGCTTGGCCAATCACAGCGCCGGCAGCGAGGAGAGCAATGATTGGCCACAGGCAGGATATGCCTGTGGCCAATTATTGCTGAGGGGGTTTAGTACACGCCCCACACTATAAAAGGCCGCCAGCGCGGCGGCCTTGTGTAGTGTGTTCCGGAGCAGGGAAAGAGAAGCATAGGCAGGGACAGTGTCATTTTTTTTCCTTTACTAATCCTGGATTCCTTGAGTTTAGGGACAGAGAAGGACACTCGGGGAAACTGTCAGTGTGCTATTCTGTGCTAAATCTTGTTTGTAGGGACAGAGAAGGACAGTGAGGGAAAGTGTCAGTGTGCTATTCTGTGCTAAACCAATCTTGCTGAAGCATATTGCAAATCCTTGTGTTTAGGGAAAGAGAAGGATAGGCAGGGGACAGTGTCAGTGTCTTTGTTGCTAAGCCTCCTGCACAGTATACACCTGAAGGTAGCCCTTATTGCTGTTTTTCCCATCTCCCTGCAGGCCATCCATTAAAATGTCTGGAAGGCAAACAAGGAGAGGCAGACAGTCAGGAGGCAAAAAAAGAGGGCAAGCAGGCTCTGTGTCTGGGGGCAACAGTGCTGGTCGTGGACGCGGTGCATTGTCATTAGCACATGGCCATGGGACACGCTTGTCCTTTTCGGCAGCTGGACATGTTGAGCCACATCATGCCGAAGACTTGGCAGAGTGGATGACCAAGCCCACCTCATCCTCCTCATCCTCTCTCACCCAGGCTCAGGGTACTGGCAAAGCAGCTGCCAAAGCGTCCTCTTCTCTGGTATCAATGTCATCATTAGTCACTCCTTACCTAGACCCACCATGTCCTCCTCCTGAGGAGTCACCCGAACTGTTTGAGCACAGTGTTGGGTACATGCTCCAGGAGGATGCCCAGCGTTTCGAAGGATCTGATGATGATACAAAGCTAGAGGAAGGCAGTAGCGTGAGAGCAGAGAGAGGGGATGCTCAAGAAGGACACCAATCTGGCAGTCATGCTCCAGCAGCTGCAGCATACTGCCAGATTGGCTCCAGTGATGAGGAGGGAGGGGATGATGAGGTCACTGACTCCACGTGGGTGCCTAATAGGAGAGAGGAGGAGGATGAGGAGGAGGCACATCTCCAAAGAGGCAAGATGCCCTTGGGTGGCCAGCGTATGGGCTGCACACCGACGGAATCACACCGCAGAGCTCCGCCTGTGCAGGGCGCTGCCTCTGCCCGTCATTCAAAAAGTTCTTTGGTGTGGGCCTTTTTTGAGGCGAGTGCATCAGATCGCACAGCTGCTGTTTGCAACATATGTCTCAAGCGTATATCGCGTGGCCAAAACATCAGCCGCTTGGGCACCACATGCTTGATCAGACATATGTTGACCTGCCATGCAGCTCGTTGGCAAGCCTACCTTAAAGACCCACACCAAAGAACAAAGCGGACCTCTCCTTGCACCGCATCAGCTGGGATCTCCAACCCCACTATACCATCAGTCCTCTCTGAAACCTGCTCTGAGAGGAATGAAGGTGTAGAATTAGGTGTGTCACAGCCAAGTACTTGCGGGCACTCTGCTAGCAGTACACCGACGTCCGATTCTAGCAGGCAAATTTCCCTGCCCCAGCTGCTGGACCGTCGAAAGAAGTTCACTCCCAGCCATCCACATGCCCAGCGGTTGAATGCTAGCTTGGCTAAATTGCTAGCGCTTCAACTGCTGCCTTTTCAGTTGGTAGACTCAGCCCCCTTCCGTGAGTTTGTGCAATGTGCGGTTCCTCAGTGGCAGGTTCCCAAACGCCACTTTTTCTCACGGAAGGCGATTCCGGCTCTCTACAGGCATGTGGAAGGCAATGTCTTGGCCTCGCTGGACAGGGCGGTCAGCGGTAAGGTGCATATTACCGCTGACTCATGGTCCAGCAGGCATGGACAGGGACGTTACCTTTCTTTCACGGCCCATTGGGTCACTCTTTTGGCAGCTGGGAAAGATGCAGGACAAGGTGCAGTAGTGTTGGAGGTTGTTCCACCGCCACGCCTCCAAAATGCTACTACTGGTTGTGACACACCTCTCTCCTCCACCCCCTCCTCTTCGTCTTCCTCCATGGCCTCTTCCTGTGGTTTGTCCTCGGAACCAGCGGTGCTCCGTAGGCGTTCAAGGGGCTACGCAAGTACGCAGGCAAAAAGATGCCATGCCGTGCTTGCGCTGGTGTGTTTGGGGGACAGGAGCCACACTGGGGCAGAGGTCCTGTCTGCTCTGCAGGGGCAGGCCGAGAGGTGGTTGACGCCACGCCAGCTTAAGCCAGGAATGGTGGTTTGCGACAATGGCACCAACCTCCTCTCCGCCCTCCGACAGGGACAACTGACCCATGTGCCCTGTATGGCTCACGTCCTTAACCTGGTGGTGCAGCGGTTCTTGGGCAGGTACCCGGGCTTACAGGATGTCCTGAGGCAGGCCAGGAAAGTCTGTGTGCATTTCCGCAGATCTTATAATGCCAGTGCTCGCCTGGCTGAGCTGCAAAAGGAGTTGAACCTGCCCAAGAACCACCTTATATGTGACATGCCCACCAGGTGGAACTCAACGTTGGCCATGCTGCAGCGGCTGCACACGCAGCAGAGGGCCATCAATGAGTACCTGTGCGACTACGGCACCAGGACAGGGTCAGGGGAGCTCGGGTTTTTTTCACCACGCCAGTGGGGCATGATCAGGGATGCATGCACTGTCCTGGCACCATTTGAGGAGGCCACGAGGATGGTGAGCAGTGACAGTGCATGCATCAGTGACACTGTACCTCTTGTCCACCTGTTGAAGCACACGCTGCGTGGAATAATGGACAGGGCACTTGAGGCAGAACAGAGGCAGGAAGAGGAGGACTTCCTTGCCTCTCAAGGCCCCCTTTACCCAGACAGTGTTCCTTCTGTCCCACCCATCGCACAGGAAGAGGAGGAGGAGGAGGAGGATTGTGTCAGCATGGAGGTGGAGGCTGGCACTCAGCATCATCAGCAGCAGTCTTTTAGGGATGATTTACAGTCCCAAGAAACCAGTGGACTTGTACGTGGCTGGGAGGAGGTGGCTGCGGATCATGTCGTCCTTAGTGACCCAGAGGACTCCGGACTGAATGCCTCAGCTAACCTACGCTGCATGGCCTCCCTGATCCTGCAAAGTCTGCGGAAGGATCCTCGTATTCTTCGGATCAAGGAGAGGGACCATTACTGGCTGGCCACTCTCCTTGATCCACGGTACAAGGGTAAGATTGCGGGCCTTATGTTACCGCCGCAGAGGGAGCAGAGGATGAGACAACTCCGGGAGGCCTTGCAGAAAGGTCTGTGCAACGCGTTCCCAGATACTGGGAGGTTACAAACTCCTGGTCCTGGACAACGAGTTGCTGAGGCTTCGGGCAGTCAAAGAAGGAGCGGTGGGGAAGGTGGCCGTCTGACCGATGCGTTCAGACAATTCTTTAGTCCGCAGCCCCAAGGTATGATCGGTTCCAGCAACCATCGCCAGCGTCTGATATACATGGTGCAGGAATACCTAGGGGCAAGGTCAGACTTGGACACCTTCCCCACCGAAAATCCTCTGGCTTACTGGGTCGGATGACCTGGCATTGACACCTGCGGCAGAGAATAAAGAGGGACTACCCTTCATTTTCATCGCAGGCGTTTGCGCTAGGTCCACATCTGATGAGGCCTTTTCCCCAAAGGACCCTCACCCCTGAGAGGAGGGTCTTTAATTACAGGCTGGCCAGATCCAGAAGGGTGGTTGAAAATGACTTTGGCATCATGGCCAGCCGTTTCCGCCTCTTTCAGACCTCTATAAATATGGCGGAGTACACGGGGAATCACATTGTAATGTGCTGTTGCATCCTACATAATTAAAAAAAAAAACACTCTACTAATTATATTTCTTCAGCTGGCCTTGATGCCACATGCTATTCTGATTTATTCACGCTATTCTGATTTAGCATTGCCAGCCAAGGAAGCTGGCCCTACAGGCTTGGCCCCCCCAAAGCGGCCGTGATGTGCGCCAACGTTATGCGGATTATTTTATGAGTAGGGGGGCCATTGCAATGCCTGATGACATTTGAATCTTTGTTTTTAATAAAAATATACTTTGGAATAAAAACAACTTATTTTTTTTTGGTTGATTTTATCTTTCTCCTAGGTTATCCTAGTGCACTTGTAGTGCCATGTGTATTTTTCATAAGTAAATAACCATCATTGTCAGTGTAAACACCCCTAATTTTTAATTTTTTTAAGGCAAGAAGCCACACATTGTTGAGTATAAAATATTTTTTATTGTTGCACATTTAAATATTTTTTTTTTATTTTAAAATAGAAAATGGTATAATTTTAATTTGTTGGGGTATTTATCTTGCTAAAAACGCATGAACAATATGTAACTTTTAAAGTTCAACATTTACACTAGTACTAAAAACAATTAAAACATTACAAAACAAACTATCAAAACAACAAATTTAAAAGTAAAATTTGTTGCCACTCTGCGAGTGGCTACCTCAATAATTGAGGAGGAAAGTCAGGAAGAACCACAGACCAGATCCCGGAGATACAAGGACACAAACATGGCGTTTGAGGAGATGGTGGAAATGGTGGCAATATTGAGGAGGGAGGATTACGATGCTAAAAAAAAAAAATCGCCCATACAAAAAGCCTAATCAGGTGAAGGCCAAAATAATGGACAAAGTGGTGAAAACTCTGCAAAGAAAATTTGGGGTGCGCAGATCAAAAGAACAGCTTCGCAAAAGATGGTCTGACATCAAGTTGAGGGAGCCGGAGCAATACAGAAAAATCAAAAAAGTGTCCAATGGACATTCCCCAATGTGTTACAAGCTTTGGCACTAAACGAGGTTTAGAATTTAGAGTCTATTTCTGCAATGATGATAGGTAGCTTTAGGTTTGTGGACTAAAATTGTGTGTAATTTGTGCTTTTCCTTTCTGTAGAAATGAGTGACAAGGAGGAGCAGCAGGAGGCCACCCTGTCTCCAGCTCAAGCTTGAGAAAGGAGCGCGGCTATTCTTACACCAATAGCACACAGGCTCGGAAACGCGTCGCACAGCAGTGACGTCACAGCCCGGCGCCGCGCTGTGTTTACTTCCCAAGCCTCGTTCTGGCCCCCAACTACACGCCCGAGTCTTCACTACATCGCGGCTAGACACAGGCTTTTTGACGTCAGACTTCCCCCAACACCGCTCCCGAAACCCACATCCTGTTTGGTGGTCCCTACTCTGATCCCATCCGGCCTTGATGTGCAACTTATGGACAGCTGAAGGAGGACTTGATGCATTCAGTCATCCCAGTCTGCCCTCTGTGGATCTGATGTGTAGCCAGCAACAAAAAGGGACTTCCTGTGACCTGCAGTCCCACCTCTTCAGCTCAGAGACGTGCCTGAATTCAACTCTACTTACGAGTGGATATTGCTTTTCAAGAAGTGTTTTCATGATAAATACTCAGAGGCTCCCCTTTTCCTTGTTTTTCCTTTAGTTTACTGGAACCCGCTTCTGGTCTTTTTTGGTGGCAGCCCTGACAGACTCATCAATATATATGCCCAGCGTACCAGCTGAAATAGCAGTCTGTATGCAGAAAAAGACTGCATGGGGACACCAGTGAGCATCCTGCTGTCTCCTGGGGACATCTGCGTGTTATACTATCTGTGGCCACTAGGGCTTGATCTACTTTCTGCTTACAATTCTGGCTGGATCTAAGGGATCTACTTGTTTCCTATACATGCTTGGCTGCATTATTTTGTTAGCCTCAATTTTGCTCACTGGTGTCCCCATGCAGTCTTTTTCTGCATACAGACTGCTATTTCAGCTGGTACGCTGAGTCTTGAGGTTTTCGTCTCTAGCTGCCTTTTGCTCTAAGAAGCATCTGAAATTTCATCCTGTTTTTCTGCGAGATGTGAATTGTTTCCGCGCTCACTACAACGGTTCTGGGCCTGCTTATAAAATAATATATACAAAAAAACTTTTTGATCAAGGGATAATATATATTATACCCTCCTGCTCCCAAGATAGTAAGGCGTGTTTACCTACTATCACTGTTCGTCCTGAAGAAGCCTCACGGCGAAACGCGTAGACGCACACAGGGACCACATCTGTACAATCATCTCGTATACAGTGTTTTAATCTACTCTATTATAGTTTCTGTCTTGTCTTTTATAAATAAAATATTTTTTTGTTTATCTTATGTGTCCTTGCCTTCAAAGTCCGACCCCCAGGTATCTCTATTTTTGAGCTATCTTTTCACGCTTTTCCAAGTTATCCAACGGATGTGGCATTGTGAGTGCTTCCCTTTCCCTCATTTATATACGGGTACATGAGGGTTGAAGATTTCAATATCCTCACCTTCTACATCATCCCCAAAATACATAAAAACGAGAGTAACCCCTCCGGGCAGGCCTATTGTGTTGGCAATAAGGGAGCCTATGGAGAGGATTGGTAAATATATTGACATCCCACAACCACTGACAGCTGCAAGCGTCTATCAGACCGTCCAGTCTGCAACATAAGGGGATAAACCAGAGGCAGTCGACTTCCACCAGGAGAGACTAAGCCGTGAGAGTTGTTACTACCGCAACCAGGAGTGATAAAAGGAATAAGACGGAGCCACTGAGGAGAGCCTCCCGCTGGTTATCAATGTCCTCCACCCGTCTTCCACCGGAGCGGTATGTACAGCTTCTGGTGTTCTATGTGAACTGCATGGAAGACGTAGCCTGGGAGATTTAAAACACTGATAATCTGAGGAAAGTGCTTTACACATGAAGCTTATCTTATTTCTCATTAGTCTACATATCCTTATCCAATCCTGGGATATCTTTGATGGACATTGTGAAGCATATGGGTGCTAATTGGGGGGTTCAGGCCCCAAAAATCCATCATACTACATATGTTGGCAATCTTCCAACATGATGAAAATACATGGACGAATAGTTGTGGAGTCCCTGTCACGCCTTGACCGGGCATTGACCCTGGTGTTCTTGGGTCAGTTCCCTACTGCCGGAGCCACTAGGGAACTTCCATCTGCCCTGGTTATTTCCTGCTCCTTGATAGTGGACCCCGGCTCCACCCAGTGACCATCTTTAGGTAGTCACCAGATCTAGCGACCTAAGGGAGTGAGATTCTTACTGTTGGGGGGGGGGGGGGACTGACTGGGGGAGGTGACCGATGGTTGTTCCTATGTACAAGGGACACGCCAACGGTCTCCTCTCCATGACAGGACGTGGATCTCACGTCCCTGGCTCTGTAAATACCGATCGCGGGTACCTGGTGGACATCGCGGCTGCCAGGCACGCGCATCGGTACCCGCGTGACGCGGCGGGCACGGAAGTGCTCGGGAGCGCGTGCCGGGAACGAGGAAAGGGGTGGAACGTCAATTGGCGTCCTCCCCGCATTATAGGTCCGCGCTGCAGCCGTCATTCGGCTATAGCGCGGACCTCTAGTGCTTAAAAGAATCTATGATCCAGGTGATATTAAAAAGTGGCTTTAAAAAGCTAGAAGCAAGAAACGATGTTGTGATACGACAGGCGGAGCCATTGTGATAGTCTTAAGAAGCTTACAAAGAGGAACTAAAATCGGCAATTGTGTGATGAAACAACGTATCAGAAGTTCCTAAGTAATCCCACACTGAGTAATAAGAATGAACTAGTGTTAGAAGACAACATGAGTCAATATAATATTTCTGGAGTTTCTACATATCTGTTTCCTATTCCCAAGATCAGCCAGGCAGATACTTGCAGTTCAACGGTATTTCATTCCCTGATTGATACAGACAGATGGCACCAAGTAGAATCTACATAGCAAAGGGGGCCCCTGGCTTCTGTCTGGATGAGAAAGTGATTACCACTCTGCAAGCAAGCTTCAAAGAGAATGATGCCGCGTACACACGACCGTTTTTAATGTCATTGAAAAAATTGTGTTTTTCTAGACGTGATTTTTCTCAAGCCTGCCGCCTTGTCTACACACTATCGTGGAAAAAAATGCTTGCGTAAAGCGCGGTGACGTACAACACGTACGACGGCACTATAAAGGGGAAGTTCCATTCTGATGGCGCCACCCTTTGGGCTGCTTTTGCTGATTTCGTGTTACGGCGTGTTAGTAAAAGTTTGGTGACAGACGATTCGCGCTTTTCAGTCTTCGTGATTTAAAGATCGTTTTCTGGTGTTCAGTTTGTGCTTGTGGGTTCGTGTGATGTTTGTGCTGGAGCACTGTGTGACCATTCACCTTTTTCTCCTAATGCATGCTGGGGAAGGGGCTGTACCAGGAAGTAGTGAGAGTGGTGTGTGGAACTGGGAAGCAGCAGCATGATGGACAGAAGGGATTGCTTCTGGTAATGACAGATTCCTGTTGTATTAGGACTCTATGTAACAAAGTCATCATGTTCTGAGTAATAAACCCTTACATGGTTAAGAAGTTCATCTGGCCTGTGTGTAACTTGCTGAGCAGATACCGGCAGCATTGCTAGCAACACTCTGAGAGACCCCGTGTCTAAGGGACATAACAGTTCGTATCTGTCTTTCAGTGCTTGTAGTCAGTTTGTATCTGTTTTTGCAGCGCTTTCTTGTCCGCTCGTTACTGTTTTTCAGGTTCTTTTAGTTCGTTCTGATTAGACGACCGTTTTGTAGCCATGTTGCGGGTACGTTCTTGTCGCCGAGATCGTGCTGTGCTTGGTGCTGGGCTTGTTGCTTTATCTCAGCTCCGGTCCATGAACAGGGTGAGGAGGAGTTCCCTTCTACGCCACAGGAATGGCAGAATGTGGCATCAGTTTTCCCAGCGTTGGAACTTTCCCAACTCTGGAGGAGCCATTGATGGCAAGCAAGTCCGCATCGTGCCACCACCCCATTTGGGATCCTATTATTTTAATTATAAAGGGTTCCACAGTATCGTGCTGATGGCGGTGGTGTCTGCCAATTATGACTTTATTTTTGTGGATGTGGGGAAAAATGGGTGGATTGTCTGACGGTGGAGTTTTTGCCCAGACAGAGTTCGCCCACCAGCTACAATTGGATGACCTGGCATTGCCACCTGCGGCAGAGAATGAAGAGGGACTACCCTTCGTTTTCATCGCAGGCGTTTGCGCTAGGTCCACATCTGATGAGTTATATAAAAGAACTAAGGTTGCGCAACTAAATACAAAAAACCAAAAATGTTCTGAAAACACAATATGATAATAACTGTATAAAACGTGAATAAATATAAATGATGGAGTAAAAATATTGCTCTATACGTCTCTGGGTAATGGATGGTACTTGAACTGTATTCCTTAATATTGGCATGCAAAAAAGGATTCAGAGATAGTCCATAAATAACAAAAAGTCCCCAGAAAGAAACAGAAGATTCCAAGGCTCTTCAAAACTGCATAAGTGACTTCAAAACGTTGGAACACCATAGAAGGAGTGATGATATGATAGAAAAGGAATTCCTTTTCTATCATATCATCACTCCTTCTATGGTGTTCTTCTGTTTCTTTCTGGGGACTTTTTGTTATTTATGGACTATCTCTGAATCCTTTTTTGCATGCCAATATTAAGGAATACAGTTCAAGTACCATCCATTACCCAGAGACGTATAGAGCAATATTTTTACTCCATCATTTATATTGTTTATTCACGTTTTATACAGTTATTATCATATTGTGTTTTCAGAACATTTTTGGTTTTTTGTATTTGTATTTAGTTGCGCAACCTTAGTTCTTTTATATATCTGTTATTTGTGTGTGTCCCACATTTTTTGGTTGCTGCACAGATATTAAGTTATCACACCATTTTCTAAATTTTTCTTAGACAGCGCAGTATTCTTACACTTTTCACATTCCCACATCTGATGAGGCCTTTTCCCCAAAAGGACCCTCACCCCTGAGAGGAGGGTCCATGAACAGGGTAAGGAGGAGTTCATGGACCAAGAATTGGTTGCTCCAGCGGGACCAATTCTGTCACATGCCTCTGCTGCGGGAAATCCAGGAGAATAACCCTGATGACTACAGGAATTTTCTTAGGATGTCTGATCACGTTTTTCAGCAGCTCTTGGCTTTGGTGTCCCCCTATATCACCAGGCAGGACACCGTTATGCGGGAAGCCATCACTGCTGAGCAGACGCTCATCGCCACGTTGCGATACCTGGCAACAGGGAGAAGCTTGCAGAACCTCAAGTTCTTGACGGGCATCTCCCCCCAGGCTCTGGGCCTCATTATCCCAGAAACCTGTTCTGCCCTAATCCAAGTCCTGCAGGAGGACTATATGAAGGTAAGTTTTAATTTTTTTACCTCCCATTCTATGTATTTAATGCTTTCTAATGTATAGTATTTTTTTAAACAGTCCCTAATTACCATGATTGAAATATGCTGTGAATGTCCCCTTTGTCCCCATGCATGTTGTTAGCTTTTAATGCTCCATTTTTGGCCGATATGCATATTTCCAATAACCAACCTCTCCAGCATTCTATCCTGGGCCCAAACACGCCTAGTCACTTCCCAATGTTTTTGTCACCTCCATTGTAGTGCTTGACAGTGCTTGTAGTGCCTGACAGAGTGCTAGAGCCTTTATTTATGATGTCCCCAACTCATCTCAAACCCCCCCCCCCCCCGTCCCATTAAGTAATTGAATTGGTCCATCAGAGGGGGTGAGGAATCGGATTAGTGCTCATTTTTAGCTCTTATTAAAATACTCCTTCAAAATTAATGTTAATACTGATGTTTTGCCAAGAATGTTTTGTGATAATCTGCTTGCAATGTTTAGGTATCAAAAGTATTATTTTTTTTTTTTTTTTGACTCCACAGTTCCCTTCTATGCCACAGGAATGGCAGAATGTGGAATCGGAGTTTTCCCAGCGTTGGAACTTTCCCAACTGTGGAGGAGCCATTGATGGCAAGCACGTCTGCATCGTACCACCACCCCATTCGGGATCCTATTATTTTAATTATAAGGGGTTACACAGTATCGTGCTGATGGCGGTGCTGTCTGCCAATTATGAATTTATTTTTGTGGATGTTGGGAAAAATGGGCGGATGTCTGACGGTGGCGTTTTTGCCCAGAGTTCGCCCACCAGCTACAATCGGATGACCTGGCATTGCCACCTGCGGCAGAGAATGAAGAGGGACTACCCTTCGTTTTCATCGCAGGCGTTTGCGCTAGGTCCACATCTGATGAGGCCTTTTCCCCAAAGAACCCTCACCCCTGAGAGGAGGGTCTTTAATTACAGGCTGGCCAGAGCCAGAAGGGTGGTGAAAAATGCCTTTGGCATCATGGCCAGCCATTTCCGCCTCTTTCAGACCTCTATAAATATGGCGGAGTACAAATGGAATCACATTGTAATGTGCTGTTGCATCCTACATATTTTTTTTTTAAAACACTCTACTAATTATATTTCTTCAGTTGGCCTTGAGGCCACACGCTATTCTGATTTCGCATTTTCAGCCCAGGAAGCTAGCCCTACAGGCTTGCCCCCCCCCCCCAAAGCGGCCGTGATGTGCGCCAACGTTATGTGGATTATTTTATGGGTAGGGGGCCATTGCAATGCCTGATGACATTTGAATCTTTGGTTTTATTAAAAATATACTTTAGAATGAAAACATCTTTTTTTTTTTTTGGGTTGATTTTATCTTTCTCCTAGTGCACTTTTAGTGCCATGTGTATTTTTCATAAGTAAAATAACCATCATTGTCAGTGTAAACACCCCTAATTTTTTATTTTTTTTAGGCAACATTGATATAAGAAGAAGCCACACATTGTTGAGTATAAAATTTTTATTGTTGCACATTATTTTATTTTTTTATTTTAAAATGGAAAATGGTATCATTTTAATTTTTTGGGGGGTATTTATCTTGCTAAAATGCATGAACCATATGTAACTTTTAAAGTTCAACATGTACACTAGTATTAAAAACAATTAAAACATTACAAAACAAACTATCAAAACAAACAAATTTAAAAATAAAATTTGTTGCCACTCTGCGAGTGGCTACCTCAATTGAGGAGGAAAGTCAGGAAGAACCACAGACCAGATCCCGGAGATACAAGGACACAAACATGGCATTTGAGGAGATGGTGGAAATGGTGGCAATATTGAGGAGGGAGGATTACGATGCTAAAAAAAAAATCGCCCAAACAAAAAGCCTAATCAGGTGAAGGCCAAAATAATGGACAAAGTGGTGAAAACTCTGCAAAGAAAATTTGGGGTTCGCAGATCAAAAGAACAGCTCCGCAAAAGATGGTCTGACATCAAGTTGAGGGAGCCGGAGCAATACAGAAAAATCAAAAAAGTGTCCAATGGACATTCCCCAATGTGTTACAAGCTTTGGCACTAAACGAGGTTTAGAATTTAGAGTCTATTTCTGCAATGATGATAGGTAGCTTTAGGTTTGTGGACTAAAATTGTGTGTAATTTGTGCTTTTCCTTTCTGTAGAAATGAGTGACAAGGAGGAGCAGCAGGAGGCCACCCTGTCTCCAGCTCAAGCTCGAGAAAGAAGCGCGGCTATTCTTACACCAATAGCACGCAGGCTCGGAAATGCATCGCACAGCAGTGACATCACAGCCCGGCGCCGCGCTGTGTTTACTTCCCAAGCCTCGTTCTGGCCCCCAACTACACGCCCGAGTCTTCACTACATCGCGGCTAGACACAGGCTTTTTGACGTCAGACTTCCCCCAACACCGCTCCCGAAACCCACATCCTGTTTGGTGGTCCCTACTCTGACCCCATCCGGCCTTGAGGTGCAACTTATGGACAGCTGAACGAGGACTTGATGCATTCAGTCACCCCAGTCTGCCCTCTGTGGATCTGATGTGGAGCAAGCAACAAAAAGGGACTTCCCATGACCTGCAGTCCCACCTCTTCAGCCCAGACGTGCCTGAATTCAACTCTACTTATTTACATGAGTGGATATTGCTTTTCAATAAGCGTTTTCATGATAAATACTCAGAGGCGCCCTTTTTCTTTGTTTTTCCTCTAGTTTACTGGAACCCGCTTCTGGTCTTTTTTGGTGGCAACCCTGACAGACTCATCAATATATATGCCCACTAGGGATGGGCCCGGTGTTCGAATCGAACATCGGGCATTCGCCCGCTCGGCGAGCCCAGAACTATTTGGGCCGTTCGCATCACATTCGTGTGATGCGAGCGGCCCGCAATGCATTGCGCCAGTCGCAGTGCATTGCTGGCTAATGATTGGCCAAGCATGCACTGTGACCCCACATGCTTGGCCAATCACAGCGCCGGCAGCGAGGAGAGCAATAATTGGCTACAGGCAGGACGCCTGTAGCCAATTATAGCTCAGGGGCTTTAGTACACGCCCCACTGTATAAAAAGCCGCCGCGCCGTCGGCCTAGTGCACTGTGTTCCGGCTTGATTCTGATATAGGCAGACTGCTGATGCTGATTCATTATCATTACTACTGAATACTGATCGTTTGATTGCATCACTGATTCATTCTGCTGATTGCAATGTTTCTGAGTGGTGACATTATCTGCTGCTGAGTCTAACTGCTGTGATTCTGGGGACTAGTCTGGTGTGTGCGTGCTGTTAGTACAGCATTGCAGTATCACCATCTGTCCTATTGTGATCTAAGGCAGGCAGGCATTTATAGGAGGTAGCGTGTGTGTGTGTGTGTGCTCTGTTAGTACAGCACACATAAAACCACCTCAGCCTCTCTGCTATAAGGCCCAGTTGTTGTCATATAAGGCAGCCTCTATATGCCGTAAGGCCCAGTTGTTGTCATCGAAGGCAGCCAGGCATCTCCAGGAGCTAGCGTGTGTGCTCTGTTAGTACAGCACACATAAAACCATCTCAGCCTCTCTATCTGCCGTAAGGCCCTGTTGCTGTCATCTAAGGCAGCCATCTGCAGGAGTTAGTGTGTGGGCTGTGTGACTCCAGCACAATATACACTACCCACTACAATGCCTGGAAGACCGCCAAGGAGAGGCAGACAGTCCCGAGGCAAGAACACAGGGCAAGCAGGCTCTGTTTCTAGAGAAAACAGTGCTGGTCGTGGACGTGGACGTGCATCGTCATCAGCACGTGGCCATGGGACACGCTTGTCCTTGTTTTCGGCAGCTGGACATGTTGAGCCGCATCATGCCGAAGGCTTGGTAGAATGGATGACCAAGCCCTCCTCATCCTCCTCATCCTCTCTCACCCAGGCTCAGGGTACTGGCAAAGCAGCTGCCAACTCGTACTCAATGGCATCATCAGGCACCCCTTCCCTAGACCCACCATGTCCTCCTGAGGAGTCCCCCGAACTGTTTGAGCACAGTGTTGGGTACATGCTCCAGGAGGATACCCAACGTTTTGAAGGCTCGGATGATGATACCCAGCTAGAGGAAGGCAGTAGCGTGAGCGCAGAGAGAGGGGATGCTCAAGGACAGCAATCTGGCAGTCATGTTCCACCAGCTGCAGCTTACTGCCAGGTTTGCTCCAGTGGTGAAGAGGGAGGGGATGATGAGGTCACTGACTCCACGTGGGTGCCTGAAGGGAGAGAGGAGGAGGAGGAGGCGGCTGCACATGTCCAACGAGGCAGGATGCCCTCCGGAGGCCAGCTAGAGGCCAGCACACCAACTGAATCACACCGCAGAGCTCCGCCTGTGCAGGGCGCTGCCTCTGCACATTATCACAAAAGTTCTTTGGTGTGGGCCTTTTTTGAGACGAGTGCATCACTTCGCACAGCTGCTGTTTGCAACATATGTCTCAAGCGTATCTCGCGTGGCCAAAACATCAGCCGCTTGGGCACCACAAGCATGACCAGACATATGTCGACCTGCCATGCAGCTCGTTGGCAAGCGCACATTAAAGACCCACACCAAAGAACAAAGTGGACCTCTCCTTGCTCCTCATCAGCTGGGATCTCCAACCCCACTATATCTTCACAGTCCTCTCTGAAACCTGCACTGAGAGGAATGAAGGTGTAGAATTTGGTGTGTCACAGCCAAGTACTTGCGGGCACTCTGCTAGCAGTACACCGACGTCCGATTCTAGCAGGCAAATTTCCCTGCCCCAGCTGCTGGACCGTCGAAAGAAGTTCACTCCCAGCCATCCACATGCCCAGCGGTTGAATGCTAGCTTGGCTAAATTGCTAGCGCTTCAACTGCTGCCTTTTCAGTTGGTAGACTCTGCCCCCTTCCGTGAGTTTGTGCAATGTGCGGTTCCTCAGTGGCAGGTTCCCAAACGCCACTTTTTCTCACGGAAGGCGATTCCGGCTCTCTACCGGCATGTGGAAGGCAATGTCTTGGCCTCGCTGGACAGGGCGGTCAGCGGTAAGGTGCATATTACCGCTGACTCAAGGTCCAGCAGGCATGGACAGGGACGTTACCTGTCTTTCACGGCCCATTGGGTCACTCTATTGGCAGCTGGGAGGGATGCAGGACAAGGTGCAGTAGTGTTGGAGGTTGTTCCACCGCCACGCCTCCAAAATGCTACTACTGGTTGTGACACACCTCTCTCCTCCACCCCCTCCTCTTCTTCTTCATCCATGGCCTCTTCCTGTGCTTTGTCCTCGGAACCAGCGGTGCTCCGTAGGCGTTCAAGGGGCTACGCGAGTACGCAGGCAAAAAGATGCCATGCCGTGCTTGCGCTGGTGTGTTTGGGGGACAGGAGCCACACTGGGGCAGAGATCCTGTGTGCTCTGCAGGGGCAGGCCGAGAGGTGGTTGACGCCACGCCAGCTTAAGCCAGGAATGGTGGTTTCTGACAATGGCACCAACCTCCTCTCCGCCCTGCGACAGGGGCAGCTGACTCATGTGCCCTGTATGGCTCACGTCCTCAACCTGGTGGTGCAGCGGTTCTTGGGCAGGTACCCGGGCTTACAGGATGTCCTGAGGCAGGCCAGGAAAGTCTGTGTGCATTTCCACCGATCGTATAAGGCCAGTGCTCAGCTGGCTGAGCTGCAAAAGGAGTTGAACCTGCCCAAGAACCGCGTTATATGTGACATGCCCACCAGGTGGAACTCAACGTTTGCCATGCTGCAGCGACTGCACACGCAGCAGAGGGCCATCAATGAATACCTGTGCGACTACGGCACCAGGACAGGGTCAGGGGAGCTTGGATTTTTTTCCCCACGCTAGTGGAGCATGATCAGGGATGCATGCACTGTCCTGGCACCATTTGAGGAGGCCACGAGGATGGTGAGCAGTGACAGTGCATGCATCAGTGACACTGTACCTCTTGTCCACCTGTTGGAGCAAACGCTGCGTGGGATAATGGACAGGGCACTTGAGGCAGAACAGAGGCAGGAAGAGAAGGACTTCCTTGCCTCTCAAGGCCCCCTTTATCCAGACAGTGTTCCTTCTCTCCCACCCATCATACAGGAAGAGAATGAGGAGGATTGTGTGAGCATGGAGGTGGAGCCTGGCACTCAGCAGCAGCAGTCTTTTAGGGATGATGTACAGTCACAACAAACCAGTGGACTTGTACGTGGCTGGCGATCATGTCGTCCTCAGTGACCCAGAAGACTCCGGACCGAATGCCTCAGCTAACCTACGTTGCATGGCCTCCCTGATCCTGCAAAGCCTGCGGAAGGATCCTCGTATTCTTCGGATCAAGGAGAGGGACCATTACTGGCTGGCCACTCTCCTTGATCCACGGTACAAGGGTAAGGTTGCAGATCTTATCTTGCCGTCGCAGAGGGAGCAGAGGATGAGACAACTCCGGGAGGCCTTGCAGAAAGGTCTGTGCAACGCGTTCCCAGAGACTGGGAGGTTACAAACTCCTGGTCCTGGACGACGAGTTGCTGAGGCTTCGGTCAGTAGCAGAAGGAGCGGTGGGGAAGGTGGCCGTCTGACCGATGCGTTCAGACAATTTTTTTAGTCCGCAGCCCCAAGGTATGATCGGTTCCAGCAACCATCGCCAGCGTCTGATATACATGGTGCAGGAATACCTAGGGGCAAGGTCAGACTTGGACACCTTTCCCACCGAAAATCCTCTGGCTTACTGGGTCTTGAGGATGGATCACTGGCCAGAGCTTGCACAGTATGCAATTGAGCTACTGGCCTGTCCTGCATCCAGCGTTCTTTCTGAACGCACATTCAGTGCTGCTGGAGGCTGTCACCGATCACAGGGTGCGCCTGTCCACCGACTCGGTTGATCGACTGACCTTCATAAAGATGAATCAGTCTTGGATCACCACCAGCTACCAGGCACCTGAAGTGAATATAACTGAATAATTTATAATGTCACATCCCTTCAAGACTGCCTATGCTGATGCTGAGTGACTGTCCTGTTATGTTCACTGACTATCCTCTTCCTCCTCCTCAATGATCCATTCCTTGATAGCTTGGAAGAACATTTTTGTTTCTGGGTGCCACCACACCAGTGGCTAAGGCCCAATTTTTCAGCCCCTGTTTAACAGGGGCATGTAATTACAATTTTTTTATGCAATGCTTTGCAACAGGTCTCATTGCTGTGCTCAGAGTACAGTATCTGTGAGGGGTTGCAGTGTTGTGGCACCAGCACCAGTGCCTAAGGCACAATTTTTCAGCCCCTGTTTAACAGGTGCATGTAATTACAAATCTTGATCTAATAATTCACAGCAGGGCCAATTGCTGTGCCCACCAAGAGTAACTGTGAGGGCTTACAGTGTTGTGGCTACACCAACATCTAATGGGGCAAATTTCTGCAGAGTATATACGGCAGGCCCCTACTTTCAAACATCCAACTTACAAACAACTCCTACTTGCAAACGGAAGGAGACAACAGGAAGTGAGAGGAAATCTACCCCTAGGAAGGGAAATTCTATCCTGTTAGATTTAATTTGGGAGAAAGGTGTCTCCTCTCTACTGATGCTTTATCAGCAATCCTTGTTTCAATAAAAAACACTTTTCCAAAAACATTTGTCATTGGGACGGAAAGTGAGGTGAAATGTTCTGAACAGGGGCACAGACAGCAAAACAAATGTTACAGGGGTGATAACCCTTCCCTATGTTCTCCAAAAAGCTTAAAAATAGATTTTTTTCTGGATGGAGCTACACTTAAAAATATACCTGTTCAGATACTACTTAAGAACAAACCTACAGTCCCTGTCTTGTTTGCACAGCCTGTATACTGCTGTTCAGAGTATATAGGGTTGTAGGTATAAGGTTTTATTTTGGGTGCAGGGTTCCCCTTAATATCCATACAAGACCCAAAGGGGCTAGGATGGGGGGGGTGATGGGGTAGCCATGCCATTTTTCTCAAGGATTTTCAGCCATATTGCCAGGACAAGACATGACATTAAAGCCGCAAGCGGTTTTAAATGGCTTCTTTTTTTCCTTTACAAATGTCATTTTGTGCAGGGACAGTTCTAAACACTTTTTTTTTTTCACTTTATGCATCATTAAAATGACTGCTCCCGAAAAAACGTTAGTTTTTTAAACTTTTTTTGCATTGATATATGTCCCCTGGGGCAGGACCCGGGTCCCCAAACCTGTTTTATGACATTAACATGCATATTGGCCGTCATAATTATCACTTTTGATTTCGAACGTTCGCGTCCATTGTAACGAATAGGGTTCGAAAATTCGCACGAACTTTCGTTCTGTTCGAAGGTTCTGGTGCGAACCGAACCCGGGGGTGTTCGGCCCATCCCTAATGCCCACACATATATATTCCTTTATCTCTGCCCCTTTGGACTATTGGGAACTACGTATGTGATATTGAGGTATCTTAGCATTTGCACCTTTTTACTTGTACTTTGTAGGATTGCCTTTCGTCTTTTTTTGGTGCGTTTTTGTAGAGGATGATGAGACATTAGCAACCAATCAATATAAAAGGAATTCCAACCTTCCAATAAGATCCACGTCAATGCCTTAGTTTAGGAAAAACAAATGGCTAGGGGGTCTTCCTGGACTTAGTACAGGATGACCATAAAAATCTACAATGGCAAAGGGGAGACTTCAGACAATATTTCCCTATGTAGCGCCCCTCCCAAATAGTTGGGATGCTATGTTAAATTTAGGGGTATGTCTGAGAAATAGTTGGGCTCAGACTTGTTTAATTGTGTCTAAATTCGGTTTCTGCTCTGGCTGTGACACTGCCTGGTAGTTATTCCCCTTGGTCGGTAGGTGGCACTTCCGCCACAGACTCAGGTTGGAATACAGGCATGACAGCACATTGGGTGTCCTCTCTCGGCAGCCGTGCAGTGGGCGTTGTCAACCTACTGTGCATGCTGGGAGGGGGTACATAAGGGGTAGGCGCCATTGGCCCGGGGGAGTTGGTTGGTCCTGTGTGCGTGCCCCCCGTGGCCCGCATGGCATGGGGTGCGTGTGTGTTCCAGCC
The DNA here is from genome assembly GCA_029206835.1 of Rana muscosa. Taxonomy (NCBI): domain Eukaryota; kingdom Metazoa; phylum Chordata; class Amphibia; order Anura; family Ranidae; genus Rana; species Rana muscosa. The sequence continues at coordinate 1,285,694,742 of CM055116.1, read as the reverse complement.
CCTGGCGCCTGAGGCTGCATCGCTGCCTGGTAGGCCCAGCTCCGCTGGTGGGGCCTACACCTTTTGAGGAGGATCCCATACTACCCATATTTGGGGAGTCTGCTCTTGAAGAGGAAAGCCAGTGGAGGACCTTTCCCCAGAGGAGACTGGCGACGGTACCGCTGTCTCTGGAGAGGCCTGGCGACCTACTCAAGGAGGGGTCCAATAACTTAAAGGCCCTGCAATACGCCAATCTGGCATAAAGGTTCTCTCTTATTGCTTGGCTAGGAGGTTCGGGAATTTAATAAACCTGTGGCAGAGGATTCCTGGATGCATCCTCAGGGTCTATAACTGAGACCGTTCAGAATAGATCCATGCATTGTCCCGGCTGCTAGGACCAGAAAAAGGGGGACTATCCGGGTGAGCAATACCCACTCAGGCTTGAGTGGCGACATTACAATTTCAGTGTGCTTTTAGTGCTGCGTGCCTGAACCTTCCGCTATACTTTTAGTTTCCTGCTTTCTCTTCAAGTTCCCACTGCAAAAAGGAAAATAAAGCCTTGCTGTTTAGGTTTTACATTTGTGTGGACATTGAATTTTCTAAAGACTCTTTACCACGACAACGGAAGCCTTGGCGGTAGTTTGCATGACCCAAAACAAAACCAGCCTCTCCTTCGGGGGTAAGTGCTACACCTAGATGAAAGAAAAGCTTCGCATGAACAGGATGCTGAGAGACTTCTGATTAAGAAGAGCGACAAGGAGGGGAAAGTAGAACTGCTATCTGAGAAATAGATTTACTTGCAGATGAGATTACTTATTAAAAAAAATGGATTTTAATCCATTCCACCACTTGGTCGCTCTGATTAATGACAAGCTATTCTTTGTGTTTGAGGAGAACCTATTAAATAAAAAAATAAAAAATAAAAAGATGAAGAGTACGGGTACATGAGGGTTGAAGATTTCAATATCCTCACCTTCTACATCATCCCCAAAATACATAAAAACGAGAGTAACCCCCCCGGGCAGGCCTATTGTGTTGGCAATAAGGGAGCCTATGGAGAGGATTGGTAAATATATTGACATCCCACAACCACTGACAGCTGCAAGCGTCTATCAGACCGTCCAGTCTGCAACATAAGGGGATAAACCAGAGGCAGTCGACTTCCACCAGGAGAGACTAAGCAGTGAGAGTTGTTACTACCGCAACCAGGAGTGATAAAAGGAATAAGACGGAGCCACTGAGGAGAGCCTCCCGCTGGTTATCAATGTCCTCCACCCGTCTTCCACCGGAGCGGTATGTACAGCTTCTGGTGTTCTATGTGAACTGCATGGAAGACGTAGCCTGGGAGATTTAAAACACTGATAATCTGAGGAAAGTGCTTTACACATGAAGCTTATCTTATTTCTCATTAGTCTACATATCCTTATCCAATCCTGGGATATCTTTGATGGACATTGTGAAGCATATGGGTGCTAATTGGGGGGTTCAGGCCCCAAAAATCCATCATACTACATATGTTGGCAATCTTCCAACATGATGAAAATACATGTGGAGTCCCTGTAACGCCTTGACTGGGCATTGATCCTGGTGTTCTTGGAAGTTCCCTAGTGGCTCCGGCAGTAGGGAACTGACCCATCTGCCCTGGTTGATGGACATTGTGAAGCATATGGGTGCTAATTGGGGGGTTCAGGCCCCAAAAATCCATCATACTACATATGTTGACAATCTTCCAACATGATGAAAATACATGGACGAATAGTTGTGGAGTCCCTGTCACGCCTTGACCGGGCATTGACCCTGGTGTTCTTGGAAGTTCCCTAGTGGCTCCGGCAGTAGGGAACTGACCCATCTGCCCTGGTTGATGGACATTGTGAAGCATATGGGTGCTAATTGGGGGGTTCAGGCCCCTAAAATCCATCATACTACATATGTTGGCAATCTTCCAACATGATGAAAATACATGTGGAGTCCCTGTAACGCCTTGACTGGGCATTGATCCTGGTGTTCTTGGAAGTTCCCTAGTGGCTCCGGCAGTAGGGAACTGACCCATCTGCCCTTGTTATTCCCTGCTCCTTGACTGTGGACCCCGGCTCCACCCAGTGACCAGCTGAAGGCAGTCACCAGATCTAGTGACCTATAAAACATCACTTCCCCTTCCGGTCTTTTCCCTAGTATAGGTCCTGTTTCCTGACTTCTGTCTGTTTCTGACTACGCTTCTTGGACTACTCCTTTGGATTTTGTCTGTTCCCGACCTTGCCTCTTGGAATACTCTTTGGATTAACGCTGATAGTGGTTGCCGACTCTGCCCAGGGCCGGACTGGGAATAAAAACCAGCCCTGGAAAAAAAATTCATACCAGCCCAACAGTATAACGTCATTATTTTCTTGTTCATGAAAGGGAAAACCATACATTTTAAGGCACATTTGAAGAGTGTATTATATATAGAGAAGACATGAAAGCACATAGGGCTTATATATATATATATATATATATAAAGCAAATTCCAGTTAAAAGTGGTCAAGCATCAAGGGGAACCCCAGGAACTCTGGGAACGTTGGGGGGGGGGACTCTGTTGACCAGAGACCACCTTTTGCAGAAAAATACACTAAAGGTGGGGGGGTTACTAATATTGTGGGGAAACCTTTATATCAGAACTCCCCTTACATCAGTCACCCCCCCCCCCAGACTGGCCTTGCGGCGCTGTCACTGACCTCCTCTCAGGTGCACCGAGCAGGGACAAGTCAGTCGGCTCCAGCTTGGTTTGGTGGCTCTGGTTTTATCCTATAGTCTCCTCTCCACAGTCCACACGTCTGACTTCTCCCATGATCCCCATTCCAGCAGCACTCCCTCTCCTGACTCCTCTCCAGACTCCCTCAGACTGCAGACATGATATATGACAAGAGATGGTCAGAGACTGCAGACATGGTACAAGAGATCAATGTAGCCTCATTCTGCCCATCAATGCAGCCCAGCCTTACTGAGCGTATGAATGCAGCCTTACTGTCTACGAATGCAGCCCAGCCTTACTGTCCACAAATGCAGCCCAATCTTTTACAGGAGGTCGGGGGGGGGGCGACAGGAGGTTCGAGGCTGCAGGGGGGGGAAAGACGCCAGACGAGACTTCACCGAGTACTACTGCTTTATTTTTAAAAATGGCGCCACTCGGCGCCATCGTGTCACTGCGCATGCGCCCACCTTTCCGAAAATTGCCGAGCTGTCCCGAGCACGGCTAACTTCGGAACAGCGCGGGCGCATGTGCAGTTGCATGTCAGCCCGGCCCCGCAGCCATATTGTTTTCAGGCGCTGCTGCCCTCACAGCGGCGGCGGCGGCCCCAGGGAAAGCCAGGCATTCTCCCTGTCTGCCAGTCCGGCCCTGACTCTGCCTGTTCCCGACACCTCTTCCTGGTATACCCCGAGGATTGCTGACATGTTAATAGGTCACCAGACCTTACCCCCTGTGATTTATTTCTGTGGGGATACATACAAGAAAGGGCGTTTGTCCCACCTATGCCTGCTACTCTTCAAGATCTGAGACACCGAATTGTTGAAGTTGTGAATTCAATAACTAGCGACCAGTTTATTCGTGAGTGGCAAGAAATGGTCTACCTTTTGGATGTTTGTCCCACAACACATGGTGCTCATGTTGAGTGCATACAACCTCAAGGACCATAACACTTCCTCTATCCAGTGATGTGTGGAATGTGCTTTAATCAATATCTTAGTTTGTTTGAAATAAAAAGACGACATCTGCTCCATCTTTTTTAATAATCCTGTACACTGGCGGAAGAATGTGATATTGTTCTGAAAGCTTCTGCCTTTGGAGAGCCAACAAATAGTGATGAAAAAATTGAAATTTGGTCCACTAAGCACCTCTCCCAAAGATTCAGGAAACACCCTTCTATGGTCAACTCCAAGTCCTGCTGAAATTGAAGAATATCCAGTGACTATTCACCATGCCAACTGTCTGACAGACATCACTGCTTTTAGCAATCCCAAAATTCTAAGGAAAAACATACATATAAGACGTCTGTTTCCAGATGGTTTAGAAGAACTTGGATGTGAGTCGGGTGACTTGAGAGGTACATTGTGTCACTTTTTTAAAGAATTTAATGAGTGCTGTACTTTAGAGAAGAGTTTTAAAGTCCTATTTCATAAGGCACAACTATACATACCAGACATGGAAAGCAATCCCAGAATCTTCCTCAAAAGGTTACAATGATTGTGGGTACCTTCTTATTAAACATACTCTTCCATTCATGCTGGAAGTCTTATTTGGAAGTATTTACGCTGATGTTTTTGAAAGTTTCTTTTAGTATGTCAGCCGTTCAGAAAAAGAAATCCTCACCACTGCTCTGGATAGGTTTCCAGTAGCCGATGAGGCAGAACTTCTCAAGGCTCTTGATAATTATGGACGTCGACGTAAAATAACTTCATCCAATTTACAGAAACAACACAGTTTGAGATCCCACACAAAGAATTAATCCAATTCATTAATTGATTATTGACACAAGAATGAACAGTGGGCACAGTAAGGAGCCCACAACATGGGATTGTGGCCGCCACAAATTTTTTATAAAGTTTGATTTATTAAATAAAATTAAAAAATTAAAAAAGTGCGGGCTAGTCACAGATTTGAGCGGGATTATGTACTGGCACAGGTGGCTGGAGGTTATATAAGCCACCTGTGTGACAGGATTCTCCTCAGTTGCTTCCCTGAAGCAGTTAGGCTTGGAGCTCCCCTTCCCTCCCACCCTGTCGCTGGCACCATTATGTGGTTATGTCACCCCTGGATCAAGGGGGGGGACTTTGTTTATCAATTTATTCAGTATAGTTGAAGTCCTATGACTGAGCGTGTTTAGATTTTGTTTTAAAGTTTGAATATATTTATTTATGATTTCAACAATTAATATTTGAATAAAGATATTTATTTATTTATTTAAACACCATAAAAGGTGCTGCGGCCGTTTAAAACACCAAATTGGTCGTCTTACCTGTTATTTATCTATATCTATCTTTATCTATATG